>CM067547.1:33550358-34750358 GCA_034509755.1 Anisodus tanguticus | reverse complement strand
AGGTCCGTACAATCTACCCTCCCTAGACTCCACTTGTAAAATTATGTTGTTTCTTACTTGGTTTTATAGATACAATAAATCAATTGAAAGGAGAACCCTCTAATAAAACAGAAATGATGCTTAAAGAACTATTGAAACAGATAAAAGATTAAAAAGAAAAGAGAAAAGAAAGGAAAAAATACAGAAAAACACAAGGCAAATAATAACATCCACATACTCATTATATAAAACTTCACTCACTTTTTTTCTATCCAGCATGCTATATGACAACTAGAAGAATGGGAAAACATAGAACTTCAAGCCTTTTTCAATCAGAATCAGTAACTAACAAATCCACTTCAAGCTGTCGAACATTAGCAGTAACAAAGTCAGATTTTCACAGAGGGAACTCAAAATATAAAAAAAAAATACGAAGAAGCTAAGGGATTCAACATCTACTATATAGACAAAAATTAACGTTATATATACAATGTAATTTTCCAGAGAAGATTCAGATGAACCCCTAGCTCCGCCCATGTGGATTAGAGTCATTATTAATCACAGTTCTTATGTGCTAGTCTGATTAAAACTGTCACATAGAATCTCAAAGGGAACCTGTGAAAACACTTCTCTATTGCTACCAAGTAGCAAAAACAGCCGACAGCTTTGGCTAAGCAAGACTATTTGTTACTTCTATAACTCAAAGGGAACCAGGGATCACTCATTCGAACCTCATCGAATTAATTTGAAACTATTCAGCGTAAACTAAGAAGTGTTGAGGCAGATATGAAACAAGAAGCATCATAACCGCGCATTAGACTGACCGTGCTTATACACAAATGTGGTAAAACAAGCCTGGAAACAACTCGTAAGCTATGATGAAAATGACAGACTAGAATATTAAATAAAGTGTGAATGGTTAAATAGACATTGCTTACCAAATAACATCTGTTTTCCGCTCCTCGATTTCCTGTGTATGTGTTTTTAGACAAAACCTAGCTTAAGAATGAGGTAAATAAACCAGCTTAAGATCAATAACCTTTAATAGGCCAAGCATTTGGGAGACCAAAAATGCTTCTTCTTTTTTTTTTTAAAAAAAGTGCTTATTTTGGAAGTGCTTTAGAGTTGTAGCAGAAACTCTTTTTCAGAAGCTAAAAAGTAGCTTTCGCTCTTGAAGCACTTTTGGAACATTGCCCAAGGACAAAGTATAGCTCTAACATTGACAAAAGTGTTCTTCAAATAGATTATTCAAACACAAACTGCTACTCTGAAAAAGTACTTTTTTCAAAAAGCACTTCATACAAAAACACTTTCGAAAATAAGCAGATTTTGAAAGCCGGTCAAACACGCTACAAAAATTGTCCATAACTTCCAACTAAGAGAGAAATATGGTCAAAATAATCCAGAAAAGCAGCAATCCATTGTGAAACCTGAGTGTCAAAACCAGACAGATTGCTTCCTGAAATTTACCTAAAAATGTATGTTTATGTTCTCTTTCTGTGCATGGATGAACCAACCATAGAATTATCATGTTATTCGTGCGAGGATTCAATTACTCATCCAAAAACTACTATTTGTAATACCAGTCAGTGGTTAGTGTAGATATAAAAGTTGCTTAAAGACACACTATAAGGGGATGAAATATTCATCCACACTTCACATCCCAATCTACTCAAAAAGAGCCAACGGAGCCGTAAAGGTAATGTCAATATTTACCCCTCCATGAATACCATTTCAGTTTCAACTGAAACAACAAAGGGGGAGAGCCTAAGATTCCACGTGCCAGCCGTGGATCATATACGTCAAACTGCACCCGAGCCAAAGAATCTAAAATGACCTGGGCAGGCACAGCAGGCAAAAGAACAGGTCGAGCTTCAGCTGGAACACTTCCAGCTAATTCTCGAGCCTTCTGAAGATGTGCATTAGCTACAGATGCCATTTCAAATACCGCATCACAAAGGGCCTCACATGAGTCCTTTCTGATCTCTGACTGACCGACCGACAATCCATGTTTCTCAGCTACCTTGGCTGGTATATATGAAAACTGATGGTTTCGACTAGCATGGTAAGGCAGTGATTTAAGCAGTAAAAGGAGACCACTTGCCTTACCAATATGTGAAGCAGCATGGTCCGCTGCTGTGGATTTAATACCACCTGCTTGAAGTGTAGAGTACAGAATAGTCGATGACGTGTCCTCAGCATATCGCTCCAACTCTTCAACAGTTTGTGGAATATCATTATTTTCTCTGCTTGCATCATTTATTCGAGCTTCCACAGCTCGTTTCAGCCAACTTTTGCTAACCTTGTGCTCAGATACAACAGAAGTGAGGGCCTGAGCTACTGGATGCTCAATTACCTTGTTTGAATAGATCTTGTCTAAAGCTTCTTGCCACCAAAGCAAGCGCATAAGACCAATTTTTGGATCAGATGTGATATCCATAGCTCGGGATGTCTCGACATTGAAAGCTCGGAGAGCAAATGCAGCCTTCCGCATGTTTGGTGGAAGTTCAAGAAGGCAAAGGTAGTGATGATAATCATATCTTCGTACTTGCTGCACACAATAGGATAAAGCAGCTCTTATACCACCGGACGAGGAAGCACCATTCATTTAAATCCCAAGTGTGGTTTTTCTACAGTCATAAGCATGAGTGTAGAAATCAACAACATAGCATCAACTGCAGATGAAACTACTAGTGCTAGGGAAGGCATAGGAGCAGGGAAAATTAAGACAGCCATTTCCTTTTTCAGAACGAAAAACTAAAATGAAAGGAGAAATACAATGGATCGAATACCTATCCTCATACATACAAATTAACTTGGCTTGACATAGAGGACATGCAATACACGGATATGACAAGACATATGTGCTTTTGCACACCTTTTCCTGATATCAATGTTCCAAGAAGTTCTGGAAAACATCTTTTGTTTTGTACTTTTTTGTTTTCCAATTTGTCAGAAACTTGTCTAATAGAGTTATTAGACGGTAGACAACAAACAGGATCCAAAATTATATCTTGAATCTTTCTTGAGAAATGAAAATGACTCGATCTTTCACTGCTGAAGTGCACAGCTGGAAAACAGGTAGATTGGATTCTGTATGGGTAAGTTTAAGTGGGCTATGAGGAAACAGATTGAAATGCAAACCTGTCCATTCTAGCAGTGTTTTTTTAGAAAAGAAAGGCGCAAAAAAGCAATAGCAGAAGCATATGAATTAGTATTTCGAACCCATGAGATTAAGATTATGAATTCAACATCTATATACAATTGTTATAATATTAACCCCAACAACTAAACTAAACATCATTTTATTTCAGCAAGTTGACAAACCACATATATAGGGTGCTCTTTATGGGAGTGTGAAATATAAATCTTCATTATGTTTACCCCCTTATCTGTTTTTCTTTTTGACATAACATGAGTTTTTTCAATCATGGAACTCACACTAACGTGATGAGCACGTCGAAATGAATAAAGAAAAACAATCACTTTAACGAACTTAAAAGGATCAAAATATAAAATAACAAAACTGATGGAATCCTCGCTTCATTTCCTCTAATACATACATATTGGGATTGAAATTTCCTTATTTTTTCCTTCTTAAATATATATATATATATATATATATATATGTAATCAAACTTTTTCTTTTATTCACACGCTTGTAAAGTAAAATAAGCTTTGGTGGTTATCATCACAAAAAATAGATAAAAGACTAACTCCCAACAGACTAAATAAAAGTGATTAAGTTCCTTTCTCGAGAACACATATCTGAACAAAAAAAAGTATAAGAGATTTAAATTGCTTTTCCAGATAAACACGAGAGACTAAATCTAAACAAAACTAGAGATCGAGCGTTTAGATGTGTCCATACACATATATGAGAACTAAATCCTTATCTTTTAAACTGGTAAAGTATTATTTATATTAATAACAGAAATCTAGTACTAAATTCGTATCAGAGAGTTACGATTATTGTATCCTTTTTGTACAAAAATGATAACTAAATCCTAATAGAGCTATAACTGAAGGATTAAGTTGTTCATTCGGATGCATATGAGGGACTAGATATAATATTTACTCGTCCTCTTTTCTTCTCCTTTCATGTAGAGCGCTTCTTCCCTTATTAATTTAGCGAGCAAAAGAACAGCATCCAAAAGAATTTGACCAATCGTATGTTTTTTCTTTTCAACAATTCATCTCCTGTCCTACCAAGGTTCATTAATCACGTTCCTAATCACTCATATAGACGAATAATGCAAATTTTACATAGAATAAATTTTCACAAAATATTTGCCCAGATTCCACTAATCAATGCAATATTGCATAAAATTAATTTTCCCTTCGCAAAAGTTCTGTTCGTTGGCTGTAGGTATGGACGCTAACAAACAAAAAGAGACAGTAATGTAGTCAAAATTTAGATAAAAATTGTAAAATTAAGCTGATTCGTTGAATAATATGCTTAAATGCATCCAAACCATCTCAAGCAATCTAGCCGGTAGGGAATCACTGAATTATTTTGTATTTAATGTTTATATTTTTCAATGAGATCTGATTTTTACTTCTTTATGACTTAACAAAAAAGAAGTTGTCTTTAACACCTTTTTTTATGACTGAGAAATCGAGCAGACACTTTGGGTCAACCGCAGCCTATGAAAACTTAGGGGACTTGATTTTTACAACATGAAAGCAAATTCACTATATCAGAAATTCAAGCCATTATCACATCGGAAGCATATTATTACTACATCTACTTGTAAATACCATATAACAAACATAGCTATTTCCAGCGGACGGTAAAATTTTCTTTCACTTTACAAAAATTCAGTCCATTGACGGTAAGTGTGAGGCGCTAACAGATCCAAAAGAGAAAGCAATGTAAGTCAAAATTTCGATTCAAAATGTAAAATTAAGCTGATTCATCGAACACTTGTAAGACTTGAATGCAAAGTAATGCACTATTAGAATTTCGAGCCAGCATCACATAGGAAGTGAATAACTACTACATCAGCTTGTAAATATGATATAGCAAACACAGCATATTTCAATTCGTGTTTTCATAATTTTAAGAAAATAAAGTCATTGCAAAAAGTAAAAAAAGGCGTCCAATTACTAGACAGGCATAAAAGTAAAAGAGAGAAGCAATATAGTCAAAATTTCGAAAAAGATTGATTTTTTCTTCTTTATTAGCACACATCAAAACAAAACAAAACAAAAAATGATTTTTTACTGACTTATACGCAACTTAGTACACTATCAGAACTTGGAGATACTACATCTATTGTAATTACGATATAGCAAACACAGCATATTTCGATTCGTGTTTTCATAAAATAAAAATAAAAATAAAAAATTACTGCAAGGTCTAATTACTAGACAGACATAGATGTAAAAGAGAGAGAAAACATACAATTTGATTCCTGCAAGAGAAAGAGAAGTTGAGGAATTCGCTGTGTAGTGGCGATTTTTTGGAAATGGGTCTCTCGAAGAAGCTATGGCGTAAACGTGTTTGGGTTGGTCAGTATCTGACATTTTGAAATGTGGGCTATTACATTTGGGCTGGATTTTCTCTTTGGAAAGTGCGCACGCATACACTATTAGGGTCGAATTTCCCTACATTGTCCTCCATCAAATTTTGAGATAAAAAAATATCGTTCCCTTTAGCATACTTATTAAATTTGTCCTTACATGAATAGAAATCTGACTTCGACTTCACAACAAACAAAAAAAATCCACGTCATATACACATAGACGCCATGTAGGCGTCTCACCCCTTTTCGCTCCATCTCCGACCACAAACATATTCTTAACCAAGCCCAGCAACTAGCAATTCGACTAGAATTTGCATCAAATCGAACCCCAATTTCTACCACCTACACCACTGCCACTAATAAAGTGATAAAATTCCTAGATCATAAGTGAAAATGAGTGGCACTCATTATTTCTATTAATTGCACAAGAAAGAAACCATGGCTCCAGAAACTGTACACCATGAAGGCAGCAATGGCAAACGTTGTCACTCTCTCAAGCTCAATATTTTGACACCACTACACAAAATCAACTTCAAGAATCAACCTTAACTTCAAAATTGGAGCATCACTATCTACCTCAGCTAATATTGGCACCACCACAAAGGTAGCTCCGGCCATTTATAATTGGAGGTGGACGTGTGGGAAGAGCTTTATAAGATTTGGGTAATGGAGATAATGTTTTGGTTAAAAGAGGTGAACATATACCTATTGATTTTGAAGGTCTGATATTGGTTAAAAGAGATGGACGTTCTCTCACTCTCCAATTCCTCATCGGAGCAACAATCTCCTTCCGCCGCCGAAGTTCGTCAAATCTCCGCCGTGATTTTTCCGATCAATGTCGCCCTAGAGACGCCGCATGTAAAATTCAATAAGGTCAAAGCCGCACCTCGAAAACTTACTCGTAAGACAAGGCGGACTAAACGAAAGTCGTTGAGCGGTGAAGTTGATGAAGGAGATGAAAATGAATTTTTATTTGACGGAGGTGATTATGATGGGTCGTTTGGTGGTGGGAGTAGCTGGAACGGTGGTGGTGGTGGTGGTCTGTATGGATCTGACGTGGAGATTTTTTTGTGTTGTGGAGTCCAAGTCAGATTTTCATCCATGTAAGAGCAAATTTGATAAGTATGCTAACGGGAAGGGCATTTTTATCCCAAAATATGACGGAGGGTAATGTTAAACTATAAAACATAGTTTGAGGGAAAATTTGACCATTTTCCCTTTAAATTATGTTCGTAATATATAAAAGATAATCTAGTTCAGTCACTTCCGAACAATTTTAGCCATTCGAGCCTAAAATTGTAAGGAAGTTACATGCATGACTTAACTTCAAACACATGTGATTATGTATGGGTGGCAAAATTAGCCCAAACCCAAATGGCCCACCTAACCCGCTCAAGTTTTCATGGGTTTGGGCAAGAGTGATTTTGATAATGGGTTGGTTTGGACTAGCCCAAGTTAATCCATCATAAATCAACAGCCCAAATAAATTCATGATGATGCCCAAACTTGACCCATGAAAATGTTCAATCTTAACGATTAGAGTTCCACTCTAGATTATAATTTTGTTTATAAATAATTATTTTAAAAATTCCTTTATTATTTCGGAACAATAAAAATACACCAACGCACCCCAACCACCCACCACATTATCCATCCACCCAACCCCCATCCCCTACACCAACCCCCACCCAAGCACTGAACCACCCTCACATCTCTTTCCCCTACCTTGCCTACTCCACCCCACCCCTACCTCTCTACCACCCCTACCCACCCATACCCACCTCTACCCTATCTACCCCACCCCCCGCCCTATCCCATTCTCAAATTTCAATTTTATATATTTCTTATTTTTATAAACAATTTATAAAAAATATAAAAAAAATCTTACCTTCCCCATCCTCAAAATTCTATTTCATGTTTTTCTTTACTTTTATAAAAAATATGAATTTTTTTCTTACCTCCCCCCTACCGCACTAACCCCACCTACCCCCTCTATCCCCACCACATCCTCAAATTTCTATTTCATATTTTTTTACTTTTATAAAAAATTATTAAAAATATGAAATTGTTTCTTACCCCCCTGCCCTCCCACACCACCCCGAAGTTTTTATTTTATATATTTATCTTACTTATATATAAAATGTTTATTATAAATGAGAAATTTTTCATACCCCATCACCCCCCACTACCCCGCCCTTCCACCCCACCCCAAAATTTCTATATTATATATTTATTTTACCTTTATAATTTTTTTATAAAAAATGAGTAAAATTTGCTTACCCATCCCCACCCCCACTCCCACTCCCACTCCACCCAAAGTTTTTACTTTATATATTTATTTTACTTATACAATTTTTTTATAAAAAAATAAGAAACTTTTCTTACCCCACTACCCCCCCCCCCCCCACTACCCATGTCCTCCCACCCATTATTTTATATATTTATTTTGCTTTTATAAAACATAAAAAAATTCTTTAAAATATTATTCTTATTTTAAAAATAAAGATATGAAAAAATCAAATATCATACAAAATAAAATAACATCATAGAATGTAAGTTTGAAATTTGTAAAAGTAATGAGTCAAGTTGAGAAAGTTGGGTTATGATTAATCATTTAGCCCATCTTAACTCGATCAACTTCAACCCAAACAGCTCATCTGCACCCTATGTATGAGTCTAGGCACACATAATGGAAGGTTATGTCATTTTTATCAGAATTTCAACCATTTGTATTTTAACTTTAGCCATCTATAATTTAAGTTCAAACATTTATACTTCAAAGTTCAAGTGTAGTAATGTTTTCTCAAATATAATAATACTATTCGAGTTTCAACAATTTCAACACATGATTCAACATTCCAAATGAGTTTAAATTTGAAGTATAAGTTCCTAATGTAAAGAACAAACTCAATCATCCGTGTATCAAAACAAAAACAAATCTTAACAATCACATTTTTGCAACAATTTGCTTATATTTTCTAACATTTTTAATAACACTGAATATTATATTTTAAAATTACTTTTCATATTTGAAATTCAAATCATTAAATTACTCAAAGAATTATACTTCAATTTCTAATTTCAAAAACACTATTAGAACAACAACTACTCCATATTTTAAAAAATCATGTGTTTATCTAATGTTCGCCGAAATTACGTACAAATTAAATAATTTTTTTAAATTAGTATAGTTTTTTTTTCGTTTTAAATTAGTATAGTTAGAGTTCGAAACTATTTGTACTCTCCTAGAACCCCGCGAACTAGGGATGGCAATTGGGCGAGACGGGTGCAGGTACCCCCCCCCCCCCCCCCCCGCACCCGTACCCGTCAGAAAATTTTATACCCGCTACAATTTCAACATCCATATCCGCCTAGGCGAGTATATTCCTAAATCCACACTCGCTCCACCACCCAAGTTGATATCCACCACCGCTTGTACCCGCTAGCCATATTTTGTAATCAATTCATTTGTGATCAATTAGTATAAAATAGTGATCAAACCCAAAAAAGATAGTCTTATAAATTAAATTAGTACATTATATAAACAAGATAAACTACATAAAAAATACTAATGTCTCCATAAATACTTAAAGCAATACATGTTTCTTCATTTGAAAACATCTTGAAAGAACAATGTGCTGAATAAACCCAACCATTGCTCTCCAAGGACCCCAATGAACAATGAGATATTTCAGGTAATTCATTATTCAACAGGGGACTTGAGTATCATATTCATCGAGATCACATATTTTTATCTCCTTGACATCACCACCACCACCTGCATAATGTATACTCAAAGTAATTAGAGTCTAACTTCAATTTAATACAACATAAATAATTTAATTAAATTAATGTTACCTTTAATATCCGCCCAAATTCAGTTTTGAGCACACATCAATGCCTCCACCGTTTCCGAAAGAAGTCGACTACGATAAGGATCAAATACATGTCCACTAGTGCTAAATGCGGATTCTGATGGGACGGTAGAAACTGGAATGCTCAATATATCATTTGCTATTTGTTGGAGAACGGGATAATTATTTCCATTTGTTTTACACCAATTAAGAATATCGAAATCATCCACAAGTGGTACAGTTTCAGCTTCCAAGTACTTCTCCAAATCAAATTTTAGTCCAACGTTACTATTGTCTTGTGACATAAATTGTGCAAACTCTTGCATGTACCCCATTCTCATATTACTTGTAACATCAATTGAAGACACGTGGCTACTACTAGCTGGATTATTACCATTTTTGTACCCATACTCATCCACCCATTCCTTTAGAAAATCATAAATCATTTTTACCTCAACATCAACATCAAGTGCATCATAAATTTTAGCAAAGTAAAACCGAATGAGAGCCATCTTGAACGTAGGATAAAGTATAGTTGCCACGCCCATAAGACCATTAACATCTAACCAATACTTATTGTATTTCTCTAGCATTACCTCGACCATTTTTCCTATATAAATGGTAGGTGAAGACAACCAGTTGGTTAATAAGATTCTAATCTCATAAATTCTAAGAAAATAAATATTGGCAGTAGAATACATCGAGGCAGAAAATTGATGTGTAATATCATAAACACTTTCAATAGTTCACATATTTTCACAACCTTATCCCAATCTTCACTAAGTGGTGGATATTTGTACAAATTATCTCGAGCACTTAAAACAACAATTAGTGATGAGTGTGTTTTTGTATTTACATTTCGACAGTGTGTTTTTCTAGTCAGTAAATAGTGATGAATGTCGTTTAGAAGAAAACATCACAAAATCCAATTACATTTTTTAAAAGTTAGGCAGGACCAATGCACCATATTAAACATTTTCAGATAATAATACAACTATCACCTAGGCCCTAAATATATTCAGATAATACAAAATACAAATTCATGATAAACTTGCACCAAGAAAACACAAAAGGGATGGATTTTTAGAAGGCTGTTGACACATCTTTAGTAGTGGGCATTGCATGTAAGCACACTGGTTTTAACAAAATATGAACTTTTTTCCTTTGAAAATAACTATCAAAACATAATTGATTATTTGTGTTCTTAAAAGAACTCAATGGCATGTTCAGTTTGAAAATCAACCAGCTTAGAATAGTTGATTTGGTTCACAGTTATAAAACCAAAACATATAGTTTGTAAACCAAAAATGCTTTTCTAAATGTTATCACAAATGAAAATAAAATCAAACATTTTGTTCTCAGAGTAGTAGGTCCCCTTAATCAATACATGTTGTCAGGGTCTCAGGGACAGGGAGACGTGAAGGCTAATGGCGGTGTGACAGAGAACGAGAGAGGGAGGAGAGACAGCAGTCGGCAGAGAGTGAACGAGAGAGGGAAGTTTGAAGACCGAAGAGTGAAAGGCTACTGAACTTGGGTAAGGACTAAGTGTAAGTGAGTAGGGTTTTGCCTACTCACTTATTATTGGCGCTTACAGACTGCTATAACTATTGCTGGGCTTATGGGGCGGGTAGACGGGTAGGCGGGCGGTTGGATGCGGGGCGGGGAGGCGGGTATAAGGTGGATATAACTATAAATTCACCACCTACCCGCCACTCGTGGCGGATACATTTTCAATACCTATACCCATCTACTACCCGCCAAAGTTATACCCATACCCGCCCCAACTGGGACGGGTGCGGTGTAGAATCCGCAAAATTGTACCCACCTGCCATCCCTACCGCGAACTCTCATCTCCGAACATTCCAGAACCGCCTAGAACCCTCTCGTTCACCCCACCCCCATTATAACCACCCCCACCACACACACTCTTCAATCTTCATCCTTTTCCCTATACAACTTCAACGAATTCTCTAGAAGTATCCAAACAAACCAAAAACTCGCCGGAAAAAAACAACAATGGCCGACGAAGCTAAGGCCAAAGGCAACACCTCCTTCACCGACGCAATCCACCACTTCACCAGTGATCAATCTCTCTCCTACTAATCACATATTATACTCCAACCGATCCGCAACTTATGCTTCGGTGAACAAATTCACCGAAGCATTAACCAATACATAGAAAACCATTGAGCTTAAACTGGATTGGTCTAAAGGTTATTCTCGGCTCGGAGTTGGGCATTTAGGTTTGAAGCGCTATAACGATGCTGTTTTAGCGTATAAGAAGGGTTTGGAAATTGATCCTAATAATGAGTGTTGAAGGCTAGGCTAGCTGATGCTCAATCGGCTCAAAGTCGATATGGAGGTACAATTAGACCTCTCTATAATGACGTATGTTTTCTTATTGTTATATTGTTGTTATACACATAGTAGGAATTTTGAGGATCAACTAAGTTTTTTTTTAATCGAAATATCTTTATATACCTTTAAATATTTTTAGCTGGTAATTATTGTGATCTAGTTTGGAGGTGAGTTATGCAGATATTAAATTCTACATAAGTAATATCACAGTTGGTAGGAGATAAATTATTCATGTAGAAAATTAATAGGGTGTTTGGTTTGTAATTCCTATTTGGTTTGTAATTTACAGACCCACATAAATATATAAGTTATGAGAGAATCTATATATTATAGATAGAAGATGAAATAATTAATACATGAATAACTAAATTCTGCATAATTAATCTCTGCCTAAAATAATAAATAGATTCTCTCATAACTATTTTCTGTATTATTAATACCTGCATAACTCTAATCTGACCCCTCGAAGCTTCTATGTTCCAATTTAACTTCAAATTTTAGAAGTTTGAATCTCGAATTTCTAACCGTGGTACTTAAATTGGGACAGAGGAAGTATATTTTTTGGCCATTATAGTGAATGATTGTTATATACCTAGAATACCATTTAATATTTAGATCTTATTTGCTATTATAAATACGAAAATATTACCCACAAAGTCATTTTTTCCAATTTTTATATGTTAGAAAGAAAAGAAAATATTTACATTTAAGATCTCAAAAAATATTCATATTTCATTAACTAAAATAAAATTTTCAAAAAGATACAGTAATAATTTATTAGGAAATTCATAACTAGTTGTATAGTACGTACAAAGATATAAACTCCCTAAAGCACATACATATTTTAGAACTAATTGAATTTATTTAAGTGTAATAGAAGAAATCTAAAAATTGTACGTTGTCGTATTCAGCTAGCCCATTTGGTGATGCGTTTTCCGGGCCGGAGATGTGGGCGAAGTTGGCAAGTGATCCGAGTACACGTGCTTATTTGCAGCAACCGGATTTTGTCAGGATGATGCAGGATATTCAGAAGAATCCGAACAATTTGAATTTGTATTTGAAGGATCAAAGGGTAATGCAAGCGTTTGGAGTTTTGTTAGGGGTGAAATCGGATACCACGGGTGTATTCAATTAGGATTTTAAAAGAGATTTTAAAAGATTATTTAGGAATGTAATGACTTAACAAATTTTAAAAGAATAAAAAAAAAATTATGTTTGAATTTTAAAGATTTATCGTGAGATTTATAAAGATTTGAAAGTACTGAATTTTCCATGTCAATTTTTCTAACAGTTATTTCAGTGAACAACTTGACTTAGTGGTCCGGTTTATGTCAATTCTTCAAGGACAGGAGCAGATTTTTCCAAATGCAACTCCTGACTGATCCTATTTATTTCCCGGCCCGATCCCGATCCCGAGCCTATGGAAGTGTCGGAGGAGGAGAAGGAGATGAAGGAGAAGAAAGCGTTGGCACAGAAGGATAAGGAGGCTGGTAATGCAGCATATAAAAAGAAGGATTTTGGAACGGTAATTCAGCATTATACAAAGGCAATTGAGTTCGATGATGCTGATATTTCTTTCCTCACTAACCGTGCTGCTGTGTACTTGGAGATGGGAAAGGTATAACCGAGAACTCTTTATTCCGTTATAATATAATGTATGTCTATGGAGTTGCTTGTGTTTTATTCCTTAATTAGTGCATAACAATGACATGTTTGCATGCAATTCAATTTTTTTGTATTTGATCCAGCTACTACTATGCCTAAATCAAATTAGTTAGGGTCGATAAGATTAACATTGGTGTCCATGTTGCTTATTTGACACTAATGTAGGGGAGTAAGTTCAGTGCGTATAACAGGATCAGAAATTGACTATTATTAGTCGGGCTTGGAATTGGTAATGTGAGCTCACATGGGATGCTAAGCTCATATATATATTTGCTTCTTCTAGAAAAGTGTGTTGCTTTTCTCATTGGCAAAGGAATTGCTGGATAAATGATAATATTGGTAATGAGTTCGATAGCTTTTTAGCGTGGCACATATTGTGGTTGGAATATGAAAGAAATAATCCCCGATTATTTTCATTACTTGAAAGGCTATATATACAAGTTACAAAATAGGAGAATCATTTTCCTATTCTATTCCTAAAACTTTATTCTATACATTTATGGTAATACATTAATTATGGTAATACACTACTAATTATATTACAACATTACATAAACTAGGATACTAAATATTTACCATAAATTATATTACCTAAAACTAGCTAAAACCGAGAGCAGCAAATCCGAGATAATATACACACAATATACACATATTGTGTGTATATTGTATATTTAACACACACCCGCAGTCATAGCGGGCGGTCTTCGAACGCTGAGACTATCCCTAAAATCTTCAAAAAGGACCGAGGGAAGACCCTTTGTAAAAATGTCTGCAATCTGATATCTCGACGGGATGTGACAGACGCGTACCTTACCCCGAGCAACCTTTTCACGGACAAAATGAATGTCCATCTCGATATGTTTAGTGCGTTGGTGCTGAACCGGATTACCAGAAAGGTAAATGGCACTAATATTATCGCAATAAACCAAGGTTGCCTTTTGAATTGGACAATGAAGCTCTAAAAGCAAATTACGTAACCAACATGATTCTGAGACCACATTGGCTACCCCTCGATATTCAGCTTCGGCACTTGAGCGGGATAGAGTCGCCTGACGCTTCGCAGACCAGGAGACCAAGTTGTTGCCAAGGAACATACGGTAGCCAGACGTAGACCGTCTGGTGTCTGAACACCCACCCCAATCAGCATCTGTGTATGAGACAAGTGTGGATGTCGATGAAGAATACAAATGCAAACCATAGTCCAGTGTACCCTGAATATACCGAATGATGCGTTTGAGTGCATTCATGTGCTCAATTCTGGGATCATGCATGAATAAACACACCTGCTGGACAGCATACGTAATATCCGATCTAGTAAAGGTAAGATACTGAAGGGCCCCTGCAAGACTGCGATAGCGGGTTGGATCCTCGTAAGGGACGCCGACCGCGGCACTAAGCTTGGGCTTAGTATCAATTGGAGTGGAAGTGGACTTACAGGATGACATCCCAGCCCTCTCGATGATCTCAGCTGCATACTTTCGTTGAGACAAGAACAATCCATCGGAATGACGCTTGATGGAAATCCCCAGAAAGTAACTCAACGGCCCTAAGTCTTTCATAGCAAACTCAGAGCTGAGCATGGTCATGATAGACTGTCGTAAGGCATCGGAAGAGGCCGTCAAAATGATATCATCCACACACAACAAAATGTAGCCAAGGGCGAACCACAACGGTAGATGAACAAGAAATTATCTGACCTGCTGTAGTGAACCCAATAGTCGAAACATAGTCAGCAAACCTTGTATACTAGGTCCGAGGAGATTTCTTAAGCCCATATAAGGGCTTCTTCAACAAACAGACATGATGAGGATGGTTGGGATCCCTGAATCCCAACGGCTGATGCATATAGACTGTTTCCTTGAGATCACCATGTAGGAAAGCATTCTTAACATCCAACTGATGAATAGGCCATGCCTTCGAAAGAGCCAAGCTAAGCACAGTGCGAATGGTAGCCGGTTTGACCACCGAACTAAATGTCTCCCCACAATCTATACCAACCTGCTGACTCTTACCATCACCCACAAGTCGCGCCTTATGTCGATCAAATGAACAATCTGAATTCTCCTTATGAGCAAAAATCCACATAGACATGATAACATTAATACCAGAAGGACGGGGCACCAACTCCCACATCTTATTATCAATAAGAGCATTATATTCATCAGTCATAGCAATTTTTCAATTCGGGTCGTTTAAGGCATACACAAGATTACTGGGCAAGGGGAACTTAGAGACATTAGAATGTAAATTAAAATGTCTTTTAGGTATAAAAATATCCCGCTGACTACGAGTGACCGGCCTATGACTCGAGGAAGAATTGAGTGGATTTCGGGAATTTGTTGGGCTCGGGACGGACGGCCAGCAGGCAGTGGGCCTGCTGGCCCAACTCGGGATGCCGTAACAGTGACTGAATCAGAAACTAGACCAGTTCCAGTATTGGGCTGGACTGGCCCAATTGCTGAAACTTGCACAGTGATCAAACTGGGCAGAGGGGATTGTGACGGGTCCGTGGGACCAGCGAGCAGTGGGCCTGCTGGAGAGTTTTGGGTGCGGGAGATGTCCGAAAAATGCTGAATAATATATGAGGATATTTGTTCATCCAAAAAATTATACAAACTAGGCACGGGAGTATGATTTTTAGTAAATGGAAATTGAGATTCATCAAAAATTACATGGCGATTAATGATGATTTTATTGGATGATAAATCAAAACATTTTTAGCCACGATGATTAGATGGAAAACCCAAAAACACACAAGGAGTCGACCGGGCCTGAAGTTTGTTAATTGTGGTGGACGGGAATAACAAATAACACAAACACCCAAAAACCTGAAAATGTGAATAAGAAGGATTTTTCTTATATAAAATTTGAAGGGAGAAGAATATGTCAGACCTTTGGACGAAATTATGTTAAGGAGATATGTAGCCATTTGAAGAGAATGATGCCAAGAATATGAGGGTACGGAAGCATGTATCAATATGGTGCGGATAATGTTATTTATGGAACGAATTTTACGTTCGGCTTTCTCATTTTATGAAGATGTATGAGGACAAGAGAAACGAAAATTTATCCCATTAATAGCACAGAATTCCCGAAACACCCCATTGTCATACTCTTTTCCATTATTACATTGAATATTTTTTATTTCACGGTCGAATTGGGTTCTGATGAATGCTCTAAATTTTAGGAAGATGGAAAAAACTTGAGATTTCTTCGCGATTGGAAACGTCCATAGAAATTTAGAATAATCATCCATAAAAAGAACATAATATCAATGATCCATGGAACTAGGAATAGAAGACGTCCATAAGTCGCTATGAATAATATCAAATGACATTAAAGTATGAGATTTTGAGTCTACAAATGACAACTTAACAATTTTTCCTAAAGAACAAGATTGAAAAATAGTACGACTCGTACCCTTACATGAAATAAAACTATTTTTATCTAAAGATGACAATATAGAGGACCCCGGATGACTAAGACGAGCATGCTATAAGGAAGGAGAGATGGCTGCAAAAGTTGATGGCAGGGCTTGACTCGATGAACCGGGACTGGGTGTGATAGGATAAAGATCTCCCCTACTATCACACCTCATGAGAGGACTCCCCGTCTTGAAATCCTTCACAGAGAAACCAAAAGGATCAAATTCAATAGAAACAGAATTGTCAGTAGTGAATTTACGGACAAGACTAAGTTTTTAATCAATTTGGGGGCATGTATGGTATTTTTCAAGATAAAAGGGGGATGAGGGGGAGATAATGTTTTATGACCATAACCCCGAATTGGAACAGAATTACCATTACCAACAATTATACCGCAAGGGTTGCTCAAATTGGAATAAGATGAGAGAGTACCTGAATCGGATGTCATGTGGATAGTGGCACCGGTGTCCATATACCAATTTGGGTCCGGTTGAATCAAGCCAATGTGTGCATCGCAGCCTCGATATCGGTCTGAGTGGGGGTCTGCTGCATGGTGAGCTTGCAGAGGCCGAGGCCCAAGAATTCCGGACACTGGGCCGTCAGAATCGTTGGAGGCCGGACGTCGGGCCAGTGGGCCGTTGGGGCTGCTGGAAAGCCCACTGGCCAGTTGCTGGAACTTGTTGTGGAGGTGGGCCGTAGGGCCATTGTCCACTGGTCCAAGCCCACGGCCCAGAGGCCCAAGGCTGAGACCAGTGGGTCGGTGGCCCACTGTAACCTGGATGGGGTCCACTGCCACTACTTTGGCCACCGTGACTACCGTCGGAGCCGCCGCGTTTGCCCCTGCGATTTTTTCTATTATTTTTCCGGCCATTCTTGTTGCCTCCGTGTGATCGGTTTTGGTTCAAATTGTTACCAAAATTTTGAGGACTAGGGGAGGAAGTCATCATGACCACGAGACTAGCATTAGTAGCCGCCTTTTTAGCCAAACCGGTTTCTTCCAAGGTAAGCATAGATCGGGCTTGATAGAACATTGAAAGAGGATTACTTTGACGAATGAGAGTTTCAACGCCACTATAGGCCTCGGATAGGCCAGCAACCATCTGTAAAACCACACGATCTTCACTAACTGGCGTACCAACGTTGCGGAATTGGTCCGCCAATTCCTTCAACCTTTTGCAATATGCTGAAACGTTCGGGAAATTTTCCATGTTGACGTGGGAAAAATCATGTTCAAGAGTAACAACTCTGGAATTTTGATTATCCTGGAATATGTCACGCAGTCTACCCCATGCGGCCATTGCTGTAGCGTCTAGCTCGATAATCGTCTGCAATAGGTCGGTGGAGATAGTAGAATATATCCACTGAAGGACAGTGGCATCAAGCGTTGTCCATAATTTAGGATCATCCTCGCATTTAGGCACCTCTATATCATCAAGAGCCACGGGGATGATGTGATGGATGACTTGATGCGAACGAGCGTGAATTTTGAACAACTCGGCCCACGTCGCGTATTGGACGTTTTCTATTTCAAGAATTAACGGGATATAATTCTTGATGTTAGAAACAATAAGGGCAGGGTGAAACGTGTTCTTTGACGTAGACATAATGAAAGAACAAGAGGGGAAAGAGGGATTTGTAAGAGAGATTTTGAGAGCGGAAGAAAAAATTTGGTAAACCCGGGGGGGGGGGGGTCTCGGCCGAGAGGAACCACAAAACTTTGTGAGAGAAAATTTTTGTGTGACCTAGACTTTTGATACCATGAAAGAAATAATCTCCTTGATTATTTTCATTACTTGAAAGGCTATATATACAAGTTACAAAATAGGAGAATTCTATTCCTATTCTATTCCTAAAACCTTATTCTATACATTTATGGTAACACACTAATTATGGTGATACACTACTAATTATATTACAACATTACCTAAACTAGGATACTAAATATTTTACCATAAATTATATTACCTAAAACTAGCTAAAACCGAGAGCAGCAAATCAGAGACAATAAACACACAATATACACATGTATATGGTGTTTCTATTGTATATTTAACAGAATATTATGTTTCTTTTTGAATCACCAATCCTCAAAATTTGGTAACATTTTAATATTCTCTCCTTTTTATTTAATGAGAGGTTGGAGGGGTGAGGTAGTTATGTAAGGTAGGCAGATTTGAGGTAACAAAAATTTGGGGTTAAATAAAGATATGAACAGTGGCTATGTATATAGTAATCTGGATATCATGAGATATATAAAAACACTTGCTCTCCATCTTTGTCAATAAATTACATCAGAATTTTAGCGATTTCCTTGCCTTTATTTATAATCTCCGGATATGAAAAGATTGAAGGGAAGCCTTTCTTCTCTTGCAATAGAAGAGATAAGCTATTTATCTCGCGCAAAAAGAAAAAGAAAGCTCCCTCGCTTTTATCTCCCTCTAGGTGTTTGCCCATGAAATCATTTATTAAGTGTATTTGTGCGTTTATAGAGGAGTAATTTCGCTTTTTAAGATGCTACATGCATGAAAATGAATTGAATGTGATGAATTCTATAAAAGAATTAGTGGATTTACTAATTGATGGTAACTCGAATAGTTGGTTTGGATATGGTTCTGCTATCTGCTTTTCTGTTTCTTCTAAATAATTTTTGGAGATACTATCACTCCTCAAGCACTCGTTTTCCTCATTTTTAATATAGCTAGGTTAGCGTCTAGAACCTAAATATATCATTCTGCTGATGTGTTGCTATGATCACCTTGTGTTACTTCTTCATGGTTTTTCTTTTCAAGTCATAAGTACTCTATCAGGAGCTCTTCCTTATGTTAGTTTGCCTTAATTTCAGTATGAGGATTGCATGAAAGATTGTGACAAGGCTGTGGAAAGGGGGAGGGAGCTTAGATCAGACTATAAGATGATTTCTAGAGCTCTGACTCGAAAGGGATCTGCCATGGTAAAGATGGCAAAAACTTCAAAGGATTATGAACCAGCAATTGAAACTTTCCAGAAAGCTCTTACTGAACACCGTAACCCTGAGACACTGAAAAAACTGAATGATGCTGAGAAGGCGAAGAAAGAATTGGAGCAGCATGAGTATTTCGATCCACAAATAGCAGATGAGGAGCATGAGAAAGGTACCTCCCTTGCTGGTACGGCTTTCTCTTAGTTGTATCCTTTCTTCATCTGCCTGAATAACTTTCGTTGCTTTGATTACAGGTAACCAGTTCTTCAAAGAGCAGAAGTATCCAGAGCAGTGAAGCACTATACAGAATCGTTAAGGAGGAACCCCAAAGATCCAAGGGTATTGCCTTTATCCATCTTCTGTTCCTCTGTAAAATCTAGGGGCTTTACCTATTCCTTTTGTTAGAAACCCCTTTTGATGCAAAAATCTCGTTCTTTACGTTAGACATACAGCAACAGAGCAGCCTGCTACACAAAATTAGGTGCACTGCCGGAGGATCTTAAAGATGCCGAAAAGTGCATCGAGCTTGATCCAACATTTGCAAAGGGTTACACTAGAAAGGGTGCTGTTCAGTTCTTTATGAAAGAGTACGAAAAAGCTTTGGAAACTTACCAGGAGGGGTTGAAGCATGATGCTAAAAATCAGGAGCTGCTAGATGGTGTCAGGAGGTGAAGAAATATTTCTAATACTTTCCTTTGATCTTCAATATCCCTTTATTAATTTTGGACATTTGATTATCCATCTTACCGCAGAAATTCATTCGGCAAGTTTTTCCATTGAAACTTGAATAAATTTCATCTTGTTGTTGCCTAGCTAGATGAGTTGATTTTGTTGGCAAGATTCTAAGCAGAAGATTATTGTGACGCATGCTATAGATTTATCTAGTAACTTGAAATGATGGGTCTCCTTTTTGCAGATGTGTAGAACAAATAAACGAGGCATCACGTGGCGATCTAACTCCGGAGGAGCTCAAAGAGAGACAGGTATAATTTCTTCCCATGTTACCTGAGCTAATACTTAAGAGGCAACTTTTATATGGTGACACTCAGTATCAAATTACTTGTGCAGGCTAAGGCAATGCAGGACCCAGAAATTCAAAACATCCTTACCGACCCAGTAATGAGACAGGTAAAATTTGATCCTTGATAGATGTTTCTGTAGATAGTAATAAGAAAAAAGGGCCAGGTCAATAACGCATTTCCTGTACTAAAACTCTCAACTTACCATCCCATTGTACTCTGGAGTCAATTCATACCTCGTATGTGTACTTTGCCCTGATGGAGCTCCAACTTGGAAGTATATCACAAGGTAATTTTAAAGCAGAGTCAAAAGTAAATTTGGATTTTTCCTGGAATTATATTTGACATGTGGACTTCGCCTCACTGGAGCTTCCTTAAACGTCAGGGCAAATTCGCTAACGGCAAGGGTATGAACCCGAAAGTATAACATGATGTAAATTAAGATATTCCTATAGCATAGGGTTATAATTTGAACCCTTTTCCCTGTAATATGGATTATATTTTTGAAGTAGCTCAATACCTTTGTGATCTAATGTCGTGTTCCCGAGCAGGTACTAGCTGACTTCCAGGAGAACCCAAAAGCTGCACAGGAACATACGAAGAACCTGCTTGTGATGAACAAAATCCAGAAATTGGTTAGTGCAGGAATTGTCCAAGTCAAATAAATAGCTAGATTAACATTCACAAGACAGAAGAAAAAACATCCACTAGTGAAGAAAGCATGAGTATCATTGTTTGATATGGGCTTGTTTATTGAGGGAATAGCTCTTGAAACTGTTTTTTCACTTATAAAATTGGATGTGATGTTGCACATAGTGTTCTTTCTCTGGTTCTCCGATTTTCCTCGTTAAGCAAATGCGTTAGAATTTTTGTTGATCTTGATAATCTGTGTTGTTTTGCTATTCATCTCGATAAATAATATAAGTTCGAGCTGCATTCAATTTCTGTTTTACAGTGGTAAGTTTTGTGATTCTATTGTTATCATGAGTTAAAATGACAAATTAATTCTGATTTTGCAGTTGTAGTGAATAAATTTTGGAGATCTGTGAATCAATATCTTTCTGAGCTTTTTAACTTTTAAGAACATAAGATTGTGTTGTAATTCTCTTTTAAGTTCTTAGTTCTCACGTAAATGATCTTGTGCTATCCCTTAGAATAATATTCTTTTGTACAAGTGCATACTGTATTCATTAACAATTGCAAACATATTAAAAGAAATTGCATAAAGAAATATTGCTTCTGATGGTACCTATAAGTTAAGGATTGAAGTTATATAGCCGGAGAATGCCAACGGGGTTATAGCATGTTATTGTATTATTCTTTGAGTTACGGATCGTATCAGACTTCCTATGTCAATGACATAAAAATTTATCCACGGCAAAACTAGAATATATAAGTTAAGGGATCTAAGGCCTCATTTGTTTCCACTTAATGGAGGTTTGAGTCTGAATGATTCAGATCTTAGATTATTAAGTGTATTTATTTATATTAAGATTTAAATACTTATTTGGTCTTAATTATTAAAATTTTATTCAAAATTTTAATATCATTAAGAGGTATTTTGTATGAATAACTTTACACAACCACCGGTTTCACCCCTACCCACCCCATCGCCACCCACCAGCTCCCGCCCCACCCACCCCACCTCTCCAACTCCACGCCCACCAACCCCTTGCCCTACCAACTGCACCCCCTCTCCACCCTCACCCCACTCCATCATCACTAACCACCTCTGCCATCACAACCATCACTATCACCACCCTCCCAAGCTCACCCCCTCAACCCCCATCACTAACCACCTCTGAAATTACAAACCCCACCATCACCCCTACCCTACCAACCCTCACCCCTCTACGCCTACCACCATTGTCAACCCCTACCATGTTCACCCTCCCAAACCCCTTCCCCTCCCTCTCCCCCACTCCACCGTCCCTCCCCCCACCCCATCACCATTAACCATCTCTGTGATATGACCATCATTACCACTGTAACCACTGCCACCATCACAACTACTACCACCAGCATCACTACAAAACATCTCCAGTATTACTAGCAAATATAAATGTTTTATTTGATTTATCAAATAATAATTTTATTTAATTAGATTTATATTTAGTTTCTATAGTTACTTTTTTATTTGAATTGTATATTTATTATATTTAAATAAATACATTATGCACATTCAGATGTTGAAAAACAAACAGTCTTAATCATTTATTAAAGATTTTGAATTTGTTCATAATGATCAAATTATATCTGGTCTTGTTTCTACAGTGTTTAGATCTAAAGAAAACATCTTAATCATTCATAGGTGCATTCAGATTCAGACGTGTTGATATTGATGAAAACAAATGAGGCCTTATTGTATTACAGATAAGAAAGAAGTTTTGATAGTCGGTATATATTTAGCCCATTATAGCGAGTAACTTGCCTTAGTTTTCAGTTTATTTTTAAAACTCCCAATTAAGATAATTCGAAAATAAAGCAATATCTTTTAATCCATCAAATAGAGGAATTAAACAAACTTCTCGTCAGAAAGTTGGGTAATGGTGAAGCTACATTATAGAGAAAGGAAAGAAGGTAGAACTGAAGGAAATGCGACATCAATTTTCATAGTCATTATATTCTATCTCAGTATTCGTTATCTATGTGATATTCATATTGTGAATGCGTCGAACTCTAGCAGTCTTAAACTTATCGCTGATTTTATAACTATTTTATAGAATGTATGATCTTTTACTTTGATAGACATCTTTCTATCACATAGCACTCATGAGCATATTTTCGTTCCGACCATCCGATTTTAATTCTATGTGCAACATCTTTATTTACTATTTCATTCTCCTAGAATAACGAGCTTAGATAACTGAATTGTTTTCTATTAAGCACCGCAATCCTATTTGATTCCACTTCAATTTTACTCTTGGTATGTTGATAAAGAGCTCCAATTGCTTAAAGAAAATTGCTTTATACGGTAATATATTCTATTTGAAACTAAATCAATTATCATTAATAATATCGTTTAACATCTATACACCGACGACCTTGAAAGGGAATTTTAGAACTATCAAGTCACCCAAAGAGTTCATAATAAGTGCGCGAGATTAGAAACTTGAAAAATGAGGCAGTGTTATAACATGTAAAATACACTGATAATATAAAAATTCATTACAATGTTGCTGGCATATACATAAACTAAATACATATTCATACAATAGGAAGTCGATGCAATTCTTTGCCATACCCTCTACAGCTCTTAATACATATATCAATACAAACATGATACACATAATAATCACTTTTCTCATTGTTACCGTCATTTTCAAAAATACAAGCTTTAACACCCTTTTTCCTCTTCAATCTCATTATTCATCACTAATTCTTCATGATGATTATTTGTCAAAGAAGAAGAAGAATTTAAAAGCATGAAAATGAACATAAAAGAGAAAAAAGCAGTGAGATTCTGCCTTTTATTCATCATTTTGCTAATGTCTAATAAATTTGCACTATATATGGATCTTAATAAGTGTATGATTCTGATGTGTATTTATACTTGCAAATTTGACATAGCTGGAATTGGATCCTAGGAATTAGGATAATAGTATACTGAATAATTAAGCAAATGATTTGTCAAAGATTTTGTGTGCCAATATTTTTTAAAAAAAAACTGAGCACTTGCTAGATCTCAAATCCCATGATTACTACATGTTACAGAGATTAGCAGATTGGATCATGCTTCTTCAAAGATGTAGCTATTAAATGTTGCTGACACTTATTCATGTGGCTACTTGAGTATACGTTGGAAATTTACTAATGTGGAATTAAGTTTCTCCCATTATTTATGACTCGAACAATTGGGGCCCCGCACGTCGGAAAAATCGTTTCCACACACGTGCACACGTAGTGCCAAGAATCACAAATTTCATTAGTGAAAAAGATATTGGTACGTACGTAATACGTTTGAGACATAGAATGATGGACGGTTATTGGTCAAATGACAAGTATTCCACGTTGGTAAACGAAGGAAGAAGTGTACGAAGTGTAAGATGAAACGAATTGGAAATCGCCGCGACGCAACACCATCGGAGCCGCGGCGCCACCATGGCAGCGCCGCGACGCTAAATGGTGGCTTGGATACTGGAGCCGAGGCGCCGCGGCGCTTCGGAGGCAGAATGCTGCGACGGGGAGATGGAAAGTTCTGACTCTTGGGCTGATTTTGGAGCATTGAATCTCCATTATTTGGCATATGAATTCAACCATTATTTGGCTGAATGTAACCCCTCAATAACTGTCATTACATGGCTATTGAAGGCCATTAGTTGGCTAGTTGAGGGGTCATTTCCTGACACTATAAATTGAGGCCTTTGGCTCAATTGTTCAAACACTTAGAAATTTTTCTGATATTTTCTTCTTCCTCTCTAGGAAGTTTTCTATATTCAAAGTTCTTCAAGAGTAACACTTGAGTTTCCTTTGCTCATTTGTTAAGTTGTTGTTGTATCTTGGGAGACTATTGCCCGACAACGTAAAATGATATATACGGGGCAATCTTGTCTTAAAGACAGAGTGCCATCACTCGACTCAGCAAATCACAAGGAGTTTGTATCGTTCTTGATTCCAGTTTGTTGTAATCTTTAGTTTATCCTTTCTAGAATTTGTAATATTTACTTACTTCCCATTTCCTGTAATTGTTGTAACCCACAATTTTAAGACAAAATTTGTTGTAAGTGCTTAGAAAGATGACTGGAAGAGAACAACCCGCTTCTGATTCTGCTGCTGCTGCTACTCAAGGCAACCCCTCTGCCTTCCCCACTACTCAAGGCACACCCAATGCCTTTTCGGTTGCTCAAGAGAACGTTATTGTTCCTCTACCTTCCGATTTTCACAATGAACGCCCAGAAAAGTTTATGGGCTCCAACTTCAGGAGATGACAGTAGAAGATGTTGTTTTATCTGACTGTTATGGGAATGGCTCATTTCCTAACAGAAGATCCTCCACAAGCTGGAGATGAAGTGGACCCTCAGCCTAATGAAACGACTGGAGGGGGCCAAGGTATCCATGTCCTCAATGGCATGAAGATGGTTCTTGATGCTTGGAGTCGTAGTGACTTCATGTGTAAGAACTATCTTCTGAACTATCTGTCAGACCCACTCTACACGGTGTATTGCGCCGTAGGCACCGCCAAAGAGTTATGGGAAAAGCTGCAAAAGAAGTACAATGCACAAGATGCTGGTACGGAAAAATTCATCGTTGGAAAATTCCTAAAATTTCAAATGGTGGATAGCAAAACTGTGATGTCCCAAGTCCAAGAATTCCAAATGATTCTACATCACATGGATTTGGAAGGTATGAAACCAAATGAGCAGTTTTTGGTTGCATCACTGATTGAGAAGTTACCTCCCTCGTGGAATGAGTTACTTAAAACTCAAGACAAAGGAAATGACCTTTGAGGAACTTATTATCAAACTCTAGATTCAGGAAGATAATAAGAAGGTTTTGCCTAGGGGTAAACAACCCGCTAAGGCAAAGGCAAATCTGGCTGAGGCCAAAGGGAACCCAAGCAAAAAGCGCAAGTTCCAAAAAGAAGGCAAGACCCAAGCAGCGAAGAAGTTCAAAGGAAACTGTCACCACTGTGGGGAACCTGTTCACATGATCAAGGACTGCCGCAAGCTCAAGACTGAGCAACAAGAGAATTCCAAGGCCAAAGGCAAGGCACAGACTAACGTCTTCAAAGACACACTTCTTGACGACATGATTGAGGAGTTCTCGGCGGTGGTGCTTGAAGCAAACCTTGTTGAGAATCCCATGCAATGGTGGATGGACACAGATGCTACCATACACATCTATTCCAATAGAGATGCCTTCTCCACTTATACACCAGTTACTAACGAGAAGATGTTCATGGGTAACAACATTTCCTCTAACATGCTGGGGTAGGAAAAGTAGTCCTGAAGATGACTTCTGGAAAGGAGCTCACTCTGAATGAGGTGATGCAGGTTCATGAGATTAGGAGAAATTTAATTTCAGATCATTTATTGGTTAATGCTGGTTTTAGGCTAGTGTTTGAGTCTAATAAATCTGTAATCACCAAAAATGGAACGTTTGTGGGAAGGGGCTTCATTTGTGAAGGCCTCTTCAAAGTTAACGTTATGTCTGTAATGTGTGCAAGCAATAATATTGAAGCTTCTTCTTACTTGCTTGAGTCCTCTAATTTATGACATCATAGATTAAGACATGTTAACTACAAGTCCATCCAAAGTTTAGTAAAGTTGGAGTTGTTGTCGTCTATCGACGTAATCCCTCAACATAAGTCTCAGGAATCGGGAATCGTTGACTGCCCGGATCTAGACGGTTCAGATCTAGTGGACTTCGAAGTGGTTGAATATCCGAAATCTAGTGTTCCAGATTCTTAGAACTTGGAGACTCCAGAGATGGAACCAAGACGAAGTAAAAGGGCCATAAAGGATAAATCCTTCGGTCTTGACTTTGTAGCTTATATGGTTGATGACGAACCAAGGACAATTGCTGAAGCATTGTCAACTCCAGAGGCACCATTCTGGAAAGAAGCTATTGAGAGCGAAATAGACTCCATCTTGCATAACCATACTTGGGAGTTGGTTGATCTTCTTCTGGGAAATAAACCGTTGGGTTGTAAATGGATACTAAAATGGAAGTATAAATCAGATGAGTCTATAGATAAGTACAAAGCCAGGTTGGTAGTCAAGGGCTATCGGCAGAATGAAGGCCTTGACTATTTTGACACGTACTCCCCGGTGTATAGGATGATGTCCATACGAGTATTCATTGCAATTGCAGCATTGCGTGACCTTGAGATACATCAAATGGATGTCAAGACAACCTTTCTAAATGGTGATTTGGAAGAAGAAATTTATATGGAACAACCCGAGGGGTATGTGGTTCCAGGGTAAGAGAAGAAAGTCTGTCTCCTTGTCAAATCTCTGTACGGGCTGAAATAGGCCCCAAAGCAATGGCACACAAAGTTTGATAGTACTCTACTATCGAAAGGTTTCTCCATTAATGAGTGACAAATGTGTCTACATGAAAGGTAACTCTAACTCGTTCGTCATGATATGCTTGTACATAGATGACATGTTGATTACATGGAGCAGTCCTAGCTTGATCCTAGAGACTAAGAACATGTTGAAACAATGGTTCGACATGAAGGATATGGATATCACATATGTCATCTTAGGGATAAAGATCTCTAAGACGTTTGGCAGACCGGTCTTATCTCAGTCTCACTACATCGAGGATGTGTTGAGAAAGTTCGAGATGTTTGACAGTTATGAAGTCACCAGTGGATAGAAATCAAAATCTTGATAAAAATTATGGTGCACCCGTATGCCAGGAGTAATATGCACAGGTGATTGGGAGTTTGATGTACATAACAAACTTCACCCGACCTGATATTGCTTATGCAGTCAACAAGTTGGCTAGGTTTACTTGTAATCCGAGTAATGATCATTGGAAGGCGTTGAATCGGGTACTACGATACCTGAAATACACACTAACTTACGGGTTGCATTATTCGGGATATCCAGTTGTACTAGAGGGGTACAGTAATGCAAACTGGATATCTGATATAGAGAACACCAAGTCCACCAGTGGGTATATATTTACAATTGGTGGTGGGGCTGTGTCTTGGAAATCCTCTAAGCAAACTTGCATCGCCCGATCCATGATGGAATAGGAGTTTATTGCTTTAGACAAAGCAGGAGAAGAAGTTGAGTGGCTTCACGACTTCTTAGAGGATGTCTCTTATTGGAACAAACCCGTACCTTTTGGAATGATCCACTGCGACAGTCAATCGGCTCTTGGAAGGGCACGAAGTTCTATGTACAATGGAAAGTCTCATCACATTCGATGAATACATAAGACCGTTAGGCAGCTGATCACCACGAGTATAATATCCACTGATTACATAAAATCAAAGGATAACATAGCGGATCCACTGACAAAGGGCTTACCCAAAGATCAGTTATTCTGCTTGTCTAGGGGAATGGGCTTAAAACCCAAGCTTTAAGGACCAATATGGTAGTAACCCAACCTTAGTGACTGGAGATCCCAGAAATTAAGTTCAATGGGAAAACTAAGCTGTAAATGTTCAGTTGAGCGCTTCGGTGGAAGCATGAGCACTTCAGATAGTTATTTCTGTAAAGAAACATCAATCCAAGGTCGTTCCCGCGATAGACGTTAAGTGTTATCTATAGCGTGGGTACATGTTAAGTTTCCAAAACCTTTAATAACCCTCAACGGTTGAGGTTAGGTTTGGGGAAACTTTTAATAGTTCCTAACACCTGTAAAGTGGGGTATAGCAGGATACCTTGTAGGAGACCACCTATTTAAGTGCGAGGACAGGCCACCTCAAATGAACTCACTCAAGAATCCAAGAAGTGTCCACGGCCACAACGGACAAAACATTATGAAGAACAGAGTAAGAGAAGTTGTTGTGTTGGTACCGTTGACTTGGCTTACACTAAACACCGATGGTTCAAGACATCACGTTCACCACGCAATAAGTAAGTCCGATGGTATTCAACTATGGAAGGTTCAAAGCGGAAGCTACCTATCCAAATGCAACATCTGTCCGCCAAAAGATTACTGGAAATAGGCACCTTGTGAGTGCACCAAAATCTCTTTCAAGAGGGGATTGTTGGAAATTTACTAATGTGGAATTAAGTTTATCCCATTATTTATGACTCGAACAATTGGGGCCCCGCACGTCGAAAAAACCGTTTCCACACACGTGCACACGTAGTGCCAAGTATCGCAAATTTCATTAGTGAAATATATATTGGTACGTACGTAATACGTTTGAGACATAGAATGATGGACGGTTATTGGCCAAATGACAAGTATTCCACGTTGGTAAATGAAGGAAGAAGTGAACGAAGTGTAAGATGAAACGAGTCAGAAATATTCGCGGAGCCGTGAAGGGCTGCGGCACCACCATGGCAACGCCGCGGCGCTAAATGGTGTCTTGGATACTGGAGCCGAGGCACCACGACGCTAATTCGTGGAGCTGCGACGCTTCGGAGGCAGAATGCTGCCACGGGAAGATGGAAAGTTCTGACTCTTGGGCTGGTTTTAGAGCATTGAATCTCCATTATTTGGCACATGAATTCAGCCATTATTTGGCTGAATGTAACCCCTCAATAAGTGTCATTACATGGCTATTGAAGGCCATTAGTTGGCTAGTTGAGGGGTCATTTTCTGACACGATAAATTGAGGCATTTGGCTCAATTGTTCAAACACTTAGAATTTTTTGCTGAAATCTTCTTCTTCTTCTCTAGCAAGTTTTCTATATTCAAAGTTCTTCAAGAGTTACACTTGAGTTTCCTTTGCTCATTTGTTAAGTTGTTGTTGTATCTTGGGAGACTATTGCCCGACAACATAAAATGATATATATGGGGCAATGTTGTCTTAAAGACATAGTGCAATCACTCGACTCAGCAAATCACAAGGAGTTTGTATCGTTCTTGATTCTAGTTTGTTGTAATTTTTAGTTTATCCTTTCTAGAATTTGTAATATTTACTTACTTTCCGTTTCGGGCAATTGTTGTAACCCACAATATAGGCTAAGCACTACTTCTTCTTCACCCATTTAATGGTGGCGTAATTTTTACTTGTAAGGAGTAAAAAGAAGTGGTTAAGGAAGTGACTGAACAATTATGAGGTTTTAAGTTTAAATTCATCGAGAGAGATATTAGGTATATTTCCTTATCTGCCTAAACTTTGGCGGACAGAATTACTCGATCGGTACTTCTACTAGTAGGACATAGGAGATATCCGGTAAAATTAGTTGAGGTGCGGATAAGCTAATCCCCACAACATCGTCATTAAAAAAAGATAATCAGGACTTTGATTTAACTGTCAAAGATAGTACGACCCGATGTGTGGGCAAGTGTATGTCACAACTTCAAATCTTGTACTTAAGAGGGGAATGAGAGGGGTGAATGTAGTGGTAAGCGAGCGTACTTTACGGGTTCGAAACTTGACCCTAGAGATGCGGGTTTACTTAACTACTATGTTTTGAATATGAGCGAAGGAAAGGATGTTTGATTTTCATAGTTAATGTTAGCCACATTTTGCTTCCTTTTTCTTCGGTAGCCTAGCGCAGTAATGGAATAAGAATTTTCATTAATGGGATTTAAAATATAAAAAAGTAAATATACGAAGAAGTCAAGGAAATTCAACATCTTCTATATATACGTAAAGAAATTAATTTAACCTTATAGATACAACATAACTTTTCGATATCCTAGCTACACCCATGACAAAACATCAAAATTCTCAAATTATTGACTATAGAAATTCGGGTTTATTATCTACAAAGTTTTGAAATTGAAACAACGAATTCTCGATCATAGAAAAAAAAAGGGTTTGAAGTTATATATTGTGATGATATATTAAACTTTTGACACCATCGATGCAATTTAAACTACTACTATAATACGTTATTTATCATTTATTTACGTTACTAATCAATGTTATTAAAAATACCTGCAATTACAATGTTCTATAAGCCAATAACATGTTAATTACATTGAATGACTGTATATTAATTAGTAGAATGATCACAAGTTGCCTTGCCAGTCAAGTTGATCTTCTAATTAATAAAATGTGGATTGGATTTCTATTGACAACTCATAAATTAAATAACCTTCATTAAAGACTCTGTAAACCACAAATATTATAATTGTAACTCTTCAATATATAAATGTTGAATGCAAATAAAATAGTAAACACAACTAATGAAATTATATATATGATGGTTGACTGAAAATAAAATTATTTAGTTGTGATTTTATTTCTTCATAGATAACTATCAAACTAAAACTAGATAGATCATCCACGCCATATATGTGGAGTGCACTTCTAATTCTTTAGCCTTGTTCTAAATATTTTCTTCCATTTATGTAAAACTTGATTTTTTGATGGATGTACTTTTGCTTTCAATTGGGCACATTTTTTTTGATAATAAACTGTAAACTATTATTATCCTCACCAACCAAACAACAAAAATACAAATTAAGGAGCATTTGACCTTCCAGGAAGGTCAAATGCTCCTTAATTTGTATTTTTGTTGTTTGGTTGGTGAGGATCTTTGTCCTTTTCGGCTACATTGTCCTAATTGTACACAAGTTTGTATAGGTGTAGTGTACCTTAATTAGTCTTGTGATCAAATGTGGTCTCAGAATCATGTTGGTTATGTAATTTGCTGCCGGAGCTTCATTGTCCTATTCAGAAGGCGACCTTGGTGTATTGCGATAATGTTAGTGCCATCTACCTTTCTGGTAATCCGGTCCAGCACCAGCGTACTAAACATATTGAGATGGACATTCACTTTATCCGCGAAAAGGTTGCTCATGGTCAGGTCCGCGTCTGCCATGTCCCGTCAAGGTATCAAATTGCCGACATATTAACAAAAGGTCTTCCCTCGATTCTTTTTGATGATTTTAGGGACAGTCTCAGCGTTCGAAAACCGTCCGCTATGACTGCAGGAGTGTGTTAAATATACCAAATATACATACGATATACACGGTATGCATGTGTATATCCTATGTATATTTGGTCTCGGCTTCTTTGTCCTTCTTGGCTACTTTGTTCTAATTGTACACAAGTTTGTATAGGTGTAGTGTACCTTAATTAGTCTCTTACCATAATTGTATAGTTACTCTCCAAATAGAATAAGGTTTTAGGAATAGAATAGGAATAAGATTCTCCTATTATGGACATATGTAAATTGTATATATAGTCTTTCAATCAATGAAAATAATCAAGATATTATTTCTTTCAATATCAAACCTCAGATGATTCTAATTACAAAGCCTCCAAAAGGGCTATACATTTTCTGGCCTGCTTTGCTCCGATGAACATACATATCCTTTCTTTAGCTATGAATTATATCTGTTGCATTACAAAACAGGTATTTACATTGAGATCACTAAATATCTTCCAATTTCTTGTCTGTCGTGTAAAATATATCATTGCTCCATGAATAGCTTGAAAGTATATTTATGTCCTAGAGACAATCTGTATTAGGACAAATGTACTTTATACACATTCGTATTATTATTAATGGAGATTAATATTTTAGAATTTGCAATTATTGAATTATTAGTTGATTGTTTATAATATTCTATAATATGCATCCCTAGATGTTACATTGTTATTAATAATGTGAGATATTAACATTATAACGTAACTCTTAAAATAGCCTCGACTAATGATCATCAAGAATGTGATATCGATGATATGTGATAAGTCGACATGTGGTCTGTATCACTTCCTTAGAGGATGTAGTATGTCTCACCTGCTACGAGTAATGGCTACTCGTGATGGACACATGGATACTTTAGAAGTATTGGTATACCCTGCTGATATACTGTTTGTTATACATGTCTAAAGTATGATCAATGTGTGGAAGATAGAAGTCCTTAGACTTGAGGTCAATACACCTTGTCTACATAGTAATATACTTTGATCCTATCCTAAGCTCAAATGCCTTATAGGTTGAGATACGACTTATATTGGGTACATTACGATGTGGATTAAATGTGGTAGTTGATCCAAGATTAGGATTCATTCCTCGAATGTATATTCGAGAGAACACTCAGCTTCTCATCGATATTGGATTGACTAAGTCGTTGGCCAACGCAATAGACATATCTAGAATATGGTCTTGTTGTCAACCAATATATATGAGATATAATGATCAAGCCATTTGGATAGACACTTGGCAAATTAAGCTTGATCGAGTGTATCGTGAATGAAATGATTTTATCTACCACATAGAGGTTAAGTTAACTGGATTCATGTAAACGTACTTCACATATTGAGTTCGCCTTGCGGCGCCGTATAGGAGTTCCGCGTAGACCTTAATTTGATTAGTGTCGATATGAGAAGGCATGTAGGATCACACTATGTCGATTGTCCATTTCGATCTAAGGATGTATTGAGAGAGTATTAAATAATCGATTTAGAATCGAGATATTTAAATGAATGATGATTGTTTTAATTAAGTCAAAATTAGATTTTGGATTTAATTAAGAATGTGCTGAAAGTTTTTGGGCCAGGCCCAAGGTCAAACCCTAATCCGGTTTGACCTAATTTTTTACCTATAAATACAAACCTACACTTCATTATTCATTACACTTGATTTTCATATTATTATTCTAAGTCTTAGAGACTCAGAATCAAAACACTCTCTTAAACCTCTGCCGGATTTCCTAGCTTTCCAAAGGAGGAATACATTGAAGCTTGGAGCTTGCAATTGAAAGGGCATTCATGTGCGCACCCACAGTTGATAAAGATTCCAGATATTGTAAACATGTAAGTACCATTCAAGTCTTATGTTTACGGTTTTAAATTACCCTATAGTCAAACAATTCTACGTTTGTTGGGTTTGAAACAAATTTTTAATATCCGCTGCGTACAACAACCCAGCAAAAACTCTACATAGCTGCTATTGTTTCCCTCTTCATCTTGCAAAAGTGATGTTGTTTGATGCTTCTTAGGACATCTGTAGGATCCATTTGAGGCATCTGCATCCGCAACCATTGCTTTATCCCTTCACATAGCCCTTGTAACAATTCACACTCAACAAACAGGTGATGGAAATCTTCAAGTACCTCTTTGTCACAGTACACAATCAACAGTAGAACAATTAATAAGCCTTCTATCTGTTAGGATTTGAGTCACAAATCCGACCTAATCAGAAAAAAAATAGGCGAAGAATAAATGACACACATAGATTTATAGTGGTTCACTCTCAATGCGAGAGCTACATCCACTTTGCCACTGCAGATTTCACTATTATTAAGGGAGAAATAATACAAAAGTGTTTACAACACTCAACCTCGCAACCCCAGTCCCAATTACACTCAAAAAAATTTCACCAAAATTCTCTCAAAAGCTTCTTTTGCTTAAGCTTTTCACTAAGAGTATTTCTCTTAGTTTTTCTCTCTTGTTTTTGGATAATATCTACAAGAAAAGGAGTGCATCTATTTATAGGGGTGAAACCTCCTTCTGATGTCATGGGTGAGATCAAACTACCTCCTCTTGATGTCATTGGTGACATCAAAAGGAAGAAAACATTTTCACATGGGCTGCTGCTACCCTTATTGACTAACAATGGGCTGTTACTGCCTATATTGACTAACAATCTCCCACTTGAAGACTAATTTCAATGTCTTCACACTTTGATCGATGCAACAGCTCTTTCCTAGTTTCATCATTCGTGCAGGCCAACTGAAGCTGATCATAGCTTCAGTTTGTCTATCGTCACCGCCTTTGTCAGCATGTTTGCTGGTTCTAACTCCATGGGATCTTCTCAAGCACTAATACTCTATCTCCAAAGCTGATATGATGAAATGGTACCAGAGTTGTATGTGCTTCATTCGAGCATGGTAGACCGAGTTCTTTGCCAAATGAATGAAACTCTGGCTATCACAGTATAGTACACTCCCCTCGTGGTCCTGATCCAATTCCTGCAGAAAATATTATAGCCACATCATCTCCTTCGTGGCCTCCATCATAACAACATACTCAACCTCACAGCTAGAGAGAGCTAGTATCTTCTGCAACTTTGAAACCTAGCAAATCGCAGTACCTCCGAAAGTGTAAACATACCCAGATGTGCTCTTTCTGCTATCAACATCACCAACATTGTCAGCATCAACATATCCCTGCAATCCTGTCTTTGACTTCTGGAAACACAACGCTGAACTTGAGTTGCCCTTCAGATACCTGAAAATCCACTTCACAGCCTCTCAGTGTTGCTTTCCCGGATTGCTCATAAACCTGCTAACAACTCCCACTGCATATGCAATGTCTGGCATCGTACATACCATCGCGTACATAAGACTGCCAATAACAAAGACATAAGTGACCTTATCCATATGCTCCATCTCATCATCGGTCACATGTGACTGATCTTTGGACAAACGAAAGTGTCCAGCCAATGGAGTACTAACTGGCTTGGCATCGTCCATGTTGAACCTCTTGAGAACCTTCTTTACGTAATATTCTTGTGAGAGCTTGAGGCCCTCCTTACTCCTGATGATTTGTTTTGCGGCTCCCAGATCCTTAATTGCAAATTCTTCTGACAACTTTTTCTTCAGCATATCAATCTCATGTAGCTCTGCTCCTATGATCAGCATGTCGTCAACATAAAAGAGCAGTATCATGTAGGAGTCTTCAAATCTCTTGAAGTAACAATAGTGATCTGCCTCGCACCTTGAAAATTCGGCTTTCTTCATAAAGCTGTCAAATTTCAAATACCACTGTCTTGGAGCATGTTTCAGTCCGTACAGACTCTTTTGAAGCTTGAATATTAGCTTCTCTGTCCCTTTGACCTCAAATCTTTCAGGTTTCTTCATGTATATTTCCTCCTCTAAGTCAACATGAAGAAAAACATTTTTCACGTCCATTTCTTGAAGATGCAGATCTTCTTTTGCTACCAGCCTAAAAACAGTTCTGATTGTCAACAACTTGACCACGGGAGAGAAGATCTTCGAGTAGTAAATGCCTTTTTTTTGTTGAAATCCCTTCACAACCAGCCTCACTTTATAGCGCTTACTTCCATTGTGTTCTTCTTTTATCCAGTAGACCCATGTGTTCTGCAATGCATTCTTCTCCTCTAGTAACTCAGCTAACTCCCATGTATGATTTGACAACAGTGAGTCCATTTCATCTTTTATTGACAGCTCCCACTTGATCAATTCATTAACTTGCATCGCTTTTTCATGACATTTTAGCTCCCCTCTGTCAGTGAGTAGAATGTAGTTGAGGGACGGAGAGAACTTGTGAACCGGCCTAATGATCCTGGATGATCTGCATAATTCTGTGATCGGCGTCCGCTGATTTGTTTTAGTATCAACATTTATTTCAGGATCACTATTTTTATCAGCCCCTTCTCGGGCTGCTTGTTCCTCTTTCGCAGCGATGAATCGGTCGCACTCGGGTGCCGAGAAGGCTCTCAAATTAACTATTTTTGATTCCTTATTCTTACAGTCTTTGCTTTCTAAGCTTTCCCGCAACTTGTCTTTGTACAACACCTGTTCATTGAAGACAACGTCTATGCTTCGGATGATCTTCTGATTTTGGTAATCCCAGAATCGATAGCCAAACTCAGTGTCACCATAGCTAATAAAATAACACTTCTTAGATTTCGGATCAAGTTTACTTCTAGTAGTAGAATCAATATGAATATAGGATATGCAACTAAACAATTTCAGAAAAGAAAGATTTACCTTTTTAGCACTCCAAGCCTCTTCTCGTAATTCTAAAACTCAAAGGAACGAGATGGTCCTCTCGTTAATCAAGAAGGTTACGGTATTGATTGCATCCGCCTGAATGTCTTGGGGAGTCCAACGTGTATTCTCATGCTCCGTGCACACTCGTTCAATATTCGATTCATCCTTTCCGCTATTCCATTTTGTTGGGGAGTTCCAGAAACAGTCTTGATCATCTTGATCTCATTATCGCACAATACTTTTTGAAGTCACCTTGTCAATGTATTCTCCACCATTGTCGGCCAAGGGTTCATCAACTTGAGGTTTGTTTCATTCTCGACCATGGCTTTCCACCTCTTGAAAATACCGAACACGTCGGATTTATTTTTCATAAAATAGACTCATAGCTTACTTGGTTGAATCATCAATAAAGGTCAAGTGGTAATGTGATCCTCTAAGTGAGGGGAGAGTAGCGAGGCCCACACATCGGTGTGCACCAATTCAACCTTCTCAGCTTTCGATTCTCTACCTGCATTTGAAAAACTTAATCGCTTCTGTTTTCCAAGAATGCAGCTCTCGCACATATGATGATCTACCGACTTCAGCTCCGGAATCATGTTGTTAGTCATCAGAAGATTCATCCCTTTCTCGCTCATATGCCCCAGTTTGCAATGCCACAACTCTGTCTTCTTGGTATTGTCAACAACAACAACTATTTCACGATAGCTTGTAGTCATGTAAAGAGTACCAATTTTCTGACCTCGAGCAACCACCATAGCACCCTTCGTCACCTTTCAGGACCCATCACCAAAGTTAACATCATGTCCCTCATCATCAAGCTGACCCACTGAGATCATATTACGCATCAGCTTCGGCACTTGTCTGACCTTTGTGATCTACCACACGCTTTCATTTGAATTCTTCAACCTAATGTCTCTAGTGCCAACAATGTCTTGAGGCTTACCATCTGCCAAATAGACGTACCCGTGATGCCCAGTGAGTAGAATGTAGTTGAGGGACGGAGAGAACTTGTGAACCGGCCTAATGATCCTGGATGATCTGCATAATTCTGTGATCGGCGTCCGCCGATTTGTTTTAGTATCAACATTTATTTCGGGATCACTATTTTTATCGGCCCCTTCTCTCGGTCGCTTTGTTCCTCTTTCGCAGCGAATCGGTCGCAGCTCGGTGCCGAGAAGGCTCTCAAATTAACTATTTTCGATTCCTTATTCTTACGCCTTTGCTTTCTAAGCTTTCCCGCAACTTGTCTTTGTACAACACTGTTCATTGAAGACAACGTCTATGCTTCGGATGATCTTCTCGATTTTGGTAATCCCGAATCGATAGCCAAACTCGGTGTCACCATAGCTAATAAAATAACACTTCTTAGATTTCGGATCAAGTTTACTTCTAGTAGTAGAATCAATATGAATATAGGATAAGCAACTAAACAATTTCGAAAAGAAAGATTTACCTTTTTAGCACTCCAAGCCTCTTCTCGTAATTCTAAAACTCAAAGGAACGAGATGGTCCTCTCGTTAATCAAGAAGGTTACGATATTGATTGCATCTCGCCTGTAATGTCTTGGGGAGTCCAACGTGTATTCTCATGCTCCGTGCACACTCGTTCAATATTCGATTCATCCTTTCCGCTATTCCATTTTGTTGGGGAGTTCCAGGAACAGTCTTGATCATCTTGATCTCATTATCAGCACAATACTTTTTGAAGTCACTGTCAATGTATTCTCCACCATTGTCGGCCAAGGGTTCATCAACTTGAGGTTTGTTTCATTCTCGACCATGGCTTTCCACCTCATTAAAATACTGAACACGTCGGATTTATTTTTCATAAAATAGACTCATAGCTTACTGGTTGAATCATCAATAAAGGTCAAGTGGTAATGTGATCCTCTAAGTGAGGGGAGAGTAGCAGGCCCCCACACATCAGTGTGCACCAATTCAACCTTCTCAGCTTTCGATTCTCTACCTGCATTTGAAAAACTTAATCGCTTCTGTTTTCCAAGAATGCAGCTCTCGCACATATGATGATCTACCGACTTCAGCTCCGGAATCATGTCGTTAGTCATCAGAAGATTCATCCCTTTCTCGCTCATATGCCCCAGTTTGCAATGCCACAACTCTGTCTTCTTGGTATTGTCAACAACAACAACTATTTCACGATAGCTTGTAGTCATGTAAAGAGTACCAATTTTCTGACCTCGAGCAACCACCATAGCACCCTTCGTCACCTTTCAGGACCCATCACCAAAGTTAACATCATGTCCCTCATCATCAAGCTGACCCACTGAGATCATATTACGCATCAGTTTCGGCACTTGTCTGACCTTTGTGATCTACCACACGCTTTCATTTGAATTCTTCAACCTAATGTCTCTAGTGCCAACAATGTCTAGAGGCTTACCATCTCGCCAAATAGACGTACCCGTGATGCCTAGTGAGTAGAATGTAGTTGAGGGACGGAGAGAACTTGTGAACCGGCCTAATGATCCCGGATGATCCGCATAATTCTCGTGATCGGCGTCCGCCGATTTGTTTTAGTATCAACATTTATTTCGGATCACTATTTTTATCGGCCCCTTCTCGGGCGCTTGTTCCTCTTTCGCAAAGCGAATCGGCGGGCAGCACTCGGTGCCGAGAAGGCTCTCAAATTAACTATTTTCGATTCCTTATTCTTACGCTCTTTGCTTTCTAAGCTTTCCCGCAACTTGTCTTTGTACAACACCTGTTCATTGAAGACAACGTCTATGCTTCGGATGATCTTCTCGATTTTGGTAATCCCGAATCGATAGCCAAACTCGTGTCACCATAGCTAATAAAATAACACTTCTTAGATTTCGGATCAAGTTTACTTCTAGTAGTAGAATCAATATGAATATAGGATAAGCAACTAAACAATTTCGAAAAGAAAGATTTACCTTTTTAGCACTCCAAGCCTCTTCTCGTAATTCTAAAACTCAAAGGAACAGATGGTCCTCTCGTTAATCAAGAAGGTTACGGTATTGATTGCATCCGCCTGAATGTCTTGGGGAGTCCAACGTGTATTCTCATGCTCCGTGCACACTCGTTCAATATTCGATTCATCCTTTCCGCTATTCCATTTTGTTGGGGAGTTCCAGAACAGCCTTGATCATCTTGATCTCATTATCAGCACAATACTTTTTGAAGTCACTGTCAATGTATTCTCCACCATTGTCGGCCAAGGGTTCATCAACTTGAGGTTTGTTTCATTCTCGACCATGGCTTTCCACCTCTTGAAAATACTGAACACGTCGGATTTATTTTTCATAAAATAGACTCATAGCTTACTGGTTGAATCATCAATAAAGGTCAAGTGGTAATGTGATCCTCTAAGTGAGGGGAGAGTAGCAGGCCCCCACACATCAGTGTGCACCAATTCAACCTTCTCAGCTTTCGATTCTCTACCTGCATTTGAAAAACTTAATCGCTTCTGTTTTCCAAGAATGCAGCTCTCGCACATATGATGATCTACCGACTTCAGCTCCGGAATCATGTCGTTAGTCATCAGAAGATTCATCCCTTTCTCGCTCATATGCCCCGGTTGCAATGCCACAACTCGTCTTCTTGGTATTGTCAACAACAACAACTATTTCACGATAGCTTGTAGTCATGTAAAGAGTACCAATTTTCGACCTCGAGCAACCACCATAGCACCCTTCGTCACCTTTCGGACCCATCACCAAAGTTAACATCATGTCCCTCATCATCAAGCCGACCCACCGAGATCATATTACGCATCGCTTCGGCACTTGTCCGACCTTTGTGATCTACCACACGCTTTCATTTGAATTCTTCAACCTAATGTCTCTAGTGCCAACAATGTCTTGAGGCTTACCATCCGCCAAATAGACGTACCCGTGATGCCCGATGAGTAGAATGTAGTTGAGGGACGGAGAGAACTTGTGAACCGGCCTAATGATCCTGGATGATCCGCATAATTCGTGATCGGCGTCCGCCGATTTGTTTTAGTATCAACATTTATTTCGGGATCACTATTTTTATCGCCCTTCTCGGGCCGCTTGTTCCTCTTTCGCAGCGAATCGGTCGCAGCCTCGGTGCCGAGAAGGCTCTCAAATTAACTATTTTCGATTCCTTATTCTTACGAGTCTTTGCTTTCTAAGCTTTCCCGCAACTTGTCTTTGTACAACACCTGTTCATTGAAGACAACGTCTATGCTTCGGATGATCTTCTCGATTTTGGTAATCCCGAGAATCGATAGCCAAACTCGGTGTCACCATACTAATAAAATAACACTTCTTAGATTTCGGATCAAGTTTACTTCTAGTAGTAGAATCAATATGAATATAGGATAAGCAACTAAACAATTTCGAAAAGAAAGATTTACCTTTTTAGCACTCCAAGCCTCTTCTCGTAATTCTAAAACTCAAAGGAACAGATGGTCCTCTCGTTAATCAAGAAGGTTACGATATTGATTGCATCTCGCCGAGAATGTCTTGGGGAGTCCAACGTGTATTCTCATGCTCCGTGCACACTCGTTCAATATTCGATTCATCCTTTCCGCTATTCCATTTTGTTGGGGAGTTCCAGAACAGTCTTGATCATCTTGATCTCATTATCAAGACAATACTTTTTGAAGTCACTTGTCAATGTATTCTCCACCATTGTCGGCCAAGGGTTCATCAACTTGAGGTTTGTTTCATTCTCGACCATGGCTTTCCACCTCATGAAAATACCGAACACGTCGGATTTATTTTTCATAAAATAGACTCATAGCTATCTGGTTGAATCATCAATAAAGGTCAAGTGGTAATGTGATCCTCTAAGTGAGGGGAGAGTAGCAGTGCCCCCACACATCGGTGTGCACCAATTCAACCTTCTCGACTTTCGATTCTCTACCGCATTTGAAAAACTTAATCGCTTCGTTTTCCAAGAATGCAGCTCTCGCACATATGATGATCTACCGACTTCACTCCGGAATCATGTCGTTAGTCATCGAAGATTCATCCCTTTCTCGCTCATATGCCCCAGCTTTGCAATGCCACAACTCGTCTTCTTGGTATTGTCAACAACAACAACTATTTCACGATAGCTTGTAGTCATGTAAAGAGTACCAATTTTCGACCTCGAGCAACCACCATAGCACCCTTCGTCACCTTTCGGACCCATCACCAAAGTTAACATCATGTCCCTCATCATCAAGCTGACCCACTGAGATCATATTACGCATCAGTTTCGGCACTTGTCTGACCTTTGTGATCTACCACACGCTTTCATTTGAATTCTTCAACCTAATGTCTCTAGTGCCAACAATGTCTAGAGGCTTACCATCTGCCAAATAGACGTACCCGTGATGCCCAGTGAGTAGAATGTAGTTGAGGGACGGAGAGAACTTGTGAACCGGCCTAATGATCCTGGATGATCTGCATAATTCTGTGATCGGCGTCCGCTGATTTGTTTTAGTATCAACATTTATTTCAGGATCACTATTTTTATCAGCCCCTTCTCGGGCTGCTTGTTCCTCTTTCGCAGCAGTAACTGGCTGCAGCTCGGGTGCCGAGAAGGCTCTCAAATTAACTATTTTCGATTCCTTATTCTTACAGTCTTTTCTTTCTAAGCTTTCCCGCAACTTGTCTTTGTACAACACCTGTTCATTGAAGACAACGTCTATGCTTCGGATGATCTTCTGATTTTGGTAATCCCAGAATCGATAGCCAAACTCAGTGTCACCATAGCTAATAAAATAACACTTCTTAGATTTCGGATCAAGTTTACTTCTAGTAGTAGAATCAATATGAATATAGGATAAGCAACTAAACAATTTCAGAAAAGAAAGATTTACCTTTTTAGCACTCCAAGCCTCTTCTGTAATTCTAAAACTCAAAGGAACAGATGGTCCTCTCGTTAATCAAGAAGGTTACGTATTGATTGCATCTCCCGAAATGTCTTGGGGAGTCCAACGTGTATTCTCATGCTCCGTGCACACTCGTTCAATATTCGATTCATCCTTTCCGCTATTCCATTTTGTTGGGGAGTTCCAGAAACAGCCTTGATCATCTTGATCTCATTATCGCACAATACTTTTTGAAGTCACTGTCAATGTATTCTCCACCATTGTCGGCCAAGGGTTCATCAACTTGAGGTTTGTTTCATTCTCGACCATGGCTTTCCACCTCTTGAAAATACTGAACACGTCGGATTTATTTTTCATAAAATAGACTCATAGCTTACTGGTTGAATCATCAATAAAGGTCAAGTGGTAATGTGATCCTCTAAGTGAGGGGAGAGTAGCAGGCCCCCACACATCGGTGTGCACCAATTCAACCTTCTCGCTTTCGATTCTCTACCCGCATTTGAAAAACTTAATCGCTTCGTTTTCCAAGAATGCGCTCTCGCACATATGATGATCTACCGACTTCACTCCGGAATCATGTCGTTAGTCATCGAAGATTCATCCCTTTCTCGCTCATATGCCCCGGTTGCAATGCCACAACTCGTCTTCTTGGTATTGTCAACAACAACAACTATTTCACGATAGCTTGTAGTCATGTAAAGAGTACCAATTTTCGACCTCGAGCAACCACCATAGCACCCTTCGTCACCTTTCGGACCCATCACCAAAGTTAACATCATGTCCCTCATCATCAAGTCGACCCACCGAGATCATATTACGCATCGCCTTCGGCACTTGTCCGACCTTTGTGATCTACCACACGCTTTCATTTGAATTCTTCAACCTAATGTCTCTAGTGCCAACAATGTCTGAGGCTTACCATCTCGCCAAATAGACGTACCCGTGATGCCCAGTGAGTAGAATGTAGTTGAGGGACGGAGAGAACTTGTGAACCGGCCTAATGATCCTGGATGATCTGCATAATTCTGTGATCGGCGTCCGCTGATTTGTTTTAGTATCAACATTTATTTCAGGATCACTATTTTTATCAGCCCCTTCTCGGGCTGCTTGTTCCTCTTTCGCGCGATGGAATCGGTCGCACTCGGTGCCGAGAAGGCTCTCAAATTAACTATTTTCGATTCCTTATTCTTACAGTCTTTGCTTTCTAAGCTTTCCCGCAACTTGTCTTTGTACAACACCTGTTCATTGAAGACAACGTCTATGCTTCGGATGATCTTCTGATTTTGGTAATCCCAGAATCGATAGCCAAACTCAGTGTCACCATAGCTAATAAAATAACACTTCTTAGATTTCGGATCAAGTTTACTTCTAGTAGTAGAATCAATATGAATATAGGATAAGCAACTAAACAATTTCAGAAAAGAAAGATTTACCTTTTTAGCACTCCAAGCCTCTTCTGTAATTCTAAAACTCAAAGGAACAGATGGTCCTCTGTTAATCAAGAAGGTTACAGTATTGATTGCATCTGCCCAGAATGTCTTGGGGAGTCCAACGTGTATTCTCATGCTCCGTGCACACTCGTTCAATATTCGATTCATCCTTTCCACTATTCCATTTTGTTGGGGAGTTCCAGGAACAGTCTTGATCATCTTGATCTCATTATCAGCACAATACTTTTTGAAGTCACTGTCAATGTATTCTCCACCATTGTCGGCCAAGGGTTCATCAACTTGAGGTTTGTTTCATTCTCGACCATGGCTTTCCACCTCTTGAAAATACTGAACACGTCGGATTTATTTTTCATAAAATAGACTCATAGCTTACTGGTTGAATCATCAATAAAGGTCAAGTGGTAATGTGATCCTCTAAGTGAGGGGAGAGTAGCAGGCCCCCACACATCAGTGTGCACCAATTCAACCTTCTCAGTTTTCGATTCTCTACCTGCATTTGAAAAACTTAATCGCTTCTGTTTTCCAAGAATGCAGCTCTCGCACATATGATGATCTACCGACTTCAGCTCCGGAATCATGTCGTTAGTCATCAGAAGATTCATCCCTTTCTCGCTCATATGCCCCAGTTTGCAATGCCACAACTCTGTCTTCTTGGTATTGTCAACAACAACAACTATTTCACGATAGCTTGTAGTCATGTAAAGAGTACCAATTTTCTGACCTCGAGCAACCACCATAGCACCCTTCGTCACCTTTCAGGACCCATCACCAAAGTTAACATCATGTCCCTCATCATCAAGCTGACCCACTGAGATCATATTACGCATCAGCTTCGGCACTTGTCTGACCTTTGTGATCTACCACACGCTTTCATTTGAATTCTTCAACCTAATGTCTCTAGTGCCAACAATGTCTAGAGGCTTACCATCTGCCAAATAGACGTACCCGTGATGCCCAGTGAGTAGAATGTAGTTGAGGGACGGAGAGAACTTGTGAACCGGCCTAATGATCCTGGATGATCTGCATAATTCTGTGATCGGCGTCCGCTGATTTGTTTTAGTATCAACATTTATTTCAGGATCACTATTTTTATCAGCCCCTTCTCGGGCTGCTTGTTCCTCTTTCGCAAAGCGAATGGCCGCTTCGCGGCTCGGTGCTTGAGAAGGCTCTCAAATTAACTATTTTCGATTCCTTATTCTTACAGTCTTTGCTTTCTAAGCTTTCCCGCAACTTGTCTTTGTACAACACCTGTTCATTGAAGACAACGTCTATGCTTCGGATGATCTTCTGATTTTGGTAATCCCAGAATCGATAGCCAAACTCAGTGTCACCATAGCTAATAAAATAACACTTCTTAGATTTCGGATCAAGTTTACTTCTAGTAGTAGAATCAATATGAATATAGGATAAGCAACTAAACAATTTCAGAAAAGAAAGATTTACCTTTTTAGCACTCCAAGCCTCTTCTGTAATTCTAAAACTCAAAGGAACAGATGGTCCTCTCGTTAATCAAGAAGGTTACAGTATTGATTGCATCTGCCTAGAATGTCTTGGGGAGTCCAACGTGTATTCTCATGCTCCGTGCACACTCGTTCAATATTCGATTCATCCTTTCCGCTATTCCATTTTGTTGGGGAGTTCCAGGAACAGTCTTGATCATCTTGATCTCATTATCAGCACAATACTTTTTGAAGTCACTGTCAATGTATTCTCCACCATTGTCGGCCAAGGGTTCATCAACTTGAGGTTTGTTTCATTCTCGACCATGGCTTTCCACCTCTTGAAAATACTGAACACGTCGGATTTATTTTTCATAAAATAGACTCATAGCTTACTGGTTGAATCATCAATAAAGGTCAAGTGGTAATGTGATCCTCTAAGTGAGGGGAGAGTAGCGAGGCCCCACACATCGGTGTGCACCAATTCAACCTTCTCAGCTTTCGATTCTCTACCTGCATTTGAAAAACTTAATCGCTTCTGTTTTCCAAGAATGCAGCTCTCGCACATATGATGATCTACCGACTTCAGCTCCGGAATCATGTCGTTAGTCATCAGAAGATTCATCCCTTTCTCGCTCATATGCCCCAGTTTGCAATGCCACAACTCTGTCTTCTTGGTATTGTCAACAACAACAACTATTTCACGATAGCTTGTAGTCATGTAAAGAGTACCAATTTTCTGACCTCGAGCAACCACCATAGCACCCTTCGTCACCTTTCAGGACCCATCACCAAAGTTAACATCATGTCCCTCATCATCAAGCTGACCCACTGAGATCATATTACGCATCAGCTTCGGCACTTGTCTGACCTTTGTGATCTACCACACGCTTTCATTTGAATTCTTCAACCTAATGTCTCTAGTGCCAACAATGTCTAGAGGCTTACCATCTGCCAAATAGACGTACCCGTGATGCCCAGTGAGTAGAATGTAGTTGAGGGACGGAGAGAACTTGTGAACCGGCCTAATGATCCTGGATGATCTGCATAATTCTGTGATCGGCGTCCGCTGATTTGTTTTAGTATCAACATTTATTTCAGGATCACTATTTTTATCAGCCCCTTCTCGGGCTGCTTGTTCCTCTTTCGCGCGATCGGCCGCAGCTCGGAGCTTGAGAAGGCTCTCAAATTAACTATTTTCGATTCCTTATTCTTACAGTCTTTGCTTTCTAAGCTTTCCCGCAACTTGTCTTTGTACAACACCTGTTCATTGAAGACAACGTCTATGCTTCGGATGATCTTCTCGATTTTGGTAATCCCGAGATCGATAGCCAAACTCGTGTCACCATAGCTAATAAAATAACACTTCTTAGATTTCGGATCAAGTTTACTTCTAGTAGTAGAATCAATATGAATATAGGATAAGCAACTAAACAATTTCGAAAAGAAAGATTTACCTTTTTAGCACTCCAAGCCTCTTCTCGTAATTCTAAAACTCAAAGGAACGAGATGGTCCTCTGTTAATCAAGAAGGTTACGATATTGATTGCATACCGCCCGAATGTCTTGGGGAGTCCAACGTGTATTCTCATGCTCCGTGCACACTCGTTCAATATTCGATTCATCCTTTCCGCTATTCCATTTTGTTGGGGAGTTCCAGAACGGTCTTGATCATCTTGATCTCATTATCGCACAATACTTTTTGAAGTCACTGTCAATGTATTCTCCACCATTGTCGGCCAAGGGTTCATCAACTTGAGGTTTGTTTCATTCTCGACCATGGCTTTCCACCTCTTGAAAATACTGAACACGTCGGATTTATTTTTCATAAAATAGACTCATAGCTTACTGGTTGAATCATCAATAAAGGTCAAGTGGTAATGTGATCCTCTAAGTGAGGGGAGAGTAGCAGGCCCCCACACATCAGTGTGCACCAATTCAACCTTCTCAGCTTTCAATTCTCTACCTGCATTTGAAAAACTTAATCGCTTCTGTTTTCCAAGAATGCAGCTCTCGCACATATGATGATCTACCGACTTCAGCTCCGGAATCATGTCGTTAGTCATCAGAAGATTCATCCCTTTCTCGCTCATATGCCCAGTTTGCAATGCCACAACTCTGTTTTCTTGGTATTGTCAACAACAACAACTATTTCACGATAGCTTGTAGTCATGTAAAGAGTACCAATTTTCTGACCTCGAGCAACCACCATAGCACCCTTCGTCACCTTTCAGGACCCATCACCAAAGTTAACATCATGTCCCTCATCATCAAGCTGACCCACTGAGATCATATTACGCATCAGCTTCGGCACTTGTCTGACCTTTGTGATCTACCACACGCTTTCATTTGAATTCTTCAACCTAATGTCTCTAGTGCCAACAATGTATAGAGGCTTACCATCGCCAAATAGACGTACCCGTGATGCCCAAAGTGAGTAGAATGTAGTTGAGGGACGGAGAGAACTTGTTAACCGGCCTAATGATCCCGGATGATCTCGCATAATTACGTGATCGGCGTCCGCCGATTTGTTTTAGTATCAACATTTATTTCGGGATCACTATTTTTATCACCCCTTCTCGGTCGCTTGTTCCTCTTTCGCAACGATGAATCGGCAGCAGCTCGGTGCCGAGAAGGCTCTCAAATTAACTATTTTCGATTCCTTATTCTTACGGTCTTTGCTTTCTAAGCTTTCCCGCAACTTGTCTTTGTACAACACCTGTTCATTGAAGACAACGTCTATGCTTCGGATGATCTTCTGATTTTGGTAATCCCAGAATCGATAGCCAAACTCAGTGTCACCATAGCTAATAAAATAACACTTCTTAGATTTCGGATCAAGTTTACTTCTAGTAGTAGAATCAATATGAATATAGGATAAGCAACTAAACAATTTCAGAAAAGAAAGATTTACCTTTTTAGCACTCCAAGCCTCTTCTGTAATTCTAAAACTCAAAGGAACAGATGGTCCTCTGTTAATCAAGAAGGTTACAGTATTGATTGCATCTGCCCAGAATGTCTTGGGGAGTCCAACGTGTATTCTCATGCTCCGTGCACACTCGTTCAATATTCGATTCATCCTTTCCGCTATTCCATTTTGTTGGGGAGTTCCAGGAACAGTCTTGATCATCTTGATCTCATTATCAGCACAATACTTTTTGAAGTCACTGTCAATGTATTCTCCACCATTGTCGGCCAAGGGTTCATCAACTTGAGGTTTGTTTCATTCTCGACCATGGCTTTCCACCTCTTGAAAATACTGAACACGTCGGATTTATTTTTCATAAAATAGACTCATAGCTTACTGGTTGAATCATCAATAAAGGTCAAGTGGTAATGTGATCCTCTAAGTGAGGGGAGAGTAGCAGGCCCCCACACATCGGTGTGCACCAATTCAACCTTCTCGCTTTTCGATTCTCTACTGCATTTGAAAAACTTAATCGCTTCGTTTTCCAAGAATGCGCTCTCGCACATATGATGATCTACCGACTTCACTCTCCGGAATCATGTCGTTAGTCATCGAAGATTCATCCTTTTCTCGCTCATATGCCCCGGCTTTGCAATGCCACAACTCGTCTTTCTTGGTATTGTCAACAACAACAACTATTTCACGATAGCTTGTAGTCATGTAAAGAGTACCAATTTTCTGACCTCGAGCAACCACCATAGCACCCTTCGTCACCTTTCAGGACCCATCACCAAAGTTAACATCATGTCCCTCATCATCAAGCTGACCCACTGAGATCATATTACGCATCAGCTTCGGCACTTGTCTGACCTTTGTGATCTACCACACGCTTTCATTTGAATTCTTCAACCTAATGTCTCTAGTGCCAACAATGTCTAGAGGCTTACCATCTGCCAAATAGACGTACCCGTGATGCCCAGTGAGTAGAATGTAGTTGAGGGACGGAGAGAACTTGTGAACCGGCCTAATGATCCTGGATGATCTGCATAATTCTGTGATCGGCGTCCGCTGATTTGTTTTAGTATCAACATTTATTTCAGGATCACTATTTTTATCAGCCCCTTCTCGGGCTGCTTGTTCCTCTTTCGCAGCAGTAACTGGCTGCAGCTCGGGTGCCGAGAAGGCTCTCAAATTAACTATTTTCGATTCCTTATTCTTACAGTCTTTGCTTTCTAAGCTTTCCCGCAACTTGTCTTTGTACAACACCTGTTCATTGAAGACAACGTCTATGCTTCGGATGATCTTCTGATTTTGGTAATCCCAGAATCGATAGCCAAACTCAGTGTCACCATAGCTAATAAAATAACACTTCTTAGATTTCGGATCAAGTTTACTTCTAGTAGTAGAATCAATATGAATATAGGATAAGCAACTAAACAATTTCAGAAAAGAAAGATTTACCTTTTTAGCACTCCAAGCCTCTTCTGTAATTCTAAAACTCAAAGGAACAGATGGTCCTCTCGTTAATCAAGAAGGTTACGGTATTGATTGCATCCGCCTGCATGTCTTGGGGAGTCCAACGTGTATTCTCATGCTCCGTGCACACTCGTTCAATATTCGATTCATCCTTTCCGCTATTCCATTTTGTTGGGGAGTTCCAGAACAGTCTTGATCATCTTGATCTCATTATCAAGCACAATACTTTTTGAAGTCACTTTGTCAATGTATTCTCCACCATTGTCGGCCAAGGGTTCATCAACTTGAGGTTTGTTTCATTCTCGACCATGGCTTTCCACCTCTTGAAAATACTTTGAACACGTCGGATTTATTTTTCATAAAATAGACTCATAGCTTACTTGGTTGAATCATCAATAAAGGTCAAGTGGTAATGTGATCCTCTAAGTGAGGGGAGAGTAGCAGGCCCCCACACATCAGTGTGCACCAATTCAACCTTCTCAGCTTTCAATTCTCTACCTGCATTTGAAAAACTTAATCGCTTCTGTTTTCCAAGAATGCAGCTCTCGCACATATGATGATCTACCGACCTCAGCTCCGGAATCATGTCGTTAGTCATCAGAAGATTCATCCCTTTCTCGCTCATATGCCCCAGTTTGCAATGCCACAACTCTGTCTTCTTGGTATTGTCAACAACAACAACTATTTCACGATAGCTTGTAGTCATGTAAAGAGTACCAATTTTCTGACCTCGAGCAACCACCATAGCACCCTTCGTCACCTTTCAGGACCCATCACCAAAGTTAACATCATGTCCCTCATCATCAAGCTGACCCACTGAGATCATATTACGCATCAGCTTCGGCACTTGTCTGACCTTTGTGATCTACCACACGCTTTCATTTGAATTCTTCAACCTAATGTCTCTAATGCCAACAATGTATAGAGGCTTACCATCTGCCAAATAGACGTACCCGTGATGCCCAGTGAGTAGAATGTAGTTGAGGGACGGAGAGAACTTGTTAACCGGCCTAATGATCCTGGATGATCTGCATAATTCTGTGATCGGCGTCCGCTGATTTGTTTTAGTATCAACATTTATTTCAGGATCACTATTTTTATCAGCCCCTTCTCGGGCTGCTTGTTCCTCTTTCGCAGCAGTAACTGGCTGCAGCTCGGTGCCGAGAAGGCTCTCAAATTTACTATTTTCGATTCCTTATTCTTACAGTCTTTGCTTTCTAAGCTTTCCCGCAACTTGTCTTTGTACAACACCTGTTCATTGAAGACAACGTCTATGCTTCGGATGATCTTCTGATTTTGGTAATCCCAGAATCGATAGCCAAACTCAGTGTCACCATAGCTAATAAAATAACACTTCTTAGATTTCGGATCAAGTTTACTTCTAGTAGTAGAATCAATATGAATATAGGATAAGCAACTAAATAATTTCAGAAAAGAAAGATTTACCTTTTTAGCACTCCAAGCCTCTTCTGTAATTCTAAAACTCAAAGGAACAGATGGTCCTCTCGTTAATCAAGAAGGTTACGTATTGATTGCATCCGCCTGAATGTCTTGGGGAGTCCAACGTGTATTCTCATGCTCCGTGCACACTCGTTCAATATTCGATTCATCCTTTCCGCTATTCCATTTTGTTGGGGAGTTCCAGAACAGCCTTGATCATCTTGATCTCATTATCAAGCACAATACTTTTTGAAGTCACTGTCAATGTATTCTCCACCATTGTCGGCCAAGGGTTCATCAACTTGAGGTTTGTTTCATTCTCGACCATGGCTTCCCACCTCTTGAAAATACTGAACACGTCGGATTTATTTTTCATAAAATAGACTCATAGCTTACTGGTTGAATCATCAATAAAGGTCAAGTGGTAATGTGATCCTCTAAGTGAGGGGAGAATAGCAGGCCCCCACACATCAGTGTGCACCAATTCAACCTTCTCAGCTTTCAATTCTCTACCTGCATTTGAAAAACTTAATCGCTTCTGTTTTCCAAGAATGCAGCTCTCGCACATATGATGATCTACCGACTTCACTCCGGAATCATGTCGTTAGTCACCAGAAGATTCATCCCTTTCTCGCTCATATGCCCCAGTTTGCAATGCCACAACTCTGTCTTCTTGGTATTGTCAACAACAACAACTATTTCACGATAGCTTGTAGTCATGTAAAGAGTACCAATTTTCTGACCTCGAGCAACCACCATAGCACCCTTCGTCACCTTTCAGGACCCATCACCAAAGTTAACATCATGTCCCTCATCATCAAGCTGACCCACTGAGATCATATTACGCATCAGCTTCGGCACTTGTCTGACCTTTGTGATCTACCACACGCTTTCATTTGAATTCTTCAACCTAATGTCTCTAGTGCCAACAATGTCTAGAGGCTTACCATCTGCCAAATAGACGTACCCGTGATGCCCAGCAACTTAATTTTCCATTATATCACGATGTGCGGTGGGGTGGAAAGACGCTCCTGAGTCAAGCACCCAAGAGTCGATTGGGCTGTCAACAGACAACACCATCGTATCACCAATGTCTTCAGTAGCAACATTGACTCCACGCACCATTTGTCCTCCTTCTTTAGTGCCCTACAATTCTTTTTTATGTGACCCGATTTCCCACAGTTCCAACACTCGAGTGTTCACCCGAATTTGGATTGACTCTTGCATTTCTTAACTTTGACTTGCCCTTATTTCGGTTGTAGTTTCTGTCATAATTTCTGTTTCTCGTTCTCAACATTAAAAGAAGAACTCGTCGATTCCTCACCGAATCTATCATGTGAACCTCCTCAAAGAAGAAAACAATCTCTAATATCGTTGAATTTTAGTTTAGCACTGCCAACAGAATTGCTAACCGCTGCTCTTATCGGCTCCCAGCTATTCGATAGAGACGCCATCAAAATTAGGGCTTGCACTTCATCGTCAAACTCAATTTTCACAGATGACAATTGATTAACAATCGTGTTGAATTCATTCACGTGCGTTGCAACAAGACCACATTCCCCATCTTTAGATGAAAGAGTTTCTTCATTATAAATACCTTATTGTTTGCCGAAGGTTTCTCATACATGTCGGACAGAACCTTCATCATGCCAGCGGTGGTCTTCTTCTTCTCCACGTTGTGAGCAACGTTCTTCGACAACGTCTATCGAATGACTCCCCGAACTTGTGTGTCAAGGAGATTCCAATCTGCATCTTTCATCTCCTCTAGCTTTGGACTCAGTGGTTCATGAAGCTTTCTGCCATACAAATAATCTTCAATCTGCATTCTTCAAAACGTAAAATCTATACCATTGAATTTTCTGATACCGTGCATCGAACCATCTTCGCCTCCCACCATTTTCTGAATCGCAACACAACCAGTTACTTTGATATCAGTTGTTAGGATTTGAGTCTCAAATCCGAACTAATAAAAGATAGAAAATAAGCGAAGAATAAATGACACACACAAATTTATAGTGGTTCACTTTCAATGCGAGAGCAACGTCCACTTTGTCGATACAGATTTCACTATTATTAAGGGAGAAATATTACAAAAGTGTTTACAACACTCAACCTCACAACCCTAATCTCAATTACATCCAAGAATTTTCTCACCAAAATTCTCTCAAAAGCTTCTCTTGCTTAAGCTTATCACTAAGAATATTTCTCTTAGTTTTTCTCTCTTGTTTTTTATGATATCTACAAGAGGAGTGCATCTATTTATAGGGGTGAAACCTCCTCTTGATGTCATGGGTGACATCAAACTACCTCCTCTTGATGTCATTGGTGACATCAAAAGGAAGAAAACATTTCCACATGGGCTCTTGCTGCCCGTATTGACTAACAATGGGCTGTTGCTGCTTATATTGACTAACAATCTCCCATTTGAAGACTAATTTCAATCTGTCTTCACACTTTGATCGATGTAGCAACTCTTTCCTAGTTTCATCATTCGTGCAGGCCAATTGAAGCTGATTATAGCTTCAGTTTGTCTATCGTCACCGCCTTTGTCAGCATGTCTGCTGGTTCTAACTTCATGGGATCTTCTCAAGCACTAATACTCTATCTTCCAAAGCTGATATGATGAAATGGTACCAGAGTTGTATGTGCTTCATTCGAGCATGGTAGACCGGGTTATTTGCTAAATAAATGGAACTCTGGCTATCCAGTATAGTACACTCCCCTCGTGGTCCTAATCCAATTCCTGTAGAAAAGATTATATCCACATCATCTCCTTCGTGGCCTCCATCACAACAACGTACTCAACCTCACAGCTACAGAGAGCTAGTATCTTCTACAACTTTGAAACCTAGCGAATCGCAGTACCTCTGAAGGTGTAAACATACCCGGATGCGCTCTTTCTGCTATCATCATCAACACCATTGTCATTATCAACATATCCCTGCAATCCTGTCTTTGACTTCTGGAAACACAACGTTGAACTTGAGCTGCCCTTCAGATACCTGAAAATCCACTCCATAGCCTCTCAGTGTTGCTTTCCCAAATTGCTCATAAACCTGCTAACAACTCCCACTGCATATGCAATGTCTGGCCTCATACATACTATCGCGTACATAATACTGCCAATAGCAGAGGCATAAGGGACCTTATCCATATGCTCCATCTCATCTTCGGTCACAGGTGACTGATCTTTGGACAAACGAAAGTGTCCAGCCAAGGGAGTACTAACTGGCTTGGCATTGTCCATGTTGAACCTCTTGAGAACCTTCTTTACATATTATTCTTGTGGAAGCTTGAGGCCCTCCTTACTTATGATGATTCTCATCCTGATGATTTATTTTGCGGCTCCCAGATCCTTCATTGCAAATTTTTCTGACAACATTTTCTTTAGCATATCAATCTCATGTAAGTTTGCTCCTACGATCAGCATGTCATCAACATAAAGGAGCAGTATCATGTAGGAGTCTTCAAATCTCTTAAAGTAACAACAGTGATCTGCCTCACACCTTGAAAATTCAGCTTTCTTCATAAAGTTGTCAAAATTCAAATACCAATGTCTTGGAGCCTGTTTCAGTCCGTATAAACTCTTTTAAAGCTTGCACACCAGCTTCTCTTTCCCTTTGACCTCAAATGTCTCAGGTTGCTTTAATTTCCTCGTCCAAGTCACCGTGAAGAAAAATAATTTTCACGTCTATTTATTGAAGATGCAGATCTTCCGTTGCTACCAGCCCAAGAACAGTTCTTATTGTCAACAACTTGACCACATGAGAGAATATCTTTGAGTAGTCAATGTCTTTTTTTTTTGTGAAATCCCTTCACAACCAGCCTCACTTTATAGTGCTTACTTCCATTGTGTTCTTCCTTTATCCGGTAGACCAATGTGTTTTGCAATGCCTCCTCTGGTAACTCAGCTAACTCTCATATATGATTTGACAACAGTGAGTCATTTCATCTTTTATTGACAGCTCCCACTTGATCAATTCATCAACTTGCATCGCTTCTTTATGACATTTCGGCTCCCCTCTGTCAGTGAGTAGAATGTAGTTGAGGGACGGAGAGAACCTGTGAACCGGCCTACTGATCCTGGATGATCTGTATAATTCTGTGATCGGCGCCTGCTGATTTGTTTTAGTATCAACATTTATTTCAGGATCAACATTTTTATCAGCACCTTCTCGGGTTGCTTATTCCTCTACTGCAGCAGTACCTGGCTGCAGCTCGGGGTGCCTAGAAGGCTCTCAAATTAACTATTTTTGATTCCTTATTCTTACAGTATTTTCTTTCTGAGAACTTGTCTTTGTACAACACCTGTTCATTGAAGACGACGTCCATACTTCGGATGATCTTCCGATTTTGGTCATCCTAGAATTAATAACCAAACTCGGTGTCACCATAGCTAATAAAATAACACTTCTTAGATTTCAGATCAAGTTTACTTCTAGTAGTAGCATCAATATGAACATAAGATAAGCAACTAAACACTTTCAGAAAAGAAAGATTTACCTTTTTATCACTCCAAGCCTCTTCTGAAATTCTGAAACCCAAAGGAACAGATGGTCATTTGTTAATCAAGAAGGTTGCGGTATTGATTGCATCTGCCCAGAATGTCTTGGGCAGTCCAGCGTGTATTCTCATGCTCCGTGCACGCTCGTTCAATATTCGATTCATCTTTTTCGCTATTCCATTTTGTTGGGGAGTTCCAGGAACAATCTTGGTCATCTTGATCTCATTATCAGCACAATACTGTTTGAATTCACCGACAATGTATTCTCCACCATTGTCGGACCTTAGGTTCCTCAACTTGAGGTTTGTTTCATTCTCGACCATGGATTTCCACCTCTTGAAAATACTGAACACGTCGGATTTATTTTTCATAAAATAGACTCATAGCTTCCTGGTTGAATCATCAATGAAGGTCAAGTGCTAATGTGATCCTCTAAGTGAGGGGAGAGTAGCAGGCCGCCACACATCAGTGTGTTGAAAAACTTACTCGCTTCTGTTTTCCAAGAATGCAGCTCTCGCACATATGATGATCTACAGACTTCAGCTTCGGAATCATGATGTTAGTCATCAGAAGCTTCATCCCTTTTCTCGCTCATATGCCCCAGTTTGCAATGCCACAATTTTGTCTTCTTGGTATTTTCAACAACAATAACTATATCATGATAGCTCGTAGTCATGTAAAGAGTACCAATTTTCTGACCTCGAGCAACCACCATAGCACCCTTTGTCACCTTTTAGGACCCATCAGCAAAGTTAACATCATGTCCCTCATCATCAAGCTGACCCACTGAGATCATATTACGCATCAGCTTCGGCACTTGTCTGACCTTTGTGATCTACCACACGCTTTCATTTGAATTCTTCAACCTAATGTCTCTAGTGCCAACAATGTCTAGAGGCTTACCATCTGCCAAATAGACGTACCCGTGATGCCCAGCAACTTAATTTTCCATTATATCACGATGTGCGGTGGGGTGGAAAGACGCTCCTGAGTCAAGCACCCAAGAGTCGATTGGGCTGTCAACAGACAACACCATCGTATCACCAATGTCTTCAGTAGCAACATTGACTCCACGCACCATTTGTCCTCCTTCTTTAGTGCCCTACAATTCTTTTTTATGTGACCCGATTTCCCACAGTTCCAACACTCGAGTGTTCACCCGAATTTGGATTGACTCTTGCATTTCTTAACTTTGACTTGCCCTTATTTCGGTTGTAGTTTCTGTCATAATTTCTGTTTCTGTTCTCAACATTAAAAGAAGAACTCGTCGATTCCTCACCAGAATCTATCATGTGAACCTCCTCAACAAGAAAACAATCTCTAACATCGTTGAATTTTAGTTTAGCACTGCCAACAGAATTGCTAACCGCTGCTCTTATCGGCTCCCAGCTATTCGATAGAGACGCCATCAAAATTAGGGCTTGCACTTCATCGTCAAACTCGATTTTCACAGATGACAATTGATTAACAATCGTGTTGAATTCATTCACGTGCGTTGCAACAAGACCACATTCCCCATCTTTAGATGAAAGAGTTTCTTCATTATAAATACCTTATTGTTTGCCGAAGGTTTCTCATACATGTCGGACAGAACCTTCATCATGCCAGCGGTGGTCTTCTCTTTCTCTACGTTGTGAGCAACGTTCTTCGACAGCGTCAATCAAATGACTCCCAGAACTTGTCTGTCAAGGAGATTCCAATATGCATCTTTCATCTCCTCTGGCTTCAGACTCAGCGGTTCATGAAGCTTTCTGCCATACAAATAATCTTCAATCTGCATTCTCCAAAATGCAAAATTTGTACCATTGAATTTTCCGATATCGTGCATCGAACCGTCTTCACCTCCCATCGTTTTCTGAATCGCAACACAACCTGTTACTCTGATATCAGTTGTTAGGATTTGAGTCTCAAATCCGACCCAATCAGAAAACAGAAAATAAGCGAAGAATAAATGACACACACAGATTTATAGTGGTTCACTCTCAATACGAGAGCTACGTCCACTTTGTCGATGCAGATTTCACTATTATTAAGGGAGAAATATTACAAAAGTATTTACAACACTCAACCTCACAACCCAAATCTCAATTACATCCAAGAATTTTCTCACCAAAATTCTTTCAAAAGCTTCTCTTGCTTAAGCTTTTCACTAAGAATATTTCTCTTAGTTTTTCTCTCTTGTTTTTGGATGATATCTACAAGAGGAGTGCATCTATTTATAGGGGTGAAACCTCCTCTTGATGTCATGGGTGACATCAAACTACCTCCTCTTGATGTCATTGGTAACATCAAAAGGAAGAAAACATTTCCACATGAGCTGCTGCTGTCCATAGTGACTAACAATGGGTTGCTACTGCCTATATTGACTAACACTATCCTTAGTAAGGAGCTTCTTTTGAGAGGCTAACCACAGAATGAATAACTTCAAATCAGATCATGATTATCCATTACCGGGCCAGTTCCGGTCATGGGAAGGTAACTTTGATTGATAGAATACTTCCCATTTTCTGTAAGCATATACCTACCATTACTGGACCAGTGCTGCATCCCAGTTTAATCTTGTTCAACTTCTTCCAATACTAGCTGGAGTTCTGAGGTGCCACATGATCCCATAACTCTTCTCCAGGTTTCATATATATCTCATGTATCCACTTCACCTACAATGCCTCTTTATTTGTAGCTATTAACCATATCAGTTTGCCCACAAAAGCTAGATTCTATTTTCTACTTCTTCTAATATCGAGTCCACCATGTTTCTTTGGTGTGCACACTTTATCATATGCCACAACTACCACCTTCTTTGTTTCTCACTACTCTCCCATAGAAACTCCCTACATTTCATATCCACATCCTTCAACCACTTTGATGTAATATGAAGACATCACCCCAAAAGTTATGTAGAGAGAATAGGATAGACTTGATTACCTGCAATTTCTCAGCATATGAGAGATGTCTAACAGATACTGCTCTGATCTTCATGCTAAGTTGATGTCAATTCAGCTTATTCCATTTCTTAGGTGATAAAGGCATACCCAAATACCTCATAGGACAGGTCCACACTTGAAATCCTGTGATATCCAACAATTGCACTCTTGTATCATCATCTATACCTGCCATATAAATACTAGCCTTCTCAGAGTTTGCACTAAGCCTAGTAACATTTGAGAAATGATTTAAAGCTTCCATAATCATCTTCACAGAAGCAATGCTACCTTCGCAGAATAACATGAGATCGTCTGCAAATGTAAGGTGCGTGAGCTTCATCCCCTTACACATAGGATGAAGTCTATAATCAGGCAACTGGCTCATTTGCTTTAATACCCTACTAAGATACTCCATTACTAACACATATAAGAGAGGTGAAATAGGATCACCTTGTCTCAAACCCCATTCTCCCCTCAAAGTAACCACAACTCTCCCCATTAACTTTAATTGAGAATCTGGTAGTTGTCACACACACCAGATTGGGCACATTGTATTGTAGTTGTTACTCTTTTTTTAATATGAGTTTAAATTCTATGGAAAATAATTGTTGCGACTACTGATGTACGTGGGAGTTTTTGTTATGCAAGATGTGTTGTTCTATTATCACAATTCAATTTTTACACAGTTGAGTGTGCAAATAAAGTCCGACATGCATGGGTCGTTGAAAAGAAATAAAAAGCTACTTATAAGATGTCTTAATAGTTTGAGACCTTTTGGGAAAAATCGCAGGGGTTTTTGTCTAAAATAAATAATATCACATGTTAAGAGAAATTTGGGTTGATTTAACTAATAATTGGTATCAAAGTCAATAATTCGACGAAATGTATAGAATTGGCATAGTGTGGGACCCTGCTTGGCCGGAATAAAAATAAAGTGACATATATGGTATAGGAATTTTCTTAAGAACGAGAGATCTTTTGGGAGAAATCGTGCTAGCATGGTTCAAAGCGAACAATATCACATCATATTAATAGTATATTTGAATTGGTTTTACTTAACTGCAAAGGTTCGAAGATTATACTTCTCGTTTTAAATTTATGTTAATATTGCATTATTTTTAAGCGATTGTCTGTGTGTTTTATATATATACACATTCATATCACTTTTCAAAAAAATATTATTCATAGTGAAATATATTTTCGAGAAAAGGGTAGGACAACATATATAATTCTTGTATAAAGTAGTTTCTACCACTGGTTAAGACTTAGGAGTCGCACAACAGAATTCAAACTCGCGAAAATCATATATTTGTATACAATTTTGGTCCTAAAGTTTTAGTTCATTGAAAACTTTGAATATATGAAATAATGGAGAAAAATAAAGGGATAAGGACACAAATGGCTATCCGGGTGAACCTACTGACATCCGGTGAACCAAAAATCTTAAAGGTAATTTTTTAATCGTTTCAAAATAATTTTATTTTCTAGCCATTTTCAACTAATTCGAGCATAATATATAAACTGTATTATTCTTGTATAGAATATGTACCACTACTGTATATGTATAGAAAATATATCATACATATAGAAACCGTATCATTATTGCATAGGATATATATCACTACTGTATATGTATAGGGAAAATGTATCATACGTATAGAGTCTATATCATTATCGTGCAGAGTATGTACCCTAAAGTATATGTATAAAAATATATCATTGTTATATAATTTGTGTATAATAAATGTATAATTTTTGTTTAATAAATGTATAATTAATGTATATTTACTAATTTATACACATATTATACATTTTTTATATATACGTATACAATAGTAATACATATTCTATACAGAAATGATATAGTTTTTGAAGGCTTAATAATATTTATTTTTCATTGATCTTTAGTGGCGACTAGAGTCGCCACAAATAGTTATGTTCTTTTTGCGATGAACTTTTAGTGACGGTTTTTTCGATCTTTGGTGGTAACTTTTAATCGCTGCAAAAAATCAATTTTTAAAGTGAATGGGCTGGGTGGGCTGCTATCGCCTGCAATTATTTTGGGCCGAAGGGCCCGCTTGCGGTATTAAGGCCAAAATGAGGCATTTAGCCTTATTTTTGGGGGAAACAACACAACATACCCATAAACATCAAACTAATTACCCGTATTTGCCCCATCAAAACTAATTGCACACAAGTCCATTCAACAAATAATTATTACCCATTATACAAATAATGCAGCCCACGTGTATTAATTCCTTCTCTTAAGCCACTACTTTCACACATTGCTCAAAATTTAGAATTATTGCTTTTTCTTATCCTATTTTAGACTATTTCCTTCTCCTTAGCTAACTATTTTTAGACTATTAAAAGTATAAATAATTAAATTACAACAAGAAATAATTAAGAAAAATATTAAAATTACTAATTTATTAGTTAAATTTGAATAAATAAAAAATATATATTTATAATTATTTATTTTTTCAAATGAAAACAAAACTTCTTTTAATTTCCTTTCTTTTGTTTTTGTTTTATTTTCCTTTTTGGTTAATTTATCTTCTTCTTTTTTTGTTCCTTTCTTATTTTGTCTTTTTCTATTTTTATTTTTTAATTTGTTTTTTTTTGTTTTCTTTTAATATAAAATTTTAGAATTTTTTTTTAAATAATTAGACCACAACAAGAAGTAATTTAGATAAATGTTAAAGTTACTAAATTATTTATTAAAATTTAAATTTATAGAAATTATATTTTTATGATTTTTTTCTTTTGAAAATAAAATAAAACTTATATTTATTTTTGACTTTTTCTTTTGTATTTTGTTTTGTAAAAATTAAGTTGATATATACCATGTATGTATCGTAGATGATAAAATTGTATTTTTCTTGAAAGAATGGGCTATTCCTTTAGACACTCTGTCAGTATATAGTATATAATATATATTATCTCATTATATTTTTATACCATGATGTTATCATGGAGGACTATTGAAAAGTGTTTGAAGGACTGCAGCGCATGATACCAACTCAATATATTTTTATACCATAATGGTATCATGGAGGACTGTTGAAGAGTGTTTCATTGAAGGACTGTAACAGTCCTACATGATACCATCTCATTATATTTTTATACCATGATGTATCATGGAGGACTGAGAAAAATTCAAGGACTTCAGCAGTCCTTCATGATATCATCAGACTTTTATTCAAGGACTTCAGCAGTCCTTCATGATATCATCAGACTTTTATTCAAGGACTTCAGCAGTCCTTCATGATATCATCAGACTTTTATTCAAGGACTTCAGCAGTCCTTCATGATATCATCATGGTATATACCATCTTAGTATGTGTTTTATACCATGATGGTATCATAGAGGTCTGTTGAAAATTGTTTCATTGAAGGACTGCAGTAGTCCTGCATGCTACATCTCAATATATTTTTATACTATGATGGTATCATGGAGGATTGGGGACTGTTGCATTCAAGGACTTCAACATTCCTTCATGATACCATCATGATATATATCATGCGCATCATTCATTCATGATATACTGTTAGTATGTGATATATATACCATGTGGATATTACAGATGATTGAGTTGTGTTTTCATTGAAGGAATGAACCAACCCTCTATGATAGTCTCTCAGTATATGATATATCATGTGAGTATTATAAAAGACTGATTAGTATTTTTTTAAAAGGAACGAATCAATCTCTTATAAACCATGTCAGTATATGATATATATCATGTGAGTATCATAGATGATTTGAGTTGTGTCTTTATTGAAGGGATGAATCGGTCCTCTATGATACTTTATCTGTATATGATATATATCATGTTGGTAATCGATCATCTATGATACTTTGTCCGTATATGATATATATCAGGTTGGTATCATAGAAGACTGAGTGATTTTCTTGAAGGAATGAAACACAAGTCATGTATGATACCCTCTCTGTATGTGATATATACCATGTGAGTATCATAATATATTGTAACAGTATACTTCAACCGCTACTAATTTGATTTACTATATGCTAGAATAAATTATATATAAAAATAAAATAAATAGAAAAGATAGTATATCAGTTATCCTTTTCATTGAAAAAAATTAAAAAGCCAAAATCTTTGTACAATTAGATTATGAAAAAAAATTAAAAATTAAAAAAAAAGAAATTAGAAAAGGAGAAAAAAAAATCACCTGAAATTAAAAAGAAAAATAAATAAAAATAAAAAATGTGAATGAAATTAGATTATCGAGATAAAAAATGAAAAGAAAGAAGTTAACATTAAATATGAAATCAAATTATAGTATGAAAAAAATGAACAAAAAAGGAGAAAAAAAGAAAGAATAAAAGAAAGAAAAGAAGATAAAATGAAATTAGAAAAGGAGAAAAAAATAAATGAAAATCACTTGAAATTAAAAAAGAAAAATAAATAAAAATAGTAAAAAGGTGAATGAATATGGAGATAAAAAAGAACAAGTAATAAAGAAATAAAAACAAGAAAATAAAAAGAAATGAAAAGAAAAAAAGTTAAAATTATATATGGAATCAAATTATGATAAAAAAATATAATGTGAAAAAAATGAATGAACGAAAAATGAGAAAGAAGAAAAGAATAAAAGAAGATAAGAGGTGGAGAAATAAAAAAGAAAAAAGAAAAAAGAAAAAGAAAAAGAAAAAAGAAAAATAGATAATTACCTATAAAAGCTATAATGGGTATTAAAGTAAATAGTTTTGAGGTCTTGAAAGTAGACCTGTCCAAAGCTCGGGTCCTCAGGTGGCTTTTTTTCTGCTGGCCTGATCCTGGCCCTATTTTAAAAAAAAAATCGGACCCTAGCCCTGACACTTCGGGGACCCTACGGATCACGGGTCGACCCTGTCCCGCTCTACAAAACTAAATAAAACAGTAAGCAAAAATACATCATAATCAACATCACGATAATTCATCACGAATTCACGATAATTCAAAGTTTCAAACCAACATCACGCATGATAATTACAAACCAACAGTAAGCAAACATCATCAACATAAGCAAACAATGCAATTACAATATTTCAAATTAATAGTAAGCTTCATAATCATAAATTAATTACAATAATTCATTCAACATCGTCATAAGCATCGTCATCATCATCATCACTAGATTCTTCTTCGTTTGTCCCTTCACCTACATAAGTAAAAAATAAATATTAATAAAGCAAAAATAATATAAATTATTTTTAAAAGATATATATATATATATATATGTATACAATATACCTTCCGCAAGAACCCAATTACGAAGGCAAACCAAAGCTTGCACAATTTTTGGTTTCAAAGAACTTCTAATAGCTGATATTGTTTTCCCATCAATGCTAAAAGCAGATCCAGATGCTACAATTAAGACAGGAATGGTTAAGAGATCACAAGCCATTACTGCGAGAATTGGATATCGAGCTGAAGACTTATACCAAAAGTCCAAAATATCGAAATCATCATCCCTTGGACGATTTGGTTCCTCTAAATACAAATCCAACTCACTCTTACCACTGCATTGTTTTCTCTCTGTTGTCACAAATACATCATAATCTTCAAAATTCGATAAAGTATCTTGAGTAATAAAATTGCCACCACTAGTACCAGATCCATCTACACTATTATGTACATTTGTGTCACTATCAATGGCCTTTTTATACTCCTCAAACCATACCTTAATTGTGTTCATGATACGATCAATGTGCCTTTGACAACCTTCATCCCCATGCATCTTAACAATACAATACTTTTAAAATGTCATTTTATATCGGGGGTCCAAAAGTGTAGCACAACTCAATGGAAGGTTATACTCACTACAATACTTGTTAAATTTACATCGCATATCGCTTAACATATCACCTAAAAAGTTATCTTCACTCTTAGAAAGGTCAAGCAACGCTTTATAAACTTTCCATGCTCCTAAAACATAAGAATTAGAAGTGGGATGCTTTGAAGATGAAAATAAGTTAGTCACATCATAAAATACTTTTAAAAACTTGTGAACTTGACTAACTTTGTCCTAAGAAGTAAGTGGAGGAGCCAATTCCTTAACCTTCACATCTCTAGCAACAACACATATGAACACATCCTTGTAGTGAAGGACACGATCCATTAACATATAGGTAGAGTTCCACCTCACAGGAGTATCAAGTCTAAACCTTTTAGCAACTCGCAAGTTAAACATTTTTTCAGCAATGTCAAAAAAGTTTTTTCGTCTAGTGGAAGACCTATCAATGCACTTTACCATATTTCTAATGCTCTCAAGTATTTCTCCAATATGATTCAATCCAGATTGCACAATTAAATTCAAAATATGTGCACAACATTGAACATGAAAAACCCTTCCACCATCAACAAGAGAATGCTTGGAAAGAATGTGACTTTTAATCAATCTCATCATCGAAAAATTATATGTAGCATTATTAGTTGTGATTGTAAGAACTTTGTGCTCCAAGTTCCATTGATCCAAAAACAAGATTAACTCATCAGAAATACAAGTAGAATCATACGAAGGAACCAATGACCTAAATCTTATGATTCTTTTTTGCAAACACCAATTAGAATCCACAAAGTGGGTAGTCACACATATATATTCTTCCCTAGTATATTTGCATTTCCAATTATCAGTTGTCAAACATACCTTTCCAGGAGCCTTAGCAATAAACTCTTTCAAATTATCCCTCTCCTTCACAAACATGGCAAATAACTCTCTCATTGCGGTTTGTCTACTAAAAGGTTTAAATTGCGTGTTTAACCTTCTAGCCATTCTCCTAAATCCTCTCTCTTGTACTGTAATAAATGGGCGCATTTCTTCAATCAAGTAAAACATGATAGTTATTCTACTCTCAGAATCATCATACTTAAATTTATTTAAAATAGTGGAACCATCAACATTAGTTTCGGCAGACAACATGTATTGTTTAATATCTTGATGTATCTTATGAGGACATCTTTCTAAATGACGTTTCAAATGCGAAGTTTCATGCTTACTATTAGCAATCAATTCATGCTTACAATGATTGCATTTAGCTTTAGTCATCTCCGAGTTAGCCCCAATAATTTTCTCAAATTCAGTCCACACTAGATTGTTTTTGCTTCTTTAAAACTTGATTATATTCAATAAAATCATCATGTGTTTCTTTTGCTATAGATGCATTAGAGGTATCTGTAGAATTGGCGTTGTTGTTTTCGCTAGCCCGTTCCATATTATAATTGAATTCTGTCAAATAAGAAATTACAAAATTAATCGCAGCGGTAGAAATTATAAAATACAGCGGAAGAAATAACAAAATTAATCACATTAGACATAGGCATTAATACAAAATTACAAATACATCGGCAGAAATTACAAAATTAATCACAGGTATATTGTAAATTTCACAACCCCAACAAGTAATTTTTGGCTTTGAAGAATCTAATTTCGATGCAGAAAGCAGAAAGAATATCAAAGAAAGCATATGCAAAAACCGGCAGAAAGCTGAAAGCTTTTCAACACCAACAAAAGGAAGAAAGAGTAGAAGAAGCCCAATAAATTTTATTATATGTGAAGCCCACATGCAGAAAGTAGATGCAAATATCGGCGTAGAAGAAAAGAACAAAAGGGAGAAAGATAGCGTAGAAGAATCTATTGCAGAGAAAGAATGAAACTTACCTATGAAATGAATGGAAACTTACCTATGAATTGCAGAGACCGGATTGAAGTGGAGAGTATATGGGTGCGGCAGACTGTAAGAAATGAAGGGTTGCGGTTGCTGAAGGTTATCCCTTCACTTATATAGTGAAGGGTTAAGTGACTTAAGTCATGCGGGTCACTGGTCGAGTCACTGTTCGGGTCGGACCGGGTCAGGTCTGACGGGTAAAAAAATCTGATCCTGACCCGACCCTGATCCTGATCGGATCCCCGCTTTTTCTGATCGAGTGGCTCGCGGTTCAGCTCTAAGCTAACCTTGACCCTGGTTTTTTTGGGTTGGGTCGGGTCGGGTCGGGTGGGTCCCCGACCCGGTGGACAGATCTACTTGAAAGTAAGAAGAGTATGAAAGAGTAATTATTTTGTGTTTAGTGAATATGAGTTTTTTTTTATTTATTTACTGGTAGCCTCTCAATGTCCTTTTCCCATAAATAAAAGGGATCGAAGAGAATAGAAAGAAAGGTTGACCAAATGATAGATATTTGCCGTCCCATATTACTCTTGAAGACCATTCCACAGTGTTGGGCCTTTAAAAGAAGAACAAGATGTTTTTGCACGAATTATCTTCAAATGCACGGATCTTTAAGTTTTGGCGCTCATATTTATGGTCTTTATTTTTGCCCCGCTTCTTATATAATAAAAATTTATAGATGAAAATACCCAATAGTTATCTAACTTTTTCAGTCGGGATAAATTTATATTTTCGCATCATAATATTCCATAAGTTTGCCCTGCTCGACATAATCAATTTTCTGCATGTGTGTTGCTGTACAATATATTATGCTCTTCGCGACAAAAGTTGTTTAACATTTATTGAATTTTTTATATTCTGAAACTGAATTTTTGCTCCTCTCAAAATAATTTATCTAGTGTGTGGGTTTGTGTGTTGCTATAAAATACATTATGCCTTTACCTACATAAGTTGTTATAAATGCTACACAACTTATGTCAGGGAGGGCATAATGTATTACATAACCCTTCATATGTCGAGCATGGCATAACTTGTGGGATATTATGATGCAAAAATATAAATATATGCGGCGCGAAAAAGTTATGTAAGTTTCAATGTCGGGTGTTTTCGTCTTCTTATTTGCGACTTAAAGTATTGAAGGGAAAAAGTTAAAAATCATAAATTTAAAGGATAAAAATTAAAGACCACCCAAAATATGGTATTTGTGCGAAGGACCTAAGAACAAACTAGCAGTCTCGAATGTAAAAAGTGGTTTTTATACGCGACAGCCGATTAGTCGTTCGCATTTAAGTTATATCACATTATTAGAATGAAATATTTAACGATTAGTCAATGTAGACACACTTCAGATATTTAAGCCTCTGTTTTTTTTAATGTCGAATACTTAAACATAGGATCCTAGTAGGGCTGACAATTTCACCCTAACCCGATGGATATCCATCCACCCAACCCGATTATATGAATGAAAAATCGACAAAACACGGATTTTAATCGGGTGACGGATGGATCGGGTCGGATTCGGGTGGACATACATCCAACCCACCACCCTACCCATCCATCAACCCGTTTATAAATTAGTTATTTGTTGTGTAGTTCAGTGATAACATACCCCTGACTAATGTCGTTACTAGTACTTGGTTTTATTTTCAATAGTTGTCTTTATTTTTCTAAAGTGAACGGAAATTCTTTTTCAATTTCAACATGTCAATAACGATGATTCCTAGTATCAAAAATGTTATTTTTGTATTACGTTATACATAATTGACATTTTCTATGTTGAACATCACTCTATAACTATAACTGTTAGCAATATAATAGGTTGAAGAATATTACAATGGGATCAAGATCAAATTATAATGGTAAAGCAAGATAGTATGAAAAGCAAGATAGTATGAAAAGCAAGATAGTATGAAAACTGGAAAATAAACGAAAAGTACCAAACTGATTGTGCTATAATTTTCATCCGTGAAGCACCCGATCCACCCGTGGATGATGGGTGGATCGGATGTGGATGAAGAAAAAATAGGGTGATGGATGGGTCAGGTGGTGGATGAATGGTTGGCGGGTGGAGGCGGATTGAGCTCCACCCGATCCACCTCCGATCCATTGCCAGCCCTAGATACTAGTCCAATTTTTTTTCCTGAATAAACAAGGCGATTTACAATTAAAAGGTTAAACTCATTAAAATAAAAATCTGAATCTGCATATATTATCAGATCTAATTAAGGCTGGTCAGTGGGCCGGGTCGGCCCGGTCTAGCCCCGAACACGACAATATTTTTTTTAAAAATTGTTGTATCGGGACTCGAACCGGGACGGGACATAGTCTCATCCCGACCGGTCAGTCCCGACCCGATCCCGATCCCGCCTGAAACTCCCCCGTTTTGCAAAAACAACCGTTGCACCAACGACCATATTACATTTTGGCCGTTGTACAACAACCATTTTTGGCCTCCCCCTGCCCCCTTAATATTTATTTTTAACCTATAAGTTATTATATTTACACTCTAACCCAATTTCCCAACTTTAAATACCTCATTTTCTCTTCACCTTTCTCACAAATCTTCCTACAATCTCTCAATCAATCTCTCTACAAGTCTACATTGTCTACTAAATATTCAATTTTATTTATTCATTTGGGAATTGGGGGTGAAGTTGGCAACTAGCTTGAGGATCTTCCATCGAGCAAAGTTTCAATTTTCAACCTCTCGATTACATGTCGACGTTTGGTACATTCGTTCCTTCATTAAATTATTATTGTATGTTTATTTTATTTAGCGCACTTAATTTCATTTACTTTAATTATTTATTAGTATAATTATAAATTTATAATGGAAGGATTTAAACGTATGCTTACGGGTAGGGGTCATGCTTCTTCTAGTAGGGGCAACAAGGGCAAGGGTCCTATTTCTAGACAGAATCCTATTCCTACACAGGATGATTTTGTTGATACTGAATATTTTCCTACAATACCATTAGATTTAGACGAGGAGCTATTTTCTGGAACTCAAGAAGACTTTAATTTAGACGATGATCTAGATGATACACCCACTAATGTAGATGACAACACACCCACTAGTGCACCTTCAACTGAAACGCCTCATATTGCCCCTAGTATGAGACGAGGTCCAGCAAAACGAACATTAAAATCAGATGCATGGACATTTTTTGATAGGGACGTAGAGAATCAAGTAGCTAGATGTAAAATTTGTAAAGATGTTTTAAAATTTAAAACTGGAAAAGGTCACGGTGGGATGGGGGGTTTAATGAGACACGTAGCAATGGCTCATCCAGCTAGGTATGCCCAATATGAGGCTTCAAAACCGGGTGCGCAAACGTCCGCTCCATCGGGACAAGGTTCACATACTGTCCCGGACCAAGTACATGGTCAAATTAACCCTATGACGGGGGGAATTGTAGGCCCTAAATACGATAAACATAGAGATAGGGAAGCAATAGCAAAATTAGTTGCTATGTAGGGTTTGCCTTTTTCATTTCCTTCATCTCCCGATTTTATTCATTACATTATAGATACATATAATCCTGCTTTTAACGGTTTTCATAGATCAACTGTTAAGAGAGATGTATTTAAATTCGCACATGAATATTGTTTAATATTTACGTTATTCATTATATCATTTTAATGGCAAAGTGGCTATCACTTCTGATATAGGCCGTAGTACTAACAACCATGATTATTTAACGGTAACCTGTCATTGGATAAATTATAAATGGTCTATGCAAAAACGTATCTTAGCGTATAGATATATAGATGATAGGCACACTGATACTTTTATTGCAGAAAATATTTATCAAGTGTGCGATTATTACGGAATAACTGATAAAATTATGACTATTACATTAGATAACGCTTCTTCTAACAATTACGCTATTACAATTTTAAAAAATAGTTTAACTCCATCTTTTCCAGATCATTTTCGTATAAAATGTGTATGCCATATTTATAACTTAATTTTAAATGATGGTCTATCACTTTTTAAAGACATTCTTAGTAAAATACAATTTTCTATAAACGTTATTTTTAAAAATAATAGAATACAACGAAGAAAAGAATATAAAAAACCTTGTCACGATTGCCAACTACCTTATAGAAAAATTCCTGAAGAAGCACCCACTAGGTGAAATTCTTTATACGAGCAATTACTTGTTGCTTATGACTATAGAAAACCTATAACTTTATTTTTTAACTCTCATAATCAAAATTCAGCTGATATGATTGTAGATAGCGATTGGGGAAAATTTCCCAAACTTATTGTATTTTTAGAGAAATTTTTTCAAGCAACAAAAGCATTTTCCGGTATATATTATCCTACTATTTCAACTATATTGTTTTATATAGCTCTAATATTTTTACTGCTTAATGAATATATGGATAAACCATCTATTTAAAAAATATTTATCAAAATAAAAAAATATTTTATTCCTATTTCCACTATTTATATTATTGGTGTTGTATTAAGTCCGACTATTAAAATATACGGTACTAAATCACTTATTGAAACTATTTACGATTGTATAGCAGTACTACCACCTCCAAGTGCCAAAAATCCAAATCACCCACCACTTATTGAACAACACCACAAAGTTGCAATTTTGACAATTGTATTTGTATTACAAAAAAATCATGTCTATTAAATAATATAAAAGGCACAAAAACAGCCTTGGGCTGTTTTTATTACACTATCTTGTTTAATTATTGAGTTTTTTTATATACATGTTATTTTTTAAATTAAGTGCAAAAAAAAAAACCGATCCCGATCCCGCCCCTCCCCCCGTCCCGCCCCAACCCGATCCCACCCCGCCCCGCCCCAACTCCCACGGGATCCTTTCCGACCCGTTCCATCTCACACAATCCTTCCTTCGTTTACCAACGTGGAACACTTGTTATTTAGCCAATAACCGTCCATCATTCTATGTCTCAAACATTTCACTTACGTACCAATATCTCTTTCATTAATGAAATTTACGATACTTGGCACTAAGATTGCACGTGTGTGAAAATGATATTTCCGACGTGCGGGGCCCCATCTGTTCGAGTCATGAATAATAGGATAAACTTAATTCTACATTAGTAAATTTCCAGAAATCCTCTCTTGAAAGAGATTTTGGTGCACACACAAGGTGCCTACTTTCAGCAATCTTATAACGAAAAGATATTGCATCAAGAGAGGTAGCTTCCGCTTTGAACCTTTCCTAGTTGAATACCATCAAACTTACTTACTACGCGGTGAATGTGATGTCTTGAACCGTCAGTGTTTAATGTAAGTGAAGACAACGGTACCAACACAATACCTCCCCTTTATTCATTTCTTCTTATTGTTCTGTCTGTTGTGGCGAAAGAAGCACCACCCCTCTACAACTTAGTCACACCTATATGGTGAATTGAAGTTTGTACAAAATAGAGGGGGGGAGACAAGTTGCATCAAAGGAATAGCGAAAGAAGCACCGCTCCTCTAGAACTTAATCACACCTACATGGGTTATTTGAAGTTTATACAAAATAGAGGGGAGAGACAAGTACTTTGTGACCTTCATTGATGATGGTACAACGTATTACATCCTTTGTTTGTTGAAAATCAAAGATGAAGTTGTTGAAGCGGATAATCGCTGCAAAGCAGAAGTTGAAAATCAACTAAGCCTACGGATTAAGAAATTCGTAGTGATAGAGGGAGAGAATGTGAAGCATAGTTCATCAAACGACTGCTCATTACTCACCTCAGTCTAACGGTGTTAACCAAGTATAGAGCCGTATGCCCAAAATATGTAGGGCAAGGCGATCCTTACCGCTACTGCGATTCTCAACAGAACTACGCATAAGGATAAGGATAACCCTCCATGTGAAACATGGAAAGGATCCCACCTACAAATGTTGTGTTGTGGGGTGGTTTGGTAGAGGTTGGAATACCAAAACAAGTCAAGTTGGATCTAAGACTGTAGATTGCATATCCACTGGATCTGCAAATAACAGTAGTGCTTATCAACTCTTGGTGTCAAAGAATGCTAAATTCTTTGAGGATAACTTTCCTTGAGAAGGAAAAAGAAGTAATTTCTCAAGGTTAACAAGAACCCAGTTTTTAATGAAAACACTTTCATATTCCCAGCCTTACTTTACACACTTTTATTCATATATTAACTAAACATATTATAGATAAGGAAGGATAACTAACTTAGACCTTTTGGATTCTGGCCCACTTCAGTTAGACTGAATGTCCATATCCTCCTTACCATAATTCAGATTCTTTGTCTGGGACAGATATAGGCCTTTTGCTACATGATAGAACATCATCTCCAGCCTTCTCCTCTTGTCCCAGTTGACATCATCAGCCTCTCGTGGGTTCTTGTTTCCACCACCCTCGGGAGTGGTGACACCAACTCGTCCTTAATCTTTAGTCGTACTAGCACAACTATCTGTAGTATCTTGAAGTTCAGCATCAGATCCATAGATCCCACCTTTGACAGAAACAGATTTGTAACTATCGTCAAAGAGAGAACCCAAACTAGGACCAGATTTGAAAGTACGGTTGTTGACAGAGACAGTGTTTGAACTGTTAACAGAACTATTTTCAAAAAGAAAACCACAGTCAGATTTGGGACCATATCTTCTAGCAAACATCTTTCAAGCACTAATACAATTTTGTCTTAAAATTGTTGGATATGTAAAGCACTTACGGGAATAGTAAATAACTATTACAATGATCGAAAGGATAAACAACAAAGATTACAACAAGAAGTTGTCAATCTCTTGATCTTGAATTGGAACTTCAAATCTGGATCTTGTATTCGGAAATACAAGAACATGAACTGCTACACTTGTGGCTTGTAGAACCGCTGAGAATCCGAATGGTTAGAGTCCGTTGAGAATCAAGTTCACACCTGAACACTTAGCAACCAATTAGATAATCACAACACCACCGGCTGAGTCGAGAGATGGCTCTCTGTTTTTAAGATAAGATTTCTCCCGTATATAGGCTTTACGGAAGTGTGGACAATAGTCTCCCAAGATGAAACAACAAACTATCAAGTGTGCAAAGCCTACACAAATGATCCCAGTGAAGAACACGATTAATGAAGATTGCTAAGAGAATGATTGCTTATCAGAAAAACTGATCTTTTTGTGGTGTTGTATGTCTCTTATTTTAATTCTATTATTGTTCTTCTATAGAATGAGCCAAGGCCTCAATTTATAGGTGTGCAAGATGGCCCCTTCAAGTGCCCATGTAATGGCCATTTAAATGCCATGTAATGGCCCTTTAAACCACCAACTAATGCAGCCAAATAATGGCTGAGTTATGGAGAAAACATTGCCATGTTAATGCTCCAAAACCTCTCCATAATCAGCCAAACTTTTGGACTTCCGTCGAGCACTCACTGCCTGGGAAGCGCCGCAGTGCTGCAACATTAGACAGGGAATTAGCGTCGCGGCACTCCAGCGCTGAGGCCCCGTCCGGGAGGCGCTGCGGCCCTTTCCGACCCGTTCCATCTTACACCTCGCACAATTCTTCCTTCGTTTACCAACGTGGAACACTTGTTATTTAGTCAATAACCGTCCATCATTTTATGTCTCAAACATTTCACTTACGTACCAATATCTCTTTCATTAACGAAATTTATGATACTTGGCACTAAGATTGCACGTGTGTGGAAATGACATTTCCGACGTGCGGGGCCCCAACTGTTCGAGTCATAAATAATGGGATAAACTTAATTCCACATTAGTAAAGTTTCAACAATAACTTCACAAAGCAGGTACTATATGCATTACTAGTGACTTAATATGCAGCACCGAAGGATCTAGCCCTAAGAGAACCCTCGATAATTCTATCCAAATGAAAAGAGAGAGGCGCCACCTTCTCTGAGATTCAAACGTCTTGATTTGAAAGGTCAATAATTATAAGCAGGGGCGGAGCCACATATATACTTAAGGGCAAAAAGTCATAATGTGCATGTATTTGAATCCCCGTGATATATATAAGAGAAGTATATAGATATTTTGTATTTTTCCGAATCCCCTCATAAGAATTTCTGATTCTGCGGCCACAGAATGTAAGACATAATTTTTCTTTTTTTATCAATACCTATGAATATAGGTGCGCTTCAACATATAGTCAAATTTCATGATAGTATAACACGATATAGATCTAAAGAAGATGGAACTTTTTCATTTAACTTTTGTCGCAACATGAAATACAAAGCATTGTAAAGAAAATTACTATATAGTAATAACATTTACATCACAAAACTAGCTAGTAGTATGGGATATTTCATATTTTGTGGTTGCACAAGCTCATGAGTGTTTCTCTGCAAATTGATAAACCAAAGCAAGAGCATTACTAGTAACTTGTGAAGCAACAAAAACCCTAGCCCTAACAGAATCCTTAATTTTCCCATCCATAGAAGGATCATTAAACATATCAAGGCAAGCATTTTCATCAGTAAGTGCAGCACTAATCCATGTTTGAACATTACTAATATGCCAAGTAAACTCATCTCTTCGTGATGCTAATTTACCACTTTGCCCTAGCTCGGGGATCGATCGGTTGAGCTGATAAACACTGTCACTCATGGTGAATGAACAGTCTTTAGCAGCTTGTAGTTCGCTCGGTTTTAAGCGCCTCATTCTTGTGACCTTTGAAATGAATGAGGATGCAATTTTGGCTTTTGATAAACTCCCTTATAATGCTGCATGAGCAAGTTGTTGCTCGTTTAGTTGAATGGTGTTTGTGTAGGCTGAGAGAGATTGAACGCATATGGTAGGGTATCGAGTTGTTTTGCACGATATTTTGATGAAATTTGTGGTGTTTGAATTTTGGGACGTGACAGACTCAGTAATAGTTGCGAAAATATGGAAGGACAAGAAAATTAGTAAGAAGTGAAGACTAAGGTTGGCCATAGTTTTTCTTTCTAAGAGGTGGGGTTTGGATGGCTTTACTCAAGTGGAGTGTGCAAGATCCTAGGGAAGCTTTATATAGAGTTGAAAAGAGTTGTTAGTTAGGGTTTTACCTAATACAAAATGACATTTTAAAGAATCTATATATTAATTTTGACGTTAGAGAAGTTCTAAGAGTAATACAATAGGAGTTCAATAATTACTTTAGGTCGCAAGTTAAAACTTTTTAAATTTTCCTATTAAAATTTCTGAGTCAGTCACGAATTATAATGTAAAGAGTGTATACCGGTCAACAATCATATTTAAACAAAAGAAAAGAAGTATCTACTTCTTTTGAGGTAAGAATTAAAGCCTTTCACGTGGCCATTATGAGCTTTGCCATTTACTTTATTATTTCTTTGTCATTTTTCAAAAAAATCTAATTTATTCCAGCTAGAATCTGTCATACAGATGTGAAGGAAGCTCACAAAAATCTTCTTTTTTTATTGGTCAAACTTATCAATAATTAGAATCTAGATAGACATGTAACAAAGTTTAAGGTAGCGTAATGGATGTCCAAATTCTATCTATAACAACGTGCTTTGTCTACTTTAAACTAGAGAGAACCGACACTATTAATATTTGGAGAATCAATAATATTTTTTTAAACTTTAATTTACATTGAAAATTAATTATATTAATCTTTTGTAGTCTTGAATATATTTTTTATTTTTCTTTTTTAAATCCCAGAGAGAATAAGCTGGATTCTAAGAGAAAATGGCTAGAAACTATCAAGTGTTGCGGTAGAATAATAAATATTCTTTTATCTATAATGGGAGATCTTGAAATAATATAAAAGGATCCAATAAATTTTAAAGAATTAAAAGAAGAGCCATATGAGACGAAAATTCATGTACTGATTTTATAGAGTGACATTAAGAATAATTTATTTGTCAACTTTTTCATTATCATCGCCAAAAAAAAAAATTGGCCTTACATAATGTTGTCAACGTATAAATAACTTCTGAATTTAATATCACTACTTACATTTCCGATGATTCCCCTCTAATACGGAGCACTAATCCCCTCCCCCCAGTTTTTATAATGCAAAAATAAATTATTCAAACCAACGAACTTAGGGGTGTAATGAATAAATAAAAATTAACCAAGGAGTGTAACTTGAAAGTATATTTATGTCCTAGAGACAATCTGTATTATGACAAATGTACTTTATACATATTCATATTATTATTAATGAAGATTAATATTTTGGCATTTGCAATTATTGAATTATTATTTGATTGTTTGTAATTATTCATTAATGCGCATCTCTTGAGCTTACGTTGTCATTAATAGAGTGCGATATTCATGATAGAGCGTAACTCTTAAAGTAGCCTCGCCTAATGATCATCGAGAATGGGATATCGATGATATGTGATAAGTCGACATGTGGTCTGCATCACATCTTTAGAGGATGTAGTATGTCTCACATGCTACGAGTAATGGTTACTCGTGATGGACACATGGATACTTTGGAAGTATTGGTATACCCTGCTGATATATTGTTTGTTATACTTGTCTAAAGTATGATCACCGTGTGGGAGATAGAAGTCCTTAGACTTGAGGTCAATACGCGCCTTGTCTACAAAATAATGTACTTTGATCCCGTCCTAAGCTCAATTTCCTTATAAGTTGAGATACGACTTGTATTAGGTACATTACGATGTGGATTGAAGGTGGTAGTTGAGCCAAGATTAGGATTCATTCCTCGAATGTATATTCGAGAGAACACTCGGATTCTCAATGACATTAGGTTGACTAAGTTGTTGGCCAACACAATAGACATATTTAGAATATGGTCTAGTCGTCAACTAATATAGATGAGATACAATGATTAAGCCATTTGGATAGACACTTGACAAATCCTAAGCTTGATCGGGTGTGTCGTGAATGAAGGGATTTTATCTTACCACATAAAGGTTAAGTTTACCGGATTCGCGTAAATGTACTTCACATATTGAGTTCGTCTTCCGGCGCCGTCTAGGAATTCCGTGTAGACCTTAATTTGATTAATGTCGATATGAGAAGGCCTGTAGGGTCACACTATGTCGATTGTCCATTTCGATCTAAGGATGTATTGAGAGAGTAATTAAATGTTCGATTTGGAATCGAGATATTTAAATAAATAATGATTATTTTAATTAAGTCAAAATTGGATTTTGGATTTAATTAAGAATTTACAAAAAATAAATCGAGACAGTGCAGGAGTACGTCGAGCGCCGCGGCGCCCATACCCTAGGGCCGCAGCATAGTGCAGGCGCATGTCGAGCGCTGTGGCGCCCATACCCTAGGGTCGCGGCGCCTCTGCCTCGAATATTGGGCCAGGCCCAAGGTCAAACCCTGATCCGGTTTTGACCTATTTCAACTATAAATAGAGGAATTCACCTCATCATTTATACACAAAATTTCTGAAAATCATTCTAAGCCTTAGAGACTTAGAATCAAATACTCTCTCGAACCTCTGCCGAATTTTCTAGCTTTCCGAAGGAGAAATACATTGAAGCTTGGAGCTTGCAATCGGAAGGGCAACCGCGTGTGCACCTTATAGTAGACAAAGATTCCAAATAATTATAACTTGTAAGTGTATGCCTTATGTTTACAAGTTTAATTGTTGTATAACCATACCAGAAATATTATTGGGGTAAGTAAGAAACAAAACTTTTAAACTTCCGCTGTGCCTTACTTATGTGCTTTGTACCCAACAAAACCCTATATAACTTCCCTAGTTTGAAATGTTAGTCAACTCTGAAGTAGTCAAAGTAAAAAATTAAACTAATCTAAAATCAGACAACGTTATTAATATTACCGGCAATTTTTTTAAAAACAAGATTGTCAAAATCTTGAAGGGAAGCTTTGACCAATCTGATGAATATAGAACAGGAGTTTGAAAATATAGAAGAGCTGAGGACTTACTTACTGGATGATTCTCGATTGTTCTTAAATTGATTACAAAAATGACAAAAATATATAGTTGAGATAATATCAAAAACACGTCTGTATTGTCATGAGTTTCACACACCAACTATCAGTTGTTTCCTTATTTTATCTGAATTATCACCTTTTATACTAACGTAAGTTTGTATGCAGATGCCATCAGGTGGTAGTGATCGAGGTAGAGGTAGGAGGTAGAAGACCTCCTAAGGGGATAAATAAGAGATCATAGATTCTAATGATTAGTTAGTCCATTCCTTCTGATACACATATGCACTCTATCTAGCCTTCTTATTTTACGCCTGGTTCGAGTATGCAGCCCCCCTTCTGGCCAGTATGTCTACCCTGCTTCACCACCTCAGGTGCCCCTATTTACTCATCCTACTTTTATACATACACCCATGTATGTTGCACCACGAGGATGCTCTCCTTCCACCTTGACGATCATGTCTCCTTCACCTTCTCCACGGGGTTCATCTCATGGCCTATCTAATTTGCGCCTTAGATATAGCAGCTCTGAGTCAGAGTCAAAGCCATGGACACCACCTATGAGCCAAATACGGGCACCGACACCTATATCTGCTCCAGCACCAGTACCAGCATCGGCACCAGCACCTGCACCTGATCCTGATCATGATCTACAGACGGGAATGTAAATATGATGGGTAGGATTATGATCGTGCTTGAGGGAGCTGGGTAAGATTTATTTTATTAAGTTTTTATCATCTTACTCTTTTATGTGTTAATATTTTTTATTGTTTTATTGAAGATTTTATCCAAACCATGATACTACAAAAGCGATTCTGGATGTTGTTCGAAGGATTTACGACAATCATTTTTATACTTCATGAAGTGCGATTCCATATGAGACTCGGCTGGTGATGTTTCATGAGTTTAAGGTATGTATCTTATTTTAAATTTTATAGAGTTTGAATTTAGTTATGTATATCATCTAACTTTAGCCATTTGATTTGAAGCTGATGTGTACATGAGATCCAAAAGACACCGACGGGATTGCTATGAACTTCGAGAGAAAAGAGAGTTCAAGGTTGTTCCACTAGTTTTCCTATACTAGAAAGCATAACCAGAAGCCCTTCTGGCTAATGGACGGACAATGAGAGCAACTTCAAGCATATTGGCAAACTTATCAGTTCATCACCACATCTGAGTAGGCAAAAACTGCCCATGCATCCCAAAAAGGTGGCTCCTTGCACACTGCGGGTGCAAGAACTCAAGGGCACGTAGTTAGGAAAATTGTAAGTAATTTTACACTTCTAAATTTATGAACAACCAATATGTTATTATTGAGTTATGAATTTTTTATAAAAAGAAAAGATGAGAGTTTTTTCCAATCAGGATGAGCTATTCCTAAAGACCCATACAAGAAAGAAGAAGAACGAGAGGGATTAGCCTGAATGGATCGAACCCAGGGCTAAACACTTGGGTACATAATTCTTTTAGTGAATAATTATAGTATAAGTTTAATTGTTATATGTTTAGTGTATACTAACTTTTCTTTTTAAATATACACGTTGGGTATAGAGATGTAGTCCATGAGTACTAGCAAACTCATCCTGAAGGCGAGTCGACCCAACCTCCATCAAAATTGGAGATTGAAATATGGTGTAGAGTTGTTGGGACACGAAAGGGTAGAAGTGCTTCCAGGCAGGACTGCGAGGTGAAAGGACTTCCCGATAGGGCGAGGGCATCGATGGTGTCCAAGTCGCAGCTATGGCGCAACAAATTGCATAACTTAATCAACAATTAGCAGCTACTGAAGCTAGACGATTGGAGGGAGAGAGGGCGATGCAAGAGAGCATTAAACCGCTCCAAGCACAAGTTCTAAGCCACATTGCATGTGGATGATTTGGTATGCCCTGCTCTCCCCCTTCTCACCCGATGATGATGATGACATCGAGCTGGAACACAATGGTGAATATGTAGACCATACATCGGATCATGAGATGCCTTAGGACTTGTGTAGTTGTAGTTGTAGTTCTGTCGTACTTGTAGTTGAATGATTTGAAAACTTTAAACTTTGGTGAACTTTTTATAATGTTTTTGATGTGTTGAACGTCGTATTTGATTGATAATTAGGATTGTATTTATATTGTAGCTCGCTTATTACTGTTTTGGCAGCAATTAGTGTTAGTTTGTAGCTGAAATTGGATTATATATTTGTTTTGGTGTTTTTGACAGGTGGGATGCTGAAACAGCAGAATTCTGCTGGTTTTTTCTAGAAAACCGATGGAGTCTGTCGATTTTTTTGAAAAAAATTAATTATTAATTAATTGAGACGGAGTCCGTTGGTTTTTAGTTTTACAAAAAATAATTATTAATTAATTGCGACGAAGTCTGTTGGTTTTTAAAAAAAATATTAATTAAAACCTACGGATGCCGTCGGTTTTAATTATATAAATAATATTTATCTAAATATATAATATATAAATTTTAAAAAAGAATAATAATTAAATTAAAAACCAACGGAGCCCGTCAGTTTTTAATTTAATTATTAATTCAAAAATAAAAAATTGACCGCTAAAAATACCAACACAGTCCGACGGAAAAAACCGATGCGGTCCTTCAGTTTTTAAAACTAACAAGGTGAAAATCAACAGACGTATTTTCGTCGGTTTTCCTTCAGTTTTTTAGAAAGACCAACTGATCCCGTCAGTTTTCGACCAATTTTTAGTAGTGGTATTAAAAGTTAAAACATACCTAGTTGAGTAGATAGTGATAGTTCAAATAGGGAAACAGAACAGCTGATAGTTGGTCTAATTAGCCTCGATGTGTGTTTTAATACATATGTGGTGGTAGTTCAGGCATGTAAATGGAACAACTACTTATAGTTGAGGTGTGAAACTCGCGAAAAAATGATAATTCACGTGTGTTTTTGACAATTAAATATATTTTCTTAATTGAGTTTATATACATGCAATGTATAAATATTTTACACTATTTAATTAATCAACTTAATATAATAGTAGGTAATTATTATTATTCATAGTAAGTCTAATATAATAATTTTAAAAAATAAAGTTTATAACAAGCTATAGCTGATGAAAACTGATTGTATAAAAAATATTTACACTTTTAATAAATATTAAATTCCTTTTTTTAATTTTAGGTCTATGCCTCGCTTCTTGAAAATGTATTAACAAGTTAAAAATAAATGACATCCACAAGTAGAACGTCTACTAACAAGTAGGCAAAAATTAAAAAGAAGTGAATTCTGTAAATTTTCTCACAGGGTGGGGTATCAACTCAGATTAAGGGTTGGCAGCCAACTGTGACACAAATCTTAAGAAACACTCAACTATTAATCAATTAATTTTGAGTGAAATTAAAACTTTTAGTTTCACAGTATTTGCCTAAGCAATACTTTTGATTCCTCTACGCGTGAATCTTTACAAATTTAATGAATTATTAACCATTATAATAAATTATGTATATTTTATATGTTAAGTTTGTATTGTTATTTCATATACAAAAGTGATATAATTCTAAAAGTAGTGTAAATATAATATATTTTCTACGTAAAAAGGATAAAAACATACATTTTAATTAATTAAATATTAAATATATTTAATTATATATCACAGGAATCGAAACTAAAATTTACTAGTAATAATTGAGGGATCAAAAATGTTACTATCCCTTATAAACTTCAGGTTCCTTTTTCTCAAGTATCACAATCAGCAAATTAGGGGATCATCATATAGAGGTAGATTCATAACTTGATTTTTAGAAATTCGAATATGAAATTTTATTATATACTCCCTCCGTTTATGTTTATTTGTTTATTATTGAGTTTGCACATCTTTTAAGAAATAATAAATGAGGTGCATAATTTACTATGATATTCATATTAATTAGGGGTGAGCACGGGTACAGGGTACCCAGATACCCGACCGGAACCGACACTAACAGGTAGATTTCGGGTAGATATATTATAATAACGGGTAGGGTCCGGGTAGTAAAATTAGGAATCGATCAATGTTGGGTCCAATTCCGATTCCAGCAAATAGAGACAGGGTACCCGGACCCGGACCCGGAACCGATATCCGGAACCTATAAAAAATTAAATATTTTTACTTTTTTGAGAAACATTTGGACCACTTTTAACTTTCTCTAAAATTATTTTCTGCACTTCTGCACATTGATTTTCCCCACCCATGACGCAAATATTTCAATTTTTTCACTCATTTATTATAGAATGCTCTTTGTGCCCTAAGAGAAAACACTCAAAACTCTCTCAATAACAATGGCGTTTTAGCTACACCACCGAGCTTCATCTTCGTCGTCGTTGAAGCTTTCTCTCAGGTACTTTCATCGTTGTTGTCGTTGAAGCTTCACCTTTGCCTCTTTCTCTCCCTTGGTTGTGTTCACGTTGTTCATAAAATGCATATGTGTTCATAACTAACTCTTCAATTTCTTTTTAATATCCAATGCTTTTGTTCTATTTCAGGCGATACTCATCTTCAATCTGTATTACTTTTTGATTTAAAATGTAAATCTATTTTTAAAATTTGTGTATATTTTTGTAGTTGTGAAGATGAAATTTAGGGATTTACTAGTATAATAAAGCTTTTCTTTTGTATCGAAGAGCTTATGAACACGAAAATAAGTTTAATTCAGATATTTCCAATTTTATTTTGAAATCAACATGTTCAATTAATTGAGTATCAAATTTGGCTGGCAATTTTAAGTTTTGGTTACAGAATTAGCTTTTCTACAATGAATAAATTTTCTAAAACTTCTTATAAGGGTACTAAAAACTCCAATTGCAGGCTAAAAACTACTGGATGAAGTTATTTTAGAACTCTTTTTGATTCTCATAGGCTAAAAAATTATTGCTTAATCTGTATTTTTTATTTATAGGGTACCGGGAACCTACCCGGAACCGCAGGGTCCGGGTAGGTTCCGGGTAATGATTGCTACGGGTAGGTTCCGGGTAGTAAATTTAGGAACCGATCTTTTACCGGGTAGGGTCCGGTTAGTTCAAAAACATTAGGGTACCCGGACCCGCTCACCCCTAATATTAATTGGTGCATAGTTTTAATGGACTTGAAAAATGATTTAAAATGAGAAATTAATACTATAAGTAAAACAGAAAAAAAAATATTTTATTGATATGCTAAAAGTGACAAATAAAAATGAAAATCTATTTTTAGTATAGTGAACAAGTAAAAATAAATGGAAGAAGTATATGATTTAAGCTAAAATTAGTAAGTTTAGATGAATTGGTAACTTATACACTAGATTTTCCCTGGTCATTGGTATAAAGTTAGTTCATTACTCCCTCCGAATTAAAAATAGTTTAGAAGGGATTAATTTTATTTTTTCAGATTTGTTCTTATTAAGTGTTAGATAACTAAATCTCAATATCTATTTCATTATGGGTATTTTAGTCAAATTACCTATTTTTGTATAGGAATTAGTATTTTCTTAAAGAGTGTGTAAATGGTTAAGTAAACATTCTTTTTAATCCGGAGTATGTATGAAAATTTATGATATACTAACATAGATCCAGCATTGGAAATTGAATATCACTAACCTTTTAATTGTGTTAATGTTGGATTTGATATTGTGACATTTGACCCAACATATCTCCAGAAGTATTGATTTGAATGTATAAGAATGTTGGGACAAATGTTGCACAACATTCGGACCAACATTTTCAGAACTGATTTTGCCTTACTTCACGTAATGATTATTATGTAGTAAATATGACTTGGCAAGGTAAAAAGGAGTTGGTAAACACGTGTGAAGAACGAGTCAATGCTGCTGGTTTTCGTGAGGAATAAGTCAAGTTGTTAGAGATTTTTGCTCCTTGATCATCTCTAGCAAATCCTACCAGCTGCCCACCTTTTCCTCAACCTCCACAATCGATCGATGAGCTTTTCAAGGAAGACTCTCTACTATAAATAGAGAGGCTACTACAGTGAATCGATATCCAGAATTAGAAAGCAAAAATATCAAGAGAGCTCTCTGGATTTCATCCCAGAAATCTGGATCACAAGTGTTGCCTGAGTGTGTTGACAACATTCTGTCCAACACTACAATTGATGTTTAGATTCTAAATTAGTTTTGTACAGAGCGATTGTAATGAGAGGTTGTCTATGTCTACTTAGTTAGAGTTTTTAGGCAGAAGTCATATGCGACTTCAACTTTTAATTCCTTTCCGTTTTATATTGTAAATCCGTAAAGAAATGAATTTGTACTTTTGTATATAATATATATACAATACATTTGGTCATTGACCATCATAAGTTATATAATATATATATATATAACTTATGAAAATTTAAACTTTTGTGTTCTTTAAATTCCGCTGCATTTACTTTTTAAAGTTTCTGTTTTGTTAAGTGTTGTTACTGGTGTCGGACGACATAATTACCGACATTCGGAAACAAAATTGGGATTCGATTTATTTCATCTCTTGTTTTTGTTTACCATAGAATTTGATACCCTTCAAGTGGTATCAGAGCCGACACTTAACACAATAAGTGCTTGGTCCTGTTTCATAAGCTATTAATTCGGCAAATTCAACTATTGGTAGGCTTATTTTAGATCGATCAAACTATGCCTATTGGAAGATTCACCTACGTTCTCATATCAAATCAATTGATGTTAGGGCATGGAGATCTATAACTAATGGGTATGTTGTTTCAATGTTGCCACCGGATGAGGAAGGTGACATTCTTGTTAAACCTGAATCTGAATGGACTACAGAAGAAACCAATAATGCTAGCTTTAACGAAAAAGCCTTAAATGCAATTTTTGGATGAGTTGATATGTATATGTTCAAACTCATTTAAAACTGCCCCACGACTAAGGATGCATGAGATACTTTACAAATTTATTGTGAAGGTAGCTCAAGTGTTCGTTGAACAAAGCTACGCATGCTCATGAGTAAATATGAACGTTTAAGGATGGAAGAAGCGGATGATATTAAATATTATTTTGAAAAGTTGATTGACATATCAAATGAATGTCAAGTGCTTGGTGAACCATTAACCAACACTCAACTTATTGAAAAGGCTCTCTGTTCTCTTCCTGAAAAGTTCAATTTAAATATTTGTGCTATTGAAAAAGCTCACAATCTTGCCACAATGGACCTTCATACCTTGATGATCATTCTCCAAACTTATGAGATGAACATTGAAATTAAAAGGAATTTTATAAAATCAAGAATGTGGCACTTCAAGTTCAATCCTCGGAGAGTCAAATCGAAGAAGAGGATGAGAATCTAGAAGAAATTGATGACGGTGCAAATGTTGCCTTACTCACTCGAAAATACAATTCAATGGTGAGGAAGTTCAACAATGAGAGATATCAATCTAAATCTAAAGAGAACCAAAACCAAGTCTTCAATCAAAAGCCCACTAGATTCCTTCCTAATGTACAAAAAGAAAATCAACTAAGAAGAAACAACTCAGATCGTACCAAATTTAATCCCAAACAACTTGAGTCCGTGCAGTGTCATGCATGCTCTGGTTGGGATCACTATGCTAATGAATGTACAAACACTCTTAGAAAATTTGGTAAGAACCTATGAGTTTCTCTCAGTGATAATGAAGGAGAAGAGGAAGGAGATCATGAAATTGAAACACAAGCAATGTTGGCTACTGTTTTTGAACAGTCTCTGTCGGAGAATGAAGATGTCATAAACAATGTTGTCTCAAATGCCATGATATTTTCTCCAACATCATCAACGACATCAACATCCAAAGGTATGAATTGTTTAACTATTCTGATGTTAACTGCTTTAGTGGTTCCATTTCTATTAGTGAGGATGATTGTATGGATCAAGTTGAATGCAAAGATGATATGATTAATGAATTACAAAGTATTTGTAAATACTTAATCATATAATCCAAGCAACTTGACAAAAAGTTAAAATCTTTAACTCATGAAAATTTAGTATTAAAAGACACGATAACCCGACTTGAGGTTGCACTTACCAAAAAGGATATTGAATTTGGTAAGATCCATGCAAAATTAGATTTAGCCGGAGAAACCTTCCGTAAGCTCAACACGAGGACTTCAAAATTGAATGAGATACTCAGCTTTAGTAAACCTTCACATGCAGGAATTGGGTACGAAAACTCTCTTAAAACCATATGCTCTAATCTTTTTTAATAAAAATGAGAAAATATGCTTTGTAAAAGAAAAAGTGATGAATAATAGTTCTCATATATGTCAAAGAATATGAAGTTTGTATGTCATCACTGTAACTCCCCTGGACACTTAAAAACCATATTGTTTCAAACTTCAAAATTTTGTGAGCAAAATGTTGTCCAACATTCCAGATAACAATCAAAGCAACATTTCTGAGCCAAAAGGTAAAAAATGTTTTAAGAGAGTTTGGGTTCCTAAAAAGAATGTAACATGTAATGTTGCTATAACTGCATTAAGAACTAATATTTCAGGTTCTTGGTACTTTGATAGTGGATGTTCTCGTCACATGACAGGTACAAAAGGTTTTCTAAAGAACTGAGTCATTCAATGGAGGAAACATGACTTATAGAGGTGGCAGTAAAAGCAAAATAATTGGAAAAGGGATCTTGGATGTTCCTGGATTTCCAGCCTTAAAAATGTCTTACACGTTGAGGGCTTATTGGCTAATTTGATTAGTATAAGTCAACTGTGTGATGACGATCTTGAGGTAAAGTTTAATAAGAATGCCTGTAAAGTTACGAATGAAGCAAATATATGTGTCATGACAGGTACAAGAACATGTGACAATTGATATCTTGTTGTAAGACAAGAAATATGCAATAATGCTAAGGTCGATAACATAACACTATGACATCAAAAGTTGGGGCATGTGAACTACCGAAATTTGGAAAATTGGTCTCATATAAAGCAGTTAGAGGCATACCCAAACTTAGCCATAAAGGTAAAACTGTATGTGAAGATTGTTTGAAAGGTAAGCAAACCCATGTCTCTCATAATGTTGTCCAACACGACGGACAACATTCAGGTACGTCTCACTATTTTCAATTGCTACATATGGATTTAATGAGTCCAATTGAAGTAGACAGTCTAGGAGGCATGAGGTATTCCTTTGTGATAGTAGATGATTTTTCTAGATATTCTTGGATATATTTTTTGAAAGAAAAATCACAAACGTTTGATATGTTTAAAATCTTGCACTCTAGAATTAGAAATTTATTCTATTCTCCTATTTTTCGGATTAGATCCGACCATGTAAAAGAATTTGAAAATAGTTCATTCACAAACTTTTGTGAGAAAAAGGGAATTTTCCATGAGTATTCTTCCCCCAAAACTCCCCAACAGAATGAGGTTGCAGAACGGAAGAATAAGACATTGCAAGAAATGGCTAGAGTGATGCTTAGTTCTAAACATTTGTCAAAACTTTTATGGGCAGAAGTCTTGAATACTGCTAATCACATAGCTAATAGAGTCTATCTAAGGCCAGGAACAAGGATGACACCCTATGAAATTATAAATGGAAAGAAACCAAGCATGCGTTACTTTTATGTTTTTGGGTGTATTTGTTATATTTTAAATGACAGGGATCATTTGGCAAAATTTGACTCTAAGAGTGATAAATGAATTTTTGTTGGCTATTCACAAAATAGTCATGCTTATCGAGTATACAATCTGAGATCCAGAACTGTACAAGAGTCTGTAAATGTTATCTTTGATGATCTTTCTAATGTTTCAGGAAAAACTATTGAAAATAACATTATAGATACAATGGAAAGTCCACAGATTGTAGAAGAATCGGATGTTGCCACACCTGAAGCAACATCCGAAACAACAATAGAGACTACATAGGCCACATATGAGGAGTCAAGTGCTGAATTGTTAGACCAAGTTCGTAGGGATCCCTCATCAAGAATTAGGAAGAAATCATCCAACGGGCCAAGTGATAGGGGGAGTTTTTGAAGGAATTAGAACAAGAGACAAAGAACCACTCAACTATAGAGAAATGGTAAGGTATGTGTGTATATCAACCATATACCAAGAGGTTAGTCTTTCTTGTTTTATATCATTATTAGAACCAAAGAATATTGTAGAAGCACTTAAAGATAATTTCTGGATACAAGCAATGCAAGAAGAACTTGAATAATTTTCTCGAAATAAAGCCTGGGACTTAGTTCCATGTCCATATAATATAAATGTAATTGGAACTAAGTGGATTTTTAAAAATAAAACAGATGAATCGGGAACATTAGTTAGAAACAAAGCACGTCTAGTTTCCCAAGGTTATACTCAGGTTGAAGGAATTGATTTGATGAAACCTTCGCACTGTAGCTAGAATCGAGTCGATTAGACTTTTACTTGCTATTGTTTGTTGTCTAAAAATAACTTTACACCAAATGGATGTAAAATGTGCCTTTTTAAATGGTTAACTAGACAAAGAGGTATATGTTAAAGAACCAAAAGGATTTGAAGATCCTTACCATCCACACTATGTTTACAAGCTTAAAAAGGCTTTGTATGGGTTGAAACAAGCCCCTCATGCATGGTATGGTCGTTTAACTAACTTGGTTTTAACTAATTTTCATCTCACAGAGTAAATATACCAAGAATCTAGTTAAAAGATTTGGTTTGGAGAACGCTAAACAAATTAAAACGCCAATGAGTTCATCGCAGAAGGTATGTAAGGATAATGTTTGTGAAAATGTCGACCCAACATTATATCGATCTATGATAGGTGGCCTTCTCTATCTTACTGCTAGTCGCCCAGATATTATGTTTAGTGTTTGTGTTTGTGCACGTTTTCAATCCTATCCCAAAATGTCCCACTTAATTATCATGAAACGTATTATTCTAAATATTGTTGGCACATGTGAGTTGAGAATCTGGTATTCCAAAGACACTAATCCTAACTTAATAGGATTTAGTGACTCGGATTGGGCTGGAGATGTGGATAATAGAAAAAGTACAAGTGGATGATGTTTTAATCTTGACAATAACCTTGTTTCATGGTACAGTTGTAAACAAAACTGTATCTCACTTTCAACTGTTGAATCTGAATATGTAGCAGCTGGAAGTTGTTGTTCTCAATTAATATGGCTACGACACATGTTAGACGACTATGGATTTACTAGCCACATTTTAATTCTGTACTGCAATAATTTGAGTGCTATAAATATTTCCAAAAATCCAGTTCAGCACTCACGTACAAAACATATTGATATTAGACATCACTTTTTAAGAGATTTAGTTAAAAAAAACAGCTAGTTCAAATTGAACATGTTGACACTCTTCATCAACTAGCTGATATTTTTACAAAAGCTTTGGACCATGAGAGATTTTCTAGTTTAAAGAATCTCTTGGTCTTTGTAATCTCTAAAAAGGCATTTTTGGTGAATGTCAGCTGAAATGTTGTCTAACATTTCGGGTGACATTTACCTATGTTATATCACTAACTGATTATTGTTGCTATATGGTACATAACTTTTGGTCACACACGTATGATCCTTCAATAAGAATATTTCATCAAAGTAATATCGTTCTCTATGATGATATATAAAAAAAAGGATTATATATATCATTAAAAGAGAGTATCAAAATAAGGCAAAGCCTTAACAAATATTTGGCAACTGTGAAAAATGGGCAAAGCCCGTGAAAAGATATTGTTCCTATTCTATAGGAGTATCGAGTGCTTCAAAAGAGATTTGAGAATACCATAAAAGTATTCTTATTTTTGTCATGAATTTTTTTATATGTGTTATATGATTAGACCAAGGACATGATGGGAAATGTTACATTGGTCCAGTGGTCAAACTCATAAAGTGCATATAAAACGTGTCTTGGTTTGTTGCCAAATCTGAAAATTCTTATGTCGTCCAAAATGTTGCTAACATTGCAGTTGACATTTTCAGAATGTGATAAGTGTTGGGATGTTGTGCTTATCTGGTCATTGAAATATCATATCTTACTCCCTATTATATGCCTTGTTTACAGGAATTTCAAAATTTAAAATGATAAGATTAAATTTTATTTCTACCGTGATGTTTATTTTTTATTCCAATATTTTAGATGTAAGTTATTGTGTAAAATTGAAACACCTAATACTAAGGGATTCTTATTGCTAAGAAATGGTTTGCCATGTATATAAATATTCCTCTTATTTGTTATTTGTTTTTACCAAAAATTTAAAAACAAAACTCAGCGGGTGTATATCTTCTTGCCTACCCGATAGAAACACCAAATCAAACTCCAATCACTTTCACAAACCCTAATTCCTCAAAACCCTCTCCTCAATTCTCACCGATGAAAACTTCTCCAATGTCAGAACAAATGTCAACCGACATTCCATCCAACACTCCCATGAGCACTAGCCCTCCATCGAATACACCTCAGCAATCAGACCTATCTTCTTTCTCAAATCTCCCTGAGGATCTTTCTAAAGCAATATTGTTTAAAGGTTTTGATGAACCTTTAGATATCAACTATCTTAGAGATAACAATAACCCTATAGATGTCGATCAAATTTTTGATTTCTTATCTCCAAAATGCTGGATATGTTAAAGAAGATGAACAGGTGATAGACAATAGGGATGAAGTAATTTAATACCTCACTGGAGGTATAATGAAGAAATGGATCCCTAGATGTCTAGCCTCCAAACTAACAACCCTATTTTCCACCCTCCACAAATTTGTTATTCATAATTGGATTCCTTCTATGAATGAGTCAATTGTGACATCTGAACAAACTACCCTGTTGTATAAAGTTGGGAAAGGTTTGAAAATTGATTTGGGAAAAATGATATTTCATCAAATTGCCAACTTGGCTGAGAAAGAATCAACTTCAATCCTTCTTTTTCCCTCTCTGGTCTACAAAGTATTAACCACCCAAGGCTTTGAGCCTAAGAGAGAAGACACTTTAGGGAAGACTCCTGAGCTTTACACTATAAATAAAGCAATTTTGAAGAGTAAGGAAAGAGTCATCGACTTACCCTGGAATAAGGAAGCTGAAAGTGAAAATGTTGCCAGAAATGTCACCAACATTCTGGGCAACACTGGTCCAATATAGTCTACACTGTCTACAAAATGGCTTGTGGATCAAATTGCAAAAATCAACCAACAAATTGCAGAAGTTGATGCTATAAGGAATGACCTGATACAAGCTAGAGACCATTTTATGATGCTACTTTATTCACAAAAAGAGGGAGATGATGTTGATGCAGTGGGAGGAAGCTAAAGCTGCTATGCTGCAGAGGAAGATGAAGATGTTATGTAGGGGTAGAAAGCTGTTGGAAGCTGCTGCTACTGTATGATGAGCAAGGAGGAAGCTGAATGATGTTGCTAAACCTAAGTTGTAAATGTTTGTTTAATGTTTTGATGGATTGATGTGGATATTTGTAGAAAATGGTTTATTTCTATTTGTGTTTTGAATATACTGGATGATATGGGTATATATGTGCTCATATTTTTTTCTCTAAGCTTATGAATTGGTATACACATGTTTGCTTGTATGCCATCACATGTTAAGGGGGAGCATGACCTTGAAAATTGTTGATCACAGATGTTGGACAACATTTGTGACAACACCATAAGTCAACTTTACATTTTAACGAGTTTTGTGAAGAAAGGCAAAAGGGGGGAGATGATAATATTGGATTTGATGTTGTGACATTTTACCCAACATATCTCCAGAAGTATTGATTTGAATGTAAAAGAATGTTGGGACAAATATTGCACAACATTCGGACCAACATTTTCAGAACTGATTTTGCCTTGCTTCACATAATGATTACTATGTAGTAAATATGACTTGGCAAGGTAAAAAGGAGTTGGTAAAGACGTGTGAAGAATGAGTCAAGGCTGCTTCTTTTCATGAGGAATAAGTCAAGTTGTTAGAGGTTTTTGCTCCTTGATCGTTTCGAACAAATCCCACCAGCTGCCCATTTTTCCCTCAACCTCCACAACCGATCGATTAGATTTTCAAGGAAGACTCTCTACTATAAATAGAGAGGCTACTACAGTAAATCGATATCCAGAATCAGAAAACAAAAATATCAAAAGAGCTCTCGAGATTTCATCTCAGAAATCTGAATCACAAGTGTTGCTTGAGTGTGTTGACAACATTCTGTCCAACATTACAATTGCTGTTTAGATTCTAGATTAGTTTTGTATGGAACGATTGTAATTATAGGTTGTCTATGTCTGCTTAGTTAGATTTTTCAGGCAGAAGTCATCTGCGACTTTAACTTTTAATTCCTTTTTGTTTTATATTGTAAATCTGTAAAGAATGAAATTTGTACTTTAGTATATAATATATATATAATACATTTGGTCATTGACCATCATAAGTTATATAATATATATAACATATGAAAATTTAAACTTTTGTGTTCTTTAAATTCCACTGCATTTACTCTTTAAAGTTTCTATTTTGCTAAGTGTTGTTACTAGTGTCGGACGACATAATTGCCGACATTCGGAAACATAATTGAGATTCGATTTATTTCATCTCTTGTTTTTATTTACCATAGAATTTGACACCCTTCAAATTTCCTAGGTTGTAATTCCAAAGAAGGACATCTGGTCCACCGACCATTAATTTTTCTTGCCGTAGGCCTTCAGAGTATAGAGTTCATACTAATTAATATCCATTAGGACTTTAATTTTACACTTCCAACAATTAGTTTCCACTAAAATTAGTATAGAATTCATACTAATTAATCTCCATTGGGCCTTTTCCACTTCAAGAATTAGTGTCCACTAAATTTACATAAACCATCGCTGTCCTACGGGTGGCCAGTGGGATGGGATGGGATTTGGTGGTCAAGATCAGGACCTGGCGGGACGAGCGGGACGGGAAGAGGTTTCATCCCGTCCCACATCCCGCCTGAAGAGGGGACGGGATTTGGGGGGACGGGATGGGTCGGGTAGGGGGATTTGGCGGGATTTTAATTTTTTTAGACACTTAGTTTAAAAAATATATATATTTAAACACTTAAATAATTAAACAAGATAGTGAATAAAAACATCCCTAGGCTGTTTTTGTGCCTCTTATATTATTTAATAGAAATAAGATTTTTTGTAATACAATTTCAAAACTGTAACTTTGTTTCGTAGTTCAAAAGTTGCAAATCACATAGTAAAATTTCTATTACAAAAATTAAATATTCAACCATACTCTTTCTAATTTCCTTATAATCTCTTGAGGATCTTCTGTTGGAATTGGAAGTTGTTGGTCAAATTGTTCGACGTCGCTTCCTGCCCCTTCCGATAAGATTTCGTTGTAGTTGTAGTCGTCTTCTTCCTTGATCTCTAGTTGACCGCACCTTCTACGCTCCGTTCTAATCCAATCTCTGAATAAAACTGCAATCTCCAAGCTGTCTCCTGCCAATAAGTGTATGTGCTCTCCTATTTGAAACCTTCCAGCAGAAAAAACACTTTCCAAAGCTATTGATGACGCTTGAATATTCAACACATCTCGGACCATCTTTGATAGTGTCGAAAACGTGTTCTCATTCTCCCTCCAGTATTTCAGCAAGTCTTCACGTCAATCTTCATTGACAATTGATTTGTACGGTACAACACCCTACAAAACATAAACATCAAACTCGCTAATTTGTGAAGAACTTGAACCACTATACATTCTATTTCTAAGGCCTTGAATACTAGAAGCAGAAACAACATGTCTTTTATTAGGTTGCAGGGAAGTAGAAGAAGATGGTACAGAAGCCGGATGATTATTTGCACTTTGCTCTTGGTAATATATATATATATATATATATATATATATATATTGCATTCAGTGTGTATGCTAGACATAACTTCTTCTTTAGTTGGTTCTTCAGTTGGGTATGTTGGAAGTATTTCTAAGCTTTCATAAATAGTTTCAACAAGTGATTTACAATAGTCTACTTTAATAGTAGGATTTAATACAACACCAATAAAATATAGTGGGAATAGGAAAAAGGTCTTTTTTTAAATTTTATAAACATTATTTAATAGCTGGAGCTTAAGTTGGTTTTTGCATATATTCATTAAGTAACAAAAATATTAGAGCTATATAAAATAACATAGATGAAATAGTAGGATAATAAATCCCAAAAAATTACTTAGTAGATAGAATTTTTTTTCTAAAAATGGGATAAGTTCCAAAAATTTATCCCAATCATCATCTACAAGCATATCCGTTGGATTTTGATTATGGGCGTTAAATAATAATGTTATAGGTCTTCTATACTCGTGAGAAACAATTAGTTGCTCATACAAAGAATTCCATCTAGTCGAAACTTCTTCTAAAATTTTTCTATAAGGTAATCCACAATCATGACAAGTTTTTTTATACTATTTGCGTCTTTGTATTTTATTATCTTTAAAAATAAAGTTTATAGCAAATTGTACTTTATCAAGGATGTTTTTAAAAAGTCTTAGGCCATCCTTTACAACTAAGTTATAAATATGACATGCACATCTAACATGAAAAATATCGGAAAAGGATGGAGTAAATCGAGTTTTTAAAATGTTTACAGCATAATCATTAGAAGAAGAATTATCTAATGCAATAGTCATAATTTTATTAGTAATTTCATAATATTCACAAATTTTATGAACATTTCTTGAAATAAAAGCTCAAATGTGCCTATCATCAATATATCTATATGCTAATATACATTTTTGCATAGACCAATTCTGATTTATCCAATGACATGTAACAGTTAAATAATCATTATCGTTACTACTACGACCTATATCAGAAGTGATAGACACTTTGCCATTAAAATGATACAATGCATAACGTAAATACTGTTAATATTCATGGACAAATTTAAAAACATCTCTTCTATCCGTTGATCTAGGAAAATCGTTAAAAGCGGGATTATATGTTCTCTACTGTAATGAGTAAAACTAGGAGAGAAAGGAAATGAAAAAAGGCAAACCCTCCACAACAACTAATTTTGCTATATTTTCGTTCTCTCTATTTTTATCATATTTAGGACCTATAATTCCCCCGTCATCGAGTTAATAGGACCATGTACTTGGTCGGGGACACTATGTGAACCTTGTCCCGACTGAGAAGGCATTTGTACACCCTATTTTTCAGCCAGATATTTGGTTATACCTTGCTTTGTGAGAGTTTTCTACATGTTTCATTAAACCTTCCGTCTCACCTTGACCTTTTCCAATTTTAAATTTATAAACTTCGCAATAAATTTTACATATAGCTAGTTGATTATCAATGTCCCTATCAAAAAAATCACATGCATGTGATTTTAATTTTCGTTGTTTTTGGCATCAACTCATACTAGGGGGAATATGAGGCATTTCAGTTTCAGTTTGAGACTCAGTCTGAGCCTGAGGTGGATGTGCACTAGTGGGTGTGTTATCTAAATTATCTTCTAATTCATTTTCTAAATTAAAGTCTGGTTCATATGTAGAATATACTTCATGATCTAATGGTATATTAATATTAACATTAAAAAATAAGTTTCACCTATATGGGTGAAATCATCGCAATTATGATTACTAAAAGATGTACGCTTACCCCGGTTACCCCCAGTACATCTACTAGAAAAATGTCCACTTCGTTCCATTATAATTATGCAAATAAATATTTAAAGATAATGAAATTAAGTATAATAATAATTTAAAGAAGGAATGAAGGTACCAAACGCAGACGTATAGTCGACATGTAATAGAGGTTGAAAATTAAAACTTTGCTCGATGATCCTCAAGCTAGTTGCCAACTTCACTCCCAGTTTTTGAACTTTGATAGAAATTAGGAAATAAAATATAATATTTAGTAGGCAATGTAGACTTGTAGAGAGAGATAGAGAGATGGTAGGAAGATTTGTGAGAAAAATAAAGAGGAAAATGAGGTATTTATAGTTGAGAAATAGGGTTAAAGTGTAAATATACTAATTTAGGGGTTAAAAATAAATATTAAGAGGGTAGGGGGGTTTATAGGGTGGCGCCAAAATGGCCGTTATAGCCGTTGTCAACGGCTAAAATTGAAATTAGATCATTGTGCAACAGTTATTTCTGTAAAGGGGGAGTAGGACTGGGCAAGCCAGGGCGGGGCGGGTCGGCGGGCGGGATGGGTGGGATCTGGATGGGCGGGGCGGGGCAGGGGGCGGGATGGGTGGGATCTGGACGGGCGGGACGAGCTCTAGTCCAGTCCCGAGTTCGAAACCCGGTACCATAATTTTCCATCACATTTTATAGGGGGCGGCGTAGGTAGCGGGATGGACCGGGTCGGAATCGGGCCGACCCGGCCCAATGGACAATCTTACTCTGTCCTAGTTCATGACAATAATTATTAAAACTGACTAAATTTTAAATAATTTTTAAACTCAGCTATATTTTAAAACGGGATGCTCGAATTGGCTACTTAGTGTAATTTCTACCACTATCTTCGTGGAAAGGTCCAACTTTAGGCATTCAGCTTCTGACCCAAAATAATGTCACCAATATGTTCTTATTTCTTTTGCGCGGATTGTTCTTCAAAAGCACTGGTCTTTAATTTTTCCCCTAAAATTTAAAATCTTTAATTTTTGGCCTTTGCTCAAAAATACCTCGAGGTTTCGGGTTCGAACTACTGCTCAGTTAAAAAAAATTGCAATGTTGAATTTGGATTCGTAAGGCATAGAGTTTGCATGCAAACTCTGTCTGCCTTAAGGTAGAGTTTGAAGCTCTGCCTCTAGAGTTTGAAACTCTGCTTTCAGGCATAGTTTGCAGACAAACTCTGTCTTGCAAACTCCAAACTATGTCTTGCGATTTTTTTAAAATTTTTACCTGAGCGGAGGTTAAAACTCGGAACCCAAAATTTTAGGACAAGAACAAAAATTAAACATTTTCAATTTGAGGGACAAGTTCTGGTCACATTTGTTTAGTGAGGCCACATAGTAAACTATATTGTCCAGTTTCGTTGTCGTAACGATCATAGGCTTAAGTTGGACACTTGGACTTGAAGTACTGATTCAGATAAAACAGAATTGTTATCACAACGTTGAGGCGAATTTAGGATTTACAAGTTATGAATTTTTATGAAGGGGAGCCTTGGAGTAATTGGTAAAGTTGCTGCTATGTGACCAGGAGGTCATGGGTTCAAGCCGTGTAAATAGCCTCTGGCATAAATGCAAGGTAAGGCTGCGTACAACAGACCCTTGTGGTCCGGCCCTTCCCCGGACCTCGCGCATAGCGGGAGCTTAGTGCTCCGGGCTTCCTTTTAAGTTATGAATTTTTATGGTAATCTCAAATTAATATTAGTATATAATAATAGTAATTTAGTTCACAATGAAATATATAAAAATATTTAGTTGATTTCTTAAATTATATAGAATTTGTATAAAAGTTCTGGAGGACAAGGATTAGGATAGACATTGCTAGAAGCAAATGTTTTTCTCACCGACATTCAGTGGGAAATTTGTGCTATAAAACATGATTTTCCACCTCATTTACGTTGAACCGGCTCACTGAGAAAATGATTGGTGGGAAACTTGTCATTGAAACACTGGAAAACTTTTTAATTTTTCCGTGTGAGCACTACTATTTAGGTTTTTCCCACCGACATTCAGTGAAAAATAGCTACTAAATATTTTTCAGTGGGAAATTCGTGAGAAAATAGAGACTTTTTAGTAGTGAGAAAGCTAGGAGGTAGTTGAGTGTTATCACGCTTATCCTTCCATACTTATAGTCGTAGTATTACTCTTGTAGTTCTTATCCTTTCTGTTATTCTCTGTTGTTTCTTGTACGTCGATCATCGTATAATTTTATGGTAGCTACATCATTGTCCCTTTTTTCAGACTGCTTTTTCATGCGTTATATAATATTTTGATATAGCTTCTTTAATCTATTAATTTTTTTATCCGGACTACTTTGGTTGCTTTTCTTTAAACCGAGGGTCTATTCGAAACAACCTCTCTACCTCCCAAGGTAGGAGTAAGGTTTGCATACATTCGACTTTCTTCATACCCCACTTGTGAGACTATATGGATTTATATTATTGTTGTAATTTATATAAAAGTTATCGGATTTTTGTGAATCCGCCCAATATATGCTAGATCTGCAGTTGCCCAACACAACACCGTATCCGTCTTTGTTTACTAGAGATCTTTTTCAAAACTTCGAAGGTGCATTTTTTGTGTTTAGACACTAGTAATAATTTGTTTCTGTCAAGAATTTCCTACTCTATTACATGTTTCTTGGATGGCCTACTCACTAGTGGAAACTTCAAAAAGTTGAGGTATCAATCAGCTTAGTCAAACAAACAAAAGTTAATCCAAGTATTATTTCTTTATTAGTATTTTATTTGCCTAAATTTTGATAGGTTATCCTCAAATATCAATAGGTAGTATGATAAGTCATACTATTTCGAAATATGATGATTGTCAAACATCTTCGAGAAACAGATAAAGACAAGATGTGATCGGTTCCCTAGTGGTTGTACTCTACGGCTGTAAAAGTTGTTGCACTGTATCAATTGGCAGCAATGCAGCAACACAACTGTAAATTCGCTAGGCTAATCGATGCAATGTCTCCCTCACACTCTCTCATATTTAAACAACATGTTACAAGAGAAGCACTATGACTTGAAAACCCTAAAAAGATATGTTCCTTTTCCTTTCAAGTGTCATCCGTCGCTGCTCTCAAGACTTCCTTAAGAACAAAGCTGCAGCAAACCCAAGGACATGATCCTAAGCATGGAAGATGTCTTAAGTCCCTAAGTTTGTAAGTCTTTGTCTTTTGTTCTCTAAACTTGTAAACCTACTCTTCGTATAAGAAGTTGTATGTAGATAGTCTGCTTTTTCATGTCTTTGAGTTATACTTTTGACTCATTAGTCAAGGAGTGTGTTTTTGCAATAGAGTTATTGTAGAGATATTGAATATAGTTATTGTAGAGAGATTGCAATAGAGTTATTGAAATGAAATTACAATAGAGTTATTGTAAGGGGTTAGGGATTAAGAGTTTAATTCCTAGATTGCAAGAGGTTTTAATCTAAACATTGCTCAAGTTATAGTGGAGTTTGAGAAATTCTACACTAGTAGGTCGTGGTTTTTAATTCCTTGAGCAAGGAGTTTTCCATGTAAATATCTTGTGTTATTTACCTTCTGTCTTTACTTGAGAAAGTAGTAGAGAATCAGGGTCTCTACACTATTTGGTCGATGCATACTCTACATCATTGGTATCAGAGTAGGTACTTTCTAAAAGGCTAACACCTAGAAAGGATATCTCTCTCATGACTGCTCCACCAAATCTATAGGAAGAACAATCTACCACAAGATCACCGAGGTTCAATGGAAAGTATTATGGGTTGTGGAAGACAAGGATGCACTATTTCATCATGGCTGAAGAATCTAAGTTATGGGATATCATTTGTGATGGTCCTCATGTTCCAACAAATACAGATCTGGCTAGATTTCCATCAACTCCAAAGACCATAAAGGAGTACAACGATACTAAAGAAAGCTTGTGGAGAAAAACTTCAAGGTAAAGAAAATCCTAGTGTGTGTGATTAAACCAGATGAATACAACCGCATCTCAGCCTGTCAAATGACAAAAGAGACATGGGAGGCTCTATAAACATCTCATAAAGGAAGAATCAAGTAAAGCAGTACAAGATAGACATTCTCACTACCGAGTATGAACTATTTAAAATGAAAGATGGTGAGTCCATTCAGGACATGCATATCAGGTTCACCTCCATAATTAATGAACTCATTCTCTGGGTGAAATCATCAAAACTAACAAGTTGGTTTGTAAGCCTAAGTGTTCTGCCTACTTCTTGGGAAAGCAAGTTAACTCTATCTCAGAAGCTAAGGACTTTAAAATAGTGAGCATTGATGAACTTATTGGAAATCACAAGACATACGAACTGAAGCGACAAAAAGATGATGAAAGAAAAGAGCCAAAGAAGGAGAAGATCCTGGTTCTCAAGGCGGCTAAAAGTGACATAAGAAGTAATGAATATGATATAGCGTATCTTACTCGAAGATTTCAGAAGATGGTTAGAAGAAATGGTGGAGTCTCATAAAAAGGAACTTCCAACAAGAACTTCAAAGAAAACAACTACGGTCACAAGTGTGAAAAGCCCGGTTAATTTATCAAAGAGTGTCATCTTCATAAGCAGGACTACTATAAAGGAAAAAGTATCTAAGAAACACATTGTTCCTGATAAAAGGTTCACAAGAAAAGATGAAGTTGATAATCTGGTAAAGCAAATTTTGGCAGCTTGGGAAGATTCCTCTAGTGAATCTAAAGACGAAGACAACCAAGCTGATGCATCTATGATGGTTGTGGACAATGGACTTTCAGAATATGAGTCAATTTTTGCACTCATGATCAAATTTGAGGTTGATGATGACTATGATCAAGAATAGGTATATTTTCTTGATTGTTCAAAAAACTTGAAAAACTACTCTCAAAGAAAATTAATGTTTTTAGAAAATGTGTTAATTGATACATATCATAGTCTCATCAATGAGAATGGTAGCCTGCTTGAAAAAAATTGAAATTTAGAGCAAGAAAGGGATGATATGGTGGTTTTCATTGTGGATTTGAAGCAACAGGTTGATGAATTAACTAGAGAAAACTCTTTGTTAAAAGGTCAAACTGATAAATGGATGAATACTCCTTCACAGGGAAATGAGGTGTCTAGTGAAACTCATGTTGAGCTTGAAAAAGAGCTTAAGAAGATCAAGATGAGTCTCACTACTGAGCTGGAGAAGAATAGACAGCTACAAAAGAATCTATAAAGGGTAAAAGTTGAGCTTGACAAGTCGCTTCATTGGACCTGGTCTTTAAATGTAATTACCTTAATGTACAAAAGTAAATTAGGAGGCAAGGAAGGACTTGGGTTCCAAAAGGCCAAAACTCCATATAATCCTCACAGCAAGTATGCTACTACGATTGAAAATTGAATGTGCAATCATTGTGGTCAGACTGGTCATTACAAAGATTCATGCAAAGCAAAGCCTCAGTATGTACAAAAAAAAGTTCATTAAGAAGAAATCCAGAACCGAGGGGCATGGTGCCAACAAGAAAAAAATTGGATTGTCTGCATGAACTAAAAGAAGTCTAATTCATCCTTTTTATCACACAAAAGAACCCAAACTGATTTGGATTCCTAAACTCAGTCAGTGACCTGGTGTGCAGGATAGAGTGAGAGGAGACAGTAAAAAAACGAACATTGTTGATGGGTGTTCTAAGCATAAAACTGGAGTCCCTCTCACTCAAAGCCTTTCAAGAAGGGAGTCTGTCCGTGGAAATGTCAAGAAAGGTTACATTCCTGACACAGGCAAAACTAACAAGACACTCTCCCATACTTTTGAAGATTTGTATAATATGGATGACCTGATATACAACTTGTTATATGTCTTTCATATCTGAAAAATTGGTCTTAATAGAAAGAAGAGACAAGAACATCTATGTGGGTAACCTTAATGAGATCTATGGGCATGACCTGACATATCTCAATGCTCGAATTGATGATGCTGAACTGGGACACAAACGACCGGGGCAAGCAAGCTTTCCACTATTGAACAAGTTTATTATGAAGAACCTGGTTCGTGAGATGTCAAAACCAAGTTCAAAGGCAACGAGGCGTGAGAAGCTTACACTAAAAGAGAAGTAGGTCAGATCACTTTTCAAATCAAAGAAAGTGATGCATGTTCAGCAAATCCTACAAGGTCTCCAACAAAAGAAACTCAAGGTGCATATGATCCTTGATGTGTGCATATGATCTTCGATGAAAAAATTGAGTCAAGTCAAGAAGCATGCAAGAATCAGGTGTTTTTACTATGTCTCATGAAGTTGAATATCAAGTTATAAGCGGCATCAGGTACTCAAGGATTTGAACAAACGGATCATGAAGATCTTGCCTATGGAGAAGACAATGAGGTTATACACTGCGTAGAACATGGTTCTTTCGATCCTCAAAGCACTGGTCATTTTGAGGAGTGCAAAATGAGCTTCATCAATCAACGGAAATCCTTTAGGAAGCTGTTAAAAAGGTTGAAATAGATATGAATGAATCTGGTTCTCCTGTAAATGAAACCATGCATAAGAGACTCAAGTCAAGTTTAATGGTATCCTATCGGAGGGTTACATAATTGATTTCTAGATTACGTTGGATACCTGGAGGATAGAAAGAGCACATCTATTGGCTCATTTCTCTGGGATCACGCTTGATCTCATGGGTTTAAGGAAATAAAGCTTTGCGACTCCTTCTAATAAGGAAGCTAAATATATAGTTGTTGTCTCTTATTGTGGCAAACTGATCTAGATCAAGCAACAACCTGAGGATTCTGATGCACTACTAAGTGTGTGTCTCTTGTGTATAACAACACAAATGCACTCAACATGGCAGAGAATCCAGTGCAACTCAAGGGGACCAAGCATATTGATGTGAGATACCATTTCCTAAGGGACAATGTTAAAAAGCGGTTAATTTGTATGAAGTTTTGGAAAACAAAGGACCAGATAGCAGAGATCTCATAAAAGGCACTAAGCACTGTGAAGGAAGTCACTTGAAGATGGGATCCATCAAAATTCAACTAGTTGTATCTTCATAAGCCCCCCTCAATGATTGGCTATAATAAGAGAACATGTACAATACTTAAAGTAATTTTTGGTAGCATCTAACTCAGTTCTATATTGTTACATGTATGCACGCATGACTATCTCAGGACAAACTCAGGTATAGATAGCATTGCATTTCTTAGAGTGCTTTCCTTCATGCTCGAAAATTGTCTAAGAACCTGATTCTTATGACTCAGGTCAATATTCTTTTCAGTACCTATGTGTGCATTAAACTGTTTAGAGTGCCTCATCATCTTCCTGGAAAGGTCCAACTTTAGGCCTTCAGCTTCTGACTCAAAATAATGTCACCAATATGTTCTGTTCACATTGTTAAGTGAGGCCCAATTTTACTATACTGTCTAATTTTGTTGTCGTAACGATTATAGGCTTAAGTTGGACACTTGGACTTGAAATATTGATTCAGATAAAACTGAATTGTTATCGCAATGTTCAGGCGAATTTAGGATTTAGAAGTTATGAATTTTTATGGTAATCTCAAATTAGTATATAATAATAGTAATTTTTATATTGAAATATTTATAAATATTTAGTTGATTTCTTAATTTATATATAGAATTTGTATAAAAATTTATGGAGGACAAGGATTAGGGTAGACACTGTTAGAAACAAAGATTTTTTTCACCGACATTCAGTGGGAAATTTGTGCTATAAAATATGATTTTTTTACTTCATTCCCACCGAACCAGTTCACTGGAAAAAATACTTGGTGGGAAACAGGTTCCCATTGAAATGCTAGGAAACTTTTTAATTTTTTTCTATGTGAAAACACTGCTATTTAGATTTTTTCCACCGACATTCAGTGAGAAATAGCTACTGAACATTTTTTAGTGAGCTATAACATAACATATTATTCAATATGTTTCATTTTATATGATCTTATTGGTCTATTCTAAAAAATGATGATTTTTCATATTTTTTTATAACCTTTTAATTTCAACTATTGTAGCCAGTATAACCCTCAATGATATGATTTTTTATAAGTATAGAAATTTATCATAACATATTTAAGACAACAAATGCTACCGGCTTTTAAAGTTAAACACTAATCTGGACTCTACATTTGGAACGAATTAAGCAATTTAACTATAAAACTTAATATTACTGTGAGGATATATATCACTTAACTATAACTAAATGATAAAGGTGTGTACATAAGATACATATTCATTAGTTTGATATAAATATTAAATAACGTTACATTTTTACTATGTGAAGGTATGTTTTTACTGTGCAGCAAAAATCAATCTTTCTCGTTTAAATTTTGTTTCCCGTCAAACATTGCCATATAAACTTTGTGCTTATATATCTAGTAGGGCTATCACAATTCACATATTTAAGTCAAATTTTGTTTCCCGTCAAACATTGCCATATAAACTTTGTGCTTATATATCTAGAAGGGCTATCACAATTCACATATTTAAGTCAAATTTTGTTTCCCGTCAAACATTGCCATATAAACTTTGTGCTTATATATCTAGAAGAGCTATCACAATTCACATATTTAAGTCCTTTGATGAAATATTTTACAGCCACATCAGGAGGAAAAGATGACAACAATGGAGTAAACAGATTTGCATGGACTGGAGTGTCAAGCTTACTTGTACTTTGTGCTTCATTGATGCTTGCTTAGAAGCACTGATTTGTGTTCAAGTGTTGGGGAAATTTGTATTGTTGCATGTTTCACTCATCATTTGATATTTTGTCTAGTGTTACATTCTTCGTGTTTGGATTTGGTTCAACTTTTTAATATACTTATTCTTGTTTAAAATATTACTATTTGTTTTGATAAGTTGAATCTTGCAGAAGTATTCGAATTGAATCAGTAAAAAGCATTTATTATTTTTATTTTTTCAAATTCATTAAAATTTCTCCAATTAAGTGATGTATTAATTAAGTGAGATGCTTAATTAAGAGTGATATTTCGTAAAAATTTTAATAACCAAAATTAAAGGTCATGTCCAAACTACGTTGCTGAGGTTTTAAATTCAGCTAAATCATGTCCAAATGCCTTTAATAGGTTCGGTCAGACGATCTTGTAGAATCCCATAGAAGACCATACCCTTTCTTGGATTTTCACTTACACTATTCACGGCCTTACGGATCCACCCCTACTTCAAAATAAGAGTTAAATCATAAAAATAAAAGGGAAAAGATCCAAAACATGTTGCAAAGGTAGATTTAATATATTGACAGTGAATTTAGCGAATTCATTATTTTTTATTCTAAACAAGATTTATACGTGAGAATCTATTAAAAACTAAGTGTTAACACTCAAAAATAATTTAAGTGTTTAGCCGAATTCAGTGACAATCGAACTATTCCAGAGCCGAATTTACTCCTAGCCCTCGACTACAAGAACTTCACCGGCTACTAAGGCATCTTAGCCGAGTTGTAGGTTAGAGGTACGACTGAGATCCACTCAGATGCAGGCGCCAATAGGATCATTCTTTGTATATAGAAAAGACACAATCAATCAAACAACTCAAATTTTATCTATCTTTTTATCCTTTTATCTTTTACCTTTACTGTACTCAGTTGTATTCATGTTTCTTACCTCTTAGTTTACTCATACCACCGTCCTAACACTTTCTGGAGTAGTTGGGGAACTCATTGCTGGAAATTAGAGTTCCGTTTTCAGCCCAAATCTCTTAATTTAAGGAATCAATTTGTCTCCCGATTTCATCAGCCGATAAAACTTCAGATAGCAAAATTCGGGGCGAGAATAAATTTGGCACGCCCAATGGGACAATAGGTGAATTAATAGCAAAGTTTGATTCTCCAGGTCAGGATCATTCTTGGCGTATGCGCCTAAGGTCCGGTAAGAAAATGAACCTCAAGTCCAGTCCACATTCTAAACAAAATCCTCCCAGAAGGAACAACGAACCAGCATCCTCCTTGGGTATGCCTACATCGGTTTATACTCCTCCACTTCCTCCATCAACCCAAGCTGTGGAAGAACCTAGCTAATCTGAAGGTCCAACCATAATGACCACCTCTTTTATTAGACAATAAATTGACTTGGACATCCATGATATTATGTACCAAGTTTCTAAACAGTTGGCTGACATTGTGAAGCCGATGGTACATAATAAGGTTCAACAAGCGAGAGATATGGAAACCAATCGAATGCACCCAGGAGAATGTTCGGCTAGTTTTTCCATCCCTCTGACAAGCGGTGTTGTTCAGCATGAGACCGTGACTCCCGGTGTTGTTCCTCAGTCGCATGTGCATTAGCTAGTGCCTACTCAGGTGCAGCCGATAGCGCACCTAGGAACACAAGCCCAATCGCTTTGCAACCATCACACTGCATGGTCGCTGCCGAACCTTGGGGGGTAAAATGTGCCACTTGACCAAGCGAGTCTGCAGTATGGGCAGATCAACATGACTCGGAGACCAGTTCATGGTCTAAGACACTTTGGGTTGCCGCCCATTATGTCATACATTTCTACGAACGGCCCTACGATGCAGGCAAACAATATTGGCCAGCCAAATTGGCAGCCGATGGCCCCTGGCTATGATTTAGCTCAGCTATCTGGTGACGCTATTAACAGTGGAACACCATTCACTATTTACAGTGGAACACCATTCCAGTAGTCATTGCCAGTACCCAATCTATACCTTCCAGGAAGCTTAAATTTTCTACGAACGAACGACGTCCGAGGAGAGCAACTATGGAACACTGTTGCACCTTATCCTCAAGCTCCGTTAGCCGTTTCAGGAGCTCAGGTTGCAGGCTTTGGTGGCCATATCCAACAACAGCAATAGGGTTTTACCTCACCTATTGGTAATGTCCAGCAGACCACCTACAACCTTCAAAACCTGTCCAACAAAGTGCAAAATGGAGGCCGCCAGTGCAGAACGCCTACCAGCAGAATCCAGTCGAGAATCGACAGGGGACGTCAAAACTAATAAACCCGGAAATTATTGGTAATACCATGCGGAGGTATTTCGGCATCCAACTAAAAACTTTGGATATGCTTGTTTATAAGAAGTCTTACCCCCGATTGGGTAGATTGGATAACACCTTTGACGATGGGCTTCAAAACACCAGAGTTTGCCATCTTCTCTGGCTACGATGGAAAATCTACTATCGAACATATCGGTAGATTTACTGCCCAATGCGGTGAGGCTAGCCAGAATGAGTATCACAAGTTGTAGATATTCCCTCTCTCTCTAATGGGAACCACATTCATGTGGTACTCCTCTTTAGCTCCTGATTCCATTCAGAACTGGGCTGACATGGAGGGTTGCTTCCATGATAGGTTCTATTGGCCCTAACCTCAAGTTACCGTGACTGATCTAACGAATCTCAAGCAGTAGGTCGAGGAATCGGCTGCCAATTTTATCGGGAGATTCAGAAAGAAGGTTGGGAAATGCACCGCACACTTTCCTGAGTCTGAATGTGCCCACATGATAATCAACAGCATGCACCCTCAGTTAAAGAAGAAGTTGGTGGGACAATCCTACTCTGACCTGAGCCAGTTAGCCGAAAAATCTAGCCAAATAGAGCGGTACGTCTAGGAGAATGAGCAGAGAAGAGCCAGCCGATATTGAGGCTCCCACTTGGTATCCATCATTGAAGCGGATGGGTCCGACTTAGAGTCAGCCGACTGCACGACAGATGTAATGGTGGCCAAGATTGTTAGGGGTAAGGTTTACTCTTGCCCAGCCTTAAAAGCCGTAAAAAGCAAGGAGAATAGTTCATCCGATGACAGGATTGGTTACTCATTTGACATCACGAAGATAGATTAGATCTTTGATCATCTACTTAAAGATAAGCAGATTCGGCTGCTTGATGGTTATAGGATTCCGCCTACCGAAGAACTCAAAGATAAGAAGTACTTTAAGTGGCATAATTCATACAGTCACTCTACTTCTAATTGTGTGGTCTTCAGAAAGGCGATCCAAAAGGGCATCAAGAAGAAGAGGTTCAAGCTAGCCGACAAGAGTATGGCTGAAATGTCCATTAATACCGACCCATTTCCCGCGATACCAATATCTATGGTATCTTTTGCTAAGCCCGATGAATTAAGGGACACCAAAGGGAAACAACCGATGAAAAGGGTGTGGGTCCCAAAAAAACCTACTGAATGGGAGGAGGCCACAATGACATCTGTGTTCAATCGGTTAGGCAGCCTACATGACATTCGTGATGCAGGCAGCCAGCTAGGAGCAGCTTTTATGGCCGTCGTGAATATTCGAGGGACGTTGAACGAGAACTTCAAGAACAAACCATGAGGTTCATAAAGGTCCCTATCGACGCTAGGCACAGGCCTGGGGGTGCAAGTACGTATGCCAACCAATCGACAGTCGAGCATGCCTCGAATAGATGAAGAATCACTCCCTAAAACCAAACAGAGGGTGGTTGAGGTTAACGTAAATGAGGGTGTTTCGTCCTTACGTATCAGATGAGAAATGAGGACCAGATGATACCTCGGAGAATGATTAAACCAGCCGCCAATGCAGAATAAGGGAAGTGGTCTGTCAATCAGGCTCCCAAAAAGAAAGAGGCACCACTGAGAGTCATATCCAGGACTCAGAAAAGAAGGATGCAACGTGCCAAGGCCTTGCGTAAGATGCAGAAAATATTACATCCAGTCGATCCCCATTTATCTCCAGGAAATGGAAGATATGAACTCCTAGTCAACCCAATTAAATGAAGGGGGAGATTATATCCTTGATTTATTTAGCTAAGACCTAGTGGGTGAGATATGGGCAGACATTAAAATGGTCAGCCTAATCTCATGTGAGTTCTGGGCCAACCGCTCCGTGCTGGATAGCCTAGAAGGTGATGTTTGCGTAGAAGACGCAGAATGGGCAACAATAGCCGATACCACGGCTAGGGACGCTTTGAGTACTGTGTTTGGTGCACCTACGAAAGAGATGGTTAAACACATCAAGCCCATCTATGTAAAGGCCTACATCAATGGCAAGACCATTAGTCAAGTGTTCATCGACAATGGGGCTGTGCTGAATGTGATGCCACAACTTACTTTGAAAAGCCTAAACAAAAACAGAGAAGATCTCATCCCAACTAACATGAAAATGGCTATCTTTATGGGAGAGACTCTTGAAGCTTTGGGGATTTTAGTGGTAGAAATCACTGTGGGTCCCAAGACAATCAGGCCTGCTTTATTTGTAATAGATGGCAAGTCGTCCTACACCATTTTGCTGGGCAGAGACTAGATTCACACCAGCCGATACCGTCCTTCTACCATGCATCAGAAGATCATCTTTTGGGAAGGAGACAAAATAGAGATCATCCCAGCGGATGATAACCCGTTCAAACCAGGGGTTCAGAATATAGAGGTTGTCCTCTATTCACCATATGTGGCTCCCATAGCCGTCACGGAGCAGTATGAAAAAGGATCTTGGGAATCCTATAATCTTACCTCGCGAGGGTTTGAAATAAAATAATTAACCGAACCACGGCTTACCTTGGAGGACTTAAATGATTGAAGAAACCCAAATCATACGTGACATTTGGCATCGGCTGACCACCTTGAGTTATGAGGCAAGGATAGCCGAGGCATCACAGATGGGGAATCATGACATCGAACCAACGCTTGCAGCCGATGAAGTTGAGCTGCCGATGGAACTTGAATTACCCATAAGAAGGACTATGCCTAGTTTTGAGTTTCAGGATCCTTTGGAATATATCAATTTGGGAACTGAAGAAATCCCTCGGCTAACACATATTAGTGGTTTGATGAAGGAAGAAAACAAGCAAGGCATAACGACCCTTCTACTGCAGTATAAAGACTGCTTCGAATGGGATTATCATGAGATGTATGGGCTGGCACGTACATTGGTGGAACATAGATTGCCAATCAAGGAGAGTTTCAAACCCCAAAAATAGCCGCCCAGAAAGTACCACCCTCAGCTGATGCATCAAATCAAAGCTGAGATCGAACGACTGTTGAAAGCAGGGTTTATCAGAATGGCTAAGTATGTGGAATGGTTGGGAAATGTCGTACCAGTCAAGAAGAAAAATGGCTAGGTTCGGGTATGTATTGATTACAAGAACCTAAATCTAGCCACTCCTAAAGATGAGTACGTCATGCCGATAGCCGACATGCTAGTCGACTCAGCAGCCGCTAACAATGTATTGACCTTCATGGATGGATACTCTGGCTATAATCAGATATCGGTAGCCGAGGATGACATTCACAAAATCGCCTTCAGATGTCCATGAGCTTTGGGAATTTACGAGTAGGTAGTTATGCCATTTGGTCTGAAGAATGGTGGTGCCACTTATCAAAAGGCAATGAACACCATCTTCCATGACTTGATCGGCAAAGACTATGGAGGTCTACATCGATGATGTAGTAGTGAAGTCTAAAGACTTCAAGGATCATTTAGCCGATCTTGAACAAGCATTAAAAAGAATGAGGATTCATAATCTCATCCAAGTGCATGTTCGGAGTATCGGCTGGCAACTTCATTGGCTTTTTGGTACACAAGAAAGACATCGAGAAAGATCGTAACAAAGCCAAGGCGGTAATGGGATCCGCACCACCCAAAACAAAGTAGGAGTTACAAAGCTTATTGGGAAAGATCAACTTCTTAAGGAGGTTCATACCTAACTCGGTTGGCAAGATGAAGCTTTCTCACATTTGCTCAGACTTAAAGAGTCAGAAGAGTTGGTATGGGGTCCGGAACAGCAAGAGGCCTTTGATCAAATTAAAAAGGCCTTAGCTACTCCCCCCGTACTGGTGCCTCCCGTGCCAGGGAAGCCATTGAAATTGTATATTTCTGCGCCAGAATTATCTATCAGCTGCTTGCTAGCACAGGGGACGATGATGGAACTGAAAGAGCGGTTTATTATCTTAGCTGAATGCTCAACGATCCTGAAACTAGATATACTCCTTTGGAGAAGCTTTGTCTGTCTTTGTTTTATGCCTGCACAAAAGTAGAGTATTATCTAATGCCTCACGTTATATATGTTTTGTCCGGTACTTACTAAATAGACATGTCCTGCAAGGTCGATTAATGAAGTGGGAAATCAAGCTCATTGTATTTTCTCTCGAGTATAAGCCACTCAGGGCTGTCAAAGGTTAGGCAGTAGCCGATTTCTTGATGGACCACCCTTGTGTAGATGCGGAGGACCCATACACCCCCTCTACAACATATATAGATGTCGTCCCTTGGACGCTGACTTTTGATGGGTTAAGAACCCAGAAGGGAGTCGAAGTCGGAGTCGGGATAACGATAATCGACCCTAGAAATGAAACATAGAGGTTCTCTTATCGGATAGATTCCCACTTGACAAATAACCAAGCCGAGTATGATGCTCTCATCATAGGACTCAAACTCCTAGTCTTTATGAAAGCAAAATACATCAAAATTTACGGAGACTCTCAGTTGGTTATCAAGCAGCTGGCCAGGAAATATGACTGCAAGGATCTGAATTTGTTGTCCCATTACAAAATGGTGAGCAGGTTACTTAGTAGGTTCGCATCATCTACATTAAGTCATGTTCCCAGAGGCATGAATGTTGAGCCTAATGACTTAGCGCAAAAAACTTCTAGCTTTAGAAAGTCTCTACTCACTTTAGAGTATGACGAACTGCCAGCCAAAGTGTTAGCCATTGATCAAATCAACTCATGTAGGAAGTTACTAATTGACTACCCAAAAGATCCCTCCAGTTGCAAGGACCTCAAGGTTAAAAGAAAAGCCTTGAATTATGTGCTCATTGACGATGACCTCTATAAAAGAGCATGAATGGAGTACTACTCAAGTGCATTGACGATTTTGTTCTGTATTATCATCCAATTTGGATAGTGCTTCTAATAGTCTCCTTTTGAATTTATTTAAGACTTGTTTCATGTTGAAAGGTTCAATAGTGTTTTAAATTTCTTTATGGGTAATGATGAGTTTCTTAAGATCTAACAAGTATTTCTTTCTAAGTTCTTCATTATCAATCTGTTCGATCATATCAAAGAAGAATTCCTAACTTTATTTTGAAATGACATTGACAGATTTGGAATCACAGGTACAGAAGGTTCCCGTACAATTGCATTCATTGCTATAGTAGGAGCTATCTGAACTGTAATCAACGTTAAGGAGTTCTTCATCGCTAAAGTCTTCGGTTTCGGACGACTCGCTAGAGGGTTCTCCAAGGATTGTAAAAAGTTTTTCTTTTATTTCAGGATTTAATTCTAGAAGGTTTATCTTATCTTTCTTTTTGTTGGGGGCTTTACAGTTATTGGCCATGTGGCCAGTTTTTCCGCAATTCCAACATTTAGATTCTTTGGAAAATATTTTCCGCTTTGCAGATCTCCTGGGTTTGTAAGATCTCTTTTTGTAATGCTTATACTCTCATTTGGACTAGGTACTGGGGGTTTTATGCCTTTTATATATTTTGGTAGCTTCTCGAGAAGGGGCAGTTATCTTTGTATAACCGAAATCTTGGCAGAAGCTTCCTAACTCATTTTTAGAGAGACTTCCCTCTTTCTTTAACGAGTGCTTACGTTTTAAATGATTACACATATCTAAACCTGTAAGGTTTATTAGGCTTACAATAACTCCATACGTTAAGCCGTCGTAAGGTATTTCTCCATCGAATTTATTTCGAATGGTAGTCCTGATCTTTTCTGCAAAAAGTGTGGGTAGGCCACTTATAAACCTTTCTTTCAAATAATCATGATTATAATCTTCTCTGATCATAACCTTGTTAAGGAAGATGTCTTTATACCACCTAAAGTCGTGGAGTCATGTTTGGCAATACTATAGATGAGAGTAGTTGTTGCGTCATCTATGACTTTTTCTTCTACAGTTTCATCTATCCTAACCACCTGTGTTACAGAGGTCGCATTTATTATTCCCTGCCTTAGTTCGTCAGTGAGATACTTATCCCACAAGTTTCTTAGCATACCGGTAAATCCTGCGACTATCATGGTAGCGCATTGTTTGTCGCTATTTTTTTTTTTTTATGGGCAGTTATGGCTATACCCATTTCATGCAATTTACTATAGATCTGACCTTCGGCTAGGCCATCAATGTTCCATTCTGCGATTTCCGTTCCAGAGTGTGAAATGTGAGATAAAAACTCATTTTCTTCATACTGCATGTCTGGAAAGGTTGCACGAGGATAATAGTTTTTCCTGTTGGTGTGACGGGATAACTTATTTATATCGAACTCTTTATTAGTGATTGTTTTTATAGCATAAGCTTTATCGGTAAGACTTTGGTTTAATCTAAGGTTTATTTTTTCTACTCTACAGGATTTACAATCTGAAGTATCCAATCTTAAATAAGAAATTAAAGATATTAAAGACATGCTCTGTTCTATTGAGTTAGAATCTTTTGCTAATAAAATAATTAAGGAAGCCAATGAGGAGATGTATACACCTACAACCTCTAGGAGAATAGCAGAAGTTAGCTCAGAAGAAGAAGAAGGCTCTTCGAACCAAGAACAGTCACGATTAAAACTCATTTCCAAAGTAAAAGCATTAAGCTACCATATTCCCATTAAGCTTGTCATTAATAAAAATGTCATCCTTAATAAGATCGCCCTATTTGACACAGGGGCAGACCAAAATTGTATCGCAGGGGGATTAATCCCAACAAAGTACTTAGAAAAAAGTACTTCAAAACTTTATTATGCCACAGGCAAAAAATTAAAAATAAATTACAAATTAACAAAAGCCCATGTCTGTAATAACAGAGTCTGTTTTATCAACGACTTTGTAATTACAAGAAATATAACTGAAGAAATCATTTTAGGTATTCCTTTCGCAACCCAGATAAAGTCGTATATGGCAAATTTGGATGGTATCTATACCAATACACTAGGAAAGTAAGTAGTCTTTCCTTACTTAAACCCTCTTTCAAAAAATGAGAGTAATTATGTTTAAAAAAAATAGTTTTTCGAATACAGCTATTAGCAAACCGAATTAATTATCTCAAAGAAGATATCCAAATCAAAAAGATAGAATCTTCCTTAAAAACCCCGGAGATGACAGAAAGGATAAAAAACTTGAATTCTCTGATCGAGAAAGAGATTTGCTCTTATTTACCTAATGCTTTCTGGGAAAGAAAAAAGCATACGATACAATTACCCTATCTAGATAATTTTAATGAAGATATAATCCCCACCAAAGCTCGACCAATTCAAATGAATCATGAACTTATGGAATATTGTAAAAAGGAAATAAATGACTTATTACAAAAGAAAATTATCAGACCCCCCAAATCCCCATGGAGTTGCTCCGCCTTTTATGTCAACAACAGTGCCGAAAAGGAAAGAGGAGCCCCTAGGCTAGTTATTAATTATAAGCCTCTTAATCAAATATTAAAATGGATTAGGTACTCGATACCTAACAAAAGAGACCTTCTGAAAAGGACCTACAAAACAAACGTCTATAGTAAATTTGATATCAAGTCAGGATTCTGGCAAATACAAATAGATGAAAAAGATAAGTATAAAACCGCCTTCAATGTCCCTTTTGGATAGTATGAGTGGAACGTTATGCCTTTCGGGCTAAAAAATGCCCCCTCAGAGTTTCAGAATATTATGAATAATATATTCAACCCTTACGATCTTTTTTTCCATTATCTATATAGACGATGTCCTAGTTTTTTCAGAAGCAATAGATCCACATTTTAAACATATCAACACCTTTTTAAAGGTAACCAAAGTAAATGGGCTGGCTGTTAGCGCCAAGAAGATAAAGCTTTTTCAAACCTCTATAAGATTCCTAGGCCATGACCTTTATCAAGGAACCTATAAACCAATCTGGTACATTGAGTTCTCAACTAAGTTCCCGGATGAACTACTAGATAAAACCCGTTACAAAGATTTTTAGGAAGTATTAATTACGTAGCGAGACTTTATTCCCGACATCGGAAAATCTGCGAACCCCTCTATAAACGGCTTAGGAAGAACCCAATCTCCTGGTCTGAAGAACATACCAGAACTGTTAAAAAGGTAAAGGAGATAGTCCAGAAACTTCCGTGTCTAGGAATCCCGAATCCAGACGCCTCTATGATTGTTGAAACTGACGCCTCTGACATAGGTTATGGCGGCATCCTTAAACAAAAAATATCTCCCGAATCTACTGAGCAATTAGTAAGATTCACCTCTGGGTTCTGGAATACGGCCCAAAAGAATTATAGTACTATTAAAAAGAAAATTTTATCTATAGTGCTATGTATCACAAAATTCTAGGATGACCTGATAAATAAAGAACTTCTGTTAAGAGTCGACTGCAAAGCAGCCAAAGATGTTTTACAAAAAGATGTCAAAAATCTTGTTTCAAAGCAAATTTTTGCCAGATGGCAAGCACTTTTATCAAGTTTCGACTTTAAAATCGATTTTATCAAAGAAGAAGATAATTCTCTACCCGATTTCTTAACAAGAGAATTTTTACAGGGAAACCATGAGACCCAATATGCCAGGAATACGGCCAATAAGGCTGCCATTTAAACTTAAACCAGAAGACAAAATGAAACATCCTTTTAGACCAGAAAAACCCAAAGCTCCTTACCCAATAAACTTTGAGAATAAATTCTCAGCATTGGCAGAGTTCCCCAGATTTCCAACTAGACCAATCCAGTCCTCTCCAGAGGAAAAATTAAGCAAAGAAGCCAGAGCACAACCTTTCAAGGCCTCACCCTCGACATCTCAGGTACAAACAAAAGATAACTACAGGATGCAGAACCCCGAGACATACTCGAAAGCAGTTAAACCAGCAACTCCTCAAAAGAAGGAGGAAATACAGAATATCGCCAACAGTCCCGTACCAAAATGGGAATTCATAGTAAAATTGATTCAGCCAATAATGGCAATTGATAAACAATATGAGGGATTTAGAGTAGAAGAACTCTTGAAACCCTGTTACACCAACTTCCAGTACGTCGATACTCAGTATCCAATTAAAACTAGAAAATATTATGAGTTCATACTTATTGATACAGAATCCATAGACATTGAGCACAACTATTTTAGGAATAATCCGGAGGCCATCGAGTACTCCAAATTTATAATTAAAAAGATTTTATGTCCTTATGAATGGTATGTGGATCGTCTACATACGCCAGTTCCATAGTCAGTACCTCATAAACCACAAACCTATAACTGGTATGACTACAGGGATGCATGTTTCAACTTCATCTACGTTCGACCATATACCCACACCTGGTTTGTTAAATATTCTAACGAACTGAAAGATAGAGTCATCCCACGATGGTTCTACGAATGGTGGACCCTATTCGGGGGAAACCTACAGGTGGTAGCCTCGAGCTTCAGAAATCAGTATGAAAGTTTTCTAGAGGAACAACAAATATCTACTTTAGGAGAACATATTAAGTGGTGTAAATTTTTTATACAAAAAAGAATTTCATATATCATTAATTGGTCCTTTGATATTCATCAAATGGATCGAATCAAGTATCTAAGCAAGACGATAAATATCAAAGGATGGACTCCCAAACTCAAAGAAGAATGGAGAAATCCATCCTCCTCAGCAAGCAAAATTGCCCCATCTTCCAGCACAGTCTCTAAATCGGAAATGAAAAGGAGACTATTAGAAGCACTATCCAAATTGGATGATAATACAGAACAAAATCGGATATAGAATTGATAGATCAGTATCTTCCAGCACTAGCGAGCCCGACAACGGTGACATGCTAGACCCCACAGGAATAGCACAAGCATATCTGAAGGGAATCTAAAAAAGCAAAAAAGCAAAAGCTGACATGAACAGGAAAAGGCACTTGACCTTTCAGAAAAGAAGCTAACCCCGCATGAACAAGAAAAGGCACTCGGCCTTTCAAAAAACCAAAAGCCAAATGAACAGGAAAAGGCACTTGACCCTTCAACAAAGCAGAAGCCATTCTCTCTCAGCCGTCCACTTGTAAAGATCGGACGATACTTTTAATATTTTCAGAGGCCTATATAAGGCTCTCAAGATGTAAGGAGAAAGCGCATCCGAAATTTGACCCTACTCTAAATTTCCTACAACTACTACTACTACTACTACCGCTGCAATTCACTCTTTGTACAAATGCTTGTTTGAAATAAAACTTGTAAGTTTTAAAGCTAATTATCTTACTTTTTTCCTTTTATTACTACAATTTTATCAAGTAATTTCCCCGATCCCTTATTATGGTATCAAAGCCATGTTGTCTTCAAGCATGAGTAGCTAAACTTATACTACTGCCTTAGAGCACCATTGTCTAGAGGTCTTGATAATTTGATTCTTAGTTACTATCCGCCTTTACCTGCACCTTGTTATTACTCCCGGTTCAGTATCGGTGTTCTTAAGTTATCAGTATAAGGTTGTTATGCTCTTTCATATAGTTGAGGTATCCGAATAATTCCCGGATTAGACGTTGGCTAGCCTGAATTTATTGTTGGATTAGCTCCAGGTGTGAGTCGGACCCGGTTTGGTGATCCCGTCGCCAAGATTACTTAGGAAAGAGGATACCTACCTTTTACTATAAACTAAGGAACTACCAGATTAGAACTAGGATTAATTGCGAAGGTTCGGATAAAGTTAGTAACAATACAAAGTATCAATAGTCTCCGACCAGTAGAACAATAGCTCTAAGGATAGTAGTCGCTCTCATTAAAGCACCCCAAATACCTTTTCTGTACAATCATAATGTATACCCATCCTTCTTTTGACAGGATTAGGAGAGCTAATCGTATAAAATTAGAAAGTATAACAGAAAATAATAGGCTCATAAAAGACTTGAATCAAGCTTTTAAAGATTTAGATTATCATAAGTCTCTATTACCCTCGGAGTCACTAGACCCATATTGTCGAACAATTATTAGACAGATAATAGTAAATAAAATGGTTTATAATTATAAGAAAATCATTCACATAAGACTGCTTATAGAAAGACAAGAATATTTAATATGTAATTCTGATTATATGCTTAGTCTGTTTTCAGCCCAGTTTTAAATGAATAATTATGAAAAGCATAGTATATTAAACAGTGAAAACCTCTCTACTTCGACTATTAAGATAGCTAAAGTAGAAAGAGATTTACAAAATTTGAATATCCCTAAGGAATCCTTTAAGTCCATTTACGAGACCGGAAGGTTCGATTTTATTAGAAACTATAATATCAAGACCTGTGAGTCCACAGTAGCCATCAATAACTCAAAAGAGATTATTAGGCTATTAGCCGCCCAAGATATAAATAATTATAAGAAAGATTATAACTTTCTTCACATAGGTCTTGTCCAAGTAGCTGTCAAACCTTTATATCGTTTAGGTTTAGACACACCCATTTGTCTCTTATTAAGAGATGCCAAGTTATTAAACTTCGAGGATTCCCTGTTAGGGGTCTTGCAAAGTAACCTGGCCAGAGGACCAGTATACTTTAATTGTTACCCAAATTCTCTATCGATATCAATGATCAGAACGTAATGGATACTCTGACGTTGAATAGCAAAACTAAAAATATGAACAGCAAAATAAACACTAAGGAGATAGCTGTTATATATAGAATCTATTACAGATTAATGAAAACTACCTTAGCTCCAAAAGCTAAAATAATTAGTAACAAGGGAGTTACTATGCTCATTGAAGCAAACCAAGAGTATAGCAATAACTTTGTCCCCAAAATGCTCCACTGGGATGAAATTTTTTCAAAAGATGAATGGCACTTTGATGTTATCACCCAACCAAAATTAGAGCCAGAAAGTTCTAACATTAAAAATATTATTCAGTACCCCAACGGTTCAGTTGATCTAAAATTTCTTAAATCCAGAGCGGAGTCTTCCTCAAGAAGATACTCTTTTAGTAGACCATCTTCCTCTAAAACTCGAGAGGAGACAGAGGACTACGAAGAAGAAGCTCTAGTCAAAGAGATAGAGAGAAAAATTAAAGGGGTAGATTTTTCCAAAAATATTCCCAAAGTCCACTATGAATCGGTCATTAGGCCAAGTAGCCTTACCCTTAGAGACATGTAGGGTCCAGCCGGAGGATCCCTCGGCATGATCAAAATAGAAAACAAATTTTAAATAGATTTTAAACTCCTAGATAACCTTTGGATAAGTCCAGAACATGCCATTAAACGAAAGTGGTACGTAGAAACATATACTGAAAATTAGAGATTATCTTTTAGAAAATCTTGGATTATTGACATGAAAAGATTAAGGTGTAATATAGAGTTCTTCAAGTGGTTCCAAATCACAGGCCAATTAGGTAGTGAACCTGGTACCTTAAACACTCTTGTGAACAAGTGGAACACACGTACCAAAATAGTAGACTCAATAACTCCTCCGCTAGAAAAGATAAGTCTTCCTATAGAAGGAGAAGTTATAGAAGCAGCCCCCTTTAAAAGGGAAATAAGGGACACCACTGGAAACCCTACCAATAACGACGTCAATAAACTTATCTAGCAAAATAATTACATCACCCACCATAAAAAGGGATCGGGGAAATTACTTGATAAAATTGTAGTAATAAAAAGAAAACAGTAAGATAATTAGCTTTAAAACTTACAAGTTTTATTTCAAACAAGCATTTGTACAAAGAGAGAATTGCAACGGTAATAGTAGTAGTTGTAGGAAATTTAGAATAGGGTCAAATTTCGGATGCCCTTTATCCTTACATCTTGAAAGCCTTATATAGGCCTCTGAAAAGATTAAAAGTATCGCATTCGCCCTATCTTTACAAGTGGACGGCTGAGAGAGAATGGCTTCTGCTTTGTTGAAGGGTCAAGTGCCCTTTCTTGTTCATTTGGCTTTTGCTTTTTTGAAAGGTTGAGTGCCTTTTCCTATTCATGCGGAGTCAGCTAATTTTCTGAAAGGTCAAGTGCCTTTTCCTGTTCATGTCAGCTTTTCTAAAAGGTCAAGTGCCTTTTCCTGTTCATGTCAGCTTTTCTAAAAGGTCAAGTGCCTTTTCCTGTTCATGTCAGCTTTTGCTTTTTCCTTTTTTAGATTCCCTTCAGATAAGATTGTGCTATTCCTGTAGGGTCTAGCATGTCACCGTTGTCGGGCTCTCTAGTGCTGGAAGATCCTGATTCTATCAATTCTAATATCCAATTTTGTTCTGTATTATCATCCAATTTGTATAGTGCTTCTAATAGTCTCCTTTTCATTTCCGATTTAGAGACTGTGCTGGAAGATGGGGCAGTTTTGCTTGCTGAGGAGGATGGATTTCTCCGTTCTTCTTTGAGTTTGGGAGTCCATCCTTTGATCTTTATCGTCTTGCTGAGATACTTGATTCGATCCATTTGATGAATATCAAAGGACCAATTAATGATATATGAAATTCTTTTTTGTATAAAAAATTTACACCACTTAATATGTTCTCCTAAAGTAGATATTTGTTGTTCTCTAGGAAACTTTCATACTGATTTCTGAAGCTCGAGGCTACCACCTGTAGGTTTCCCCCGAATAGGGTCCACCATTCGTAGAACCATCGTGGGATGACTCTATCTTTCAGTTCGTTGGAATATTTAACAAACCAGGTGCGGGTATATGGTCGGACGTAGATGAAGTTGAACCATGCATCCCTGTAGTCATACCAATTATAGGTTTGTGGTTTATGAGGTACTGATAATGGAACTGGCGTATGTAGACGATCCACATACCATTCATAAGGACTTAAAATCTTTTTAATTGTAAATTTGGAGTACTCGATGGCCTCCGGATTATTCCTAAAATAGTTGTGCTCAATTTCTATGGATTTTGTATCAATAAGTATGAACTCATAATATTTTCTGGTTTTAATTGGATACTAAGTATCGACGTACTGGAAGTTGGTGTAACAGGGTTTCAAGAGTTCTTCTACTCTAAATCCCTCATATTGTTTATCAATTGCCATTATTGGTTGAATCAATTTTACTATGAATTCTCATTTTGGTACGGGACTGCTGGCGATATTCTGTATTTCCTCCTTCTTTTGAGAAGTTGCTGGTTTAACTGCTTTCGAGTATGTCTCGGGGTTCTGCATCCTGTAGTTATCTTTTTTTTGTACCTGAGATGTCGAGGGTGAGGCCTTGAAAGGTTGTGCTCTGGCTTCTTTGCTTAATTTTTCCTCTGGAGAGGACTGGATTGGTCTAGTTGGAAATCTGGGGAGCTTTGGGTTTTTCTGGTCTAAAAGGCTGTTTCATTTTGTCTTCTGGTTTAAGTTTAAATGGCAGCCTTATTGGCCGTATTCCTGGCATATTGGGTCTCATGGTTTCCCTGTAAAAATTCTCTTGTTAAGAAATCGGGTAGAGAATTATCTTCTTCTTTGATAAAATCGATTTTAAAGTCGAAACTTGATAAAAGTGCTTGCCATCTGGCAAAAATTTGCTTTGAAACAAGATTTTTGACATCTTTTTGTAAAACATCTTTGGCTGCTTTGCAGTCAACTCTTAACAGAAGTTCTTTATTTATCAGGTCATCCTAGAATTTTGTGATACATAGCACTATAGATAAAATTTTCTTTTTAATAGTACTATAATTCTTTTGGGCCGTATTCCAGAACCCAGAGGTGAATCTTACTAATTGCTCAGTAGATTCGGGAGATATTTTTTGTTTAAGGATGCCGCCATAACCTATGTCAGAGGCGTCAGTTTCAACAATCATAGAGGCGTCTGGATTCGGGATTCCTAGACACGGAAGTTTCTGGACTATCTCCTTTACCTTTTTAACAGTTCTGGTATGTTCTTCAGACCAGGAGATTGGGTTCTTCCTAAGCCGTTTATAGAGGGGTTCGCAGATTTTCCTGATGTCGGGAATAAAGTCTGCTACGTAATTAATACTTCCTAAAAATCTTTGTAACTGGGTTTTATCTAGTAGTTCATCTGGGAACTTAGTTGAGAACTCAATGTACCTGCAGATTGGTTTATAGGTTCCTTGATAAAGGTCATGGCCTAGGAATCTTATAGAGGTTTGAAAAAGCTTTATCTTCTTGGCGCTAACAGCCAGCCCATTTACTTTGGTTACCTTTAAAAAGGTGTTGATATGTTTAAAATGTGGATCTATTGCTTCTGAAAAAACTAGGACATCGTCTATATAGATAATGGAAAAAAGACTGTAAGGGTTGAATATATTATTCATAATATTCTGAAACTCTGAGGGGGCATTTTTTAGCCCGAAAGGCATAACGTTCCACTCATACTATCCAAAAGGGACATTGAAGGCGGTTTTATACTTATCTTTTTCATCTATTTGTATTTGCCAGAATCCTGACTTGATATCAAATTTACTATAGACGTTTGTTTTGTAGGTCCTTTTCAGAAGGTCTCTTTTGTTAGGTATCGAGTACCTAATCCATTTTAATATTTGATTAAGAGGCTTATAATTAATAACTAGCCTAGGGGCTCCTCTTTCCTTTTCGGCACTGTTGTTGACATAAAAGGCGGAGCAACTCCATGGGGATTTGGGGGGTCTGATAATTTTCTTTTGTAATAAGTCATTTATTTCCTTTTTACAATATTCCATAAGTTCATGATTCATTTGAATTGGTCGAGCTTTGGTGGGGATTATATCTTCATTAAAATTATCTAGATAGGGTAATTGTACCGTATGCTTTTTTCTTTCCCAGAAAGCATTAGGTAAATCAGAGCAAATCTCTTTCTCGATCAGAGAATCCAAGTTTTTTATCCTTTCTGTCATCTCCGGGGTTTTTAAGGAAGATTCTATCTTTTTTGTTTGGATATCTTCTTTGAGATAATTAATTTGGTTAGCTAATAGCTGTATTCGAAAAACTGTTTTTTGTTTAACATAATTACTCTCATTTTTTGAAAGAGGGTTTAAGTAAGGAAAGACTACTTCCTTTCCTAGTGTATTGGTATAGATACCATCCAAATTTGCCGTATACGGCTTTATCTGGGTTGCGAAAGGAATACCTAAAATGATTTCTTCAGTTATATTTCTTGTAATTACAAAGTCATTAATAAAACAGACTCCGTTATTATAGACATGGGCTTTTGTTAATTTGTAATTTATTTTTAATTTTTCGCCTGTGGCAGAATAAAGTTTTGAAGTATTTTTTTCTAAGTACTTTGTTGGGATTAACCCCTCTGCGATACAATTTTGGTCTGCCCCTGTGTCAAATAGGATCTTATTAAGGATGACATTTTTATTAATGACAAACTTAATGAGAATATGATAGCTTAATGCTTTTACTTTGGAAATGAGTTTTAATCCTCATTATTCTTGGTTCGAAGAGTCTTCTTCTTCTTCTGAGCTAACTTCTGCTATTCTCCTTGTAGGTGCATACATCTCCTCATTGGCTTCCTTAATTATTTTATTAACAAAAGATTCTAACTCAATAGAAATGAGCATGTCTTTAATATCTTTAATTTCTTATTTACGATTGGATACTTCAGATTGTAAATCCTGTAGAGTGGTAAATGTTTTAGCAGTTTTGAATTTATTTAAGTCTTGTTTCATGTTGAAAGGTTCTACAGTGTTTTTACTTTCTTTATGGGTAATGATGAGTTTCTTAAGCTCTAACAAGTATTGCTTTCTAAGTTCTTCATTATCAATCTGTTCGATCATATCAAAGAAGAATTCCTGACTTTCTTTTGAAATGACATTGACAGATTTGGAATCACAGGTACAGAAGGTTCCCGTACAATTGCATTCATTGCTAGAGTAGGAGCTATCTGAACTGTAATCAACGTTAAGGAGTTCTTCATCGCTAAAGTCTTCGGTTTCGGACGACTCGCTAGAGGGTTACCCAAGGATTGTAAAATGTTTTGCTTTTATTTTAGGATTTAATTCTAGAAGGTTTATCTTATCTTTCTTTTTGTTGGGGGCTTTACAGTTATTGGCCATGTGTCCAGTTTTTCCGCAATTCCAACATTTAGATTCTTTGGAAAATGTTTTCCGCTTTGCAGATCTCCTGGGTTTGTAAGATCTCTTTTTGTAATGCTTATACTCTCGTTTGGACGAGGTACTGGATTTTTTATGCCTTTTATATCTTTTGGTAGCTTCTCGAGAAGGGGCAGTTATCTTTGTGTAACCGAAATCTTGGCAGAAGTTTCCTAACTCATTTTTAGAGTGTCTTCCCTCTTTCTTTAACAAGTGCTTAAGTTTTAAATCATTACACAGATCTAAACCTGTAAGGTTTATTAGGCTTACAATATCTCCATACGTTAAGCCGCCGTAAGGTATTTCTCCATCGAATTTATTTCGAATGGTAGTCCTGACCTTTTCTGCAAAAAGTGTGGGTAGGCCACTTATAAACCTTTCTTTCCAATAATCATGATTACAATCTTCTCTGATCATAACCTTGTTAAGGAAGATGTCTTTATACCACCTAAAGTCGTGGAGTCTCGGACAAGTCAAATTGTTTAGGATTTCTAAGTTTTTTTCTTGAAATAACTTAGGTTCTCCTATAAAATGTTTGGCAATACTATAAATGAGAGTAGTTGTTGCGTCATCTATGACTTTTTCTTCTACGGTTTCATCTATCCTGACCACCTGTGTTACAGAGGTCGCATTCATTATTCCCTGCCTTAGTTCCTCAGTGAGATAATTATCCCACCAGTTTCTTAGCATACCGGTAAATCCTGCGACTATCATGGTAGCGCATTGTTTGTCGCTATTATTTTTTATTTTATGAGCAATTATGGCTATACCCATTTCATGCAATTTACTATAGATCTGACCTTCGGCTAGGCCATCAATGTTCCATTCTGCGATTTTCGTTCCAGAGTGTGAAGTGTGAGATAAAAACTCATTTTCTTCATACTACATGTCTGAAAAGGTTGCCCGAGGATAATAGTTTTTCCTGTTGGTGTGACGGGATAACTTATTTAAATCAAACTCTTTATTAGTGATTGTTTTAATAGCATAACCTTTATCGGTTAGACTTTTGTTTAATCTAAGGTTTATTTTGTCTAAAACCTTGTCGCTTATTTCTATCGTGTCATTAAGGCAAGGGTAGTTACCTGTTGTAAATTCTGGTATTTTAAAAATAGGGTTAGTGGTCTTGATCTCATTTTTCAATGGATCAGATCTATTTTTAAAAATGGCCCTGCTACTGGTATGGTTAAGTTGGGTGGAAACCACGTGTAGCAGCTGGTTGGTGTAATTATTTTGCTGGATAAGTTTATTGACGTCGTTATTGGTAGGGTTTCCAGTGGTGTCCCTTATTTCCCTTTTAAAGTGGCTGCTTCTATAACTTCTCCTTCTACAGGAAGACTTATATTTTCTAGCGAATGAGTTATTGAGTCTACTATTTTGGTACGTGTGTACCACTTGTTCACAAGAGTGTTTAAGGTACCAGGTTCACTACCTAATTGGCCTGTGATTTGGAACCACTTGAAGAACTCTATATTACACCTTAATCTTTTCATGTCAATAATCCAAGATTTTCTAAAAGATAATCTCTGATTTTCAGTATATGTTTCTACGTACCACTTTCGCTTAATGGCATGTTCTAGACTTATCCAAAGGTTATCTAGGAGTTTAAAATCTATTTTAAATTTGTTTTCTATTTGATCATGCCGAGGGATCCTCCGGCTGGACCCTGCATGTCGCTTAGGGTAGGGCTACTTGGCCTAATGACCGATTCATAGTGGACTTTGGGAATACTTTTGGAAAAATCTACCCCTTTAATTTTTCGTTCTATCTCTTTGAGTAGAGCTTCTTCTTCTTAGTCCTCTGTCTCCTCCCGGGTTTTAGAGGAAGATGGTCTACTAAAGGAGTATCTTCTTGAGGAAGACTCCGCTCTGGATTTAAGAAATTTTAGATCAACTGACCCGTTGGGGTACTGAATAATATTTTTAATGGTAGAACTTTCTGGCTCTAATTTTGGTTGGGTCATAGCATCGAAGTGCCATTCATCTTTTGATAAAATTTCATCCCAGTGGAGTATTTTGGGGACAAAGATATTGCTATACTCTTGGTTTGCTTCCATGAGCATAGTAACTCCCTTGTTACTAATTATTTTAACTTTTGGAGCTAAGGTAGTTTTCATTAATCTGTAATAGATTCTATATATAGCAGCTATCTCCTTAGTGTTTATTTTGCTGTTCATATTTTTAGTTTTGATATTCAACGTCAGAGTATCCATTACGTTCTGATCATTGATATCGATAGAAAAATTTGGGTAACAATTAAAGTATACCGGTCCTCTGTCCAGGTTACTTTGCAAGACCCCTAACAGGGAATCCTCGAAGTTTAATAACTTGGCATCTCTTAATAAGAGACAAATGGGTGTGTCTAAACCTAAACGATATAAAGGTTTGACAGCTACTTGGACAAGACCTATGTGAAGAAAGTTATAATCTTTCTTATAATTATTTATATCTTGGGCGGCTAATAGCCTAATAATCTCTTTTGAGTTATTGATGTCTATTGTGGACTCACAGGTCTTGATATTATAGTTTCTAATAAAATCGAATCTTCCGGTCTCGTAAATGGACTTAAAGGATTCCTTAGGGATATTCCAATTTTGTAAATCTCTTTCTACTTTAGCTATCTTAATAGTCGAAGTAGAGAGATTTTCACTGTTTAATATATTATGCTTTTCAGAATTATTCATTTAAAACTGGGCTGAAAACAGACTAAGCATATAATCAGAATTACATATTAAATATTCTTGTCTTTCTATAAGCAGTCTTATGTGAATGATTTTCTTATAATTATAAACCATTTTATTTACTATTATCTGTCTAATAATTGTTCGACAATATGGGTCTAGTGACTCCGAGGGTAATAGAGACTTATGATAATCTAAATCTTTAAAAGCTTGATTCAAGTCTTTTATGAGCCTATTCTTTTCTGTTATACTTTCTAATTTTATACGATTAGCTCTCCTAATCCTATCAAAAGGAGGATGGGTATACATTATGATTGTACAGAAAAGGTATTTGGGGTGCTTTAATGAGAGCGACTACAATCCTTAGAGTTATTGTTCTACTGGTCGGAGACTATTGATACTTTGTACTGTTACTAACTTTATCCGAACCTTCGCGATTAATCCTAGTTCTAATCTGGTAGTTCCTTAGTTTATAGTAAAAGGTAGGTATCCTCTTTCTTAAGTAATCTTAGCGACAGGATCACCAAACCGGGTCTGGCTCACACCTGGAGCTAATCCAACAGTAAATTCAGGCTAGCCAACGTCTAATTCGGGAATTATTCGGATACCTCAACTATATGAAAGAGCATAACAACCTTATACTGGTAACTTAAGAACACCGATACTGAACCGGGAGTAATAACAAGGTGGAGATAAAGGCGAACAGTAACTAAGAATCAAATTATCAAGACCTCTAGGCAATGGTGCTCTAAGGCAGTAGTATAAGTTTAGCTACTCATGCTTGAAGACAACATGGCTTTGATACCATAAAAACCCAAAGCTCCTTACCCAATAAACTTCGAGAATACCCAATGGGACAATAGGTGAATTAATAGCAAAGTTTGATTCTCCAGGTCAGGATCATTCTTGGAGTATGCGCCTAAGGTCCGGTAAGAAAATGAACCTCGAATCCACTCCACATTCTAAACAAAATCCTCTCAGAAGGAACAACGAACCAGCATCCTCCTTGGGTATGCCTACATCGGTTTATACTTATCCACTTCCTCCATCAACCCAAGTTGTGGAAGAACCTAGCTAATCTGAAGGTCCAACCATAATGACCACATATTTTACTAGACAACAAATTGACTTGGGCATCCACGATATTATGTACCAAGTTTCTAAACAGTTGGCTGACATTGTGAAGCCGATGGTACATAATAAGGTTCAGCAAGCGAGGGAGATGGAAACCAATCGAATGTACCCAGGAGAATATTCGGCTAGTTTTTCCATCCCTCTGACGAGCGGTGTTGTTCAGCATAAGACCGTGACTCCCGGTGTTGTTCCTCAGTCGCATGTGCATCAGCTAGTGCCTACTCAGGTGCAGCTGATAGCGCACTTAGGAACACAAGCCCAATCGCTTGGCAACTAGCACATTGGATGGTCGCCGCCGAACCTTGGGGGGTAAAATGTGCCACTTGACCAAGCGAGTCTGCGGTATGGGCAGATCAATATGACTCGGAGACCAGTTTAGGCTCCAAGACACTTTGGGTTGCCACCCATTATGTCGTACATTTCTACGAATGGCCTTACAATGCAGGCAAACAATATTGGCCAGCCGAATTGGCAGCCGATGGCCCCTGGCTATGACTTAGCTCAGCTATCTGGTGACGTTATTTACAGTGGAACACCATTCACTATTTACAGTGGAACACCATTCAAGCAGTCATTGCTAGTACCCAATCTATACCTTCCAGGAAGCGTAAATTTTCTACGAACGAACGACGTCCGAGGAGAGCTGCCATGGAAGACTGTTCCACATTATCCTCAGGCTCCGTTAGCCGTTCCAGGATCTCAGGTTGCAGGCTTTGGTGGCCATATCCAACAGTAGCAATAGGGTTTTACCTCACCTATTGGTAATGGCCAGCAGACCACCTACAACCTTCAAAACTTGTCTAACAAAGTGCAAAATGGAGGCCGCCAGTGCAGGACGCTTACCAGCCGAATCCAGTCGATAATCGGCAGGGGACGTCACAACTAATAAACCCGAAAATTATTGGTAATACCATGCGGAGGTATTTCGGCATCCAACTAAAACCTTTGGATATGCCTGTTTATAAGAAGTCTTACCCCCCGATTGGGTACATTGGATAGCACCTTCGCCGATGGGCTTCAAAACACCAGAGTTTGCCATCTTCTCTTGTGACAATGGAAAATCTACTATCGAGCCTATCGGTAGATTTATTGTCCAATGCGGTGAGGCTGGCCAAAATGAGTATCACAAGTTGCAGCTATTCCCTCTCTCTCTAATGGGAACCGCCTTCATGTGGTACTCCTCTTTGTCTCCTGATTCCGTACAAAACTGGGCTGACATGGAGGGTTGCTTCCATGATAGGTTCTATTAGCCCTAACCTCAAGTTACCGTGACTGATCTAACGAATCTCAAGAAGTAGGTCGAGGAATCAGCTGCCGATTTTATTTGGAGATTCGGAAAAAAGGTTGGAAAATGCACCGTACACTTTCCTGAGTCTGAGTGTGCCCACATGATAATCAATAGTATGCACCCTCAGTTAAAGGAAAAGTTGGTGGGACAATCCTACTCTGACCTGAGCCAGTTAGCCGAAAAATATAGCCAAATAGAGCAGTACGTCTAGGAGAAGGAGTCCGACTCAGAGTCAGCCGACTGCACGACAGATGTAATGGTGGCCAAGATTGTTAGGGGTAAGATTTACTCTTGCCCAGCCTTGAAAGACGTAAGAAGCAAGGAGAATAGTTCATCCGATGACAGGATTGGTTACTCATTTGACATCACGAAGATAGATTAGATCTTTGATCATCTACTCAAATATAAGCAGATTCGGCTGCTTGATGGTCATAGGATTCCGCCTACCGAGGAACTCAAAGATAAGAAGTACTTTAAGTGGCATAATTCATACATTCACTCTACTTTTAATTGTGTGGTCTTCAGAAAGGCGATCCAAAAGGGCATCAAGAAGAAGAGGTTCAAGCTAGCTGACAAGAGTATGGCTGAAATGTCCATTAATACAGACCCCTTTCCCGCGGTACCAATAACTATGGTATCTTTTGCTAAGCCCGATGAATCAAGGGACACCAAAGGGAAACAATCGATAAAAAAGGTGTGGGTCCCAAAGAAACCTACCGAATGGGAGGAGGCCACAATGATATCTGTATTCAATCGGTTAGGCAGCCTACATGACATTCGTGATGACAGGCAGCCAGCTAGGAGCAGCTTTCATGGCCATCGTGAATATTCGAGGGGCGTTGAACGAGAACTTCAAAAACAAACCATGAGGTTCAAAAGGGTCCCTATCGACGCTAGGCATAGGCTTGAGGGGAAAGTACGGATGCCAACCAATCGGCAGCCGAGCATGCCTCGAATAGATGAAGAATCACTCCTTAAAACCAAACAGAGGGTGGTCGAGGTTAACGTAAATGAGGGTGTTTCATCCTTACGTATCACGATGAGAAATGAGGACCAGATGATACCTCGGAGAATGATTAAACCAGCGCCAATGCAGAAGAAGGGAAGTGGTCTGTTAATCAGGCTCCCGAAAAGAAAGAGGCACCACTGAGAGTCGCATCCAGGACTCAGAAAAGAAGGATGCAACGTGCCAAGGCCTTGCGTAAGATGCAAAAAATATTGCATCCAGTCGATCCCCATTTATCTCCAGGAAATGGAAGATATGAACTCCTGGTCAACCTAATTAAATGAAGGGGGAGATTTTATTCTTGATTTATTTAGCTAAGACCTGGTGGGTGAGATGTGGGCAGACATTGAAATGGTCAGCCTAATCTCATGTGAGTTCTGGGCCAGCCGCTCCGCGCTGGATAGCCTAAAAGGTGATGTTTGCGTAGAAGATGTAGAATTGGCAACAATAGCCGATACCACGGCTAGGGATGCTTTGAGTACTGCGTTTGGTGCACCTACGAAAGAGATGGTTAAACACATCAAGCCCCTCTATGTAAAGGCCTACATCAATGTCAAGCCCATTAGTCGAGTGTTCGTCGACAATGGGGTTGTGCTGAATGTGATGCCACAACTTACTTTGAAAAGCCTCAACAAAAACAGAGAAGATCTCATCCCAACTAACATGAAAATGGCTAGCTTTATGGGAGAGGCTTCTGAAGCTTTGGGCATTTTAGTGGCAGAAATCATTGTGGGTCCCAAGACGATCAGGTCTGCTTTATTTGTAATAGATGGCAAGTCGTCCTACACCATTTTGCTGGGCAGAGACTGGATTCACACCAGCCGATACCCTCCTTCTACCATGCATCAGAAGATCATCTTTTGGGAAGGAGACAAGATAGAGATCATCCCAGCGGATGATAACCCGTTCAAACCAGGGGTTCAGAACATAGAGGTTGTCCTCTATTCACCCTATGTGGCTCCCATAGCCGTCACGGAGCAGAATGAAAAAGGATCTTGGGAATCCTATAATCTTACCTCGCGAGGGTTTGAAATAAAATAATTAGCCGAACCACGGCTTACCTTGGAGGACTTAAATGATTGAAGAAACCCAAATCATATGTGACATTTGGCATCGGTTGACCGCCCTGAGTTATGAGGCAAGGATAGCCGAGGCATCACAGATGGGGAATCATGACATCGAACCAACACTTGCAGCCGATGAAGTTGAGCTGCCGATGGAACTTGAATCACCCATAAGAAGGACTATGCCTAGTTTTGAGTTTCAGGATCCTTTGGAATATATCAATTTGGGAACTGAAGAAATCCCTCGACTAACACATATTAGTGGTTTGCTGAAGGAAGAATACAAACAAGGCATAACGGCCCTTCTACTGCAGTATAAAGACTACTTCGAATGGGATTATCATGAGATGTCTGGGCTGGCACGTACTTTGGTAGAACATAGACTGCCAATCAATGAGAGTTTCAAACCCCAAATATAGCCGCCCAGAAAGTACCACCATCAGCTGATGCATCAAATCAAAGATGAGATCGAACGACTGTTGAAAGTAGGGTTTATCAGAACGGCTAAGTATGTGGAATGGTTGGCAAATGTCGTACCAGTCAAGAAGAAAAATGGCTAGGTTCAGGTATGTATCGATTACAGGAACCTAAATCTAGCCACTCCTAAAGATGAGTACGTCATGCCGATAGCCAACATGCTAGTCGACTCAGTAGCCGCTAACAGTGTATTGACCTTCATGGATGGATACTCTAGCTATAATCTGATATTGGTAGCCGAGGACGACATTCACAAAACCGCCTTAAGATGTCCAGGAGCTTTGGGCATTTACGAGTGGGTAGTTATGCCATTTGGTTTGAAAAATGGTGGTGCCACTTATCAAAGGGCAATGAACACCATCTTCTATGACTTGATCAGCAAGACTATGGAGATCTACATCGATGATGTAGTAGTAAAGTCTAAAGACTTCAAGGATTATTTAGCCGATCTTGAACAAGCATTAAAAAGAATGAGGATTCATAATCTCAAAATGAATCCATCCAAGTGCATGTTCGTAGTATCGGCTGGCAACTTCCTTGTCTTCTTGGTACACAAGAAAGACATCGAGAAAGATCATAACAAAGCCAAGGCGGTAATGGGATCCGCACCACCCAAAACAAAGAAGGAGTTACAAAGTTTATTGGGAAATATCAATTTCTTAAGGAGGTTCATATCTAACTCGGTTGGCAAGATGAAGCTTTCTCACATTTGCTCAGACTTAAAGAGTCAGAAGAGTTGGTATGGGGTCCGGAATAGCAAGAGGCCTTTGATCAAATTAAAAAGGCCTTAGCTACTCCCCTCGTACTGGTGTCTCCCGTGCCAGAGAAGCCATTGAAATTGTATATTTCTGCGCCAGAATTATCTATCGGCTGCTTGCTAGCACAGGAGGACGATGATGGAACTGAAAGAGCGGTTTATTATCTTAGCCGAATGCTCAACGATCCTGAAACTAGATATACTCCTTTGGAGAAGCTTTGTCTGTCTTTGTTTTATGCTTGCACAAAAGTCGAGTATTATCTAATGCCTCACGTTATATATGTTTTGTCCGGTACTTACTAAATAGACATGTCCTACAAGGTCGATTAATGAAGTGGGCAATCAAGCTCACTGTATTTTCTCTCAAGTATAAGCCACTCAGGGCCGTCAAAGGTCAGGCGGTAGCCAATTTCTTGATGGACCACCCATGTGTAGATACGGAGGACCCATACGCCCCCTCTACAACATATATGGATATCGTCCCTTAGACGCTGACTTTTGATGGGTTAAAAACCCAAAAGAGAGTCAGAGTCAGGATAATGATAATCGATCCTAGAAATGAAACATGGAGGTTCTCTTATCGGTTAGATTCCGACTTGACAAATAACCAGGTCGAGTATGATGCTCTCATCATAGGACTCAAACTCCTAGTCTTTATGAAAGCAAAATACATCAAAATTTGCGGAGACTCTCAGTTGGTTATCAAGCAGCTGGCCAGGAAATATGACTGCAAGGATCTGAATTTGTTGTCCCGTTACGAAATGGTGAGCAGGTTACTTAGTAGGTTCGCATCATCTACATTAAGTCATGTTCCCAGAGGCATGAATGTTGAGGCTAACGACTTAGCGCAAAAAAACTTCTGGCTTTAGAAAGTCTCTACTCACTTTAGAGTATGACGAACTGCCAGCCGAAGTGTTAGCCATTGATCAAATCAACTCATGGAGGCAGTTACTAATTGACTACCTAAAAGATCCCTCCAGATGCAAGGACCTCAAGGTTAAAATAAAAGCCTTGAATTATGTGCTCATTGACGATGACCTCTATAAAAAGAGCGTGAATGGAGTACTACTCAAGTGCATTGCCAAAGTAGAAGCCTTGAGGGTCATGGGAAAGGTCCATGAAGGATTATGTGGATCACACAGAGCGGGGCCAACGATGAAGTGGTTGATCTACCGCCACGACTATTATTGGCCTACTATCACAGCTGACTTCTTCCAGTATGCGAAAGGATGTGAAGAATGTCAGAGACACGGACCAATCCAACGGGTACCAGCCGAATTACTACACCCAGTCGTAAAGCCTTGGCCCTTCAGATGATGGGCTATGGACCTTATCGGCAAGATTCACCCACAATCGGCTAAAGGCCACAATTTCATTATCGCGACTACCGATTACTTCACTAAATGGGTGGAGGCTCAACCGATGAAGAGGGTTCATCAGACAGATGTCATTCAGTTTATCTAACACCAGATCATATATATAGATATGGTATCCCTGAGATGATTACAACTGATCAAGGGACGGTGTTCACTGCTTCTAAAGTGGCAGCCTATGCTGAGAAATTTGGGATCAAAATGATCACATCTTCGCCTTATTATGCACAGGCGAATGGGCAAGCCGAGACAGCCAATAAACTTATTATGGACACAATTAGTAAGAGCGTGGAGGATAAGCCAGGAATGTGGCATCTCACTCTAGATGAAGTCGTTTGGGCGATCAGGAATTCTAAATCTACAGTTACCGGGATGACACCTTATTGGCTAACCTATGGCCAAGATGCAGTGTTGCCGTTGGAAATCAATGTCAAATCCTTACAGGTGGCCAAGCAGAACTCTCTAAGTTTATAGGAGTATTAACAGGTCATGCTAATGGAGTTAGACCAGCTAGATGAAGATCGAATGATGGCCCTAGAGAAAATCGAAGCCGGTAAATGTAAAATGGCTAAAGCATACAACAAACATGTTAAGCCTAAGAGGTTTTTCGAAGGAGACTTAGTTTGGAAAACCGTTTTGCCGATTGGGATGAAAGATCGTAAATTCGGCAAATGGTCACCAAATTGGGAAGGACCTTTCGTAGTAAGTCAACGGATCACTGGCAACGCATATCGGCTAATAAATATGCATAACGAAGAAATAGACAGGAATGTAAACGGCAAGTATCTAAAAAAATACTATCCTTCAATTTGGGGCATGCATGAATATACAACAACCACAGACCGGCCTCCTGGCGCAAAAAATAAGTTATTTCCCTCCGACGGGAGATGTATGGCTAAATGACAGCCACAGACCGGCTATCTGGTCATAAAATATAAAGCCATTTCTTTCTCACGACTGTGTCATAAGGTTGGTCGCACTGCTCAGGCGAAGAAACGACATCCCAAGTGGTCAAAGATAATGACCCATCAAAATTGTGGGGTTTATTCTAAATTTGCTCAAGAATGTTGAGAGCAATGATGAAGTTAAAGGGTGGGATATGGATTCCCACATCCAAGTAAACCAAGCACAAAAAACAGAGGCGTCGCACATACTCGAGCCCGGCGTTACAGCGGAAATCAAATTTCGACAGTGCAGCGACATCGAAAGGAACCAAGTGCCTTCATTCGGTTTCGGTGACCAACTTCACTGGGTCCAACCAACCCGAATAATGAGCGACCTTAGCAGGCCAAGTACAAAGGTTAACCGAACAGCGGCCGCCGGAGAACCAGTCACAAGTAGAAAGAAAGTCATGGTTTATTGGGTTGAGGTACTGAAACAAGAGAGAATCACCCGGTTTCGGTCAATCGCACAGAGTCAGAACCAGTTGTTCATCAATGAAGGTCAAGGCAGGGGTCAGGTCACTATCGGCTAGAGTGATTATTTTTTATCCAAGATAAAACAAATGAGCCCATGGTTTTCGACTAAGAAAAGGGCTAAAGATTAGGTGAGAAACCTTTGGGGAGGATACCTTTCCTTAAATAACCTTCAGAGGCGCAGCTGAAATTAATTTATTATTTTCAAAAGCACGACCGAAAATCATCAGAGACAATTCGTGGTCATAGAGACGCCTCGGTTAAAGGAAACACATCTCAAGAAGTAATCATCATTGCATGCAATGGAGACGAGATGATTGAAGTGACATGCGCGGCTGACAAACTGAAACGACGGCTACTTTTGGGTGCATCAACTCAACAATCACACTCGAGTGAATGTAGGGGGGCAATTGTTAACACTCAAAAATAATTTAAGTGTTCAGCCGAATTCAGTGACAACTGAACTATTCTAGAGTCGAATTTACTCCTAGCCCTCGACTATAAGAACTTCATCGGCTACTAAGGCATCTTAGCCGAGTTGTTAGTTAGAGGTACGACTGGGACCCACTCAAATGCAGACACCTCAACGACCAAGTCAAAAGGGTTTCTAGACCCTTAAAAAGCAGTAACGGCCAACAACATGGCCATTATCCGAGCAAGATGAGTAGAGGGCGAGAAAATTGGCACCACCTCCCCCATAGTCGGCCTTTGAACTTAGTGGGTTACTTGATGGCTGACATGGGGGGGCACGTTGTACATTTTATTTTTCTTTTTATACTATAAATAAGATCATTCTTTATATATAGAAAAGACACAATCAATCAAACAACTCAAATTTTATCTATCTTTTTATCCTTTTATCCTTTACTTTTATTGTAGTCAACTCTATTCATGTTTCTTACCTCTTAGTTTACTCATACCACCGTCCTAACGCTTTCTGGAGTAGTTGGGGAACCCATTGCTGGAAATTAGAGTTCCGTTTCCGGCCCAAATCGCTTAAGTTAAGAAATCAATTTGTCTCCCGATTTCATCAGCCGATAAAACGGCAGATAACAGAATTCGGGGCGAGAACACTAAGCAAATAATCGATATGAACCTATAATTTTAAAAGTGGAATATATTCAATGTTTAGAACCTTATAAGTCGAATCCAATTTTCGAATTGTCTTCCGACCCCAAGCCCCCATTTTGTGCACTTGTCTTTCTTGATTGTTTATCCATAGCTCTTAGTCTTAATAACTCTTTCTCTTTTTTAAGCCTTGCACTCCAAAAGGTTCGGGTGGAGGTCACATTAGAGGAAAGAATGAAAATATATTTTGTAATTATATTCAACTCCATATTAGGTGTATTAGGTCATATGTAAGTGTTTGGATATTGTTCCTTTTGTCTCCAAGGACATCAAAAATATTTGGTAGTTGGTGAGAAAATCATAAGAAGAAAATAAGAAACTAACATTCGTAAAAGCTTATTATAATTTCACCCATTATTCAAAAACACTCAACCTAAGGACATGAGTTCATTTGGTTCCAATTATTAACGGAGACAAAGTTAGATCATTTCACGTAGTTTAGAATAGATTTAAATATTTTTTTAATTAAAAATAATTAAAGTCAATGAAGGAAAAGAATATAGTAAGAGTGTATTTGACCAAATTTATAAGCTGGCTAAATTAATTTATAATTATTTTTTAATTAATTTATGCGTTTTGTATACGATAAAAATCGACCTCAAGAGTTGGACGAGTTAGGACGTGACACGTGTTAGAAATGGCCAGTCGGAGGTTACTCAACCATGATGACACCGGATGCAAACTTGTAGCAAGAACACCGGATACAAACATGTGACCATGACACCGGACATAAACTTGTGGCCGGATAAGAGTCAACTCAAGAATATGACCGTTATCCCCGAAATTCCTCCAGTCTTTATTAGCTTTTATTAGGCTTTATTAACTTTTATTGCAGCATTAATATTGGTAATTAAGAGGGCATGATTTGTGGATCATGCAACCCATAACCCTAGTATAAGTAGATGTTCCCATCCTATTGTAAGGAATCAAAAAGGAAATAGCAAGATAGCATGCTCACTTTGTTCTTTATATTCTTTTGCTTCGGATTCGAAGTGTTCTCAAAGGCTGAATGTTCAACTGGAGTCATCCTCATTACAATATTCCTCCGAGTTCACACGGATCAGGCTCAATTTATCATACAATTGTTTCTTTATTACTTGATTTCATTGTTTATCTCTCGTTATTTACATTGTCTAAAGCAAATCAATCCACGTGTCCTTTAAACCACATAACAAATTCAACTGTACCTTTTTTGGGGTAAAAAGTTTGGCGCCCACCGCGGAGCTAATGATAATAGTGGTGAGTTTTTCAAACTCAAACTTCACTTGTTTCTTTTGAGGTTTTGCGAAAATAAGTCAATACCAAATGCTTGAAAGATGGCTAGTGAAATCCAAGTTATGGTTAGCAACCATGAAGACAACAACAACGGTGACAATGTCAATAACAATAACGGCGATCCGCCCGCTGACCCAATAATTGGAGAGCATCAAAATAACCTCGTGATATCACCCTAGGGATCCAGAAGGTCACGTGAGAAAATACTGAACAACGATGAAGATGGTGAAATAAATTTGGCTCGAATCTTCAACATGTTGAAGGAGCAGCAAGAGGCCATCACTTAGTTTCAAAAGAAGAGCAGTGGAGCAAGTTTATTATTCTCCCGCCCATTCCATCTTCCCGTTTATTATTCTCTTTATACACATAAATTTTAATTTATGATTTTTATAAATAACTTCTATTACATGTTAGTCATTTTTATAATAGAAAATTTTCAATTGCTTGTTATCAGTTTCTACATTTCAAACTCAAATATATTACTGCTTATTTATAAAATTAGTTTCAACACTTAATACATACCAATTACTTTTCATCAACTATTCAAACGAGCTCTAAATACAAAATAAAAAAAGAAATAAAAAGAAAAATCTCAAAATCGCTACTATTACTATGTACTACTACAAGTTTCTAGAACATGCTAGCAGTTCGCTAGTAAAGCGTAGTAGTAGTAGTAGTAGTAGTAATTGAATCAGCCGTCAAAATCAAAGTTCCTCGATTTCCGCATTTCAATCTTCAAATTTCCATTTTTTTTCCCGATTCGAAGTTTCATCGATTCGAAGATAGGGTAAACAAAGAAGCTATGGAGGGGTCGAAGTTGAATCAACTGAAGCAATTTGTCAAACAGTGCGAGTCCGATCTTTCAATTCTGTCAGATCCTTCTCTTTCTTTATTCACTGACTACATTGAAAGGTAACCACATTTAATCAGTATAACTAAAAAAGTTTTTGATGATGCAGTCCGATTCTGAATTCTAAAAAAGGCAACTTACGAGGTTTTGATAATTTAGTTTTTATATACAACATACCTAGTGAAATCCCACAAAGTGAGGTCTGGGGAGGGTAGAGTGTACGCATACCTTACCCCTACCTTGGGAGGTAGAGAGGTTGTTTCCGATAGACCCTCGGCACAAAGACAAGCCCTTGGGAGGTAGAGAGGTTGTTTCCGGTAGACCCTCGGCACAAAGAAGTTCAAAGCAGTAATTTAGCTTATATATTAAGTGGATTTTTAAATTTCAGATACTAAATTTGTGTCAAATCAACTAGGTTTGCTGAATTCGTACACAGAGCTCTAGCTCCACCCCTAATAATTGCTTTCTATAAGAGCCAAAAGCGTGAAACTCTACTATTGGGACAACGTTCAAATGAATGTGTTGCTACTCAGCTTAGTATTAATCTGGTCTTTGCTAAGATTTTGATGGATTCTAAATTCTAGAAAATTGCAACTTACTGGTTTTAATAATTACTTTATATATATTAAATGGATTTCTAAATTTTAGATACAAAGTTTGATTCAAACCTAGTAGGTTCTTCGGAATTCGTAGGCGAAGCTCTAGGTCTTCCCCTAATATTAATGGCCCAATTGGAGATTCATAAGCAAAGTTAGGACATATGAATGTATTACTATTCAGCTTTGTATAATCTGGTGTTTGCTGAGTGTTTTTGAGCTGGATTTTAAATTGCTTGATTTCGTGGCAGTCTTGTATTTTACTGTTGGGACAAAGTTCAAATGTCATTTCATAAGCAAATTTAGGATGTATGAATGTATTACTATTCAGCTTAGTGTTAATCTGGTGTTTGCTGAGTGATTTTCAGCTGGATTTTATAATTGTTTGATTTTGTGGCAGACTTGGATTTTACTATTAGGACAAAGTTCAAATGGCGTTTCATAAGAAAATTTGGATATATGAATGTATTACTACTTAGCTTAGTATTTAATCTGGTGTTTGCTGAGTGATTTTCAGCTGTATTAATATAATTGTTTGATTTTGTGGCAGTCTTGGTGGTAAGCTTCCTAGGTCGGCTGAAGAACACAAAGCGGTATTTACCTTAAATTAGTAAATGATCTGGTGTTATATATTTTGTTCTTTTCGGTATTTACGCAATGATTTGAAGTTGACCTGCCACCGAACTCATAGCTCCTTTTAGTTATTGGATTTGTCACTAAATATTTATACAAATTTAATGGATTTCCTTATACAAATGTAGGGTCTAAGAAAAAGCTATTAAAATTTAGCCCCTTAATTTCAATTCTATGGCGTAAACCACTTGGCCATCTCTCCTCATAAGGACCCAGAAATAGTTATGGACTGAGAGAATGAAGGCTATTTTGCGGGAATGACTAAGAGAAGTTGAATATAATATACAAAATCTTGTTCATGTGTAAATAGGGGAGACAAGACTTGCAAGTTCAACTCATAAATAGCGATAATACAAGATCACTTGCTCAAAAGCATCTATGTGGGGATACTAATTGATCGAAATTCGAAAAGATACCTACGATCTTTACTTTTAGCAATTATGCCTTTTTTCATGGACTCTACATAGCCAGTCTAAACTCCAGAGGTTGCTATAGGTTGACACCAGTATAAAATTGTCATGATATCACAAGTATATAAATATCAAAGCAGAACGGATACAGAAAATTCATATATAACTGGCTGAAGAGAGAAGTAATTGATGGAGTTTTTGTTTTTTCTTGTACTTTCGACACCCATCCTTTTTCATTCCCTTAAGACATTAATTGAGGAGGACTCTTTTGAGATCCATAGGTATAAAACAAATATTGTGCGGTCAAAGAAAATATATGCTTCTCCAGGGATTCTGAAATGATGTAAAATATTATTCTCTATGCAGAAGTCTTATGTGATGGATGAGAGTGATGAGGAAATGGGTGACCCTGAGAATGATGATCATAAAAAAGGAGCTGCTGAGGAAGAAGAGGAGCCTGATATAATTGAATCTGATATCGAACTTGATGAGAGCGATATCGTGGACCCTGACAATGATGAGCCACAACAGGTCTGACATTGCCCTTATATTGATATTTTGCTGTAGTTCATGTTTACTATTGACCAGTTAAATGAACTTTTCAAGTTTTATCTTCTAGATGGGAGACCCTTCTGTGGAGGTTACTGAGGAAAGCCGTGATGCTTCTCAAGAAGCCAAGTCTCAGGCCATGGAAGCGATTTCTGAAGGTGATGCTAATTGAATTATAGGGTGTATTCGGCATAAGTAACATGTTTTTCATGGAAAATGTTATCCAAGAAATAAGTGGGGTTCTTACTCATTTTTCTTTTGTTCGGTACGTAAGCAAAAAATACGATACTAAAAGCATTTGTATATAATAATCTAGACAAATACTATGGGGGGTGGGGGTGGGGGTAGGGGTGGGGATGGAGGTGAAGATGAGATGTGTTGGAAGGTGGGGAGGACACAATTAATGTGGCATGCCACTTTGGAGCTTGTTTTCCCTACTTCCACTATGGAAGTCATTTTCCTCATTTTTAAGGAAATTGTTTTCCAAGAGGAAATGTTCTCCAAAAATTTTGACCAACCGAGCATGAGAAAATTGAAAAATATTTTCCTTCATACCAACCACACTATCTTCATACTTCTCTCAGCATGTGTGGTTCAGTTGGCATTGCATCACTCACGGTTTGTGGATTATTCTTGATAGGTAAGCTAGGAGAAGCAAGTGAACTTGTGACAAAGGCGATTCTCCTCAACCCTACATCAGCAATTATGCATGCAACTAGAGGTAAAGTTGGTCATATGCTTCACGAGTTGGATATAACTTTGCTGGTTTCGTGCGTGATTTGATTATTCCTTCACATACAATGGCTGACAATTAAAAGTCTGTCGTTAACAGCTACTGTATACATCAAAATGAAGAAGCCAAATGCAGCCATACGAGATGCAAATGCAGCCTTAGAGGTTGATCTTGCCATTTGATTTGCTTGCACTAATCTGATTATGGTCTTTATTATATTCTGTTGAACTGTGACCATTTCATCTAAAAGTTTAAGTGGTAGAGAGAGCCCACTTATATTTATATAATTATGTCTTTCAATACGCCCCTCATGTGCAGCCCGGTTCTTTTTCATGGGCCAAGTACATGGAATATTTTTTGATAATGAGACTGGAACTCAGACCCTACTTGTGGGATTGCCTGGTAATCTCACAAAGGTAGAGTTAAGGTCTGCGTACATCCTACCCTCCCCAAACATGACTTGTGGGATTACACTGGGTATGTTGTTGGGTATGTTGTTGAGACTCGAACCCATGATCTCTGCTTAGATACCATGATCAATCATGTCGAATCATGTGACCATCTCATCTAAAAGCTTAAGCTGTTAGAGAGAGCACAATTTTATTTATTTAATTATATCTTTCGACATACTCTTGTCATATGCTTTTCATACTTGGGGAACAGATGGATCTTTACATGCATAGAATTTGGTCAACTTTGTGCATGATATCATACTAATGCATTACTTCTCATTTCGTGTATGTATATTCCATGATTGTGCCATGCCCTCCTTCCAAAATCTTGGTCCCATTTTCCTATTGTGGATGACCTAAAACAGTGTCCTCTTTCTGATGATAGAATTCCTGTGAGTTTCTTTCACTTGCAAAATATATTTGTCAGACCATGTATAAATAAAGGGTATGACTTAAGGAGTATACCGTTTCATGTGCATAATCGAATGAGATCAGCAGTTTGTAACAGGGGACAAGTGATCAATTTATAGTGTTCTGCATGTGAATTTTCTTTTTCTTGAGGTCTGCAAATTTCTGGGAATAACAAAAATTGAATTCAGCTGTTAGCATTTAAGACGCTTCTGTAAGTAGAGGTGGTAAGATGTAATTTGTTTTGATATTTCGTACATATAATTGCTCTTGCAGATCAACCCAGATTCAGCTAAAGGATATAAATCAATTGGCATTGCACGAGCCATGCTTGGGCAATGGGGTGATGCGGCCAAAGATCTTCACGTGGCTTCCAGGCTAGACTTTGATGAGGAAATAAATGCCGTGCTTAAGAAGGTCGCTTTCTGTGACATAATTGTGTAGCTTATATTTAGATTCCATCCCTTGTAACTATGGCCTTCACAGGCTCTTTTGATTTCAATACAATCCTGTTACCATTTCAAAAAAAAAATCATATTATTTTGATGTCTTTATTATATTGTTGCTAATGTTGCGAAGCTGTTTATTCTGAATTGTGGTGCACATCAGGATAATTGTCAAGTGAATTAATCACGTATATTTGTGTCGCAGGTTGAGCCTAATGCACGTAAAATTGAAGAGCACCAGAAGAAGTATGATAGGCTGCGTAAAGAACAAGAAGATAGAAAGATTGAGCGTGAGAGACAACGAAGAAAGGCTGAAGCTCAGGTGAAACCTCAGTTACTTGTTTGCTTACATATTGGGCTTCTTAACTTATCTGAACACTCTTGTGATTTATATCGCAGGCTGCTTATGAGAAGGCCAAGAACCAAGAAGAATCATCATCAAGGAGAGCTGGCGGCATGCCTGGGGGCTTCCCTGGCATGCCTGGTGGGATTCCCAGGGGCTTCTCGGGTGGTATGCCCGGTGGCTCTCCTGGGGGCATGCCTGAAGGAGGCTCTCCTGGGGGCATGCCTGGAGGAGGCTCTACTGGGGGCATGCCCGGAGGAGGCTCTCCTGGGGGCATGCCTGAAGGAGGCTCTCCTGGGGGCATGCCTGGAGGAGGCTCTACTGGGGGCATGCCCGGAGGAGGCTCTCCTGGAGGCATCCCCGGAGGAGGCTCTCCTGGAGGCATCCCCGGAGGAGGCTCTCCTGGAGGCATCCCCGGAGGAGGCTCTCCTGGAGGCATCCCCGGAGGAATGCCTGGTAATATTGACTACAGCAAAATACTGAATGTAAGTAGCTGTTCTTTTATTTTCACTTCTGATGCTTATACCATTATTTATGATGAATAAAGTGTAGATTTAGTGTCCCGAGGATTGTTATCAAAAAGCTTTTCATTACTGTGGAAACTGAGAAGCCATCTAGTCACAGTTTTTCATAACAATTAAGTTAATGAATTCTTTATGTGTTTTCACTTGAGCAGGACCCTGAATTAATGGCAGCATTCCAGGATCCAGAAGTCATGGCTGCCCTACAAGATGGTAATTACCTTTGATCATAATCCGTCGTTCTCTCTATTCTAGTATATAGAACCCTTATGATTAATAGTCGATTAATACTATTAAATGGTTTTCATAATTGTCTAAGCCTTGGTGGGAAACGTTAACCAGTATATGGTATCTTAGTGTGTGTGTGTGTGGGGGGGGGGGGGGGGGGGGGGGTAGCAGGTACCTGGTGGAATTAGTCGAGGTGTGTCGCACAAGTTGGTGCTAACACCACCATCAATTAAAAAACTGGTTTCATAATGGGCGTGCCAAAACCTTAAACAATACTTACTTTGAGACCGGAGAGGATAGCGTTTTGTACAGGAGTTATAAATACGTCAAATTATCCATTAACTTAAATTACCCTTTATCTCTCCTCATGCTTTTTAGATCATCTGTTGCAGCAAGGGTAAATCAAGAAAAACGTACTTAATGCCTTCTTGGTTTCCTAAAGTGACTTATTTTGGACTAAATTGGTAAACACACTTTTTGTTGGAGCGAAGGGAGTAATTGATTAAGAAAAGTAGATTCCCGTACCATTATGAGAGTTGATTAAACAGACAAGGAAAAGAACTATGGTAGAAGCACATCCCTCTGTATACTGTTTGCTGTTACGTACTCAAAACTTCTACTGTAAATGTATCTTGTCCATCTCTTTTCTTGTGCCCGGTGGTCATTGAGGTGTTGAGAGATGAAATAGGTAAACCAATTGTTGGTAAAGGAAATTAGTTATCATTTTGGAAGGAGCAAAGACAGTTGAGATGGTATAGTGTGGAATTTCTACTTATGTTGGCTGGAGAGGTGGTCCAGACAAAGTTAGCTGATACTTGTGTTGGTGGGGGTAACAGGCCCCGACACCATTATAAAAAAAATGTACCCACCATTGGGGAGCCTTAGAATATATTCAACTCTTTTTTTTATTTCATCAAAAAATATATTCAACTCTTTTTTTTTGGCAGTTATGAAGAACCCAGCTAATCTGGCCAAGCATCAAGCAAATCCCAAGGTTGCTCCTATTATTGCAAAGATGATGAGCAAATTTGCTGGACCAAAGTGAGTTTTCTGGCTTTTATGAGTTTCTGGTTTCCATGCCGTGATTTGCTGCAAGCGTGTATCATCAAGCACCAGTGCACCCAGTCGCACCCCAAATCTGTCTGTCCGGATTTATATATTTAAATCTCATGCATCTGTTGATCGATTGAGTTGCTCAACTTCAGTAGATTACTTGGTATAGGTAAATAGCTTATACTTTAGTGGGAATGATGCGATGTAAACACTTATCAGACGGTTTAGATATGTTCTTTTTCGTGTCGAATGATTTTTGATGCAGTAGTAGTTGGTTAGGATTAAATGCTACCATAGCTTCCATGGGTTAAATATTCCCTACAATTGCAGCAACAATGAGAGATTCTGTTTGTTGAACTGTTCACCATCACTTCCTACTATTTATGCCTCTCAACAATATACCCAGTAAAATTTCACAAAGCGAGGTCTTGGGAGAGTGAGGTGCGCGTAGACTAACCTTAGACTATTTATAGCACTCTGAGGAAATAAAAATGTCCTTTGTCGAAACTATTTGTCATCTGAAGTCATCTCATAGAAATAGATGCAGTTCAAGTGTGTAATTGGCACACACGTGCTAGTTGCTACATACTTGACTTCTAGAATTGGAAGGAATGAAATATGCGGGTTCAATTTTGAATTTGTTTTAAACTAAGGGTGTTCAGTGGGTCGGACGGCCTGATCCTGCAACCTGCTCCGCCCCCCGCCCCCAAAAAAAATCGGGATGTCCACCGTCGGTATAGGGGATCGAACTCGGAGGACTAGGGCTCCTCATCCCGCCCGTCTCCCCCCCCCCCCCCCCTTTGCAAAATTAACCGATGACATGGGTTAGTGCATATCTCTAATATAGTCTCATAATCTCTTCTCAAAGCTTCCACCAAGGTTCGATCTAGGGTCTGATGTTTGAGGTAAAAAAAAGTAGTCAAATGGAGACCACCAAAACAAGTTGACATTTAAGCAATATGTAGACACTTGATATGCTTTATAATTCACTATTGCTACCTTCATTTCCTTAAATTGAATTTTCAACACTGAAATTGACATTTACACCAACATTATCACGAAATTTTGACGTTGAAATCTATTATATATCGTCAGATCTTTACTAAAGAAAAGAAAAAATTAGAAACTAATTTGGAGAAAATTTTAAATTGATTGAAAAAACGGACGTTTTCCTAAAAATTGTTCAAAACATTAGACCCATGGTCTAAACTATAACTCTGGTATATTTGAAGGAGGAGAAGGAGTATCATCAGTTTGAACCTTATTAAAATTGGTTAAATATTAAATAATTTTTAAAGAGTAGATATTTTTTAAACAACACCTTTAAAAGTGATTACTTGGTGCCATTCAATAGCTCCATGAGTTGATATGTTGCAATAATGATAATGGGCTATGGGTGGCCAGTGGGCCGGGATCGGGATCGGCGGGCTGGGTTTGGTGGGATGGGGTTCGCCGATGTCCCGTCCCATTTCCGATCCCGTCGGAATCGGGTCGAATCGGGGTCGGGATCGGTTTTTGTTTTGTTTTTTGCACTTAATTTAAAAAATAACATATATATAAAAAAACTCAATAATTAAACAAGATAATGTAATAAAAATATTCCAAGGTTGTTTTTGTGTCTCTTATGTTATTTAATAGACATGATTTTTTTTGTAATACAAATACAATTGTCAAAATTGCAACTTGTTGGTCAAATTGCTCCACGTCGCTTCCACCACCTTCGGATAAGATTTCGTTGTAGTTTTCGTCTTCTTCTTCGTTGATCTCTGGTTGACCGCACCTTCTACGCTCCGCTCGTATCCAATCTCTGAATAATACTACAATCTCCAAGCTGTCTTCGGCTAATGAGTGTCTGTGCTCTCCTATTTGATATCTGCCGGCAGAAAAAGCACTTTCAGACGCCGTTGATGACGCTTGAATGTTCAAAACATCTTGGGTCATCATTGAAAGTGTCGGAAATGTCTTCTCATTCCCCCTCCAGTATTTCAGCAAGTCTTGACGTCCTTCTTCATTGAGAACTGCTTGGTGCGGTACAGAACCCTGAAAAACAAAAATATCAAACTCGCTAATTTGGTTAGTAGCGGTACGACCACACATTCTATTTCTGAGTCTTTTAATACTAGCCGCAGAAACGACATGTCTTTTGTGAGGTTGTGTTGAAGAAGAAGATGATGGTATGGAAGCCGGTAGGTTGCTAGCACTTTCTTCTTGGTAAAACCTATATTTTTTTTTTGCATTCGTCTTCTACGCTAGACAACACTTCTTCTTTAGTTTGTTCAATAGGTGGTGGGTGATTTGAATTTTTGGGACTTGGAGGTGGTAGTACTGCTATACAATCGTAAATAGTTTCAATAAGTGATTTAGTACTGTCTATTTTAATAGTCGAATTTAATACAACACCAATAATATAAATAGTGGGAATAGAAATAAAGTATTTTTTTATTTTGATAAACATTTTTAATAGCCGCCTTATAAGCTGGTTTATCCATATATTCATTAAGCAATAAAAACATTAGAGCTATATAAAACAACATAGTTGAAATAGTAGGATAATATATATCGGAAAATTCTTTTGTTGCTTGAAAATATTTCTCTAAAAATACAATAAGTTCAGAAATTTTTCCCCAATCGCTATCTACAACCATATAAGCTGAATTTTGATTATGAGAATTAAAAAATAAAGTTATAGGTTTTCTATAGTCATAAGCAACAAGTAGTTGCTCGTATAAAGAATTCCACCTAGTGGGTACTTCTTCTGAAATTTTTCTATAAGGTAGTTGGCAATCATGACAAGTTTTTTTATATTCTTTTCTTCGCTGTATTCTATTATTTTTAAAAATAAAGTTCATAGCAAATTGTATTTTACTAAGAATGTATTCAAAAAGTGATAGACCATCCTTTACAATTAAGTTATATATATGACACACACATTTTATATGAAAATGATATGGAAAAGATGGAGTTAAACTATTTTTTAAAATTGTAATAGCGTAATTGTTAGAAGAAGCGTTATCTAATGTAATAGTCATAATTTTATCAGTTATTCAGTAATAATCGCACACTTGATAAATATTTTCTGCAATAAAAGTACCAGTGTGCCTATCATCTATATATCTATACGTTAAAATACGTTTTTGCATAGACCATTTATAATCTATCCAATGACATGTTACCGTTAAATAATCATGGTAGTTAATACTACGACCTATATCAGAAGTGATAGTCGTTTTCCCATTAAAATGATATAATGAATAACGTAAATACTGTTGATATTCATGTGCGAATTTAAATACATCTCTCTTAACAGTTGATCTACGAAAACCGTTAAAAGCAAGAACATACATATCTCTAATGTAATGAATAAAATCGGGAGATGAGGGAAATGAAAAAGGCAAACCCTCCACATCAACTAATTTTGCTATTGCTTCCCGATCTCTATGTTTATTGTATTTAGGGCCTACAATTTCCCCCGTCATAGGGTTAATTTGACCATGTACTTTATCCGGAACAGTATCAGTATGTAAACCTTGTCCCGATGGAGCGGACGTTTGCGCAACCGATTTTGAAGCCTCGTATTGGGCATACCTAGCTGGATAAGCCCTTGCTACGTGTCTCATTAAACCCCAGTCCCACCGTGACCTTTTCCAGTTTTAAATTTTAAAACATTTTTACAAAATTTACATCTAGCTACTTGATTCTCTACATCCCTATAAAAAAATGTCCATGCATCTAATTTTAATGTTCGTTTTGCTGGACCTCGTCTCATACTAGGGGCAATAGGAGACATTTCAGTTGAAGGTGCACTAGTGGGTGTGTTGTCATCTACATTAGTGAGTGTATCATCTAAATCATCGTCTAAATTAAAGTCTTCTTGAGTTCTAGAAAATAGCTCATCGTCTAAATCTAATGGTATTGTAGGAAAATGTTCAGTATCAACAAAATCATCTTGTGTAGGAATACGATTCTGTTTAGAAATAGGATGACGAGAAGAAGTACCCTTGCCCTTGTTGCCCCTACTAGAAGAAGCATGACCCCTACCCGTAAGCATAATTTAAATCCTTTCATTATAAATTTATAATTATACTAATAAATAATTAAAGTAAATGAAATTAAGTGCGCTAAATAAAATAAACAGACAATAATAATTTAATGAATGAACGAATGTACCAAACGTCGACATGTAATCGAGAGGTTGAAAATTGAAACTTTGCTCGATGGAAGATCCTCAAGCTAGTTGCCAACTTCACTCCCAATTCCCAAATGAATAAATAAAATTGAATATTTAGTAGACAATGTAGACTTGTAGAGAGATAGATTGAGAGATTGTAGGATGATTTGTGAGAAATATGAAGAGAAAATGAGGTATTTATAGTTGGAAAATTGGGTTAAAGTGTAAATATAATAACTTATGGGTTAAAAATAAATATTAAGGGGCTAGGGGGTTGGGGGAGGCCAAAAATGGCGGTTTCACAACAGCCAAAATGTAAAATGATCGTTGATGCAATGGTTTTTTTTGCAAAAAAAGGGGTTTCGGGTGGGATCGGGGCGGGACCTGGATCGGGTCGGGACTGGCGGGCCTGGGGCGGGCCGGGACGGGACGAGACCATGTCTCGTCCCGATTCGAGTCCCGACATCGATTTTTTTTTTAAAAGGTCGGGTTTGGGGCGGGACCGGGGCCGTGTCGGGGCGGGACAGGGTCGGCCCGCTGGCCAGACATAAATGGGGGGGGGGGGGAGTTGGTACTATTAGCTTGTTAGTTTAAATTAGAGGTGGGCAGTGGGACGGGCCGGGGCGGGACGAGATTTGGTAGGACGGACGGACGGGGTCGGGACTTGGCGGGTCGGGATAGGGGGATGGGAAGAGGTCCCATCCCGTCCCATATCCCGCCGGAAGAGGGGACGAGATTTGGAGGACGGGTCAGGTAGGGGATTTGGGGGATTTTTATTTTTTTTAGACCCGTAATTTTAAAAAATATATATTTAAACACTTAAATAATTGAACAAGATAGTGAATAAAAATATTCAGAGATTGTTTTTGTGCCTCTATATTATTTAATAGAAATATAATTTTTTTTGTAATATAATTTCAAAATTACAACTTTGTTTCGTAGTTTAAAAATTGCAAATCACGTAGTAAAATTGTCATTAAAAATTACATATTCAACCATATTTTTTTCTAATTTCTCACAATCTCTTAAAGATCTTCTATTGAAATTGAAAGGCAAGGCGGTTTGGCGTGGCCTTAAAAAGTCCAACCTCATACCCGAAAGTTCAAAATTTAAGTTGCTAAAAATAAGCTTCATAACTCTGGGTTCGAACTTCGAAGCTAGACTTTGCCAATAGCTAACTTCGAAGCTAGACTTTGCCAATAGCTAACTTCGAAGCTAGACTTTGCCAATAGCTAACTTCGGTCTCAAGGTCTGAAGTTTAAACTAGGGCTGGCCAGTGGGCCGGGACGGCCCGACCCCGACCCGACCCCGTCCCGAGCCCGCTCCGGTCCCGCCACGACCCCGCTAAAAAAAAAACGGGGGCGGGACTCGAACTCGGGACGGGACGATGTCTCGTCCCGCCAGACCCGAGCCCGACCCAGGCCCCCCCGACCCGACCCCGCCCCGAGACCGTCCCGAGCCCGACCCCGACCCCGCCATTTTCCCCCCTTTGCAAATATGACTGTTGCACCAACGACCATTTTAGATTATGGCCGTTGGCCAACGGCCATTTTAGGACCCCCTCCCCCAACCCCCCCTACCCCTTAATATTTATTTCTAACCAATAAGTTATTATATTTACACTTTAACCCAATTTTCCAACTATAAATAGCTCATTTTCTCTTCATCTTTCTCACAAATCTTCCTACAATCTCTCTAATTTCTCAATATATCTCTCTACAAGTCTACATTGTTTGCTAAATATTCAATTTTATTTATTCATTTGGGAATTGGGAGTGAAGTTGGCAACTAGCTTGAGGATCTTCCATCGAGCAAAGTTTCAATTTTCAACCTCTCGATTACACGTCGACGTTACGTCGGCGTTTGGTACATTCGTTCCTTCATTAAATTATTATTGTCTGTTTATTTTATTTAGCGCACTTAATTTTATTGTCTTTAATTATTTATTATCATAATTAAAATGGAAGGATTAAAAGGTATGTTTAAGGGTAAGGGTAAGGGTGCTTCTTCTAGTAGGGGCAACCAGGGCAAGGGTACTTCTTCTAGTCATCTTATTCCTATACAAGATGATTTTGTTGATACTGAACATTTTCCTACAATACCATTAGATTTAGACCAGGAGCTATTTTCTGAAACTCAAGAAGACTTTAATTTAGACGATGATCTAGATGATATACCCACTAATGTTGATGCCAACACACCCACTAGTGCACCTTCAACTGAAATACCTCCTATTCCCCCTAGTATGAGACGAGGTCCAACAAAACGACCATTAAAATCAGATGCATAGACATTTTTTGATAGGGACGTAGAGAATCAAGTAGCCATATGTAAAATTTGTAAAAATGTTTTAAAATTTAAAACTGGAAAAGATCACGGTGGGACGGGGGGTTTAATTAGACACGTAGTAAGTGCTCATCCAGCTAGGTATGCCCAATACTAGGCTTCAAAACCGGGTGCGCAAACGCCCGCTCCATCGGGACAAGGTTCACATACTGATACTGTCCCGGACCAAGTACGGGGTCAAATTAACCCTATGACGGGGGGAATTGTAGGCTCTAAATACAATAAACATAGAGACAGGGAAGCAATATCAAAATTAGTTGCTGTGGAGGGTTTGCCTTTTTCATTTCCTTCATCTCCCGGTTTTATTCATTACATTAGAGATATATATAATCCTGCTTTTAACGGTTTTCCTAGATCAACTGTTAAGAGAGATGTATTTAAATTCGTGCATGAATATTAACAATATTTACGTTTTTCATTATATCATTTTAATGGCAAAGTATCTATCACGTCTGATATAGGTCGTAGTACTAACGACCATGATTATTTAACTGTAACTTGTCATTGGATAGATTATAAATGGTCTATGCAAAAACGTATTTTATCGTATAGATATATAGATGATAGGCACACTGGTACTTTTATTGTAGAAAATATTTATCAAGTGTGCGATTATTACGGAATTACCGATAAAATTATGACTATTACATTAGATAACGCTTCTAATAACAATTACGCAATTACAATGTTAAAAAATAGTTTAACTCCATCTTTTTCAGACCATTTTCATATAAAATGCGCGTGCCATATATATAACTTAATTGTAAAGAATAGTCTATCACTTTTTGAAGACATTTTTAGTAAAATACAATTTGCTATAAACTTTATTTTTAAAAGTAATAAAGTACAACGTAGAAAAGAATATAAAAAAATTTGTCACGATTGTAGACTACCTTATAGAAAAATTCCACAAGAAGTATCCACTAGGTGGAATTCTTTATACGAGCAACTACTTGTTGCTTATGACTATAAATTACCTATAACTTTATTTTTTAACTCTCATAATAAAAAGCCAGCTGATATGATTTTAGATAGTGATTGGGTAAAAATTTCCGAACTTATTGTATTTTTAGAGAAATTTTTTCAAGCAACAAAAGAATTTTCCGGTATATATTATCCTACTATTTCAACTATGTTATTTATATAACTCTAATATTTTTATTACTTAGTGAATATATGAAAAAACCAGCTTATAAGACAGCTATTAAAAAAATGTTTGTCAAAATAAAAAAATATTTTATTCTTATTCCCTCTATTTATATTATTGGTTCTGTATTAAATCCTACTATTAAAATAGACGGTACTAAATCACTAATTGAAACTATTTACGATTGTATAGAAGTACTACCACCTCCAAGTCCCAAAAATCTAAATCACCCACCACCTATTGAACAAACTAAAGAAGAAGTGTTGAATAGCGTAGAACACCAATGCAAAAACATATATAGATTTTATCAACAAGAAAATGCTAGTAACTTACCGGCTTCCATACCATCTTCTTCATCTTCAACACAACGTCACAAAAGAAATGCTGTTTCTGCGGCTAGTATTGAAAGCCTCAGAAATAGAATGTGCGGCCGTACCTCTACTACTAACCAAATTAGCGAGTTGAATATTTTTATTTTGCAGCGTTCTGTACCGTATCAAGAAGTTATCAATGAAGATGGACATGAAGACTTGCTGAAATACTGGAGGGGGAATGAGAAGACCTTTCCGACACTTTCATTGATGGCTCGAGATGTTTTGAACATTCAAGCGTCATCAATCGCGTCTGAAAGCGCTTTTTCGCAGCGGATATCAAATAGGAGACCACAGACACTCATTAGCCGAAGACAGCTTGGAAATTGCAGTATTATTTAGAGATTGGATACGAGCGGAGCGGAGAAGGTGCGGTCAACTAGAGATCAACGAAGAAGATGATGAAAACTACAACGAAATCTTAACCAAAGGTAGTGGAAGCGACGTGGATCAATTTGACCAACAAATACCAATTCCAACCGAAGAACCACAAGAAATCATCAAGCACTTAGAACATGTTTTTTTGACAATGTAATTTTTTTAATTGCAATTTTATTATGTAATTTGCAACTTTTGGACAACACCACAAAGTTGCAATTTAGATTTTAGACAATTGTATTTGTATTACAAAAAATTCATATGTCTATTAAATAATATAAGAGGCACAAAAACAGCCTTGAGATGTTTTTATTACACTATCTTGTTTTGTTTATTGAGTTTTTTTTTATACATATGTTATTTTAAAAAAAAATAAAATGAAAACCCGTCGTACCCCGCCCCGAGCCCGAGCCCGACCCAACCCCGTCCCGACCCGATACCGACGGGATCGGGATCGGGACGGGACTGGAGCAAGTCCCGCCAGACCCCGCCGACCCCCACCTCGACCCATTCTCCTGTCCCGCCCCGACCCCGACCCCGCCAGACCCGGCCCGCCAGATCCGAATCCGGCCCACTGACCACCCTTAGTTTAAACTGCATTCAAACTTCAGATTCTGAGACTTTTTTTTAAATAACAGTCCTAAAAACGATTTATTTGCGTACTTTCCCAATAGATAAGCAAAAACAAAATATGGTCCGGGCATCAACCCGGTTGATAAAGAATTGGACGAGCCCAAATAGATGAAGCACGTGAGCTTCACGTGATAAGGCAAAGAAGCGATCTTCTCGCTAACTCTACAGCAAATTCATCGCCGTATTCTTTCATTTCCTCGGATCGCCATCGCCGATTTTTGCCCGACCACCGTCAACAACCACAATAACCACTAGGTAACTTTTTTCTTTCCGGTGGATATTCTAGATCCTTCTATAACTAGGTGCTTTTAATATTTAAAAGTTAGCTCATGTTTTCGCATTCTGTATAAGGCTGCAGTTAATTAATTATGAGCTAAGCTAGAACTTTTGATAGTGGTTATTATTCTTTATATTGCATTTATATTATGGCGTGTTTGACTGGGCATGGAGTTTAAGATATTAATTTGACTTGTATATTATATTAGTGGAAGTTGAAGAAAAGTATTAAAGTTATAGTTGAAAAATAGTTTGAGAGAGAAAATATCATTTCGAGTTTTAAAATTTAAGTACTCAAATGAATTTGAAGATCATGAAAGATATACAAAACAAAACAACATTATTATTGGAATGATGTCAAATATTTTGGAATGTTCCATAATTGGAAGGGGAAAAATGAGTTTTTTTTCCCTTACTTGGTTATTGTAATGTCATGCATTCTTGTCAATTCCATTCTTGCACACTAGATTACATGTATAGTGACAATCTTTCATCTGAGCTATAGTTTGATATGATGTAGAGAGCTTTACAACCAGTTTGACCAAGCTTCCGAAATCTGTTTATTTCGAAAAGTGGTTTTTGTCGGAAGATTTTTCGAAAAGTTGAGCCGAGGGTCTATCGGAAACAACCTCTCTATCCCACAAAGGCAGGGGTAAAGTCTGCGTACATCTTACCCTCCCCAGTGGGGACTACACAGGGTATGTTGTTGTTTTTCAGAAAACACTTTTGAAGAGTAGCAGTTTTTGTTTGACTAATCAATTTGGAAATCACTTTTGTCAATATTAGAGTAGCAATTTATGCTTGGTTATGGTTCCAAAAGTGTTTCAGGAACACATACCTGTTGATATTTTTGAGGAGTCTGAGCAAGTTATTCTGCTACTACTCGAAAACACTTTTTTTTCCCTAAAAGCTTTGCCAAACACCTCAACTCTCTAAAATAAGCACTTTTGGCTTCCCAGGAACTTGACCAAACATGCTATTAGTTTACAACTCATTTATAATATTATTACTGGTACAGGGAAAACCATCTCTCTTGCTTAGTCTATAGTTATGGTTAGAGGAAGAGATGCCTGTTGGGAACATTGTGTCCTTGTTGATGCTACCAGACAGAAGGTTAGATGTAACTATTGTCGACGGGAATTCAGTGGAGGAGTTTACAGAATGAAGTTTCATTTAGCTCAAATAAAAAACAAAGACATAGCTCCATGTTCTGAAGTCCCACACGAGGTAAGGGACCATATTAAAAGTATTTTGAACACTCCGAAGAAACAGAAAAATCCTAAGAGAGCAAAACTGGATCAGGCGGCTGTTAATGGTCAGGAAAGTAGCTCTTCAGCAAGTGGTGGGACCCCTCCCCTTCACGGATTTAATGGAGAGAACGGTAGTCCTTGTCCGTCTATTATGTTTGCACGCCATTCTCCTCCAGCAATTGATGACGTTCAGAAGCAAAAACAGGAAAATGCTGATAAGAAAATCGCTGCATATTTCTACCACAATGCGATTCCTTTTTCAGCAGCAAAATCCTTATACTATCAGGAAATGGTGGATGCGATTCTCGAGTGTGAAGCGGGGTATAAAGCTCCGTGTGCTGAAAAGTTGAGCGGTAAGCTTTTGGAGAAAGTTAAAGTTGATATCAACGATTGTTACAAGAGACTAGGGGATGAATGGAAAGAAACAGGCTGCACGATCTTGTGTGATTGTTGGTCTGATGGAAGGGCCAAATCGCTTGTGGTATTTTCCTTGGCATGTGCTAAAGGGACAATGTTCCTTCGGTCCGTAGACGTATCTGATCATGCCGATGATCCTCATTATCTATTCGGGTTACTTGAATCAGTTGTTCTGGAAATTGGTGTAAAAAATGTTGTCCAAGTAATGACAGATAGTTCTGCTGGTTACATATATGCAGGTATGGCTGTCAAATGGATGGGTTGGGCTGAATTTGGGCGCGTCAAAATGGGCTAAATTTGGGAGGGTCAAAATGGGTTGAGTTAATAAATACGCGGGTTATTGACCCACCCAAAAGTTACTTGGACTGAAAAGGGAAAGCGGGTCATAACCCAACCCGCCCAATTCTTACTAAATTTTAATTTCTTTGTTTATTCTTTTATAATTGTAGTACCTAATAAAACTATTTTTTTCTTTATTATGGCTATATATAACATTAACATATCAAATATAAAAAATATCTTTTGAAAAGTATTTTGATAAAATTTCTCATGGGTCAATTTGGGGCACATATCAGCCCAATTTTTTAGTGGGCTGAAATGGGTTGGCGGAGCTAGTAAATGAGCGGGTCATGATCAACCCAAACTTATTGGGCGATCATATTTTTATGGGTTAATTTTTGCCACCTCTATATGCAGGAAGGCTTATCATGGACAAGTATCCTTCGGTGTTTTGGTCTCCATGTGCTTCACATTGTATCAATAAAATGTTAGAGGATTTCAGCAAGCACGACTGGGTGAACGTTGTCCTTGAAGAGGCAAATACGATCACAAAATACATATACAGTAATGACTGGATTCTAGATATGATGAGAAAATTCTCGGGCAAGTTACACATTTGGTCGGTCGGCCCAAAATAATTACATTCACTTGCCAAATATACACTATTATGTATCAAAAATGTATTTTTTTTGTATATTATATATTAATATATAAAAAATATACATTTGCTGGCTATTATTTTGGTGGACGGCTATTTATGTCAATTTCTCAAAATTTTTAGGTGGAGGGGAGTTCGTTCGACCAAGAATTACAAAGTTTATGGCAAATTTTCTCTCTTTAAGGGCCTTCGTGATTCAAGAGGATAATTTAAAACACATGTTCTCTCATGGAGAGTGGTTATCATCCATATATAGTAGGAACCCGGACGTCCAAGCCATAAAGTCATTGTTGTGCCTTGAAAGATTCTGGAGATCTGCACGTGAAGCTGTCATGGTTTCCGAACCGCTACTTAAACTGTTAAGGATTGTCGACGGAGACATGCCTGCTATGGCCTATATGCACGAGGGATTTGAAAGAGCAAAAATTTCCATCAAAGCATTCTATAAGGATGTTGATGAAAAATATATGCCGATTTGGGATATTATTGACAGGAGATGGAGCATGCTTCTTCAATCCCCGTTACATGCAGCAGCGGCGTTCCTTAACCCATCCGTTTTCTACAACTCGAGCTTTAAGATTGATTCGAGGATCAGGAACGGTTTTCAAGAAGCCATGACGAAAATGGCTTCCGAGGATAAAGATAAAGTTGAAATTACTAAAGAACATCCCGTATACATAAATGCTAAAGGTGCTCTAGGGACTGAATTTGCAATAAAAGGAAGGACACTGAATTCCCCAGGTATGATTAATTCTTCAACCGCCGGAAGTGCACTTGCATATTGTTAGCATGTTAGAAGGTGGATCTCAGGTTTAAAGATGAGCAATATGTACATAGACAGAAAATGACAAAGATGGTCCCTTATGTTTGAGGTTTTTGTGTTTAGTGCGGTTTTTTGTGCTGCATATTTTAGGATTCGATGGGACTTTCTTGGTCTTTATGGTTAAATATATTTTCCCACTATTTCCATTAAATCTAACAAACGTAAATTGTTAAATATTTTGCAGAGACTAGAAGTGTTAATTTTGGTGAACTTAAAGGACTAGAACTGTTATGTGCATACTTACGGGACTATTGTAAACCTACCCTCAAACATAAGGGATCATTTTTGCCATTTTCTCTCCATAGATGTAGTTTATGCTGTAATACTGTAAGTCAAAGAATCCATTTTAGGGAAGAAGTTGATAGGTTGATTCTACCATTAACATATAGGAAACAGGATTTGTAATTGATTCCACATTTTTTCCGTTGTGTCCTATGTGCCCTCAGCTGATTGGTGGATGGGTTATGGTTACGAAATTCCAACTCTACAGAGAGCTGCTATACAGATTTTAAGTCAACCTTGTAGTCTTCACTGGTGTAGATGGAACTGGAGCACTTTTAACAGTGTCCATGGCAAAAAACAGGACGGGTTGGAGCTGGATAGATTCAATGATCTTGTTTATGTGCATTGCAATCTCTGGTTACAGGCAATTGTAAGAAATAAAGATGGCAAATGTAAGCCAATCAATTTTGACGAAATAGATGTCGGCGCTGAATGGCCTACTGAAACTGAAGTTGCATGCACTTTATTACTTGGATGATTCATGGAGGCAGAGGCTAAGTTGCGCGGACTCTTCACTTTCGATGCCGCACCCGTGTCGGGTTCTCTAAAAATACACTACTTTGGAGAATCCGCCACGAACCGGTTGACATTTTTGAAGAGTCCGAACAACCTAGGACAGAGGTATTCCTTCATTTAGTGAATTATCTATAAATGTAAATACTAAGCTCCTGTTTGTACATACAATTTTTTTCACTTTTTTTCTCAAAATAGCGTTTGGTTATACTCCCTCCGTTTCAATTTGTTTGTCTTAGTTACTATTTGGAGAGTCGAAGAAATGTTTTTCAAATACTTTCTAAATATTTTGAATTGTTAACTATTGTGACTTATAATACTTTTTATGTAATTTATAATATGTAACTTTTATTTCAACAAATTATTGAAGATTTTATGTCCGAATTCACACCGAACATTAGTTAGTTTGATCCTTGTACTTCCAATCAAGGCACATAAATTGAAACAGAGGGAGTACATTGGATTGGTTTTTTGAATCATTATTTGAAGATGAGCTTATTCGAGTGAAATTTTTTCTCCACTCGTAAAATTTCAACTTTTTTTTTTTTTTGAAGTTAAATGCATCCAAACACAACTCCATTTTCTAAATACCCTTTTTTCCAAATACTATTTTCTTTCCTTTTAAATATCACATTTTTATGTGCAAACGCCTACTAAGTTTTATTTCTCTAATTCTTTTATTGTCCTATCTAAAAAAAAAATACTTCTGGACTATCTATAAATGGTTGCGCACTTCACCACTTGTGTCATTGATGCCCATCTCTAAAAAAGGCAGCCCGGTGCACTAAGCTCCCGCTATGCGCGGGGTCCGGGGAAGGGCCGGACCACAAGGGTCTATTGTACGCAGCCTTACCTTACATTGATGCCCATCTCTAATGTGAAATAATTCTGGATTCTGAATTGCAATGATTTGAGTATGGATGATTTGATTTCTGATCTATGTTTGTGAAGGTAGTCATTTTGTTTTGCTTATAAACCTGGAACATTTTGGTACGTGGCTTAAATTTCATTGTTCAAAGTTTACATGACTGAGGTGGATTATGATTAGATAGTTGTCTTGCTTCTTGCATATGCTAAGGGCGGAGCTACAAGTCTATCTACAGGTTCGGCAGAACCCAATAGCTTTGGGCCTGACCATATATTTCTGTTTAAAAATCCACTTAATATGAATAAATAATTTATTCAAAACCAAGCAAGGTGTCTTTCTTATATTTCAGGATCCATAATCTTAAAATCCTAGCTCCGCCTCTGTCATATGCCATGATCTTAGTCGTTGGTATGTGTCTGTTGTGGTTGAAGAGTGTTCACTATTCATAAATGGAAGATATTAAGTCTCTTCAGGTTGCTTTGCATGGGTGTCATTTTTTCCTTCTCTTATTTCTTGTCATTTTTTTCGGGGTAGGGGTGGGAGGAATGGCAGTGTATGACCTATTGAAGATGATTATCAGTCCCTACTTTCGATGGAAAAACGAAGAATATGATTTTTAGTCCGATTCTCATTCATATCAACCAGTGTGTGTACGTCTTCTTGATAATTTTAACATTTTATTTTGGAGGTTGGTTAGACACTTTCTGAGGCAACCTGCTAGTCAAGCACCCGGAGCAGGAAAAAAGGTAGTATAGATTCCTTTATTCCAACATATCTAAAGCTAGACAGGAAGAACGAAAATGATCAAATCCACTTCTCAGAATTAGAACCCACTGAAGGGGGTCTCGGCCCAGGAAGGGGAGAGCGGCAGCGTGGTCAAAAGTGGAAGACTGTAAATCTATTGAAGGTTTTCTGCGTAGGTCCGAATCCTGCCTCTCCACTTGTTTGTTGTAGACTTTTAGAGAAGAGAAAAGAGGCATTCATCAGTGCTCATACTCATCTATTAGGATGTTCCCCCCTTCAAGAGCTCTGCTAGGATACTTAGTAATCTAGCATTGAATTAGGTAGGACACTCTCCTTCTTGGCATCAAGAGTCGTAAGGACTGAAAAGATCCTGACATTACCTTCGGGAAATCTAGGAGGACAACTCGCTGAGCCTATGGTGGACGTCGGTTGGGTTCAGTCCATAGTTTAAGACTCCGTTCCTTATAGTCTAGTCTATATCCACACCTGACGTGATGCTTGCTCTTGAAGATGAAGTAAACATGGTCATGTGCCAATATCTCGGTGTTGTTGAAGGTATGAATGAACACTTTACCCTAATTGGTTGGGTGTGGGCGGGAGCTTAGTAGTTCAAAAGCAGACTGTAACCTCAATTATGAACATTTTGAATTTGAAAAAAAATATACCTCATTCAAATTTCACACTGAGCTTTTGATATATGCGTCACCAAGGAAGAAGGATATTCAAAAAAAGAAAACCGCTCCCCTACTCTTATAAAGGCCGGCGGAAGGAATGCTCTGCTCATCTTTCTTACGGCTTGTTACCGCAACGCTCGTTCTCCCCTTCGGCTTCTAAGACAATTCAATCAATCCCTTATTTTGAAAGAACAGTTCAAGGACCAAGGAAGGCCAACTGAGCGAAGCTCTTTTTTCTTCTTTTTATTTTGACAGATATGGGATTGCAATACCTTGTATGAGCGCTCAACTCGTTGGGATTGGATATAGATGGGAAATCTATTAAGCCTTGCTGGTCAGAGTTACTTGGTGTCTGTTGCTGGTGGGAGATAACAGGTATCCCGTAAAATTAGTCGAGGTGTGCGCAAGCTGGCTCGGTTACCACGGTAATAAAAAAATAGATGGGAAATCTATAGATTGTAGTAGTTCGCCAACCTCTTTGTTATTCCTCTTGCATGACGTTAGCATACAAGGTATTGCAATCCGATTCCTGCCGAACGAAAATGAAGAGTGTTGTACAGCCCTTCAACCACTCCGAGATCGAGTGAATGAAAGGTACCCAGGCGCAAAGACGAGCATTACTTGAAGAGTATTGGTGACTTTCCATTTCTTTCACGGCTGGATGAGGTAAATCTGCATCTTCAAGTGTAAGATTCTTGTCATTGCTTCTCTTATTGTTTCTCAGTCATGTTATCATTTTTGTGTTATTATGTTTTATACTAGTATTTGATGATACACTTTTTGGATGTTCCTTTTCTCATGCTACTTATTAGTTATCAGGAAAACGAATATATTAAGGAGTTGAGTAATTCATTGCATATCCAATTGGGCAGCTGCACTTGAGGCGAGTTGGTGTTGAAGCTCGACCGGACTTGATCTAGAGTTCTCCAAAGGGGGCTAATGGTGGGAGTTCCGATGAGCCAAAGCGGAGAAGAGAAGACACTGATGAGCCATCTGGAAAGTATAAAACAGACACAAAAGTCGCACGCAAAGGTATGGTCCAGCCGTCATTGAAGTGGGTGAAAATAATGGGAGACGGCCAATTCTGATTCTTTCTTTTTCTCTTGATTCTTTTACGATCCAGATGTATACATCCTATTCATGGATTAACGAAAAATGTGCAAAAGCTCTTAAGAGCAGTAGGTTAAAGATAACCTCCTTTGAAGTACCTTGTGTGGATCTGGGGACTGCTTTTGCACTGGCTTTGCTAGCTTGCACACGGGCTGTTAGGCGCTCGATCAATCAGGCAGCTGTCAATGAATTTTGTGATTGAATGCCACTAGACAGAATTTCTCAATATGAGAGCCATTCCAAATAGTGCAAACCAGAATTACTACAATCCTTTTTAATTCCCACCCGACACAAAGAACGCTATGCGATTTCTTATCATCTGTCTAAGCCTTGGTGATTATAGTTATCCGTCTGGCCTGAACACCACAAAACAAAATTTGTTATTTACTGATTTCATGACCCCGCGCATAGCGGGAGCTTAGTGCACCGGACTGCCCTTTATTGTTCCTTGACAAAGCAAAGCATGTTAGTCTTTGCAGCTCTTTGAAACTTCACAATGTGAGTTTTTTATCCTTAATATATTGGTCCTCTTGGTCACTCACTGTACATTAACTGGAAATATTACAGGAATTTAGGTACTTGATGTTGAGGAATTATTAGTCTTTGTAGCTCTTCTAAACTTCTGTATATCAGTTTCTTTTATTAAAAGGAAATATTGCAGCAATGACATTTATGAAGAGTTGTATATAATGGATTATTGAATTATCAATGCAAAGAGATTATGCAAAATTATTCCTTGAGTTTGTATTGGTGCCGAGGGTCTATTGGAAACCTCTCTACCCCACAAAGGTAGGAATATGATTTGCATACATCATACCCTTCTCAGAACCAACTTGTGGGACTATATTGGGTATGTTGTATTAGGAGTTTCATTTTCTTTTTTGGGTTTCTCACTTGGTGTCCACGCTTTTTGGTCTGGCTGATCTGGATTCATGCCGGAAAGTCTGACTTCAGTGTTGGGGTAAAACGCTCATATCAAGGATGATTCTATTTTCAGAGCTCAAATTCGAGAGCTCTGATTAAGAATGAAAGGGTATCTATTACCCCCAACCTTTGGTTATCATTTTCCCTTAAAAAACATAACAAGCGGAGTATATAACTTATTGACGGAGGGATAATACATAAAGATATCCTACTTGAATCTTACATAAACGTGTTTGTACATTTATCTATGTAAACATGATCAAATCATACAAAAATAATTAAACTCATGTATGTTGTGACTATATATTAAATGGCAACACGACTAGGATTAAGCTATTGACCAATATAGAACCATATATACAATGAAAATTCTATTTCAAAATCTTAGCTTATACATAAGGGTATGATGGTATATATATTTTAAAATCATTCGCTTTCACTAACGTCGACTTTATGAAAGTGAATAAGTTAATACACACTGGATTTAGATTAAGTGAAATTATTTTTAAAATGAAACTAGTTATTAATCTATATATCAATTGAAAAAATCTATTTTCAAACAAAAGATCGAAAATTTGCGGCAAAAATACATAGATAGTAGGTGGAAGGAGGCATCGTATGGGAGGTGGGTGGGTCCTTGTTGACCTTTGGAGCTTCACTTGATTGTACAAAAATAAGTCAATAGATCATGGTTAAAAGACAATGCTAGTAGTGGACTTACACCGGGATCAAAAGTTGTAGTAGAGTTGTAAGTACTCTTCCATCATTAATTATAGATTTCGGGTTCGAGTTCTGAAAATAAAATCACCTTTAGTAAGAAGCGTTTACCCTCTTTAAGTGAAATTTTCCGACGCAAATTTGGATTAGACAGGTTCCAAAATGGATATTGAACTCTAAACACCGAATAAGAAACAGAAAAAGATAATGGATCCATAGTTTAAATGATGCAAGCTCTAAGTTGACGGACTGGCTTCCGAAATATATATAACTTTATCTATCTTATTTTTTATGGGTTTTTTACTGAACTTGTGAACTCATTATTGAATCTGCAACTAATTAATGCATTGGCGAGCAAGACTTGCTTGAGAAGCGATGGTAGTTTAGAAACACAGATTTTTAGCTATAATTTATCTTTTATTTGCTACACTTTAATCGTATTTGAGCTATAATATTAGTATTTTATACTTATTACGTGTGTTTTCTTGTGTAGGACTTGTTTCCGAATAAATGAGCATGTTTGGATCTTAAATGGAAGTTTTGGCACATTGAAGTCTCAGTAAAAGGGCAACGCATAAATCGGGATCAAGTTCGGGATTCGAGGACCGAGTATGCATGTGAAAAGGGAAGAAAATAGACAATGTGTCGAGATTGACTTGGCGCGACGAGCTAGGCAGCGCGGCCCGCGCCGCGCCTGCCTTGTTTTCCTGTAGCTGCGAAAGATCGAAGGCTCTGAATATTTTGCCTGCCGCGTCGCCTGGAGCGATGCCTCGCGCTGCACGGTAGGCCAATTTTTGGCAATTTTCAGTTTTCCAAAATTTTAAGGATATTTTGGTCCGGGCACTTCCGGGTATTCTATAAATACATGAAAAGCACCTTTTTGAAGAAACTTTTGACCTAGGGAGCACTGGAGGAGCGTAGAAGAGGATTTGACGACCAAATTCATTAATTTCCATCCGATTCAATACGAAAGTTTGAATCAATCGTCGGTTGTAATGTTTTCTATTGCTATTTCTTCTATGTTCTTTTATTCTATTATGGAGTAGTTTTCTTATAGAGGGTTTGATAAGACATGATGTATTGATTGATGTTTTTAGATTATATTCTTATTTTATTGTTTGAATTCGTTAATGGAGTTTTGAATTGAATTGTAGAGTTATTTACTATGTTATTTAATCGAAAGAGGAGTAGTTTGGTGAATAACTTTGTATTATTTTGTTTGATTTTAATTAGTGATTCTTCTAAGTAATCGAAAGAGCTTCTTGAATTATTGGTTGACCAAGAGAGGAAAATATCGAGAGACGTTTTCCTTTAGACTAAACCCTTAATATTTTCTTGCATTTACAGGGCTTTTCATTAGTCTTGAACTCATGGATAGTAGTTTTACTTGATTGTTGAGATATTCTTGAGTGCTTTAATCGCAAAAAGAAGTGTTCTGTGAATTATCTTAATCCAAATCTGATTTAGCTCTTGATTGAATGATTCTGTTGAGTAATCGGAAGAGACTCTTCAATAATTTATCTAGGGTTATAAGCTGATGATATTCGTGAGAAGTTGTCCAATGATCTATCTCTATCTATAGTTTTTGAACATTCTCGGGGCTTGCATTAGTTTAGTTTGTGAAATATGAATAAATAATCGGAAGATGTTTATTAGATTTTTGAGTAAACTAATTACTTATTGAATTCGAAAGACCCAATAAAACTTAGAAGAGGATGATAAAACGAACCAGAGCTAATTTCTAAAATCGTGCACCTGTCTTGTCTATTACCCTTACTTCTCATATTAATAGTAACCTTTGCTTTCGTTGTCAATTGTCATTAGTTACGTTTACAGTCGATAATCAATTTATAACCACAACAAACTCAAGTTTTGATTATCTGAATAATACTAGGCAAGTTTTTGTTTGAGTAATTATTTGTATCAATCCATGTGGAGACGATGTAAATACTATACTATCTTTGATTAGCGAAGCGGTTAAATTATATTGTGTTTTGCGCTCGCCAACAAGAAATCCGAAGAATAAAAATATATATAAGTAACAACATTATTAAAGAGATACACACCCTAAATGGGGCATCAATATTAAGTCGTCGTATTTATTTCACTCAAATTTGAGTTTCTTTACCATGTGTTTTATCTGTTGCTTCAAGAGGTATGTTTGTTATATGCCATCAAATTACTAAGGTCAACTTTTATTCCGACTTGATGGGTGAGTCTTGCAGTCAAGCTCCCGTCTTTTTTGCACTGGAGGGTCAATCTTCATCCGATTCAAATGAGTTTAAACATATGTACTAACAGGTGAAAAGATACTTAAATAATCAGATTACTTAAAAAGTAATTACAAGTAACTCAATATCATAAATTGATAATTCAAAATGATTACAAGTACCCTATTGTGAATAGTTAAATACATTGACGGTATATACAGGAAAATATTATATACTATCAATATATAACTTAAATCCTATTCGAATTAAAAAAACGTGCCCTCGATCTTTATCATGTTTGCTGAGTACAACATAGTCCTTAATTTTATATTTCATACATATGAATCTATGAACAAAGATTTGGATGCCTTTGCTTCTACGACTTGTTCACAATATACCTGCTTCACTTATTTGTTAAAATGAAAAATTAGAATCGAAAACGTCAAATTGATTAAATATACTACTCATCCTAATTTATGTGATGGTATTTGACTGAACACGAAATTTAAGAAATAAATTAAAATTTTTTAAATTTGTTGGTCTAAAATAAGCTATAAATATTAGGAGAAATTGTGTGATTATAAATCATCTCATTAAGAGTCAAATAAATATTTTAACGTAAAATTATTATTAAATATAAAAAGATATCATACTGCCATTTTTGCTGACTAACAAGGAAAGAGTAATGTGACATAAATTGGAACCGAGGGAGTACCGATCTTAATGTTTGTAACTTTCAGCATAAGAGTTGTCAACGAGCTAGGTGATAGATACTTATAGCAATCAAATTAAGATTAACGACATACGAGGATCAAATATAGGAAGTATATATCTTCTCAAAAATTTAAACTATGATATTTGGAGTTTCGAAACCCAATGATATTGTAATATGTTAGTTATCAGTTTCATCTTATAACCTTAACTTAGTTGCCTTTGTTTAGTTTTGTGAAATTGTTTGGGTAATTTATGAGTATCGGTTGGATATGTAAAGCACGCACGAGAATAGTAAATAACTATTACAGTGATCGAAAGGATAAACAACAAAGATTACAACAACAAGTTGTCAATCTCTTGATTTTGAATTGGAACTTCAAATCTGGATCTTGTATTCAGAAATACAAGAACATGAACTGCTACACTTGTGACTTGTAGAACCGTTGAGAATCCGAACGGTTAGAGTCCTTTGAGATTCTAGTTCACACCTGAAACACTTAGCAACCAATTAGATAATCACAACACCACTGGCTGAGTCGACAGATGACTCTCTATCTTTAAGACAAGATTGCCCCCGTATATAGGCTTTACGGAAGTGTGAACAATAGTCTCCCAAGATAAAACAACAAACTATCAAATGTGCAAAGTCTACACAAATGATCCCAACGAAGAACACGAATAATGAAGATTGCTAAGAGAAGGATTGCTTATCAGAAAAACTGATCTCTTTGTGGTGTTGTTAACTTGCAAGTATGTTCACTTGTTCATTTCTGTTCATCTATAGAATTGAGCCAAAGGCCTCAATTTATAGGTGTGCAAGATGGCCTTTCAAATGCCCCATAATGACATTCAATTGCCATGTAATGGATGACATTTAACCCAAGTAATGCAACAACATAATGGTCCAAATAATGGCCATTATTGGGTGGATTCAATGACATTGAAACCACCTCAACAACCAAACTTTTGGGATTCCGTCGAGCAGTCATTGCCAATGAAGCGCCGCGACGCTGCAAGGGTGCGCTGCGGCGCTACGGCATCGCGGCCCAGTCCAGGAGGCGCCGCGACCCTTTTCCGACCCGTACCATCTTACACTTCGCACAATCCTTCCTTCGTTTACCAACGTGGAACACTTGTTATTTAGCCAATAACCGTCCATCATTCTATGTCTCAAACATTTCACTTACGTACCAATATCTCTTTCATTAACGAAATTTACGATACTTGACACTAAGATTGCACGTGTGTGAAAACGACATTTCCGACGTGCGGGGCCCTAATTGTTCAAGTCATAATTAATGGGATAAACTTAATTCCACATTAGTAAATTTCCAACAATCCCCTCTTGAAAGAGATTTTGGCGCACACACAAGGTGCTTACTTTCAGCAATCGTTTAGCGAAAAGATATTGCATCAGGAGAGGTAGCTTCCGCTTTGAACCTTCCCTAGTTGAATACCATCGGACTTACTTACTGCGCGGTGAACGTGATGTTTTGAACCGTCAGTGTATAATGTAGCCAATACAACGGTACTAACACAATACCTCCCCTTTATTCATTTTTTATTGTTCTGTCTGTTATGGCAGTGGACACACTTGGATTCTTAAGTGCGTTCATTTGAGGCGGCCTGTCCTCGCACTTAAATAGGTGATCTCCTATAAGGTATCCTTCTATACCGCACTTCACAAGTGTTAGAAATCATTAAAAGTTTCCCCAACCTTAACCTTAACCATTTGAAGATCGTTAAAGGTTTGGAAGCTTAACCTTTACCCACCATACATGTAGAACTTTAATGTCTATCGCGGGAACGACTTTGGATTTACGTTTCTTTACAGAAATCATTATCCGAAGTGCTCTTGCTTCCACCGAAGCGCTCAACTCAACATTTTACAGCTTAGTTTTCCTATTGAACCAAATTCTTGGGATCTCCAGTCAGTATGGTTGTGTTACCACCACAAATGTTCGTATTGTTTGGGTTTTAAGCCCACCTAGACAGGCAAAACACTTGATCTTTGGGTAGTCCCTTAGTTAAAGGGTCCGCTATATCCTTTGATTAGTAATCAAGGAAGTGACACCCATGATGATCAACTGTCATACGGTCTTATGTCTCCGACAGATATGTCCAGATGCCATCATCCGTTCCCTTCCTGAAGCCGACCGGCTAGCCACAATGTATAACTGCTGAAGGCACGGGTTTCTCCCAATAAGGGACGTCCTCTAAGGAGTCGTGAAGTTACTCAACTTCTTTCATGCTTTGTTTAAAGAGATAAACTCCGATTCCATCATGAATCGGCCGATGCATGTTTGCTTAGAGGATTTTCCAAGACACACCATACACATCTACTTGTGGCTTTGATGTTCTTTATATCTGATGTCCAGTTTGCATCACTGTGTTCTCCCAGAACCGCTGAACATCCAAAATACCATAATCCGTAGATAAGCGAATATTTTAGATATCGTTATATCCGACTTAACGCCTTCGATCGATTATTTCCAGAATCACGAGTGAACTTTAGTTCAACTGATCTACTTTGTAGGCCGATACCAGATCGGTTGTAGTGTACATACATTGAACTACATGTGACCTGCACATATCGCTCCTTGTATATGAGTGCACCATGATTCCAACTAGTTAGATGATTCATATCCATTGGTGGCTTCAACGAGACTGTCAACTATCTCACAACTGAGTTTGGAGTTAGACCAGTCCGTTAGATGTCTTAGAAATCCCAATTCCTAAGATGTCATCTGTGATACCCATATCTTTCATAACGAGACTTTTGTTTCAATATGACTTCCATTTTCAGATTGTTGGTTTTTCAATTGTTGGCTTTCTAACTTCAGAGTCAATGTTTTTGTTATCAGATTCATTGTTTCTATTTTAACTGAAACTTCCAGGACCAAAATGTAAACATTTCAGGGACCAAAATAAAAGTTCAGGAAGAAGGCCAACAGTCCAACAAACCAACTCTGATCCTCCCCTTCCAACTCTCCGGTTAGGAAGACGGCATCAATATCCATGTCATGCAAGACTGCAATAGCCCTAGATGTTAAGCTATTCACAGGGGAGCACATGTCCAAGTAATCAAGGCCTTATACTCGACAGTAGATCCATCTATTTGGTACTCAATTTGAGTGTCCACTTTTACAACCCAAAGGTTCTTTTCCCGGAGGAAGGTCAACCATTACACAAGTATGATTCTATCTGATGGAATCTATTTCTCTCTCTGTAGCTTCTTTCCAAAGCAACGCTTCTGGAGATGAAAATTCTCTGTCAATTGTCCATGGTTCATTCTTAACCATACAAGCTAGAAGGCCTGGAACAAGTCTTTGTCCCCTCTTTGCTCCATCTCGGTTCAACATCTAGAATCCCTAAGTTATGTAGATCTGGAATATTAAGTTCCGAATAGTCAGCAACTTTCGAGTCCTGTAGATACGAAATGTCTAGTTCCGGATAATCAGGCACTCGCGGGTTCTTGTTAACCTCGAGCAATTACTTATTTTTCCTTCTCAATGAAAGTTATCTTCAAAGAATTCAACATTCGTTGGCACCAAGAGACGATAAGCACTACTGTTATTTGCAGATCCAGTGGATATGCAATTTACATTCTTAGGTCCAACATGACTTGTTTCGGTATTCCAACCTCTACCAAGCCACCCCACAACTCAACATTTGTAGGTGGGATCCTTTCCATGTTTCACACGGAGGGTTATCCTTATCCTTATGCGTAGTTCTGTTGAGAATCGCATTAGCGGTAAGGTTCGCCTTGCCCCACATATTTTTGGCATATAACTTTGCACTTGGCTAACACCGTTAGACTGAGGTGAGTAATGAGCAGTCGTTTGATGAATGGTGCTTCACATTCTCCCCCTCTATCACTACGAATTCCTCAATCCGTAGGCTTAGTTGATTTTCAACTTCTACTTTGTAGCGCTTATCCGCTTCAATAACTTCATATTTGCTTTTCAACAAACAAAGGATGCAATATGTTGTACCATCATCAATGAAGGTCACAAAGTACTTGTCTCCCCCCTCTATTTTGTTTAAACTTCAAATCACCCATGTAGGTGTGACTAAGTTCTAGAGGAGTAGTGCTTCTTTCACTATTCCTTCGACGGAACTTGTCTTCCCCCCTCTATTTTGTACAAACTTCAATTCACCCATGTAGGTGTGATTAAGTTCTAGAGGAGCGGTGCTTCTTTCGCTATTCCTTTGATGGAATGGAAAGATGATTTTGCCTCTTCGCCTACCTCACATTCATTTTGAGGGTTTATGTCGACAGAAGGCAACAATCTCAACTTCATTAGCTTTTTAATGACTTTCTATTTAACGTGTCTTAATCTATGATGGCATAGATGCACGGATTACAAATATATCATTCTTTAGCTACAGACATACTGTACCATTCTTAGTTATTACAGACCTGTTGGACTAGTCTCAAACCAGCTTGACCAACAACGTCCCTTAAACCAAGTTTAGGACATGTATCACATTCTTTTAGAGTGATCCCATTCCCTAAAGTCCTATTGAGGACAACCTCTCCAACTCCTTCTTCTTTAGAGGTGGCGTTGCTTCACATGAATAACCTCTTGCCCGTGGTTAGGGCTTAACCGGATCATATGTGATATGGATACTCTGGCCCACTCTAGTTGCTTTGGCAGACTGAGTGTCCAATTTAGTTTCTGCCTTTCTTTGGGCCTTCAGATCATTTAAGACCTGAAAACTCTGGCCCACCTCACTAGGTGTCCACTACTTTTCTGCCTTTCTTTTGACCTTCAGATCATTTAAGACCTGGAAACTCTAGCCCACTCCAGTCGCCCGTAGGCTTTGTATGACTGAATTTCCAATATCATCCTATCAAATAAAGGATCTTCTGTCAGACAGTGTGATAGGTTCAACGTCATAAGATAAGCCATTATCTTTTAGTCTTCTTCCTTTGAGATTGGTGCCCAGACAATTTCTGGCGCTTACTTAGGAGTGGTAACAGTTTTTGCACAGTCAGTGGATCTCTCTCCTTCGTATGTGCGAACATACTTTACACACTTTTAATAATTACACCCAAAAGAACAGATCTTTTAAGTTTTGTTTACAATAGTCCAATCTTTATATGGGAAGGAAGAAGATTCAATATATGATTTTAGAGTGTAGGGAATATGAGTTTTTTAATGAAAATACTTTCATATTCCTAGCCTTGCTTTATACACTTTTATGAAGATATTAACTAAACACATTATAGATAAGAAAGGATAATTAACTTAGACCTTTTGGATTCGGGCCCACTTCAGTTAGACTGAGTGTCCATATCCTCCTTACCATAATTCGGATCCTTTGTTTGGGACAGATATAGGCCTTTTGCTACATGATAGAACATCATCTTCAGCCTTCTCCTCTTGTCCCAGTTGACATCCCCAGCCTCTCGTGGGCGCTTATTTCCACCACCCTCGGGAGCGGTGACACCAACTCATCCTTGATCTTTAGCCGTACTAGCATGACTATCAGCAATATCTTGAAGCTCAACATCAGATCCAGAGATTCCACCTTTGACGGAAACAGATTTGTAACTGTCGTCAAAGAGAGAACCAAAACTAGGACCAGATTTTAAAGCACGGTTGTTGACAGAGACAGTGTTTGAACTGTTAACAGAACTATTTTCAAAAAGAAAACCACAGCCAGATTTGGGACCATATCTGCTGGTAAACATCTTTCGAGCACTAATACAATCTTGTCTTAAAATTGTTGGATATGTAAAGCACGTACGGGAATAGTAAATAACTATTACAGTGATCGAAATGATAAACAACAACAAGTTGTCAATATCTTGATCTTGAATTGGAACTTCAAATCTGGATCTTGTATTCAGAAATAAAAGAACATGAACTGCTACACTTGTGGCTTGTAGAACCGCTGAGAATCCGAACGGTTAGAGTCCTTTGAGATTCTAGTTCACACCTGAAACACTTAGCAGCCAATTAGATAATCAAAACACCACCAACTAAGTTGAGAGATGACTCTCTGTCTTTAAGATAAGATTACCCCCGTATATAGGCTTTATGGAAGTGTGGACAATAGTCTCCCAAGATGAAAAAACAAACTATCAAATGTGCAAAGCCTACAAAAATGATCCAGCGAAGAACACGAATAATGAAGATTGCTAAGAGAAGGATTGCTTATCAGAAAAACCGATCTCTTTGTGGTGTTGTTAACTTGCGAGTATGTTCACTTGTTCATTTCAGTTCATCTATAAAATTGAGCCAATTACATCAATTTATAGGTGTGCAAGATGGCCTTTCAAATGCCCCATAATGGCATTCAATTGCCATGTAATGGATGGTATTTAACCCCAAGTAATGCAACAACATAATGGTCCAAGTAATGCCCATTATTAGGTGGATTCAATGCCATTGAAACCACCTCAACAACCAAACCTTTGGGATTCCGTCGAGCAGTCACTGCCACTGAAGTGCCGCGGCGCTGCAAGGGTGTGCCATGGTGCTCTGGTGCCACGGCCCAGTCTGGGAGGCGCCGTGGCCCTTCTCGGCTCCGCGACCCTTTTCCGACCAGTACCATCTTACACTTCGCACAATCCTTCCTTCATTTACCAATGTGGAACACTTGTTATTTAGCCAATAACCGTCCATTATTGTATGTATCAAACAATTAACTTATGTACCAATATCTCTTTCATTAACGAAATTTACGATACTTGGCACTAAGATTGCACGTGTGTGGAAACGACGTTTCTGACGTGCTGGGTCCCAATTGTTCGAGTCATAATTAATGAGATAAGCTTAATTCCACATTAGTAAATTTCCAACAGTATCATATAGCCATTTTGAGTTTAATTTAGATTTGTAATGAATTTAGGATGATTAATCAACATAACTGTGTTAGAAAACATGTTTTAAGTACATATCTGTTTGTGGTTTATAAATCATTTAGTTTGAACATGGAAGGGTCTGGGACTAGCTTACCAACACATTTAAATAGTGATATTCTTTATTGAACTGGTTGATAAGTGCTTACGGCTAGTTTAAGAATGATGTGGTGCTAATATGAGCTATAATAGTCTGATTAACCTATGTAGCCTGTCTTCCTTATTTGCCTCCTTGTGCTTATGTTTAGGATGAATCTGAGCTTTGATGTATTTAACATGGCCACACCTTTGTTTGAAATGATCTTAGATGTAATAATTGGATATTAGAATAGTCTAAAGGTATGTAGGATTTAACAAAGTATGAATAGGTCGAAGAATGTTTCAGAACACCTCTTATTAACAATGCTGGGAAAGAGTAGTCTATATAAGTTTAATTAATATCCATTGAGTTAAAAAGAGGCAGTATGGTTAAAAGATAGATTTAGGAGGTTTGTTTGAGTTACCTTAGTAGCACATGTTGCTTGTGATGTAAAAAGTCAATCCGAATCTAATAATGCTTGTTCCCTATTAGCATGACCATTTAGAATCATAATTTGCCTATTCTATACCTAAAAAAAATGACCTACTTAGTTTTAGTATGAGGTATGGTATGCCTTGATGTCTGTTTGATTCATGTTATACCTTGTCTTGTCTACATTGCTTATCCTGGACTAAAAATATGGGTAGAAATGACATCTCTAGACTGTGCTAACCTTGATATATGAAAATCTGAGTTTGTTTGTGTTTTTGCTTATCTTCCCATAGTCTTATATGTGTTTTGTTTTGAATCATGAATGAACATACACTAGAACCTTCTTGAGTTTATCTATGTTATGCTTAGGATTTATAACTGGTAGTCTTAGATGTCATACCCCAAATTAGGGGATGTGGCCGGCACCCGATGCGTTCTGGCCCGAGCGTACCACTCTGATGACTAGACTTCGTGTATGAGTAGAAATTTTGGCCGACAAGGCTGTACTGGGGTATAACACAATAGCAACTCTGAACAAGAGAGACCAACCCAACATCTATACATACACAGGACCGACAAGGTCACAACACAATTCAATAAAAGACAATCTATTTACAACAGTGGTGTGAGTAATATATATATATATATATATATATAATAATAATAATAATAATAATAATAATAATAATAATAATAATAATAATAATAATAATAATAATAATAATAATAATAATAATAATAATAATAATAGCACTTAAGGCATCTATGGAACTCAGAACTCTTTGACTTTACCCTTGGAATGACTTTTAGTCGACTCTGACGATTAACTTTATGAAATACTTCTTTTCGAAGGCTTATGATAAGGTAAACTAGTAACCAAACAACAATGACCGTAAGAATAGAAATAACCATGATCAATTCTCGACACAAGATTATAATATACAAGTAGAATGAAGCTTTCGACGTTTCTTTTAAAAATGATAAACTCTTTGGATTTCATGCTTTCGAAAGAAAGGGATAGACTTACATACCTTATCCACGAAGCTATACTTGTTATATAAGTTCTTGCACTCCTTACGGATGATTATATATATATATATATATATATATATATATATATATATATATATCATATAGAGGGTTGATATCAATATCGAATCCAAATTCTATAGAGAACTCACTTAAGCATCTTTCGACAACTTTATGCATATAGGATTCTTAGACTTCTCTTATGAGGAAAATTTATGTGACTCGATCTCATAATCCTTCAAACCATACTTTCCTTGATCCCATAACACATACAACTTATTTATTTATCAATTTCAATTCATACTTCAAGTAAAACTGCCAAATAAGTCATACCACGATGATTTCACAGGTTTACGAATTTCGATTATGAAAATCCTTTCACAACTTGCTCCAAATCATCCATTAATCATAGAACTAGGTAGAGGAGGATAGAACTTACCTTGACATACATTAATCCCCCAAAACAGCAGGCTACTTGACCTCCAAGGTTTTCCAAAACTGATTCTATATGGAGAAGATGATTCTTACGATAACTACGAGGTTTATCACGTTGATCTTGCGTAATTTGCCTTTGATTTGATCTTAGGATGATATGGTATATTAGAGAGGGTTTGGAGAGAGTATTAGGGCCTGGTCTTGGAGGAAATGAGGTCTCAAATCACAAAAACCCAATTTAAACCCGAAACAAAATTGCACCGCCTCAACATGATGGTCCTTTTGACGGTCCATCAATCTGGACCGTCAAATCCAGATCAACAACTTCAAATTTTTAGACAAAATTGACGGTTCATATTTCCTATTTTGATGGTCCACATAAAAATGTATGATCCGTCAATCTTTCCGTCAAATTGGAAACTTTTCCAATTTCGTCGAAACATATTTTCTTCGATCCGTCTAACTTTCATACACTTTAGAACTTCCATAAACAAGATTTAAACCTTCATTACCTTTTTGTAAGATCGTACCTCTTCCAGGGAGATCAGTATCAATTGACGACACAACAGAACACAAAACTACGGGGTGTAATATTAGACTACACGATCCTACATGCCAACTAGGACATTGTTATACGTTCATAGGTCATGTTCTATGTTTTGAGTCGCATGCTTGGGTTAAAATGCCATATAGTCATGTCATGTCTATATTCACTGAACAATGTGTCCACTACCCCAGCATGAATTGAATAAGTTTAAGACTTTGCATGAAATGAATGTTATCTGTGTTCTGTGTTTCATTTGTTAGGATTAAGTCATCAAATTGGTACATTTGGTTAAAATTGAGACCTTGAGTGTGCTTGCATATTCCTATGGTGACTGATCTGTTTAGGTTTGGCCTTATTAAAGTGCATAAATTACTTTGACGATTTCTGTGATATACATGAATGATACATGATTTTGCCTGCCTTCAATTGTATTTATGATTATCTCTTAAGGAGCATGCCTGATATACACTGCAATATACGACTTGTATAAAATATACTCAAGTATATGAGATATATAGGTTCAGTAAATCCTCATTGTATATCAACAAGTGTTCAAGTATTGCAAAATGTCTGGGCTTGTACTATGCGCCTTTTTCCTCTATTACTCATGTCTACTATTTTTCGGGCTACCCTTTACTCATGTCTACTGTTTAGATTATATTGGGCTCAACCCAAATAGTCTTAATGTGTTGAATCACTACTTGCTATTATGTGTTGTCCCTGGTCCATGAATGGCAATTTTCATGTTTTATTTTTCCTCTCTCGTATAAATGTCATGAACAAATTCCAAAGCCCTTTGTGTTATATTTATATGAGTTCAAGATATTATGTAACTCCATTCCTCCTTTTCCCCTTCTTCTCCCTTCCCTCATGCACATCGTGATGGGCCGCTTTGGCCACTGCATTACCAACCTATTTAGGCCAAATGCCCAACCATTTTTTATTTGATCGAGTCCGTCAAGGGGTAGCTACGCATGAAGACCCATCTATGGGTGAAAATAGCCAACTAGTGGGCTTCGGTAGGTCCACCAGCCTAAACTCCCCCATTTCCATTTCATATATATATATATTGAGTTTTATATTTGTATATTCATATTTGATATTATTGGAACTCCCTTATGGTCATGACATAGGATAGGCAAACGATACGTACATCGTTTAACTAGAATAGTCATGAAAGCAGATTTCAAAACAAATAACTTTATTGGTATTTTTAAGGAAACAAATAAAATCATAGAAGAAGGGGTGGACTAATTTTTGGATTTAAAACCGATTAGATTGTTTTGGGCTGAAATCTAACAAAAGAAAACTGTTACTTTACAAAACGGGCTGAAAGAAATTGGACAAGTTTGATTTTTAAGAAAAGTAAAGAAATTGAATTGAGTTTTATAGAAATATTTTTCTGTATTGTTTTGGGCCAAGCCCAACTAAAGCCATTTTAAAACAAATCATGACTTTGGAGACTTGAATCAAAGTATGGGCTTGAAAGTGTATTATATGGGCTGATCTTTGGGAAATAGCATGGAGAATTGAAATAGAACCAGAGACACCGCTCTGGAAAGAAGCTATTGAGAGTGAAATAGACTTCATCCTGCATAACCATACTTGAGAGTTGGTTGATCTTCCTCTGGGAAATAAACCGTTGGGTAGTAAATGGATACTCAAACGAAAGTATAAAGCAGATGGGTCTATAGATAAGTACAAGGTCAGGTTGGTAGTCAAGGGCTATCGACGGAAAGAAGGCCTTGACTATTTTGACACGTACTCCCCGGTGTCTAGGATGATGTTCATACGAGTATTCATTGCGATCGCAGCGTTGCGTGACCTTGAAATACATCAAATGTATGTCAAGACAGCCTTCCTAAATGGTGATTTGGAAGAAGAAATTTATATGGAACAACCCGATGGGTATGTGGTTCTAGGGCAAGAGAAGAAAGTTTGTCGACTTGTAAAATCTCTGTACGGGCTTAAACAAGTCCCGAAGAAATGGCACAAAAAAATTGATAGTACTCTACTATCGAAGGGTTTCGCTATTATTGAGTGTGACAAATGTGTTTACATGAAAGGTAATTCTGACTCGTTCGTCATGATATGCATATATATAGATGACATGTTGATCACAGGGAGCAATCCTAGCGTGATTCTAGAGACTAAGAACATGTTGAAACAATGCTTCAACATGAAGGATATGGGTATCACAGATGTCATCTTAGGGATAAAGATCTCCAAGACGTCTGACGGATTGGTCTTATCTCAGTCTCACTACATCGAGGATGTGTTGAGAAAGTTCAAGATGTTTGACATTTCGCCTATAAAGTCACCACTGGATAGAAATCAAAAGCTTGATAAAAATCATGGTGCACCCGTATGCCAGGAGCAATATGCACAGGTGATTGGGAGTTTGATGTACATAACAAACTGCACCCAGCCTGATATTGCTTATGCAGTCAACAAGTTGGCTAGGTTTACCCGTAATCCAAGTATTGATCATTGGAAGGCGTTGAATCGGGTACTACGATACCTGAAATATATGCTAACTTACGGATTGCATTATTCGAGATATCCAGATGTACTAGAGGGATACAGTGATACAAATTGGATATCTGATATAGAGACCACCAAGTCCACCAGTGGGTGTATATTTACAATTGGTGGTGAGGCTGTGTCTAGGAAATCAGTTTATTGCTTTAGACAAAGCATGAGAAGAAGCTGAGTGGCTTCACAACTTTTTAGATGATGTTCCTTGTTGGGACAAACCCGTACCTTCTGTAATGATCCACTACGACAGTCAGTCGGCTCTAGGAAGGGCACAGAGTTCTATGTACAATGGCAAGTCTCGTCATATTCGACGGAGGCATAAGATCGTTAGGTAGCTGATCACCACGGGTATAATATCCATTGATTACATAAAATCAAAAGATAATATAGCGAACCCATTGACAAATGGCTTATCCAAGGATCAAATGTGCTGCCTATCTAGGGGAATGGGCTTAAAACCCAAGGTATAAGGACCAATAAGGTGGTAACCCAACTTTACTGACTGGGGATCCCAGGAATTAGGTTCAATAGGAAAACTAAGCTGTAAAGGTTCAGTTGAGCGCTTCGGTGGAAGCATGAGCACTTCGGATAGTGATTTCTGTAAAGAAACACCAAATCCAAAGGCGTTCCCGCGATAGACTATAAGTGCTATCTCCAGTATGGGTAAATGTTAAGTTTTCAAAACCTTTAATGATCCTCACTGGTTGAGGTTAGGTTTGAGAAATTTTTAATGGTTTCTAACAATTGTAAAATGGGGTATAGCAGGTTACCTTGTAGGATACCACCTATTTAAGTGCGAGGACAGGCCGCCTCAAATGAACACACTTAAGAATCCAAGAAGTGTCCACGGCCACAACGGACAAAACATTACGAAGAACAGAGTAAGGGAAGTTGTTGTGTTGGTACCGTTGACTTGAATTACACCAAACACTGATGGTTCAAGACATCACGTTCACCGCGCAGTAAGTAATTCCGATGGTATTCAACTATGGAAGGTTCAAAGCAGAAGCTATCTATCCAGATGCAACATCGGTCGGCTGAAAGATTGCTGGAAAATGCACCATGTGAGTGCGCCAAAATCTCTTTCAAGAGGGGATTGTTGGAAATTTACTAATGTGGAATTAAGTATATCCCATTATTTATGACTCAAACAATTGGGGCCCCGCACGTCGGAAACGTCATTTTCACACACGTGCACACGTAGTGCCAAATATCGCAAATTTCATTAGTGAAAGAGATATTGGTACGTATGTAATACGTTTGAGACATAGAATGATGGACGGTTATTGGCCAAATGACAAAATATTCCACGTTGGTAAACGAAGGAAGAAGTGTATGAAGTGTAAGATGAAACGAGTTAGAAATCGCCGCGGAGCCGTGAAGGGCCACGGCGCAACACCATAGGAGCTGCGGCGCCTCCCAGGCAGCACCGCGGCGCTAATTGGGTGGCCAGTCACTGGAGCCGCGGTGCTAATTCACAGAGTCGCGGTGCTTCGGAGGCATAATGCTGCGACGAGAAGTTGGAAAGTTCTGACCTTTGGGCTGGTTTTGGAGCATTGAATCTCCAGTACTTGACATAAGAATTCAGCCATTATTTGGCTGAATGTAACTCCCCAATAAGTGTCATTACATTGGCTATTGAAGGCCATTAGTTGGCTAGTTGAGGGGTCATCTCCTTACACTATAAATTGAGGCATTTGGCTCAATTGTTGAGGACTACACTTAGAAAATACTACAGAATTTCTGAATTCATCTTCTTCCTCTCTAGCAAGTTTACTATACTTAAAGTTCTTCAAGAGTAACACTTGAGTTTCCTTTGTTCAATTGTTAAGTTGATGTTGTATCTTGGGAGACTATCGCCCGACAACGTAAAAGGAGATATACGGGGCAATCTTGTTTTAAAGACAGAGTGTCATCACTCGACTCAGCAAATCACACAAGGAGTTTGTTTCATTCTTGATTTCCAGTTTTGTTGTAATCTTCAGTTTATCCTTTCTAACAATTGTAATATTTACTTACTTCTCGTTCCCTGCAATTATTGTATCCCACACATAATAACTCTCTGTTGTTTCTCCATTTACTTTCAATTAATTACTTTTTCATCGAAGATGGATCCATAATTTTTAGTTTATTGATTTTATACCACTATTCGTTTTGCTTATAGGATTTTGAGAAATTATTTATACATATTATATGAACTTGTTAACATAAATATAAGATTTTAACTAAATTTACTGGGTCTTGCGAAGTCGTAACCACAACTCTAGCTCCGCCCATGTTTCTCATGGATTTAAGAATTTTCAATCTAATATTGGGTTCTTGAAGATTATTTACTTTTCATGAAGATTGTTTGATTTTCTGAAATGTATTTTTTGTTTAATTGTTGTTAAACTCCAGGAGAACAAGATTCTTTTAATGGGAGAAAGACATAAATATGATGAGCAATTAAATGTAATTCTACTCTTTTAACTATTTTGGATCTGTGTATTTTTTTAGGTAAAATATTTTACGGGTTATGATTATTGTCATGCAAAGTGGCACTCATCTATCTCAATAACAAAAGGAAAAAAGATCAACTTTTTACCCCTCTACTTTAAAAAAATAATTTATATTTAACCTCAGTTATAATTTTCGAAAATTTGCCGTCGTTGTTAATTTTTTGTTCAAGTATACCCTTATCCTAACAGAGTCAAGGATACAGACAAAGTATAGGGGTGAATATGGTCCTTTTTATGGAAGTACAGAGATAAATTTGATCTCTTAGATATAATTTTCTTTCATATTTTATTTAATCACATATTTCTTCATGTGAAATCTTTAAAATGACTTACTTTAACAACCTTTTAAAATTGTTAAGCTTCAACTTTAGATAAAAAAAATTCAATTAATATTGATCTAATTTTCTTCAAATATATACTAAAAATAATTAATAAACTTTGTAATATTATTGAAGTATTAAGTGAAAGCAGTGCCACTTAATACTTTTATAAGGATTCTTAGCATAAAACTAATTTTGGATAGAAAATTCTTATAGATTTAAATTCATTTCTAGGATTGTTTAGCCTAAGTGGTTTTATTATTATTAAGTAGGCTCAATGTGACAAACATATTAGATTTCAGAATTACTAATATATGTATTGACTCCAAACTAGCTAATTGAGAACCGTTTGTTAGTGATTTTGAACAGCTTCTAGTAATGGAAAGTTTGCTCATATATTCTCATGAACTTGTAATAGGAGTACTATAGCATATGAAAATCTCAAGTTACGCCAATTATATTATGCCTTCGACACGAAACACATCTATCTATTATAACTGGGAAAAAGTTTTTAACAAGATAAATACGTAGCGGTCATTCAATCATATCTAGAAAGTATATGAATATATTTCAAATTAGGGAGATTCAAGCTTTACAAACTATGTTCGTGAAGAGGAGAACCTTGGACGCATTTGAGGAACTTCAACCAAGGATCTACAAGTTGTGGAGGATAGTTTTGAAGGAAAGAGAAGAGAACAACTTACAATTGGAGGTCACATACATGGATTTGGAGACCACCACAAAAAGTATCTGGAATTGCAAGACATAGAAGTTCTCATGTCAGATTAATTTTGCAAAGACCACTTTTAGGCCTTTGTTGTAATAGGCATACACTATAAATACTTGCCTCGTCTTTATTTCATGTTAACTTGATTTTGGATGACAATTGATATTTTTCCTACAATTTTACTTAGGCATATAATTAGTGATAATTTATCTTTAAAGTGTAATTCTTTTATTGTTGAAGAACCCTTCCATGATTTCTCACGTGAACTTGTTCACTTGTGGAAATCTTCCATAGTGTAGATGCTTTAGTTGATTCAATTGAAGGAGGTCATGAGTTTAACATACCCTTGGTTGCCTTTGATTTCAATTAATTGTGTCTCACTTCTATCATTCTTTTCTTGCAATTTCAATTGAATTCCCTCCCAATTGAATTCAAGCAAAATAATCTATAATATTCAATTTCAACAAATGAGATGATTCAAATGAATCCACAAGTGAACAACTCAATTATGAAATTGATGGAATTGGGTTCAATAACCAACTAAGGAATCCACTTTAATTATCTATTACTAAACACTAATTAACACTCAAACTATCCTAAGATAATACTAACACACTCATATGAGTTCAATATCCATGTTCAAGCTAACATGAAATGAAGACAAGGCAAGTATTTATAGTCTATGCTATTACAACAAAGGCCCAAAAGTAATCTTTGTGAAATTTCCCGACATGAGAACTTTTATGTCTTGCAATTCTAGCCACTTTTTGTTGTGGCCTCCAAATCCATGTATGTGACCTCCAATTGCAAGCTCTTCTCTTCTCCTTCCTTCCAAGCTATCCTCCACATTTTGTAGATCCTTGGTTGAAGCTTCTCAAATGCGTACAAGATTCTCATATTCACGAACATAGTTTGTAGAGCTTAAATCTCCCTAGTTGGGGTCATATTAAAATTCTAATACAAAATTCTAAATTATCATGAATTAAAGCAATTCCTCATAATCTATTAGTGTATCTTAATGGATTGTTATATAACTGACGTGATTTCAATTGCTCAACGAAGTATTTTATTTTAATAATAAATTTTTTGTTATAATATTTTATTAATTACTTTTAATATGTACTATATACCTCAAAAAATAGATAAATATTTATTTGACTTTCTTAGCTAGAATTGAAACTTAGCTACTTTAGAAGGCGGTTAAAGTAAGTCATTTTAAGATTTTTACGTGAAGAAACATACGATCAATAAAAATAAGAAAAAATTATACCTAAATACATCCATGTATTCTAGAATAGGATCAAATTTACAACTATACTTTGCATGTACCCTTAGCTCCTAAATATCAAGGGGGAGATGATGGTACTCCAAGGTACCAAGGAAAAATTTACATCTCAGATGTAGATAGACGCAGAGAGAGAAGTATGGTAGAGGAACATAATTTTAGATATTCTATATATTCAAGCTCCACGAAAATGTATCATGACCTCAAGGGAGTTTATTGGTAGAATGACATGAAGAATAATGTAGCTAATTTCATGGCTAAGTTTCCAAATTAGTAGCAAGCGAAAGCTGATTCAGCAAAAGATTATGCCAAGTTATATATTCAGGAAAGTTCCAGATTTCATGGGGCTCCAATGTCCATTTGATCAATTTGAGGTGCTCAATTCTAAGGGAAATTTCTTTGAAGTCTTTTTAGAAGGGATTAGATACCATCTCAATATCATTTTTCATCCTCAAACAAATGTCAGGCACATCGCACTATCCAAATACTCGAAGATATGTTGGGAGCATGTGTCTTAGATTTTAAAGGTAATTGGGATGATCATTTGCCTCTCATTAAATTTACTTATAATAACAGTTAACATGCTAGTATCAAGATGACATTATTCAAAGCTTTGTATGGGCGAAGGTGTAGATCACCAATTGGTTGGTTCGAAGTTGGCAAAGTAGAGTTGTTAGGACCATACTTGGTCTATCAAGCTATGGCTAAAGTTAAGTTAATTCAGGAGCATGTGAAAACAACTAATAGTCATAAGAGTCCTATGCGAATGTGCGGCACAGTGAATCAGAGTTTCATGTTAACAATTGGGTGTTTCTGGAAAGTTTTGCCTATGAAAGGCGTCATGTGATTTGAGAATAAAGAGAAGTTAGTCCCAAATATATCAGACCATACATGATCCTATGAAATATCGTCAAGTTAACAAGTTGAGTACTAAGGAAGTCACTCCAGTGAAAGTGTTGTAAAGAAACCAAAATGTGAAGGAGACTACATGGGAAGCCAAAGAGGACATGGAGCCCAAATATCTACACTTATTGATAGACAAGCAGAAAATGTCTACGGTAACTACCTCAAGTATTCAGACCTCATGTAATTTCAGTGTTCATATCTTACCTCTTATCAACATTCAGATCTCCTGCTGTAACATTCACATTTTCGTCATTCAGATTTCATGTTATGATATTCATGTTTTAGATTTCATGTTAGTTCAGCACTCATGTATCCACGTGAGCCAGTATTTATGTATTTATGTCAGTACAATATTCATAGTCCACTTCATGCTCTTTGCATCCATGTAATCATGTCATGTTCATGCACATGTTCCAGTACTCACTTCACTCATGCCTAGGAATCCCATGTATAGTATTCATGTATTCATTCGGTTCAATATCCATGTGTTTATATCTGACCGGTATTCATGATAGATAATATTCATGTATTCATGCCAACTCAGTATTCATGTTAGTCATGTCCATATTTCAGTTACCATATTATGTCATGACATACGTATTAAGATGCCCTGTGAGGCTTGTGTTGTGCTCTGGTTAGCTAAAAGGTGTTTGAAAAATGTTGGGATAGTCCTATTTACAGAGGAAACCCTACCGATTTTTTTGTAAAATTCTAGAGTTAGTCATACTCCTAACCATGCACCATCATTCGAGGGGGAGATATTTAACACCTCGTACCTTTGGGTTATGATTTGAAACGTACAATGGGAACATGATGGAGCTAAGATTAGGAGTGTATGAAGTATTTTGAAAACTAATCAATCCATAAGAAGGGTCTTAGGAAAAATTAGAGTCGGAAGCTATTCTAAGTAGTATGTTTTCAAGTGAGTTTGCAGCAGACCGCACTTAAATCGAGTTTACGGATAAACCTATAAGGAATATGGGAAATATTTCTTCATGAAAGTTGTAGCCCTTTGAAATACCTTTCAATCCAAATGAGGTCCAAGTCAAACAGAGGTTTGTATGAAGAGTTATGGCCATTTTGTTTAGGACATATAAAATGTAAATCTCGATTCTTGTAGGATTAGGTTTTAAAGCCCAAACATTTTATGATAACCTATAAATAAAACCCTAAATGTTTTATGTGAAGGTTTTTTACCAGAGCTGCTACCAAACATCAAAGGTAAGTTTTTATTCAAATCCCTATCTCAATTATATCGAGTTAACACTAGATTAACATCGAATTATTATTTGGAATTGCTAGATTGAAAATCAATTCAAGGTCGAATTTGGAATGAAGCTTTGGGATTTCTACAAAGAGGTAATCCCCTCACTAATTAATAGATTATATGGAGTTATTATTTTGTTTTAGACATTTAATGGTTGGTAGAATCATGAAATATGATTGATTTAGATGCACTCAATCAAATGCAAAATCCTAGTAATTTTGCTGTAGATTTTCCCTCCGACCAGCCAGCTCCCGTTGGCGTTGCTGATACTTTAACCGATGATCGAGCCCAAATTGGAACTAAGTGCTCACAACATATAGGTCTTACATGTGAATGGTGGAGATCTAATTTTGAGGTCTGTAGCTGTGTGGTTTGAGATATGAACAGTAGCTACAAAATTGGTAAAAACTCTTCTCGAGGTTTCAAGTTCAAAGCTTTGGGTTTCTTCTTCAAAAGTTCAGACCTTTTTTTCTTGTTTTATAGCGACCAAGGTAGCTTCTATCCACGTGTGCGAACATCATTGTTCTTCCCCATGCCATGCTTATTCATGAAACACGAATTTCCATAAATTTAAGCTTTTTAATTCCAAGTTCATGATAACCCTAAACTACATGTACCACGATATACCATGTTGTATTACTAATTCGTTATTGTGTTCTTGATATTCCATTATGGTTATTAGGAATCTGTATGTAATCCCTGAATATCCATAACCTTGAATTCCATGGGTTCTTAAATACAAGTCATGAACCATTACTACTCAATTCCATGAAATTATACATGTTTTCATGTTTTACAGAAGTTATATTATATATTTATTTACATGCTAAATTATAATCACGAATCATGTTTTACAAGTTATTTTCATGAAATTCATGGACTTACAAGACAACTATATTCAAGTACATATTTTAGGAGTTGCACAAATTACCGAGAAGGTTCAGACAGCCTGAAACTATGTTTGCCAGCATAGGATAAGGATCGCTCCACCCTATTAGGACAATACCTTCATGTTACCCATTGCAGGTTATTGGATCCACTCATGTCATGTTCATGTCTCGTACCCCCCGCAAGATACGAGATGGCTTAGCTGATCGGGCAGAGATCAGATGCCACGTTCCTGTGTGGTGGTCTCATGTCGGTTATACTAATGCTCGACCCAAAGATATAAATATATAGATTTACAAATATATAGATATATAATTATGCAGATTTTACACATGTTATTATACTCATGTCATATTATGTTCATGGTCATTGTTCAGTTTCAGTTTTGTTTCCTATTATTTCATGTGTCTACTTATTATTTCAGTTGGTTTACATATAGTACAATTCAAATGTACTTACGTCCCTTTTTCTCGAGAACTGCACTTTACGGTATAGGTACCGAGTTTCAGGTCGATGAATATTCTTATTAGGATTTGCCTCAGTATCAGCTATTGGTGAGCCCCATTTCCTTCGGGTGTCAGTTAGTTAGTTGACATGTTATGCTTTATATTAAAGGTAGGTTAGGGCCTTGTCTTGGTAAAATAATTTTGCAATCAGACTCATGTTTCAGATGTTTCATAAACTAGACTAGTTTAGCATGTCATGTCAGTCATGTCAGTATTGGTTTTCAGACTTACTATACAACAACAACAAACAACAACATACCCAGTATAGTTCCACAACGTGGAGTTTTCAGACTTAACATATTTTCAGATATTTTTGCGATACGTTTTTAGACAATATTTCAGTTTTCAGTTTACATGTTTTAAATTAGTATTATTGCATGTTTTAATGTCCATGTTGATTCAACAAGCCATGTAGTTCACTCAGTTACATGCAGTTAGGCATCGAGTGCTATGTTTCGACCACGCCATGGTTCGGAGCGTTACAGTATGTGACACCCAACTATTATCAAGGTCTTCTTAAGAGGATGTACATGTTGACACACATTAGTAAGAGTGTAGAAGAGTACTTTGATGAGTTTGAGAACTTGAGGTTGTAGTCCAAAATTGAAAAACACTTGAATTAAACAGTGATCCGATTTTTGGCCAATTTGAATAATGAAATCTCCAAACCTATGAGGCTACAATACTATACCACACTTGAAGAGGCATTTCATGATGCAACTAAGGTTGAAGTGGACTTAAAAGCGAAGAAATCTTACAAAACCAAGAATGTCTCATCCTCATCATGGAGTAAGGATGAAGAAAATTGGAAGTCTTCCATTTGGGAGAAGCCTAAAGCTGCTACTCAAGCTTCCTAAAAAAAGTTAACCATCATCCAAAAGTAGGTAACAATGCTAAACTTAAAGTTCCTTGTCCTTCTACTATTCGATGTTTCAAATGCCAATGGAGAGGGCATATTGCTAGTGAATGTCCCAATAGAAGGTCAATTGTGGCATTGTGAGATGGGTACCAAGTCGATGATGAATATGAGGAAGGGGTAGATTTTGATGGTGATGGCGAGGGAGGGAAAAATGAGTATAAGGGAGAATCTGAGGGTGATGATGAAGATCAGATAGATGAAAGAGTAAACTTTTCCATTGTTGTAAGGCGAGCCATGGGTGCATTAGCTAGGGAAGATCTTGATCAAAGGGAGAACTTGTTTCATGGTAGATGCAAAATTCAAGACAAGGTGTGTTCTTTGGTTATTGATGGTGGGAGTTGTGCGAATGCAGTGAGCAAATCATTGGTTGAACACATGAAGGTTCCCACTCAAAAACACCTTAGCCCCTACAAGCTCCAATGACTGTGGAGAAGTGAATGTGACTAAGAAATCGGTTATCAAAGTTGTCATTGGGAAGCATGAGGATGAAATGTTATGTGATGTTGTCCCGATGCAAACATATCATATATTGTCACGCCCCAAATCCGACCCTAGACGTAACAAGCATCCGATGCTATAAACAACACTGGAAACACTTTATAAATCACTAAATGTTTACCTCTTTTAACAAATATTTCATTATTTAATCAAACAATGTATAAATAGCTAGATGAAATTATGATCACAATTATGAAATAAAATTACCGGAAGTCTATTATAAATATATTGTTATAATTGTAGCAACACCCAATGAGTCAGACAATGACTTCAACGTCTACCCACAGTATAAAAGTCTATTTATGGAGCCTCTATAAGAGATAACAATAGTCTAACTTCAGGACGTAGCCCAAAAATTAAAGCAGTAAACTATATAGATATGGTGTCCCACGAACAAGAGTGTGGGCTCACCAATAAGTCTAGAAAGCAGCAAGTTCTCCTATTCCATATTCGTATCACGAACCTGCTCTTCTTCATTATCTAACATACCATAAAAAACAACAATGGTACGCCTGAGTACTGGGTACTCAATGGGTGTCTTTGGGACAATGTTTAATAGCAAGATGTATAAGTAATAAGTGAAATTGAAACAGTATTGAGTAACAATTCAAAACAAATGACAATATCTCATGAATATCCCATTTAAGTCAATGATGAAGAAATAATCAATTTGAATCCTTAAGTCGTTCACGTTACCTTAAGTTCTTTAAAAAATAGTTCGAAATCTCAAAGATAGAGTAAGTCAGTAACCTTAGTAAAATCACCAGTAAAAGCCAATAAATAGGAATATATCAGTTTCCAACTTATTAATATCATTCATCATGTTAAGTCCTTTAATCAAGAACTCAATATCATCAGCAAGCCACTCATAGGCAACTAACAAATCAATACATGCCAACTTACGGGCATACAATCATTTGATACACCAAGGTTTTATCCCACAGAGGCTAATCGTCCTCTGGACTAGCACAACAATAGATGCACCGGGGCTATTTTCCCACGGAGGCATCCTCTGGACTAGCACAACAATAAATGCACTGGACTACTGCCTCAAAGGTCAATCATCCTCTTGACTGACACAACAATGCTCAAAAGTGATATGTTAGAATCCATAATGGTTAATCGTCATCTGGACTAGCACAACAATAGATACACCGGGATATGCACCTCGAAGGTTAATCGTACTCTGGACTGACACAACAATACTTAACAGTGATACGTTAGGATCCATAATGACAAATCATCATCTGGAATAGCACTGCTTGCCCATACAGACCTAAACACCAACAAATATAAGTCATGGCATATTAGCTATATCACAAATCATGGCATAGAAGCCGAATCTCAAATCATGACATGGAAGCCAAATAGTTCATTATGAATTATGATCATTATCCCATTAGTAGGGGTACTCAAGTCATTCATAGGTTTAGGAATCATGTTCAAGTTATTAAATAGATTTCAACTTCAATGAAACCTGTTCATAGGGAAAACACATGAAATATCCAAGCTTTTGAAATCAAGTTTAAAACGTCCCTTATAGGGGTAAATCATGTTCAAAGTACAAACATTATAAATTGGTTTCAACAATCCTTTGATAGGAAAAACCACTAATACATATGTATAGTATGATACCCCTAAGGTTCCATGAGGACTTGTCCCTCACATACATGAAACTTTGCCAAATAAACCATTTTTAAAGGTTGAAAAATAAGTTTGAAAAATAGACATACCATTATTCCCGCTAAAATCTAGCAAACGTATTCCTCCACGTTCAATAATCGCTCTACAACTGATAAGAATGATAAAGATTAGGACTTTAATCATTTCTACGAGCTTTCCTTAATTTTCTAAAACTAGGGCTTTTCTAAGCCTAAAACATATTCTTGAACCTCATATGAATCACTCGTTGATTCTAATCTCGTAGTATAATATATACTAGCCTAAAAGTCATCAATGGAATTAAGAAAACTAAAGTTCATACCTTTTTGGCAAAGTTCTACATGTCCCTTCTTCTCATCTCTTGAGTTTTCAAGAATCTAGGGTTTGGAGAGATGATCCAAGGTTAATTTAATGTTATATTGATGTATTAATGATGGGTATTGATTAAGAACTTATCTTAGGTGTTTTGGAAAAGCCTTAGGGTTGTTCCCTTTCAAAATACGGCTTAGAACGAAGTCTGGAATGTAAAAAAATGACATAAAACCGTCTAAGGATTGTATATATAGGCCTGCGCATTTTGTACATCCCACCTCACTAACCGATGTCTATAGCGAGGTGTTGTCTTGTTCTGAGCTTCGTCGGGCGAGCTAACCTGTCCATTTTACACTTAGTTAAAATTTTACATTTTTCGACGATACAGATAATGTTTCCAAAAATGGGCATATAACCTAGCGCAGAACTCCATTTGAGCTCCAACATATGTGGTTGGAAAAGTATTTCAAATACCTACAAGTTTTATTTTATGAGTTTTCTCAAATTCCTAATGAAACAACTCTAAAACTGAGTACAAGTGAGAACTACCTCAGACTTAGACGAATTTAAGAACTTTTACGAACTCCCTTATTTGGTTTGACTTCAAAATGACTATCTATCATCAGAACTCATCCCAAACTTATCCCGAAGAGATTCACATAACTAATATATGACACATCAACACTCATTTAATTCATTCACACCTAACCTGAATTTACGAAATGTTACATTATCCCCCTTTTAGGATCATTCATCCCCGAATAAAGGTCATGTCTTAAGATTTTCTACTAAACCTCAAATTTTCAGAGTTCCTGGAGTTCTTTAGCAAAGTGAGTTATCCTCAAGGAAAACAACGAAGGAATATAACTCTCAAATGGGCTTTTCTATACTTGTCAATATGAAATATCTCCAAATCTCATTACCTCTTTGACAATACCTAAGGATATAGCTATCCCACTCTTCACCTAACAAATCAATGACACTCATCTATATACTTCCATCCATCACTATCTCATATTTTGGCTACTACACTCCTCTTTTTAGTAGAGGTTATCTCTATCACATTGAAAACTTTATCCATATTAACCATTCCCTTAAGCCTACCAAGACTTCGCCGGTGTTTTCCCTATATTTAGGACTATGTCATTTTATACCTATCTCAAAGATCAACAACCACACCTTACAATCACCATATGTATACACCTATTATCGAATTCCATAATACATTGTACCATGCATCACACTATACATTACAACTAATGTGCGCTCAATAGAACTATTGTCACATGGTTAGTTGCTGCAGCACGAGTTAAAATTGATTCTGCGACGCACGAATATCGAATACGTCAGAGTGATCCTAAAGAGAAGTTTGAGATCTACAACACAATCTAGAATCAAGAAGATTAAGAAACACTTAAAATGTCCTGGTAGTCATACATCCATACAGGTGGCCAGACTGCATGAAGAAGACTCCACTAGACACAACTCCACAGACAATCCTAGGACACTTCTTAACCTAGGGCTCTTATACCAAACTTGTCACGCCCTAAATCCGACCCTGGACGTAACATGCATCCGATGCTATGAACAACACCGGAAGCACCTTATAAATCACTAAACGTTTACCTCTTTTAACAATATTTCATTATTTAATCAAATAATGTATAAATAGCTAGATGAAATCATGATCACAATTATGAAATAAAATCAGCAGAAGTCTATTAAAAATATATTGAAATAATTGTAGCAACACACAATGAGTCAGACAATGACTTCAACGTCTACCCACAATATAAACGTCTATTTATGGAGCCTCTATAAGAGATAAACAATAGTCTAACTTCAGGACACAGCCCGGATACTAAAGCAGTAAACTAGATAGATAGGGTATCCCACGAACAAGAGTGTGGGCTCACCAATAAGTCTGGAAAGTAGCAAGTTCTCCTACTCCGTATGCTATCACAAACCTACTCTTTTTCATTATATAACATACCATCAAAAATATGGTATGTCTGAATATTGGGTACTCAATGGGTGTCTTTGGGACAATGGTTAATAGCAATATATATAAGTAATAAGTGAAATTGAAATAGTATTGAGAAATAGTTCAAAACAAATGACAACATCTCATGAGTATCATGTATAAGTCAATGATGAATAAGTATACAATTTGAATCATAAAGTCGTTCTCGTTACCTTAATTTCTTTCAAAAACATTTCAAAATCCCAAAGATAGAGTAAGTTTGTAACCTTAGTAAATCACCAATAAAAGCCAATAAACATGAATATTTCAGTTTCCAACTTATTATATCGTTCATCACGTTAAGTCCTTCAATCATGAACTCAAGATCATCAACAAGCCACTCATAGGCAATCAACAGATCAACACATGCCAACTTACGGGCATACAATCATTTGATACACTGGTGTTTTATCCCACAGAGGCTAATTGTCCTTTGGACTAGCACAATAATAGATGCACCGGGGCTATTTTCCCACGGAAGTTAATCGTTATCTAGACTAGCACAACAATATATGCACCGGATTATATGCCTCAAAGGTCAATCATCATCTGGACTAACACATCAATGCTCAAAAGAGATATGTTAGGATCCATAATGGATAATCATCCTCTGGAATAGCACAACAATAGATACACCGGGTTACGCATCTTAGCGACCATTAGTCTTCTAGATTGACACAACAATGCTCAACAGCGATATGTTAGAATCCATAACGGCTAATCGTCCTCTGGACTAGCACAGCTTGCCCATACAGGCTCAATCACAAACATATATAAATCATGGTATATTAGTCGTATCACAAATCATGGCATGGAAGCCAATCTCAAATCATGGCATGAAAGTCGAATAATTCATTATGAATTATGTTAATCATCCCGTTAGTAGGGGTACGTCAAGTTATTCATAGGTTTAGGAACCATCTTCAAGTTATTAAATAGGTTTCAACTTCAACAAAACCCGTTCATAGGGGAAAACACATGAAATATCCAAGCTTCTGAAACCAAGTTTAAAACGTCCCTTATAGGGGTAAATCATGTTCAAATTCTAAAGCTTTATAAATCAGTTTCAATAATCCTTTGATAGGTAAAATCACTAATACATATGTATAGCATGATACCCTAAGGTTCCATGAGGGCTTGTCCCTCACGCAGATGAAACCTTGCTAAAAAATCATTTTTAAAGGTCAAAAAGTATGTTTGAAAAAGATACATACCTTGAGTCCCTATAAAATCTATCAAACGTATTCCTCCACGTTCAATAATCACTCTACAACTGATAAGGATGATAAAGATTAGAACTTTAATCGTTTCTATGAGCTTTCCTTAATTTTTGAAAACTAAGGCTTTTCCAAGCCTTAAAAATTTGTTCTTGAACCTAATATGAATCACTCGTTGATTCTAATCATGTAGTATAAATTTATACTATCCTAAAAGTCATCAATGGAATCAGGGAAACCGAAGTTCATACCTTTTTGGTGAAGTTCTACACGTTTCTTCTTCTCATCTCTTGAGTTTTCAAGAATTTAAGGTTTGGAGAGATGAAATAAGGTTAATTTGATGTTATATTAATGTAGTAACGATGGAGATTTATTAACAACTTACCTTAGGTGTTTTGAGAAAGCCTTAGGGTTGTTTTCTCTCAAAATACGGCTTAGAACGAAGTCTGGAATGTAATAAATGACATAAAATCGTCTAAGGATTGTATATATAGGCCTGTGCAATTTGTACATCCCACCTCACTGGACAAGGTCTATAGCGAGGTGTTGTCTTGTTCTGGGCTTCGCCGGGTGAGTTCTCCTGTCCATTTTACACTTAGTCAAAACTTTACGTTTTTCGACAGTATTGATAGGTTATCTGTAAAATGTGCATAACACCTAGCACAGAACTCTGTTTGAGCTCTATGGTTGGAAAGGCATTTTAAATACCTACAACTTTAATTTTATGAGTTCCCTCAAATTCCCAACTAAATGACCCAAAAATGTAGTACAAGTGAGAACTACCTCAAACTTTGACGAATCTAAGAACTTTTACGAACTCCCTTATTTGGTTTGACTTCAAAACTACTATCTATCACTCGAAATTATCCCAAAGAGATTCACATAACTAAAATATAACACGTCAACACTCATTTAATTTATTCACACATAATCTAGATTTACAGAATGTTACATATATTGCTTGGGAGACCTTGACAATTTGATAGGCATGCCCAACATAGTGGGAGGACCAATAAGTACTCATTTGTATTTGGAGGTCAAAAATATACTCTTTCCCCATTGACGACCTATTAAGTGAGTGAAGATTATTGAGTCATGAAAGAACTCCGAGAGAGGGTTCAAAGGGAGGAAATGGAAACTCATAAAAATATACCTTGGTTGTTCAAGGAGGACAAGGATCCACCCAAGAGAAAGCTAAAATATGCATGATTATCAAGCCTAGTACTTGTTTGAAAGAGGTTAACGAGGAACACTTCTTGGTGCACCCCGTCAATGAAGTGTTTCTATTTGATACTAACCAAGATACTAGCATTTTGCCTAGTATTGAGTATTTTCTTTTTCAGGCACATGATGATTTGATTTTCAAGGAGGTTCCAAAGGAAATACCTCGCCCTCAAGATTCACACATTTCTATTCCCAATATTTTTAATCTTCGAATGACCATTGCTATAGACTTTGTTAGAAGTGTCTCAAGAGCTATGGAAAAACATGCCAATGTTTGTGCTATGGTAGATATAATTTTGAAATTATTTAATTTTATGTCATACCATAAACATGATATTATCTCTAATTATGTGGGTTCCTTGTGTGGTAGTAACACTCTTGAGTCATTATGTGATCATTTCCTTGTGTTGCTACTTGAGGTACTTGGGGTTTTTTTTTAAAGTGTGGGTGCATGTTAACTTGGGAGATATCCTACTCTTTGACCCGGTATTATAATTCATTATTGTGATTAGATAGCCATCTCATTCTTAGGAAAGACTAGTGCAAGGAGTATGATCTTGATGGGTTGGTTGGTCTTATTTTAGATATTGCACCTAGTCTTGTGGAGGATCATTTTTTGTTAAGGAATGAGGGCTGAATGTTATTTCCATCATCTAGGACCAATGTATTATTGCATGCTCATTACTTTAAATCCATTGGTGCCTTTACTTTATCCTCTTTTCATGGTACTTGGGAAAATCAACTTCTTGAGACCTCATGTGTGAGAATTTTGTTCTTAGTAATCATTGATACATAGTTGTACCACAAGTTTACGCATCATTGGCATGAGAATGAGATTATTGCTCTTTGTGCTAACCCTCATGTTATGAGGACCATGTTTATGCATGTCTTCCCTTGTTTTTTTCTAGGTTCGGATTCGAGGACGAATCATATTCAAGAAGGGGAAGATGATATGACCCCAACTAGGGAGATTCAAGCTCTACAAACTATGTTTGTGAAGAGGAGAACCTTGGACACATTTGAGGAGCTTCAACCAAGGATCTACAAGGTGTGGAGGATAGCTTGGAAGGAAAGAGAAGAGAAGAACTTACAATTGGAGGTCACATACATGGATTTGGAGACCACCACAAAAAGTGTCTAGAATTGCAAGACATAGAAGTTCTCATGTCGGATTAATTTTGCAAAGACCACTTTTAGGCCTTTGTTGTAATAGGCATACACTATAAATACTTGCCTCGTCTTTATTTCATGTTAGCTTGATTTTGGATGACAATTGATATTTTTCCTAAAATTTTACTTAGGCATATAATTAGTGATAATTTATCTTTAAAGTGTAATTCTTTTATTGTTGAAGAACCCTTCCATGATTTCTCACGTGAACTTGTTCACTTGTGGAAATCTTCCATAGTGTAGATGCTTTAGTTGATTCAATTGAAGGAGGTCATGAGTTTAACATACCCTTGGTTGCCTTTGATTTCAATTAATTGTGTCTCACTTCTATCATTCTTTTCTTGCAATTTCAATTGAATTCCCTCCCAATTGAATTCAAGCAAAATAATCTATAATATTCAATTTCAACAAATGAGATGATTCAAATGAATCCACAAGTGAACAACTCAATTATGAAATTGATGGAATTGGGTTCAATAACCAACTAAGGAATCCACCTTAATTATCTATTACTAAATACTAATTAACACTACAAACTATCCTAAGATAATACTAACACACTCATATGAGTTCAATATCCATGTTCAAGCTAACATAAAATGAAGACAAGGAAAGTATTTATAGTCTATGTTATTACAACAAAGACCCAAAAGTGACCTTTGTGGTTCTTTGTGAAATTAACCCGACATGAGAACTTTTATGTCTTGCAATTCTAGTCACTTTTTGTTGTGGCCTCCAAATCCATGTATGTGACCTCCAATTGCAAGCTCTTATCTTCTCCTTCCTTCCAAGCTATCTGTTGGAAATTTGCCTTTGGCGGGAGTTGCGACCGACCAACTTTAACGGCTTAAACACTAGTGTTACGTATGTTGGAGAATCCGGTTCTTCACACATGCATGATCTACTAAGTACGTAGATAACCGTAGGGCCAAGAATCGTCAAATTTCATTGAGAAATGAAAGAGATATTGGTCCACGAAGTGAGGTGTTTGAAGCATGGAAAGTGTGGTATTGTGTTCAATTCTCCCTCATCGGTAGAGAAAGAATTGTTGTGTATATAAGACTCAAAATTGGTTTGGGGTTTGGGACCCCAAGGGGTATCCCATGTGTTTAAAGGAGGGACGACCTAGATGTGCTTCGGTTTGAGGAAAGCCCACACGCCCGCCCGCCCGTCCGGTTCCGGGTTCCGGGTTCTTGGGTCTTGGGTCTCGGGTCTCGGGCTGTGGGTCTTCTGATATTATCTTTTTGAGACAGAGAACTTTGCCAGAAGTACAGTTTGATTCCAGAAGTTTCATATGTACAGTTTGGACCAGAATTCTTTCAGATGTACAGTTTGGTCCCTGAAGTTTCAAGATGTACAATTTGGTCCCTGAAGTTTCTATAAAGTCAGAATTTGGACAGTCAAAGCAGAAACGCCAAGTACTCAATTCAACCATTTATTTTGGCTGAATTACTCCTCCTATAATGGCCAATCCGTTAGTGTCTTCCACCATTTATTTTGGTGGCTTTACTACTTCCATAATGGCCATTATTTGGCCAATAATGGCTGTTATGGAGGCAGTTAAACAGCCACTCCCTCACTTATATAAACACCCCTTGCACCATTGTTGAGGCACACTTACAATACAAGAAAATACACAAGTAGTAAACATTCTTCGTACAACTTCCAACCATCATTTCGTTACCCAATATTCTTTATGGTAGCTCTTGAGTTTCCTTTGCTCAAGTGTTCTATTGTTGTTTTATCTTGAGAGACAAATTGTCCAGGATGTATAAAGGATACATACGGGGCAATATTGTCTTAAGGACAGAGTGCCACACTCGACTCAGCAAACAAAAACAGTTTCCAGTTTTTCTTCTTCAACAAAATTGTAATTTCAGTTTTGTTGTTCTATTGTAATTTTCAGTTCTTGAATTACTTTGCAGTTACTTGTAATTCCCGTTTCCTGCAACCTTTGTAATCCCAACAACTTAAGATAATATTTGTTTACTGTAACTGCTACAACATGGCTGGAAACATGACCGATGTTCTTTGCTCTGCTTTCGCCTCTCGAGGCAATGTTGCTGCCTTCCCCGCCACTGCGCCGCTACTGGCCAAGGCAGTAACTCCGCCGTCTTCACTGCTACTGCTGCTGCTGCTACTCTTGTTTAAGGCAGTAACACCGCTGCCTTCCCGACTGCTGGAGCTCCACCTTCTTCATCACACCACCATGATCGCCCTGAAAAATTCATGGGATCAGAATTTAAAAGATGGCAGCAAAAGATGTTGTTCTACTTAACGGTAATGGGCATGGCCCGATTCCTTACGGAAGATCCTCCACAAGCTGGAGATGAAATGGACTCTTCACCTACTGAAACGGGTGAAGGGGGCCTTGGTATCCATGTCGTTAATGGCATGAAGATGGTTCGTGATGCGTGGAATCATAGCGATTTCATGTGCAGGAACTATATACTGAACTGCTTGGCAGACCCTCTCTACACGGTTTATTGCACCGTTGGCACTGCCAAAGAGCTGTGGGAAAAACTGCAAAAGATGTACAACGCACAAGATGCGGGTACTAAGAAGTTCATCGTTGGGAAATTTCTAAAATTCCAAATGGTGGACAGCAAGACAGTGATGTCCCAAGTCCAGGAATTCCAGATGATTATATATCACATGGATTTGGAAGGACTGAAACCAAACGAGCAGTTTTTGGTTGCATCACTGATTGAAAAGTTACCTCCTTCATGGAATGAGTTTATGAGTTACTTGAAACTCAAGACAAAGGAGATGACCTTTGAAGAGCTTGTTATCAAACTGCAAATCCAGGAAGATAATAAGAAGACCTTGCCAAGGGGTAGACAACCTGCTGAGGCGAAGGCGAATCTGGCTGAGGCCAAAGGGAACTCAAGCAAGAAGCGGAAGTTCCAGAAAGATGGTAAAGCCCCCGCAGCAGAGATGTTCAGAGGTAATTATCATCACTGTGGGAAACCTGGTCATAGGATCAAGGAATGCCGCAAACTCAAGACTGAGCAACAACAGAAAGCCAAGTCGAAAGGCAAGGTTCAAACAAACGTCGTCAAGGACACTCTCCTGGATGACATGATCGAGGAATTCTCTGCAGTGGTGCTAGAAGCCAACTTGGTTGAGAATCTGATGCAGTGGTGGATGGACACAGGTGCTACTAGGCACATTTGTTCCAACAAAGATGTCTTCTTCACGTACACACCAGTCGCTGACAAGATGTTGTTCATGGGCAACAACTCTTCTTCTGACGTGCTGGGGGTTGGAAAAGTGGTCCTGAAGATGACTTCCGGCAAGGAACTTACTCTAAAGAAAGTGATGCACGTCCCAGAGATTAGAAGAAATTTAATTTCTGGACCTTTATTGGTTAATGCTGGTTTTAGGCTAGTGTTTGAATCTAATAAGTTTGTACTCACTAAAAATGGCACATTTGTGGGGAGGGGCTTCGTCTGTGAAGGCCTTTTCAAAGTGAATGCTATGTCTGTATTGTGTCAAGGAAATAAAGTTGAACCTTCTTCTTATTTGCTTGAGTCTTCTAATTTATGGCATTATAGATTAGGACACGTTAACTACAAGTCTATTCAAAGGCTGGTAAAGATGGAGTTGTTGCCGTCTATCGACGTAAACCCTCAACATAAGTGTGAGGTGTGCGTAGAGGCAAAACTCACCAAGCTTCCTTTTCGATCCGTCAAAAGGAATACCGCTCCTCTAGAACTTATTCACACAGATATATGTGATTTGAAGTTTGCACAAACTAGAGGGGGGAACAAGTACTTTGTGACATTTATAGAGGATAGCACAAGGTATTGTTACCTTTACTTGTTGAAAAGTAAGGATGAAGCCTTTGAAGCGTTCCGACGTTACAAAGCAGAAGTTGAGAATCAACTTAGCCTACGGATTAAATCCATTCGTAGTGATAGAGGGGGAGAATATGTAGCGCCATTTGAGGAATATTGTGCCCAAGAAGGCATTATTCATCAAATGATGGCTCCATACTCACCTCAATCAAACGGTGTGGTGGAACTTAAGAACCGTACATTAAAGGAAATGATGAATGCCTTGCTTATCAATTCCGGTCTTTCCCAAAAACATGTGGGGAGAAGCCGTCCTTACCGCTAATACGATTCTTAACAGAGCCCCACATAAAGGTAAGGACAAAACTCCATATGAATCATGGAAGGGAAAGAAACCCACCTATAAATATTTTAAGGTGTGGGGTTGTCTGGCAAAGGTTGAAGTACCCAAGCCAAAGCAGGTCAAGATTGGGCCTAAGACTGTAGAATGCATATTCATCGGATATGCAAATAACAGTAGTGCTTATCGCTTCTTAGTGCATAAGTCAGATATTCCAGATATCCACCAAGGTACAATAATGGAATCAAAGAATGCTCTATTCTTTGAAAGTACCTTTCCTAGAAAGGAGAAAGAGATAACCTCTCGCAAACGAAGTTATGCACAAAGCTCTCAAGAACCGGGAGTCCTTGACTGCCCGGATCTGGATGGTTCAGATCTAGCGAATCTCGAGGTGGCTGAACATCCGGACTCTAGTGTTCCAGATTCTCAAAACTTGGAGACTCCAGAGATGGATCTAAGGCGAAGTAAGAGGGCCAGGAAGGATAAATCCTTCGGTCATGACTTTGTTGCTTATATGGTTAATGATGAACCAAGGACAATTGCTCAGGCGTTGTCAACTCCAGAAGCACCGCTCTGGAAAGAAGCTATTGAGAGTGAAATAGGCTCCATTCTGGCATAACCATACGTGGGAGTTGGTTGATCTTCCTCCGGGAAATAAACCGTTGGGTTGTAAATGGATACTCAAATGGAAATACAAGGCAGATGGGTCTATAGACAAGTACAAGGCCAGGTTGGTAGTCAAGGGCTATTGGCAGACAGAAGGCTTTGACTACTTTGATACCTACTCCCCGGTATCCCGAATGACATCCATACAGGTATTCATTGCGATCGCAGCTTTGCGTGACCTTGAGATACACCAAATGGATGTCAAGACAGCCTTCCTAAATGATGATTTGGAAGAAGAAATTTATATGGACTAACCCGAGGGGTATGTGGTTCAAGGACAAGAGAAGAAAGTCTGTCGACTTGTCAAATCTCTGTACGGGCAGAAACAAGCCCCGAAACAATGGCACGAAAAATTTGATAGTACTCTACTATCGAAGGGGTTCGCCATTAATGAGTATGATAAATGTGTTTACACAAAAGGTAACTTTGACTCATTTGTTATGATATGCTTGTATGTAGACAACATGTTAATCACAGGAAGCAGTCCTAGGGTAATCCTAGAGACTAAGAACATGTTGAAACAATGCTTCGACATGAAGGATATGGGTATCGCAGATGTCATCTTAGGGATTAAAATCTCTAATACGTCTGACGGACTGGTCTTATCTCAGTCTCACTACATCGAGGATGTTTTGAGAAAGTTTGAGATGTTAGACAGTTCACCGATAACGTCACCAATGGATACAAATCAAAAGCTTGATAAAAATCTTGGTGCACCTGTATACCAGGAGCGATATGCACAGGTGATCGGTAGTTTGATGTATGTAACAAACTGCACCCGACCTGATATTGCTTACGCAGTCAATAAGTTGGCTAGGTTCACCCGTAATCTGAGTGATAATCACTGGAAAGCGTTGAATCGGGTATTACAATACCTGAAATACACGTTAAATTGTGTGTTACACTATTTGAGATATCCAGCTGCACTAGAGGGGGTACAGTGACGTAAACTGGATATCTGATATAGAGAACACCAAGTCCACCAAATGGGTATGTATTTACAATTGGTGGTGGGGGCCGTGTCTTGGAAATCCTCTAAGCAAACTTGCATCGCCCGATCCATGATGGAATTGGAGTTTATCGCTTTAGACAAAGCAGGAGAAGAAGCTGAGTGGCTTCATGACTTCTTAGAGGATGTTCCGTGTTGGAACAAACCCGTACCTTCGGTAATGATCCACTGCGACAGTCAGTCGGCTCTAGGAAGGGCACGGAATGCTATGTACAACGGCAAGTCTCGTCATATTCGACGGAGGCATAAAACCGTTAGGCAACTGATCACCACAGGTATAATATCCATTGATTACATTAAGTCAAAGGATAATATAGCAGACCCATTGACAAAGGGCTTACCCAAGGATCAGATGGCTTGCCTGTCTAGGGAAATGGGCTTAAAACCCAAAATATAAGGACCAATACAGCGGTAACCCAACCTTACTAACTGGAGATCCCAATAATTTGGTTCAATGGGAAAACTAAGTTGTAAAGGTTCAGTTGATCGCTTCAGTGGAAGCATGAGCACTTCGGATAGGGGTTTCTGAAAAGAAACACCAAATCCAAAGCCGTTCCCGCGATAGACATTAAGTGCTATCTGCAGTGTGGGTTAAGGTTAAGTTTTCAAAACCTGTAATGCTCCTCAATAGTTGAGGTTAGGTTTTGGGAAACTTTTAATGGTTCCTAACACTTGTGAAGTGGGGTATAGCAGGATACCTTATAGGAGACCACCTATTTAAGTGAGAGGACCGGCCGCCTCAAATGGACGCACTTAAGAATCCAAGACGTTGTCCATGGCCAAAACGGATAAAACATTACGAAGAAGAGAGTAAGGGAATTTGTTGTGTTGGTACTATTGACTTGGCTTACACTAAACACTGACGGTTCAAGACATCACGTTCACCGCGCAGTAAGTAAGTCCGATGGTATTCAACTATGGAAGGTTCAAAGCTGAAGCTACCTCTTCTTATGCAACATCGGTCCGCTGAAATATTGCTGGAAATGGAAAAGGCACCATGTGAGTGCCCCAAAATATCTTTCAAGAGGGGATTGTTGGAAATTTGCCTTTGGCAGGAGTTGCGACCGACCAACTTTAACGGCTTAAACACTAGTGTTACGTATGTTGGAGAATCCGGTTCTTCACACATGCATGATATGCTAAGTACGTAGAAAACCGTAGGGCCAAGAATCGTCAAATTTCATTGAGAAATGAAAGAGATATTGGTCCACGAAGTGAGGTGTTTGAAGCATGGAAAGTGTGGTATTGTGTTCAATTCTCCCTCATCGGTAGAGGAAGAAAGAATTGTTGTGTATATAAGACTCAAAATTGGTTTGGGGTTTGGGACCCTAAGGGGTATCCCATGTGTTTAAAGGAGGGAGGACCTAGATGTGCTTCGGTTTGAGGAAAGCCCACACGCGCGCCGCCGCCGCCCGCCCATCCGGTCCGGTTCCGGGTTCCGGGTTCCGGGTCGTGGGCTATGGGCTAGTTTTCTGATATTATCTTTTTGGGACAGAGAACTTTGCCAGAAGTACAGTTTGATCCCAGAAGTTTCATTTATACAGTTTTGACCAAAATTCTTTCAGATGTACAGTTTGGTCCCTGAAGTTTCAAGATGTACAGTTTGGTCCCTGAAGTTTCCAGAAAGTCAGAATTTGGACAGTCAAAGCAGAAACGCCAAGCACTCAATTCAACCATTTATTTTAGCTGAATTACTCCTCCTATAATGGCCAATCCGTTGGTGTCTTCCATCATTTATTTTGGTGGCTTTACTACCTCCATAATGGCTGTTATGGAGGCAGTTAAACAGCCCCTCCCTCACCTATATAAACACCCCTTGCACCATTGTTGAGGCACACTTACAATACACGAAAATACACAAGTAGTAAACAGTTCTTGCTACAACTTCCAACCATCATTTCGTTACTCAATATTCTTCACGGTAGCTCTTGAGTTTCCTTTGCTCAAGTGTTCCATTGCTGTTTTATCTTGGGAGACAAATTATCCAGGACGTATAAAGGATACATACGGGGCAATATTGTCTTAAGGACAGAGTGCCACACTCGACTCAGCAAACAAAAACGGTTTCAGCTTTTCTTCTTAACAAAATTGTAATTTCAGTTTTGTTGTTCTATTGTAATTTTCAGTTCTTGAATTACTTTGCAGTTACTTGTAATTCCCGTTTCCTGCAACCTTTGTAATCCCAACACTATCCTCCACATTTTGTAGATCCTTGGTTGAAGCTTCTCAAATGCGTACAAGGTTCTCCTATTCACGAACATAGTTTGTGGAGCTTGAATCTCCTTAGTTGGGGTCATATCAAAATCCTAATACAAAATTCTAAATTATGCATAAATTAAAGCAATTCCTCATAATCTGTTAGTGGATCTTAATGGATTGTTAAATTACTGAAGTGATTTCAATTGCTCAACGAAGTGTTTTATTTTAATAATAATTTTTTTGTTAAAATATTTTATTAATTACTTTTAATATGTACTATATACCTCAAAAAATAGATAAATATTTAATTTGACTTTTCTTAGCTAGAATTGAAACTTAGCTACTTTAGAAGGCGGTTAAAGTAAGTCATTTTAAGATTTTTACGTGAAGAAACATACGATCAATGAAAATAAGAAAAATTTATACCTAAATACATCCATGTATTCTAGAATAGGATCAAATGTACAACTATACTTTGCATGTACCCTTAGCTCCTAAATATCAAGGGATATATTCGAACAAAAGGCAAACGACAACAATAAATTATTTGAGAAGTAAACAGAGGTTAAATTTAAACTATTTTAAATGCGTAAAATTAAAATGTGGGAGATCCGTTAATTTTGAAAGCAAATCTGAACAAGACCAATACTTTTTCCTTTTCTTAAATTAATTATCATGACAATACTTGCCATCAACAGTTCAACACGACCCATCTATGACATTTGTTTTAAAGATTAAAGAAAGTCTAGTGGTTTGGACATTGGAAAAAGATTTTGAAAAAATATATTTTAAAAATTCTTCACACTTATTGAATCTTGTAGAACACCCTGCAAGAGCACTTCTTCCTCCTGAACCACCTTTTGCACAAATATATCTAAGAATCCTAAATAAACGTGTTTCTTAGACAGAAAATAAAATTCCAAGAAGACTTTTCCACACAAAATTGAAGATGGCCTGATTTGTTTTAATAGTTTGTTTTGTTTTTCTGAAAGGTTTTGTTTTTATTTTGGAAGAATTGGTTTTTAGATTATGCTGGGAGAATATGTTTTGTGTTTTGAGAGTTCTGTTTCATGTTCAAAACCAAAACAAAACAAACTATTAAAACAAATCAGGCCATCTTCAATCAAAACAAAAATTAATGATGGTGGGAGAGAAAAAAAGGGGAATTTTAAAGAAATATATTGTCTGATACAACACATTACTCCATATTGTAGTAATATTTTCAGTATATATCGCATAACTAAAAAATTTCATAATAATATTTAGACACTCGGTTACAATCTTATACACTTATAATAAATAATGTATCAATCTTATATAAATGTGTATAATAACGTATAAGTGAAGTTTATACACACTTTTACGTTATACAAAATTATACAATAATATACAAACATATACCAAAAGGGAGTTTTATCTCCTACGAACCTCAACCCATGAAACCCTATTCAAAATGGATCAAATCTTCATCAAATAGTGAAAGAAATAATCCCTTGATTATTTTCATTGATTGAAAGACTATATATACAAGTTACATATTTCCATAATCGGAGAATCCTATTCCTATTCTACTCCTAAAACCTTATTCTACTTGGATCCTAACTATACAATTATGGTAATTGTATAATACTAATTACACTAAAACACCTTACCTAAACTATCTACTAACATACACGGTAATACAAGGACAAGGAACCCGAGAGTAATATACACATGTATATTGTGTATATTTAACACACACCCGCAGTCATAGCGGGCGGTCTTCGAACGCTGAGACTGTCCCTAAAATCTTCAAAAAGGACCGAGGGAAGACCCTTTGTAAAGATGTCGGCAATTTGATATCTTGACGGGACATGACAGGCGCGTACCCGACCACGAGCAACCTTTTCGCGGACAAAGTGAATGTCATTCTCGATATGCTTAGTGCGCTGGTGCTGAACCAGATTTCCAGAAAGGTAGATGGCACTAACATTATCGCAATAAACCAAGGTTGCTTTCTGAATGGGACAATGAAGCTCCAAAAGAAAATTCTGTAACCAACATGATTCCGAGACCACATTAGCTACCCCTCGATACTCGGCCTCGGCATTGAATCGGGATAATATTGACTGACGTTTTACCGACCATGAGACCAGGTTATTACGAAGAAACATACAATAGCCAGACGTAAACCGTCTGGTTTCCGGACAGCCACCCCAATCAGCATCCGTATACGAGATAAGTGTGGATGTCAAGGAGGGATATAAATGCAAACCATAGTCTAGCGTACCCTGAATATATCGAATGATGCGTTTGAGTGCATTCATGTGCTCAACTCTGGGATCATGCATAAACAAACACACTTGCTGGACAGCATACGTAATATCTGGCCTCGTGAATGTAAGATACTGAAGGGCCTCTGCAAGACTGCGATAGCGGGTCGGATCCTTGTATGGTACGCCGGCTGCGGCACTAAGCTTGGGCTTAGTATCAACTGGAGTGGAAGTGGACTTACATGATGACATCCCAACCCTCTCAATGATCTCAGATGCATACTTCCTTTGAGATAAGAACAACCCCCTTGTATGCCGAGTGACAACAATCCCTAAAAAATAGCTCAAGGGCCCCAAGTCTTTCATAGCAAACTCAGAGCTGAGCATTGTCACGATAGACTGGCGTAAGGCATCGGAAGTGGCAGTCAAAATAATATCATCCGCATATAACAGAATATAGGCCAAGGACGAACCACGATGGTAGATGAACAAGGAATTATCCGACCTGCTATGAGTGAACCCAATAGTCGAAACATAGTCTGCAAACCACATATACCAGGCCCGTGGAGACTGCTTAAGTCCATATAAGGACTTCTTCAACAAACAAGCATGATGAGGATGTTTGGGATCCCTGAATCCCAAAGGCTGATGCATATAGACTGTTTCCTTGAGATTACCATGTAGGAAAACATTCTTTACGTCTAACTTTTTAATAGGCCATGCTTTCGAAAGAGCCAAGCTAAGCACAGTGCGAATGGTAACTGGCTTGACCACTGGACTAAACGTCTCACCGCAATCTACACCAACCTGCTGAGTCTTACCATCACCCACAAGTCGCACCTTATGTCGGGCAAATGAACCATCTGAATTTTCTTTATGAGTAAAAATCCACATAGACCTAATAATGTTAATACCGGATGGACGGGGTACCAACACCCACGTCTTATTATCAATAAGAGCATTATATTCATCGGTCATATCAATTTTCCAATTCGGGTCATTTAAAGCATACACATGATTACGGGGTAAGAGTGATTTAAGAACATTTGAATGTAAATTAAAATATCTTTTGGGTTTAAAAACACCCCGTTGACTACGAGTGACCGGTCTATGACTTGAGGAAGAATTTGGCGAATTTTGGGAATTTGCTGGACTCGGGATGGAGTGGCCAGCAGGCAGTGGGCCAGCTGGCCCAACACGGTAAACAGGACGGAGACCGATTCTGGGGTGGGTGGGGACCGGCCCTAAAATTGGCCCAGTGATTATACTGGGTACTGTAGCTCGTGACGGGGCAGTGGGCCTGCTGGAGAATTTTAGGTGCGGGAGACGTCTGAAAAATGGTGAATAATATATGGAGATATACCATCATCCAAAAAATTATACGAACTAGGAACGAGAGTACTACCCTTAGCGAACGGAAATTGGGATTAATAAAAAATTACATGGCGACTAATGATGATTTTATTAGAAGATAAATTAAAACATTAACAACCACGATGATTGGACGGATAACCCAAGAACACAGGGGGTAGAACGGGCCTGAAGTTTGTTAATTGTGGTGGACGGAAAGAGTGGATAACACAAGCACCCAAAGACCCGAAGATGAGAATACGAAGGAGTCTTATTATATAAAATTTGAAGGGGGGACGAATACATCAAACCTTTGGAAGGAATAATGTTAAGAAGATATGTAGCCATTTGTAGAGCATGATGCCAAAAAGACGGGGTATGGAAGCATGAATTAGTAAAGTGCGAATAATATTATTAATGGTACGAATTTTGCGTTCGGCTTTCCCATTTCTGTGAAGAGGTATGAGGCAAGAAAAATGAAAATTGATCCCATTATTTGCAAAAAATTCCCAAAACACCCCATTGTCATATTCTTTGCCATTATCACATTGGATATTTTTTATTTCACATTCGAATTGGGTTCTAATGAATGCTCTAAATTTTAAGAAGACGGAAATAACTTGAGATTTTTTTACTATTGGAAAAATCCACAAAAATTTAGAATAATCATCCAAAAAAAGAATATAATATCGATGACCCAAAGAACTAAGAACAAGAGACGTCCATAGATCACTATGAATAATATCAAATGACATTAAAGTATGAGAATTAGAGTCTACAAATGACAACTTAACTATTTTCCCTAACAAACAAGATTGACAATTCGGAGTGCTACGCTCACCCTTATAAGAAATAAAATTGTTTTTATCTAAGGAAGACAAAATGGACGATCCCGGATGACCTAGACGAGCATGCCACAAGGAAGGAACAAGGGCTGCAAACGCTGACGGCAAGGCTTGACTCAATGGACCAGAATATGGCGTGATAGGATAAAGATCTCCCCTACTATTACACCTCATGAGAGGACTCCTCATTTTAAAATCCTTCACAGAGAACCCAAATGGATCAAATTCTATGGACACAGAATTATCAGTGGTGAATTTTCGGATAGACACCAAATTTTTAATCAATTTTGGAGCGTGAAGGGTATTTTTCAAAATAAGGGGTGGATGAGGGGGAGACAATGTTTTATGACTATAACCACGAATTGGAATTGAATTACCATTACCAACAATTATACCACGATTGTTGCTCAAATTGGAATAAGACGAGAGAGTACCTGAATCAGATGTCATGTGAGTAGTGGTGCCGGTGTCCATGTACCAATTAGGGTCTGAAGGATTTATTCCAAGCTTGTACATCGCGGCTTTGATGTCGGTAGAAGTGGGGGCCGCTGCATGATGGGCCTGGTAGGGCCCAGGCCTGTCTCCCTGCTGACCTGTTACCCTACTGGATCGCTGGACCGAGACTGGGCTGGAGTAGCTAGGCTAAAACGAAGGCTAAAATTGGGCCCAATTACCGTGGGCTGGAGGCGTTGAACAGTCAAGATTGTTGGGCCACTGCCTACTGGTCCAGGCCTACGGCCAGGGGGCCCAAGGCTGGGACTAGTGGGGCCGAGGCCCACTGTTGATGGGGTGGGGCCTACTGCTGCTGGTACTGCTGACATTACCACCGCGTTTGCCACCGCGATTTCTTCCATTATTTTTCCTAGTATTCTTGCCGCCACCGTGAGCACGGTTTCTGCCCGAATTATCAACACACCCTGGAGAATTTGTGGAGGATGTCATCATGACCACGAGACTTGCCCCGGTAGCCGCCTTCTTAGCCAATCCGGCTTCTTCCAAGTAAGCATGGAGCGGACTTGATAGAACGAAGGGAGAGGGTTACTTTGATGAAGTAGGGTCCCAACGCCACTAAATGCCTCGGAGAGGCCAGCAACCATCTGTAGCACCAGACGATCTTCACTAACGGGCACACCAACGTTGCGGAGTTAGTCCGCCAATTCCTTCAACCTTTTGCAATACGCTGAAATATTCTGGAAATTTTCCATGTTGACGTGGGAAAAGTCCTGCTCAAGAGTAACAGCTCTGGAATTCTGATTATCTTGGAATATGTCTCGCAGCCTATCCCAAACAGCCATTGCCGTCGCGTCTAGCTCAATAATCGTCTGCAGTAGGTCAGTAGAGATAGTGGAATAAATCCACTGAAGTATGGTGGTATCAACCGTTGTCCATAACTTAGGATCATCCTCACGTTGAGACACCTCCGTATCCTCAGGAGCTGCGGGGATTATATGATGGATGACTTGATGCGAGCGAGCGTGAATTTTAAACAACTCGGCCCACGTCGCGTATTAGACGTTTTCTATTTCAAGAATGAGAGGTATGTGATTCTTGATGTTAGAAACAACACGGGCAGGATAAAACGTGCTCTTTGTCGTTGACATAACGAAAGAACAATAGGTGATTTTGTAGAAAATTTGGGAAGAGATGAGGTAAAGTTTAACACGAAATCCGAGGAAGGGGCATGGAAATCGATGCAGTTTTTGGCCGAGAAGGGGCTGAAAAACTGAGAGAAGTTTTGGAGAAGAGCGGAAGCAATTTAGTCCTAGACTTTTGATACCATGAAAGAAATAATCCCTTGATTATTTTCATTGATTGAAAGGATATATTTACAAGTTACATATTTTCATAATAGGAGAATCCTATTCTATTCTACTCCTAAAACCTTATTCTACTTGGATCCTAACTGTATAATTATGATAAGTGTATAATACAATTACACCACAACACCTTACCTAAACTATCTACTACATACACGGTAATACAAGGACAAGGAACCCGAGAGTATTGTGTGTATGTTGTGTATATTTAACAAATAACTCCAAATTTTAAACACAAATTAAAAATGACATCACAAACTAACCCCAATCATTATTTGTCAAAATTTCAACAAATCTCAAAATTCATTAGTGATTTTTCAAGCTTTTAAAAACCTCAATAGTGAAGTTTAAAATTTTCTTTTACTTTAGAGGGTAGCAGTTATTGAGAGTTGGTCAGTAAATTTAACTTATATGTAAATGATCAGCAGAAATAAATATTGGGCACTTTAATAATTGTATCTATCCAAAAATAATATTCACAGTGTATATTAGCAAGAATAACAAAGATGCAATAATGACACCGAGAAATTTATGTGGAAACTCTTCTGAATAAGGGAAAAAATCATAGTCCGAGAGAAGCAACTGATATCACTATAATGAGGAATTTTATACTGTGTAGTCACGAGTATAAATACTCAAAATACCACTACACACTCAAAAGAAATAACTCTTTCAATTTTTCCACCTTACTACAATATCGCTCACACTCTCTAATTTTTCTCACAGACTATTTCTTGTCTGTGATGCCTCACTCTTATTTTCTCTATATGTTTTTGGTATCTATAAAGATGATGGAGAGCTCCGTATTTATAGAGATGAAATACCATACTTGTGTCATCAGCAAAATAAGCAAATGGTATGAATTTCAAAGCCAATTTCAACAAATGTAGCTACCAAACATTTCAACAAATGTGGATGTCAAACTTTGCCACTAGATGAAGTTGGATCGGTTGCCAACTTTGTTGAAAACTTTGCCCAATTAGGGGATGGACTTTACAAATCTCCTCCTCCGGTCTCATTCACCTAAAGGAGGTATGTCCATCTTTTCAGATAGAGCTCATGCTGACAAGGTGTTTGCATAACTCGAACTTGTCTCCGGAAATCACCTTGGTCAACATATCTACAAGATTTTCACTCATGTGGATCTTCTTGACCTGGAACGATTCGTTCTCCACTTGCTCACGAATTCAATGATATCTGAGTCGATGTGTTTTGTTCTTGCATGGTACGTACATGAAGTTCTTGCTTAGGTCTATTGCACTCTGACTGTTGCAATAGACAACATACTCTATCTGTTGTAATCCAAGTTCTTGAAGAAATCTCTTGAACCATACCATATCTTTTCCAGCTTCTGTAGTCGCGATATACTTTGCTTCAGTTATAGAGAGTGCAACACACTTCTGCAACTTTGACTGACATGATATAACATCCCCTGAAAAAGCAAACAAATATTCAGTAGTAGATTTTCTGTTATCAAGGTCACCTGCCATATCAGAATCTGTATAGTGCTTCAAGATTGGATCTGATCCTCCAAAACACAAGCATTCATTTGAGCTTCCTCTTAGATACTTGAGTATCCACTTCACAACTTCCCAATGGTCTTTTCCCGGATTTTCAAGAAACCTGCTAACTACTCCAATAGTGTGTGTGATGTCTGGACGAGTAAATACCATCGCATACATTGATGTCACGACTACTGAGGAGTACGGAATAGCCTCAATGGATATCTTTTCTTTTTTAGTTGTTGTCACATTGTATTTACTTAGCTTAAAATGATTCGCCAGAGGAGTACTGACTGATTTCGCATGCTCCATCTTAAAATCCGTTAGCACCTTTTTAATGTACTTTTTTGTGACAACCATAGATTCTTCATTTTTCTATCATGATAAATCTGCATGTCGAGAATATGTTGTGTTGCACCTAAGTTCTTCATGTCAAAGAACTTAGCCAACTCCTTCTTCAAGTCACCAATGAGATTGGCATCTTGTCCAACAATCAACATAACGTCCACATATAATGATAAAATGATGAAGTTATCATAAGGGAATTTCCTAACGTAGACACAATGATCTGCTTATGTTCTGCCATAGCTATGATCCACCATGAATGAATCAAACTTCTTGTACCATTAGCATAGAGCTTGCTTCAGCCCATACAAGATCTTATTCACTCTGCATAACTTATTCTCCACCCCTTTAACTTCAAAGCCTTCTGGTTGGAACATATAAATTTCCTCCGCCAAGTTACCATGGAGAAATTCCATCTTCACGTCCATTTGTTTAAGCTCTAGGTCTAAGCTAGTTGTTAGACCCAGTATGACTCGAATAGAGCTCATGTCACCACAGGAGAAAAGATCTCATAATAGTCGATTTCTTTCTTTTATGAAAAGCCTTTTATGACCAACCGAGCTTTGTGTTTCATTACTTTGTCCTCGCTCTTCTTCAGCTTGAACACCCACTTATTTTGCAATGCTTTCTTCCCCTCATGAAGATTCACCAGTTGATAGGTGTTGTTCTTTTGTAAAAAGCTCATCTCTTCCTCCGTCGCTTTTATCCAATTATCTTTGACGGTGTGAGATAATACTTCCTGAAATCTTTCTAGCTCCATCTCACTAGTAATCAACATATACTCTAAACTGGGATATTTGGTTGATGTCTAGCGCTCTCTAGTAGAGTTTCTAGTATCGAGCTCCACTATCTCTAGAGGGGTCGGTTGATTCCCCTACTCAGCACCTTCTACGTCTTCTTCTCCATCAATCGTTGATGGTTCTTCTTCTCCATGTTTATCTTGCACATCTCTTCCATCTGTGTTATCATCTAATGGGGTAGATATTGGTGTCATATCGACTACACCTTCAATCTTACGATCTTGACTTCTGCTCTTCGAGAAAGTCTTAATTTCACAAAAGATGACATCTCTAATTTTGATCATCTTTTTGTTGACTGTATCCCATATCCTGTAACCGAATTATTCATCACCATACCCAATAAGGATACAAGGAATTACTTTATTGTCCAGTTTCGACCTTTGTTGCTTCGGTATGTGCGCAAATAATTTGCAATCGAAAACTCTGATGTGTGAGTATAACACATCTCTACCAGTCCACACCTTCTCTGGTATGTCGAATCCTAAGGGAGCGGATGGTGATCAATTAATGAGGTAATAGGCAGTACAAACAACTTCACTCTAGAATGACTTAGATAGCTTTGCCATTCTCAACATACATCTGACATGTTTCACACTGGTGTTCATCCGTTCAGCTTTTTCATTGTGTTGTGGCGTTTCAAGCATTGTCTTTTCATGCCAAATTTCATGTTTGGCAGAGTAGGATTTGAAGAGATGGAATGTGTATTCTCTGCCATTGTCGATGCGTAGACACTTCATATTCCTTCCCGTCTCTCTCTCCACCATACCATGAAATTATTGAAAATGTTCGAAAACATGATCCTTGGTTTAGAACCATATTTTTTGTGAAGCATCATCGATAAAAGTAACAAAATATTTTCTACCCCCCAGAGACTCCACCTCGAGTGGAAAGCAAACATCCGAATAAATTAAATCTAATTTATTCGCCTTTGTCATACTTTTCTTCAAAAAAGTAACTCTACGTTGTTTTCGAAATAAACAATGATCACAAGGGTCTAGTGGAGTACCTTTGACCGAAGGAATAAGAGATTTCCTTGCTAATTGTTGCAATCCTTTCTCACTGATATGAGCCAACCTCCTATGCCACAAGTTCGGTGAAGTATAATCATCATCCCTAATCGTTGAGCCACCACAAACTTTCACATGTGTCTTGTATAGAGTGCAGCACACACTTCCTTGAGCAACAACTAATGAATCATTGCTTAACTTCCATTTTTGTTTTCGGAAAATTGAATATAACCCTCCTTATCCAAGGCATGCGTGGATCTAAAATTTAATCGTAAATCAAGAGCATGTCGTACCTCATTTAATGTTAGTGTGCACCCGAGATCCATCTTTAGGCACATATTACCAATTTCAATGATCGTCACTCGAGTGGAATTTCCCATCCTTACGCTGCCAAAGTCACCAGCCTTATAGGTTGTGAATAGTTCTTTCTGAGGAACACAATGATAGGAAGTTGTTGTACACATTCAGGATCTGAGTCACCAACATGGTTGCATTCACCCATTATTAGTGTCACGTCTCCAACCATCGTCACTGCAGCCTTAGCATTTTGATCCACGGTGTTTTAACTACCACTCTCAAACTTAGAATTTTAGCCTATGTTTGTACTTTCAATGTACTTAGGGAGGTCGGGTATCAAAGAATAGATCATTGAAGATAAACATGATAAAGCTTGTAATATGATTGCCAAAAAAAGGTTAAAGGATCAAAGGGGTTGACTAGGGAAAATATACAAAGGTAGGAACTTTAAGGCACAAAAATGATCCAATGAAGGCCTAACATCACTTTTAAACCAAGTTAGTCTAGGATTTCGCCTTGAAAAACATACCCGACAAGTTCTAGGTCACACTAATGCATAAGAACTCAACAAAGACAATCTCACACACACGACATATGGATCACATTTACTTCTTCCATTTCAACTTTCCAACCAAATCCTCAAGCCATTTATCAATTACGATTCTAATAGGAATAATGTCACAAAATAATGTATGCATGTCAATACATCATCCTATCAAGTACATGTGCACACTAACCAAAAAAGAATTTTCGGAGGGCTGAGTTTCAAAAATACAAAAACATACATGCCATAAACTAATCAAACAACACTATATAAGTCAAAATCTTCAGTTATACTTAAACAATACACGACACAATACAAAACAAACTAACTAAATGTTTCAGGTTCAACATAAAATAAATGCTCTTGGAAAAGAACCCTGGCTAAGAAAACCAAAGAGCCACAAAACACATAAAATCCACAACTTAGCATACCCCACCCCCAACAAAGAAATCATACATTTTCCCTATTGCATGTATAGTAAATCATGAGGTGAGAGACTTCCTGAGGACGCGTCAGGCATCCGTATGAGTCATGTCTCCATCAACTGGGTCAGATTGGGTTGTATTCTGACCAATGAGATCAATCTCTTATGATGATGTAGGCTCAACACTGGTACTAGAGGGAATCATATGGCCCATTGATGGTGAAAGAGGAACATCTAAAGGTGAATTCGAAGATGAACTAGCTCTATCAGCACTCTTGCCTCTCTGCTCTCGTAGCTCCTCCACAGATCTCTACATCGCCAAGATTGTGCCCACATCATCCTGAGTAATGCCCGCTGCTCATAGTCGAGCACTCACTCTCAAATTCATCATCACTCTATGGCTCTCCCTCACTTTATCTCTCTGATCTATCCTCCTCATCATCTCTCTCGGGGGAGGGGTTAACATGTGGCTCGGTGGAAACATGAGGCTGAGTAGAGAATAACTCAACCGCTGATGGTAGAATAGTTTCTAATGGTGCTATATCATGAGAATATAATGCACTCAGCTGTGTCTTGACCTGCTGCAACTCTGCTTTGATAGCGGGAAGACATTTCTCTCCACCACCCTCAATACGCTCCAATCGGAGCTCAATAAGCTGAAATTGTGATCTGTTACTTCTCTGCTCATTTGTTACTGCCTCAAGTGTTGCAGTGTGAGGTGGTAAGGCTGTCTCAATGACTTTCTTAACGTATGCAGGAAACTCGCTCACTAATTTAGTCACCTTACAGCAAGCTTGATCAACCGCATACCATCCCTAGGAATACTTTGTCCTGAAGTTGGGATAGCTGTGGCAGGAATAGGGTCTGAAGTAGCGGTTGTTGATACCTAATTTTTACCCTCTAATAATTTTATTTAATTATTCAAGATTCCCGATTCACACACGGAGTGAAATATGTTTTTCACATGGCGGATATGATTTTACAAAATTATTTTGGGAGTATTTTGTCATTTCATTTGACAAAATATCACTTGTTATATATATATATATATATATATATATATCATGTACCAATTTTACATAATTGTTTGATCATTCATCACAATTTTAGAATTTTAACCGATAATTATAAATGTAACCATTTTAAAAGAATTCTTAAAATTAAAGGATTAATGTCCCACTCCGTAAAAGTCGGGAAATTGACTAATTAAATACGATAAAGGAATTACATCTCAATTTCAAGTCGTGTTTTAAAGAGTTTTGCATGGTTTATGTTTTCTAAATCCGAATTAGTGTCAAATTTAGACTTAAAAAGAAGCTATTAATTTCATTAGGCTATTTACAAATTTAATTGGTCATTTCTTGATTTAAAATGTGACCACAATTGGTTAAGGATGTTTTAAAAATCCTTTGGGCCTTTTTGTTTGCAATTCAGCTGAGCCCAGGTCCAACTAACCCGAGCCCAGCCCACTAGCTTAACAAAATAAGGGCAAAATGCCCAATCTTTCACTTCAACGATCGAGAAGTCATGGAACCCTAGCCGTTGCCTCTGATCTCTATCAAATTTCCAAAAATGGCGTAGACGACAGTGTACCATGGCCACGACGTCAGTTATTGCTCGTCCCAAATGGGTAAGGGCATTAATTGCCCCTACCCGTCTCACCTCGCACGCCACCGTGAACCCACCACCATAAGGTGAGGCTACCCCTCTTGTCCTTTGCTTTTTCTGCGATTGTTTTATGAGATTTGTCCCTTTCTGATTTCAAATTCTACATTCTCATTGGTTGAGAACGATATAGAGGGAATTTTCCCTCCTATTCGTGTTCTCACACACCGATTTGAGGTGCTCTGCTAGGGTTATATATTTCACTATAAATACATACCCCTCTCCTTCAATTTAACAATCAGAAACTTGATTTTAAGCATTCACATTATTTGAGAGCCATTTTTAAGTTTAAATTTGACTAATTACACTTAACTTGGGATCCATCCCTTTGACATAACCCGAAATTAGTTTGATTAGTCTTTCACTAGTAAAAATCTTTTTTTTTTTCGGGTGGTTTGCGAGCTCGAGGTTCCCAGAGTGAAGAACAAGTTCCCATTCGACCTTTCGGCTGCCTCCACACAAGTTAATACCATTTCCTTTTAAATTTTTGTCTAATTTTCATTATGTAATATGTTTCTGTGTCTCATGTGCTTAGATAGCATGCTTTAGTTAATATTAGGCCACTGTTGGTATTCATTATGATATTATTAGCATGATTAGTCATATAAGGTGCTTAATAGGTTAGTTTAAGATTAGTTTTTGTTATGTGTGGACTGTTTAAATTGAAGCCATGCATAAATATATTGTTTGGAATCTGTGCTAGCTTGTATGTAGACTGCCTATGCTAATATGGTAGTTTAAAGATTTGTTTAACTATGAAAAAACTGATCTTAATTTGATATATGTTGATCTGAGAGGTTGTGGTAGTCTAAACTAGCATGTGTGGTTAAAACAAAGCATGATGTGTTGATTTCAGATCTGCATATAGGATGTGTTAGTTAATTACATGCCTAGATATTGTTAACTCAAGGTTGTTCAAGCATAGGTGATTATTTAGATCAATTAAGACAGTGTGGTGTCTAAGATGATAAATTAAAACATGTTTAGGTCATGTTAAAGTCACTTGAGTTAATGTGTACTATTTTGAAACTACTTTAACTATATGTAGACTGTTTATGATACTATTTTGAACCATGAAAGGCCACCTGTGTATGACTATCCTCTATGAGCCGAGTTGATAGTTTGAAATGCTTATCTCTGTGTCCTGTTTTCCCTTCCTATAAGTGTGGATCCTGTCACCAGATTCTCTGTGTCATCATGTCTATACATGCACTATGTGTCACATGCCTTGCTCACTTTCATAACCATTTAGATTACTACTGCCTATGATTATTAAAGTCAATTTACTGGTTTTTATGTCTATTTGAAATTCCACTTCACTGCATCTAGACACCTACTAGTGGTATAGACCTCTAGGATTAGTCTTCATGAATCCTTGTTTATGATTTTCTCTACTTGACTCTGGATCTACACCACTTAGCCCAGAATGCATGTTTAGGTAAAGAAGGAAACAATCAAAGGTGCATATGTTATTTGCCATGTTGCTACTTGTTTCTTTGAAGTAATTAGGCTAGTGTCATAGCATGATAAGTTTGAATGGTTTAATCTTCCAAGTTTTAAGATGTTTGCATATAAGTTAAGCCTGAACCCTCCTATATGTTGTAATATACCATCTGTGCATATCTAGTCCAAGTACATAGCCTGAGACTACTACTTGTGTGATCTCCATAGTGTTCATAGGTGTCTAAACAAAGCATGTCTAGCTTGTGACTACGTCAGTTGAGTTGTGAAGTTGAATTCAAGTTAAAAATGACTTGCAAATGTTGTTAGTTTGATATGTGAACTATGTGGATTCCTAATTTGTCCATTGCATCCTGGCTACCTTACATGATTATGCCCAGTCCTTTCCTCTCTTAATGTGGATTCAGCCGTCACTAGGGTTGTTGGCATAGTTTTGTCAACTAGTATAGAAATTAAATTATCTCCGTTGTTTCATATGACATGTTTGCTATTTAGTTCTAAGTCTATGTTTGTCTTAATACTGCATATAGGAATAATGCCATCTATTTCCAGTTCATTTGTGTGATTGCTAGCTGCTATGATTGAAAGCATGTCTAGGTTTGCTAGGACGTATATGTGACAACATTTAGGGAAGAATATGCATGTCTTATACATGTCTGGGCATCATCTCCGTTCCTTCCCCTTCATGATATTATGGTATACACTGATATACATCTTATATATGTTACTTGTTTGCCTGGTATGCTTAGGAATATTAGGTGTATACTTCTGTATATTCAGTATATAATTTCGCATCTTGCTATGACACGGGTGATCTATTGGGCCTAGCCCACTGTCTGTTGCTCCTTTTTCTTATTCACTGCTATATGGTTTGGGCCGATTAGAATGTTTAGAATTGATTTCCCTTGTCATGGGTTGTTGGTTTTGAAATTAACTAAATGATATGTCTAAGATACCTTCTAACATGGGCTTTTATTTGTCCCCTTTTCTCTCCTACTGTATTACGTCGAGATGGGCCCTTACTAGGCCCATTATTTCATTTAGTTGAGATCAAGTTGTCTTTGAGCATTTCATATCCAGTTAATTGGGTTGAGGCCCAATTAATAATATTTCTTGATTGAGTCCGTGTAAGGGGAGCTAATTTTTGTAATTAAAGGTTCACCATGTATTGTTCGCTCGGGTCTCCAAGTCATTTGCTAAACCACTCTAGTACAATTAGGATAGAGCGAAGTCAAATTCCTTTGAACTAGCGCATGCTGACCTAGACAGGTTTGGGTATCTCAAACCTACCTGGACTTATTAGGCTGACTACCTTGTGTCTTGACGGTCTATGACCCGATGGCACCGCATCCAACTACTTGCTATGTGGAAGCATTAATTATGTTATGTGATGAACCATTGCTCCTTGGGGGTGGGGGAAATTAATCGTGTTCTGTTTTGTAGATGCATACCAATCTAATATTCGACATGTTTATTGATGCACTCGAGATGTTGAAAATTTAGTGGCCATGGCTAGAAACCCCACAACAAAAGGAAGTAATAAACTATCTAGAACACCTACCTTTCTTTATGACCATGAAAGGAACTAGTGACCTCCTAGAAGTCCTTATCGGGTATTGGGATAGTGAAATTATGGGTTTTAGGTTCAAAGACTTCGAGATAATCTCGATCCTAGAAGAGATCCAAGACTGCATAGATATTGTAGGTACTTGTATGAGGCAGAGGAAAAATCCTGATCATAACCTTCTAATATCCCATAAGCCGACCCCTAACGAGATCCTTAGGTTCTTGTCCCTAGCTAGCGCCGACTGGATATTTGGCCTGACCATAGCCTTTATGGACATCTATAGCGATATGGGTCTAGACAAGGGTACGTAGAGCACTCCGTAAAGTTTCACTCCTTCGTTACTTGGGAAGCCACCTGACCCCTAGCCTTTTCCAACTAGGAACTATGGTGTTTCGCAAAAACCGTTACCAAGCCATAGATACTAATGTATATAAGGAGGGGAAGGTGAGTGTGAGTTGGTCGGAGTTTGGTTGGACGCGGGTTGACACAAAAATGGACTTAATTAGGGTTTGTCGGGTGGGACATTTTTGTCGGGCAGTGTGGTATTGTGGGGCTTGGACGGGTAGTTTAGGGTGAAAGTGGGCTAAGGAGTTTTGTGGGGTCATTCTAGACAAGTTGAGGGTTGTGTTGGTTGTCAGTAGTTGGTGGTTGGATGAAGGTAAGGTGGCAGAAACTAGTCGGGACAGTGAGGTTATCGGTAAATGGGTAATTTGCGGACCGCTTGGTTTTGTGGAGAGTGTATGGGTATTTAGGGTGGATTCAATTAATGGCCTTTGGGGTAGGTATTTGTGAAGTGTTGTGGTGTATGGTAGTGAAAAGAATCAAGTGGTTTGAACAAGTATTGGACACGAGGTTGCTAAGGACAAGCTCGGGTCGAAAATAAGTGAGATATGAGCAATTTGGACAAGGATTGGACACGAGGTTGCTATGGACAAGCTCGGGTCGAAACCAAGTGAAGTAGGCCAATTGGACAAGGATTTGACCAAGGTTTCTATGGACAAACTCGGGTACAAACCAAGTGAGGGAGGCCGAAAGACCTTGTGACAAGTAACCGGATAGGCCCTTGGATTGAGTTTTGTTGGGTGACAAAAGTCCCAACTAGACTTACACCGAGGGGAACCTTAGCTTGGATTTAGCTAGATCACAAAAGTTATAACTAGACTTGCACCAAGGGGTTGACCCACAAAATGATCGAGGTTCGGACTATAAAAGGACCGATGCCCCACAAAACGACCAACTACGATAAACAACACAAAAGTTGAGTAACTTAGCAAATGAGTGAAACTCAAATATTTTTCATAAATCTTTCACACCTTTTTTACATCAACTTCATGCCCTATTTATACTAATGCTTAGACCATTCTAGAAGACAACTAGAGAAACACAAACTTGAATCACTCAGCCATAATAGGAAAGGGGAAAGGGGTTCGGCCGACATTGGGGGAGGGAATTGATCCAACATTTCATGTGTTCTAGACCGCCCTTTTGTATTACCCATGTAGATAAGTGCATGAACTAGTTAGTTCATGAATCTCGTCCAAATGGGAAAAGTCGGAAAGGGGTTCAGCCGAATAGAGAAGGGAAAAAACCAACCCTTCATGTTTTCTAGGCCACCATTTTGTGTCACCTATGTAGATAAGTGCATAAACTAGATAGTTCATGAAATATCTCATTGGGGCACGGTTGGACGCTTCCATTTCTAGATTGTTCTTTGGCCTAGTCACCTTATCCTCTTACACGGCCTAGTCATCTCCTTCTACTACAAGGTCTATTAATTATGTCCCAGGGGGAGCTAGTAGTTAAGCTAGAAATAAAAACAAGCTAAAAGAAAGTGGTCTCCGCCAAGACCTACATAAAGGCCGAAATAAATGTATCTTTCTTGGATTCTTCAAGTTATGTCTTCAACTCCACTCCACATTCCATTCCATTTTAAGCATCTAATCGTAGATTGATAGGTAGTCGTTGACACCCTTAGCAAATCACCTAGAGGTGGCTCACTTTGGGAGTTTAAGTTCAAGGCCTTTCTTTCATCAGATACCCGGGTCATCTTTGTCATCCATGCTATCTTCCGTGGCATAACCACTAAAGGGGAAACAAAGTACTATGACCTAGTCCTAGTCATCCTGTCTGACATTTATCGAGCCTTAGGTCAATGTCGAAACCTGCATAGGTACTTCCAAGGTTGTAACCTCTTAGTCCAATGGTGGATCATTAAGCACCTCCACAAAATCGAGGTTCCATCATACCGAGACCCCCGGGCATAGAGAAGACGACCTCAAAGTCATTTACCTAAATTTTGGGATCCAATCTAAAGAGGGGTGGGCTTTTATCTTTTGTAAGCTCCGAAAGGATGGTATCCAGTGGAGATTTCCTGACTTCATAAATGAGACCATAGATGTGAGAGATAGAAAACGACATTTCCTACCACTTATGGGGATCCATGAAATCTGACCATACGTGTCTCTTAGGGTCCTAAGACAATTCAGAAGGAAACAAGTAATTCCCCAAGTAGAAAACATAGGGAATATGTGCTTGACTATGAAGGTGACAAGATCAGAGGGGTTGCCGACATCATCTGAGAGTGGAACGGTCGAATCAAGTAGGGTCCATAGACTTTAGCTGATCATTCCCTCCGCCCGGGTCATAATGAGGACTATATATACTCGTTAAAGGCACACTTGTAAGGTACTCTCACACCGGGACCCAACCTCTATAAGTCCAGACAGGATCGGGATTCAAAGGCCGAGATCACAATCTGTCTTATTCAGAGACAAGCGGACGATCGAGATGCCTGATACCTAGAGAAGATGGAGCATGACCGGACCACCATAGCCAGCCTGACCAAGGAGTTAGACTTTGCTCATGAGTGACTAGAGGATTTAGACGCTCGCATGGGGAGAGCTATGGATGATACTTCACCTATGACCGCCACAGAGAAAGGTCATTGAGTTAGTTCGCTTCTAATGTCTACTCATCTCCGAATCCAGTCCGCCCTTCGAGGGGCCAAGAGAACAAGGACTGATAGGGCTTCATGATCCGCCACTGGAGGCGACTTCTTCTGATTTACTGCATTATTTATGTTTTATAATCCTATTGGGGAAGATATTATTATTAATAAAATATAGGGAAATGGTTTTAATCAACATTTGGCACATTTATGCTTCAAACGATTAGAAAAACCTTAGATTAATGAGGCATAGGAACGCGAATAACTGCATATATGCTTCTGTGATATAACTGCTTACATGTTTTCATGTGTTCCGTCTGAACTCTTAATTGGTCCCACATTACGGACCCCAATCCAAAAGAAAAACACAAGAAGATACCAAAAGCTAACTAAATTTACCTCCTCCAAAAGGTTGATTTGCTACAATGGAGGCTACCGACAACCAAAGTGCCACATTGCCAACTATTGATCTTGTCAGTGATAAAGACACTGAAGAGTCACTTCGAGCAAAAATTCACAAGATAGACGCGAAGATTGACCTAGTAAGAGCCAAGATGCAGGAGGTTGATGAAAATACTGACTTGGCCAGAGCCGTGATGAAAGAGGTTGACAAGATCTTAGAGTTTGTGGGAAACCTCATTGGAAAGATTCCCGAAGGAAAACCTCAATACAGAAACCTCACCGAATAGGTCAAAAGGATGGTCAACAACTACGTCCATCTAACACATTTTCCTGAGAATGATCCAATACCATGTGGGGAATCAAACGGGATACTTGAAGGAGTTACCCCAGTCACCGATAGAGTTTCTAATCACTATAGGATGCCACAAGGGCCTCCCCGTGCACCATCTCCAATGTGGTGGGCAATTGCCCTCAAATCACGGTTCGCATTTCAGAATTACACCTAGGGAGGTGCGAAACATTGATGACTTAGATGGAATGAAAGTTGTCGGATTGACACATACCAGCTCACACGTCCTGTCGACTTGTGCACCTCTCTTGGCTCACAAGAGATGCCTATACCACAGGAGCCAACATGGCCACGTCACCGACGAATGCATGGCCTTCAAGAGAAGAGCAGTCAGACTAATTGACGAGAAGGACATCTGTAACTTTTGGGGGCCACACTCCCTATTGGTCTATGACTATATTATGCCTTCTAAAGGAATTACCATAGATACACGACTTTGGCGTTATGACTTCACTGCCTTCGAAGATTTGTACGCAAGCATCTTTTCATTTTGGCTCGCACCAGCAAGGTTTGCCCACTCAAAACCTCATGGAAACTCTCTGCCAACACTTCGAGGACGAAGATCTACTTGTACCATTCAGGAGCTCCTAGGCATGACATTGAGGAATGTGGAACCTTCAAGTTTGAGTTAGAGCATTTAGTCAACACCAGTCATATTTGGCCCGTGATACAAGGCCACTTTTGGAAAAGCCGCCGAGAAATATGTAGTCGTAAGGATGATGACCTGTCATGGCTTCAGGGAGAAGCCATCTTTTGGGTAGTTTAGGCGTCCCCTTTTCTCTTTCAATCAAATGTTATCCTTACCTATTTTTTGTAAACGAAACCACGTCCAACTTGATGTCCCGATGAGGGATATGTGGGAAGCCCATACCGGGCATGGTCAAGGTATGATTCGGGTAGATAAAATTAGAATATAATTTCTATGTAACCCAAACTACGGAAGGGCCTGATTTCCCGAGGAGGGATACGTAGGCAGTATACTAAGACTCAACCCCTTTATAATATAAATTATAATCCCCCTATTTATAGGATAGTTTCTGGTTCAACGACAGCATGGTAGCAAATCAACCATAGACCTTCCAACCGAAACCCTAAAAACCAATTTGGCCAAAATGATCGAAATACCCCGGAATGGAAAAAGTAATCAAGAGTTCCGATTGAACACGTGAGTTTATGTACTTTGTATGCAACCTATGTGTGATATCTTGTATTTATGATTTCCGGCTAATGTACTAATGTCGTCTGTTTTTAGTTGTTTTTCTTCTTATATAAAAGGGTTGATCCGTGTTGCGTCATACTGGCATACTTCACCAGATCTAAAGTCGCAGCAGCATCCCGAAATTAACAAGATCAAACAAAAATTATTGGTTCTCTCGAGGAAGCACGTAACAAGAATGTTATGATTATTAAGGACGTTGTTCCTCAAGACCTCCAAAATGTCTCGCATACCGAGGATGTAATTAGCTTGCTATTAAAAAAGATAGCAAACCTGCAAGAGCAGGTAGCAAACAATGACGACATCAACGCTTCCAGGGAGGCAGTTGCTCCTGCGGTAAGAAGGCCTCCACCACATTTTCCATCATTAAACTCACTTGTGACTGAACATTTCCCAAACAATCATGCGGGTACCTCATACCAAACACCACCACCAGTAAATGTCATCCATATATCTGGAACTTCCCATTCATCGCCTGTTTTTCAGGCACCACCTACTTATGATAATCCTATCATCCACCAAAATGTTGCTACCCAAGCTACACCCAGAGCCGCGGACACTACCAAAAGTCACCCCGCGTTCCCCATTGTATCCTTACATACTCCTATCACTCCCATCGATTATGTTCCAGAACTTGATCACTATGAAAATATGGAAAGGGCATGGAGGTCCGAGCAGGATTAAAGAGACAGAGAGATGAAACAGAAAATGATGGATCTATTCGAAAAATCTAACAAGGGATACCGCAAAGCAACGGGGATGAGATACGATAATTTATACATGCATCCAGATTTGAATTTGCTAGAGGGCTTCAAAGTGCTCAAATTTGAACTCTTTAATGGCACGGGAAACCCCAAAGCTCATTTGATAACTTACTGTGACCAACTGGTTGACGCTAAAGGAAACGTGGCATTGATAATGAGGATTTTCAGCTGAAGCCTCATAGGTAAAGCATTTGAGTGGTTTACATCATAAGAAATTTGTTGTTGGGACTCATGGGAAGAAATGGTGAAGGCCTTCATGGATAGGGTCCACTTCAATGTGGAAAATGTGCCTGATCGTTACTCTTTGGAAAAAGTCAGACAAAAGTCAACAGAAACCTACAGTGAATATGCAAGTAGGTAGAAGGCCAAAGCCGCCCGAGTGCAGCCTCTGGTGAGCGAGGAATAACTGGGTTCAGCCTTTATTCGATCCCAGAAGTTGGACTGTTATGACTGAATGTTGGTTATGGTGGGGAGGCCATTCGCCGATTAAGTTAGAATGGGAGAGGCAATAGAAGATGGTCTCAAAACTACAAAAATCGTCAGCATTGTCAACAAAGCTGGTGCGGCAAGCTCCATCGGAGCCACAAAGAAGAAGAAAGAGGATGTGGCAAATGTCTCTCATACCCCCAGCCCGAGGAGTCGTAGAAAGGAAGTATCGCAATCATCCTTCGACGTATACCAATATCCTCCTTCAAGCAGCTACATATCATCACCCTACATCCATGTGCCAGTATATTACGCACAACCGAACTACTAAGCTCCACAACCAAACTACCAAACACATGTACCCACCTACCAAGCTCTATCTCCAAATTATCACGTTCTTGCACCTGTGTATCAAGTGTCTCAAAACTAGAAAAACCATCATAATCAGCTGCCTCCAACTACATACGACTTGCCACATGCGAACTTTGACATAAAACCTCCTCGGGCGTTCACTCCACTCCTAGAAATGCGAACAAGATTGTTCGCCAAATTAAATGCCACAGATATCATTAAAACCATGTCGCCAAAGCCCGCCAACCTGAGAAGTCGCTTTTATAGAGCCGACCAAACTTGTGCTTACCATTCTGGAGGGAATGGACACACTACAGAAGATTGTATTAATCTGAAGCACAAGTTGCAACATTTAATCGACAAACAAGAGATTATCTTAGAGGCTGCGACGCCAAATATGAATACAAATCCACTCCCAAATCATGGGGCCAATCATATCTACGTGATAGAACGAGAGAAAGATTGGGTTGTTTGCCAACCATTGCCCCTAAGGGTATTGAAAGCTTAGAGCGCATAGTCGCCTCCCTCATGCTACAAGAGCATCCTAGCTTCAAGGTGAAGATCCCAGCTCCAAAGAAACCATATGTGGTCTAGATACCACAAGTAGTCGTTCCCGCTCCAAGGAAAGAGCTCGCAGTTGTTGCCGAAGGAATGACGAGATCGGGAAGATATTATACTCCCGAAGAACTGGCATAAGGAGCACCCCACAAAGAAACCAATCAAAGAAGGCCTATCACCGATGGGGAAGTCGATGATTTTTTGCGTAGGATGCATCCAAAGGAGTACTCTATTGTTGAACACTTACAGAAAACACCGGTTAGAATATTAGTGATGTCACTGTTTTTGAGCTCTTGACAACATCGTTAGGCCCTTATGAAGGTGCCGGATAATGTCCACATCCCAGTAGGGACGAGTAGTGAAACATTGGCTGACATAGTAGGCCACGTTGTCGGAGCCCATCAGATTTCATTCACTACTGATGAGTTTCCAAGAGAGAGGAAGACCCACAACAAGGCTCTATACATCACCATCAAATATAGAGGTAATGTTATCTCCCGAGTACTTGTCGATAATGGGGTTGGTATTAATATATACCCCAAGTCCACATTGAAGAAATTGAGCTATGACATTGGAAAAATACGACAGAGTCGTACCAATGTAAGAGTTTTTGATGGGGCACATAGTGATCCCACTGGTGAAGTAGACCACAATATATACAAATGAGGTCTGCTGAGTTCACCACCGAATTTCAGGTTATGGACATCAGCGCCAACTATAATTTGCTATTAGGAAGACCATAGATATATATGGCCGGAGCAGTGCCATCATCTCAACACCAACATTGAATTTTGTTTGGGAAAATCACGAAGTAGTGATCCACGGAGCGGGCAACATTCACAATTACCACAACAACTCTGTATCGGTAATAGAAGAAGTCCCAAAGGATACGGATTTCCACGTAGTGGAACTTGTGGGAGATTCCCACCAAAGGGACGATGACGAAATCCCAATGCCTCTAGTCTACAAGATAATCGCTACAACCATGTTTCAGAATGGATTCGAGCTCGACAAAGAGTTAGGTCGAGAGCTCCAAGGCATCAAAGAATTGAAATCACTTCTGGCCAATGAGTACCACTCGGTCTTGGGTACATACCAAGCTCCGAAGAAGCCTCCGATGCTGAACAGAAAAAGAGGGGTCCCCTACAAATGAGAAATCCATTATCGGGTTTATACCAGTCATTTTCGGTATGAATGCCTATGTACAGCGGCGAAGACGCTGAAGATGGTTTAGGGATATTGTTCCAAGAGGAATAGTGTGCCGCGATACTAGAGGAATGCTTTGAAACACCCACCATCTGCGACGCTGATCCAGATGAGCAACTGATCAACTGGACTTCTACCCCACTTTTGGCTCCTCGGTAGATAGAATTTTAAATTGGCTTTCAAAAATCGGTGGAAATCGGATGAGGCCTGAATATTTATCATTTTATGTCTTTACTTTTATGTAATGTTGAAAAAACAGAAATGACTCGACGTTGATTCGATTCAGGACCGCAATTTGTACTTTATTTATCAAATTAATGAAGGCCTCAAATCTATGCAAAAACAGTCTCTTTATTTTATTAAACACGTTTTTACACACTAATGATGTTTTTCTTATTTTTCAGTAATAATAATAAAACAACTCATAATGTCATAACATGTTGCGAGTCGAGTGATATCAACAAAAAAGAAAAAGAGGAATATGACGAGGAAGCAAAGTTGCCAGAGGACCTCATCGACAAAGAAGATCAATATGAGAATAGGCAAAAGCGTAATTTGGATGAAACTGAAGTAATCAACCTCGGGGACGAGGAAATGGTTAAGGGAACCCATATAAGTGCTCATTTGGATGCGCCCAGAAAAGAAGAATTAATAAATTTGTTAAGGGAATACGTCGACGTATTCACGTGGTCATATGCGGATATGTTCGCGATAAGCATAAAATATCGTAGCTCACGAGCTACCTATCAACGAGGGATTCACCCCGGTTAAATAGAAAATTCGACAATTCAAGCCTGATCTTAGTATAAGAATCAAGGATAAAATTGAAAAGAAGATAAAGTCTGGGGTCATGGAAGTAACTCTTTACCCCACATGGTTGGCCAACATTGTGCCACTACCCAAGAAAGATAGGGAAATTTGAATTTGTGTGGACTATCGTGATCTCAATGGAGCTAGTCCCAAAGACAATTTCCCACTTTTGAATATCCACATACTCATCGATAATTGCATGAAGAACGCATTACAATCATTTGTGGATTGCTTCGTCGGTTACCATCAGATCCTGATGAGCGAGGAAGACACACAGAAAACAACATTCATCACTCCATGGGGAGTATACCACTACCGTGTCATGTCGTTCGGCCTTAAGAATGTCAGCGCTACTTACATGAGAGCAAGGACCGCTATATTCCACGACATGATGCATAAAGAAATCAAAGTCTATGTGGATTATGTTATAATCAAGCAGCGAGAAGGCTCCAACGACATCATACACTTGCGAAAATTCTTTGACAGACTTCGCAAGTTCAATCTAAAGCTGAATGCGGACAAGTATGCATTTGGAGTGCCTACCAAAAAACTGTTGGGGTTCATAGTTAGCCGTAAAGGCATAGAACTAGATCTCACGAAGATCAAACCCATTCAAGAGTTACCACCCCCAAAAACCAAGAAAAATGTCATGAGTTTCCTGTAAAGGTTTAACTATATTGGACGCTTCATAGCCTAATCTACAATAATCGTGGAGCCCATCTTTAAGCTAGTAAAGAAGGATGCACCCGCTAAGTGGACAGATGAGTGCCAGAAAGCCTTTGATACTATCGATAGATATCTCTCTAATCCGTCAGTCTTGGTTCCTCACATGCTAGGGAGCCCACTATTATTGTACTTGTCAATGTCAAACAATGCATTCAGATGCATATTGGCACAACACGACGAAATTGGGAAGAAAGAACGAGCAATCTACTATCTTAGCAAAAATTCACCGTCTGTGAGTCAAGATACACTCTGGTGGAAAAGACATGTTGCACACTGATATGAGTAGCACAAAAGCTGAGACACTACTTATCAGTGTACACTACCTACCTGATATCCAAGATGAATCCCTTGAGGTACATTAGGGAAACTGGCCAAATGGAAAATGCTTCTGAGCGAGTTTGACATCAAATATGTGGTCCAAAAAGCTGTCAAGGGACATACATTGGCCAATTTTCTAGCGGAAAGTCCGATCGATGAAGAGTTTTCACCATTAAGGACGTATTTCCCGGATGAGAAAGTAATGGAAAGAAGACATAATCAAAACTTACTCATGATGGAGAATGCTCTTCGATGGCGCAGTCAACTATAAAGGCTCAGGAATCGGAGCAGTTTTGGTCTCATAAATGGGTCAACATTACCCTATGGCAGCCAAGATCAACTTCTAATGCACAAACAATATGGCAAAGTACAAAGCTTGCATTCTAGGTCTTCGTATGGCCATCGACATGGATATCCAAGAACTCTTGGAAATAAGAGACTCAAATATACTAATTCATAAGGTTCAAGGAGAATGGGCCACCAAGAACGAGAAGATCTTACCATATGTCAACCTCGCGCAAAGATTGTGCAACAGATTCAGAAAAATCGAACTCTATATGCCAAGGGCCCAGAATGAGTTCGTCGATCTCCTTGCGACTCTAGAATCCATGATACATCACCCTGAAAACAGTCACATTGACCCTCTAGAGATCAACATCATGGAAGAACATGCCTAATATTCCCATATGGAAGCGAAACCTGAGGTAAACCATGGTATGTCGACATAAGCATATATCTCGAAAAGGGAAAGTATCCCAAAATCACCACTGCCAACCAAAAGAAGACCATTAGAAGAATGGACAACAGTTTCTTTCTGAAATAAGGAGTACTCTATAGGAGGACATCCAATCGAGGGCTACTCAGATAAGTCGATGTCGTAGAGGCCACAAAACTGTTAAAAGAAGTACATGCCGGGACTTGTGGCCCTCACATGAACGGGTTCGTCTTGGCCAAAAAGATCTTAAGAGCAAGCTACTACTGGATGACCATGGAAACCGACTATAGCCGGTTTGTGCAAAAATGCCATCAATGTCAAATCCACGGAGATCTAATCAGGGTCCCACCAAATAAGTTAAATGTCACAAGCTCACCATGGCCATATGTAGCATGTGATATGGATGTCATTGAGCTTATAGAGATGTCAACATCCAATTGACATTGCTTCATCCTAGTCTCCATAAATTACTTCATGAAATGGGTTAAAGATACTTCCCACAAGTCGGTGACAAAGAAAGTGGTAGTCGACTTTGCAAAGAGCAATATCATATGCGATTTAGCATCCTAGAGTCAATCATAACAGACAATGGAGCGAACTTGAACCGCCATCTGATGAAAGTCATTTGTGAACAATTCCGTACCACTCATCGGAATTCGACCACATACAAGCCACAAATGAATGGAGTTGTAGAGGCAGCAAACAAAAACATCAAGAGGATACTAAGGAAAATGACCGACAACTACAAGTGTTGGCACTGAAGCAATGATACAAGCCGAGGTAGAGATACCTTTGCTCAGAATCATACATGAAGCATAACTGGATAACGCAGAGTGGGTCCAGAAAATATATGAGCAACTGGCTCTGATCGATGAGAAAATGATGGTTGTCGTATGTCATGGTCAACCATACCAAAAGAGAATGGCACGCGTCTTCAATAAGCGGGTAAGAGCCTGAATCATCTAAATAGGACAACGGGTACTCAAATGCGTGTTCCCGCATCAAAACGAGTACAAATGAAAGTTTGCACCCAACTGGCAAGGGCCCTACATGGTGCGCAAGGTACTCTCAAGAGGAGTTGTCATTCTCGTAGAGATGGACGATCAAGAGTAGCCTAAAGCAATCAACTCAAACGCAATCAAGCGGTACTACACATGAAGACGCACCTCTCAGTTATAATCACTTTTGCTTGTAATCGCATTTTTCTTTTGCTTGCAATCTCACTTTTTTGCTAGTAATCGCATTAGAAAAAAATATATTTCCTTGTAAAATGAACTACGCGAGGACTTGATTCCCAAAATGGGATACATAGACATCTATTTCAGACTCGGTCGTATTATTATAAAAAAATAACATTTCCTTGTAATATGAACTACTTAATGACCTGATTCCCAAAAAGGGATACATAGGCGTCCATTCAGGACTCAGTCGTACTATTATGAAAATCTTTTTTCCGAACTACGTTTTGACCTGATTCCCGAGATGGGATAGATAGGCGCTCTTCGAGCTCGGTCGCACCAAGCAAAAAAACAAAGAACCCCTAGGAAGCCTTAGAGCCATCAAGGATCCGAAGAATCGCCTCACGAAGCATAAACTGGGCAGAATTTTTTAGAGGATCCCAAAAATTTCACCAACAACCAGGCTCAAAGGATCAACCGGCCCGAATTTACATACTGGGGCAAAAAATTTGAGAAATTATCAAAAATTCCACCGACAACACTGGAAAAATAATTAACCGGTCTAAAAACTCATAACTAGGGCAAATTTTTTAGAGGTCTCAAAAATTTCACCAAGATGGACAAGAAGCAAAAGAAGAGCGCCAAAGACGGTCGAAGAACCTCGGCCAAATCGTATATGTCATGACACTGAGTTAACCATATTTTAATACAATACAATAAAAAGTTTAGTAAAAATTTGTTTTCTCAAATATTTTCAAAAAGTTTTATTTAAAATTTCATCTCTCATGATACCGGGACCAAAAGAGGGGTTGAGACCAAAAAAGCAGAGAAATGACACAGCAGGGAGTCGGCGACGCAGATCGACCCCATAGGAACTAACAACCTTTTTGTGATTGCAGGTCACCAAAATGTTGTTAGGAGGACGATGGGTTTTTTATACTAACTTATTTGTTCGTTGTATGAAATACGTATAAAAACAATACTCCTACACCGAAATATAACCGCCAGGCCTCGAGATCCACCGACAAAGCAAAAAACGCAACATCAGACCTGGGAGCCACAATTAGAAGAAAGTGCCACAAAGGCATAATACCTGGATGAGAGAGTCGGGAAAATATAAAGAAAACTAATACGGTCATAAGAGCCATATCAAAAGACAAAAGCGGCCATCTGATCGAGACGGTCACGGCCGATGAAAAGACACAATCCGACCTTGAGAGTCCAGAAAAATGATGAAGAAAAACAATTCGACCCTAAGATTCCAGAAAAATGACGAAGAAAAACAATCTGACCTTGAAAGTCTAGAAAAATGACGAAGAAAAGAAATCCATCCATGAGAGCTGTATAAAGAGTCAGGTGAAGTAAATCCGGTCAAATGGGTCGCGGTCTTCATCTTCAAAATCAGAGTGATGTATTTCCAGTAATAGCTGCAGTATTCACTCCAAAGTCAAAATGATGTAAACCCGGTTGGAAGGCCGCAGTATTTGTTTCGAAGATCAGATGATGTAAAACCAGTCAAAGGGGCCATAGTCTTTGTCTTCAAAATCAGAGTGATGTAATTTCAGTCGAAGGGATGTAGTATTCACTCCAAAGTCAGAATGATGTAAACTCGGTCGGAAGGCCACAGTCTTCATTTCAAAGGTCAGGCAATGTAAAATTAGTCAAAAGGGCCACAGTCTCCGTCTTTAAAATCATAGTGATGTAATTCAAGTCAAAGAGGTTGCAGTCTTCACACCAAAGTCAGAACAATGTAAATCCAGTTGGAAGGCTATCATCTTCGTTATAAACTCAAAGTGATGTAAATCCGATAAAAAAGGCCATAATTTTCAAACCAAAGTCCGAACAATGCATATCCGATTAGAAAGCTACAATCTTCGTTCCCAAGAGTCAAGTGCATATCGAGAGGGTCATTCATATAAACACTGTCGAGAGGGTCATTCATACAAACATTACCGAGAGGGTCATTCATACAAATACCGTCGAGAGGGTCATTCACATAAATTGCATACCGAGAGGGCCATTCATACAAATTGCATGCCGAAAGGGTCATTCATACAAATATTGCCGAGAGGGTTATTCACTGCCGAGAGGGTCATTCATACAAATTGCATATCGAGAGGGTCATTCATACAAATTACATATCGAGAGGGCCATTCATACAAATTGCATATCTAGAGGGCCATTCATACAAATTGCATGTCGAGGGGACCATTCATACAAATTGCATGTCGAGAGGGTTATTCATACAAATTCACTACCAAAAGGGCTATTCACTGCCGAGAAGGTCATTCATACAAATTACATATCGAGAGGACCATTCATACAACACTGTCGAGAGGGCCATTCATACAAATTGCATGCCGAGAGGACCATTCATACAAATACTTCCTAGAGGGTCATTTATACAAATACTGTTAAGAGGGTCATTCATACAAATTCACTACCGAAAGGATCATTCATACAAATTCACTATCGAGAGGGCCATTCATACAAATTTGCTACTGAAAGGGCCATTCATATAAACAATGTCGAGAGGGACGTCCATACAAAATGCATGCCGAGAGGGCCATTCACGCACGAGCCAGACAGTGTCGCAAGTGGCATCCACTCAAACAAATACACCCCTAGTAAGTCAATAGAGCCAGATGGTGTCACAAGTGGCATCCGCTCAATTACATTCAAGTCAGCAGAGGCAATAGAGCCAGACGGTGTCGTAAGTGGTATCTGCTCAAACAACATTCAAGTCAACAAAGTTAACAGAGTCAGACGGTGTCGTAAGTGGTATCTGCTCAAACAATATCCAGATAATGGAGTCTACATAGCGAGACAGTGTCGGAAGTGTCACGCGCTTAAAGAAAGTCACCCAGGAGGGTACAAAAAACAAAGTCGCACATATATGATAAATATAAATAATCAACACACATGTCTCAGTATATGGAAACAGGTCAAAGCTACCATAGGTGGAAAGCAAACAGACCAGATCTAGATATATGCAAAGTAAATATGGAACTTGTTCTTGGGCAAACGATCGACAATATGTACCAACGAGAGTCAATCTCTCTGTACATGAGCTTGAACGTCACTCTGCGCCGACCTTGCTTGCAAATCACGAATTTTACTTTTTAAAACTAGTAATCGGTCGGGCATATACCGAAAAGGTCAAAGGGATTACCACATAAGGGATACCCTTTTTAAGTCATCGAGTCGAGCTATAAGTGACCTAATTCCCAAAAATTGATGATATGTAGGCCACTCAACCTCTGAGGATTGGTCATATTCCAACAAGATCATGCCGGAGTTTTCTGGTTTGATATTTTGTTTTATAGCATTCTAGTAGTTTAATTAAGTCAAACTACAAGTGGCCTGGATTCTCATGCAACTTGAGATATGTAGGAAACTCAGAGACCAGGGTCCGGCCATAATTTTCAAAAATTGCATAAAAATGAGGAGTACTTCCCAATTGGTCGATTAAAAACTAGGTCAGTCAAATTTCGTTGCTCAGGGATGGTCTATCCATCTCCGAACAATGAATGACCAGTTGTTGACACCTAATTTTTATCCTTCAATAATTTTATTTGACTATTCAAGATTCTCGAGTCACATACGGAGTGAAATATGTTTCTTACATGTCGAATATGATTTTACAAAATTATTCTAGATTTTATTTTGTCATTTCAAGTCAGGAAATTGACTAATTAAATACGATAAGAGAATTACATCACAATTTCAAGTCATGTTTTAAAGACTTTTGTGTGGTTTAAGTTTCCTAATTCGAATTAGTGTCAAATTTAGACTTAAAATGAAGTTATTAATTTAATTAGGCTATTTACGGATTTATTTAGCCATTTCTTGATTTAAAATGTGACCATAATTGGTTAAGGATGTTTTAAAAATATCTTTAGGCCTTTTTGTTTGCTATGCAGCTGAGCCCAAGTCCAAATAACCGGAGCACAGCCCACTAGCGAACAAAATAAGGGCAAAACGTCCAATCTTTCCCTTCAATGATCGAGAAGGCATGGAACCCTAGCCGTTGCCTCTCATCTTTGTCAAATTGCCAAAAATGGCGTAGATGATAGTGTACCATGGCCACGGCGTCAATTGTTGCTCGTCCCAACTGGGTAAAGGCATTAATTGCCCTTACCATTCTCATCTCGCATGCCACCGTGAACCCACCCCTCATAAGGTGAGGCTACCCTCTTGTCTTCTTTTTTTCTGCGATGGTTTTATGAGATTTGTCACTTTCTGATTTCAAATTCTACATCATTGGTTGAGAATGATATGCAGGGAATTTTCCCTCCTATTCATATTCTTCCACTCCGATTTGAGGTGCTCTGCTAGAGTTTCATATTTCCCTATAAATACAGACCCCTCTCCTTCGATTTAATGGTCGAAAACTTGATATTAGGCATTCACATTTGTTTAGAGCCATTTTCAAGTTTAAATTTGAATAATTACACTTAAGTTGGGATCCAGCCCTTTGGCAGAACTCAGAATTAGTTTGATTAGTCTTTCACTACTAAAAACCTTCCCTTTTCATGTGATTTGTGAGATCGATGTTCCCGGAGTGAAGAACAAGCTCCCATTCGATCTTTCGGCTGCCTCCACACAAGGTAATCCCATTCCCTTTTTAATTTTTGTCTAATTTTTATTATGTAATCTGTTACCGTGTTTTATGTGCTTAGATAGCATGTTTTAGTTAATATTAGGCCACTGTTGGTATTCATTATGATATTATTAGCATGATTACTCAGATAAGGTGCTTAATAGGTTAGTTGAAGATTAGTTTTTGTTATGTGTGGACTGTGTAAATTGAAGCCATGCCTAAATACATTGTTTGGAATCTATGCTAGCTAGTATGCACACTGCCTATGCTAATATGGTAGTTTAAAGATTTGTTTAACTATGATAAAACTGATCTTAATTTGATATATGTTGATCTGAGAGGTTGTGGTAGTCTAAACTAGCATGTATGGTTAAAACAAAGCATGATGTGTTGATTTCAGATCTGCATATACGATGTGTTAGTTAATTCCATGCCTAGATATTGTTAACTCGAGGTTGTTCAAGCATAGGTGATTATTTAGATCAATTAAGACAGTGTGGTATCTAGGATGATAAATTAAAACCTATTTAGGTCATGTTAAAGTCACATGAGTTAATGTGTACTATTTTAAAACTAGTTTAACTATATGTAGACTGTTTGTGATACTATTTTGAACCATGAAAGGCAACATGTGTATGTCAGAATAAAGTATATCAAGAGACTTATCTCCTTGACTTGATATATACATTCTCTCCTACTATCTCAATATCTATCCATTGGCCAGTTAATTTTATGAAGGAAAAATCTATTTTTACTTTTTAATTATCAACCTACCCAATTATATACTACTTTTTGTAAGGCTGTCCAGTGGGCCGGGACGGTCCGATCACGCCCCGGCCGGTCCCGGTACCCGCCCCGACCCCCTTGTAAAATACGGGATAAAAAATGTCGTTATCGGGGTTTGAACTCGGGATGGGACTAGGGCTCGTCCCGCACATCCCGATCCCGCCCCATCCCCCCCGACCCCCCTTCCGGCCCGTCCTGTCTTGCCCCATACGACCCCTTTGCAGAAACTAACCATTGCACAAACGATCACTTTCAATTTTAGCCGTTGGCAATGGCTAGTAACAACCATTTTGCCCCCCACACCCCATAAACCCCCCTACCCCCTTAATATTTATTTTTAACCCCTAAGTTAGTATATTTACACATTAATCCTATTTCTCAACTATAAATACATCATTCCCCTCTTCATTTTTCTCACAAATCTTCCTACCATCTCTCTAATCTCTCTCTCTCTCTCTACAAGTCTAAATTGCACACTAAATATTATATTTCATTTGCTAATTACTATCAAAGTTCAAAAATTGGGAGTGAAGTTGGCAACTAGCTTGAGGATCATCGAGCAAAGTTTCGATTTTCAACCTCGATTACACGTCGACGTTTGATACATTCGTTTCTTCTTTTATTTAAATTATTATTGTTACTTAATTTTAATTTTCGTACTTAATTTAATTAACTTTAATTATTTATTTGCATAATTATAATGGAACGAGATGAACGTTTTTCTGGTAGAGGTATTAGGGGTAACAAGGGTAAGTGTGCATCTTCTAGTAATCCTAATGACGATGATTTCACTCATGTAGATGAAACTGATCTTTTTAATGTTAATATTAATATTAATATACCATTAGATCATGAGATATATTCTGCATCTAAACCAGACTTTGATTTAGAAAATGAATTAGAAGATAATTTAGATAATACACTCACTAGTGCACCTCCACCTCAAGATTAGACTGAGTCTCATGCTGAAACTAAAACTGAAATCTCTCCTATTCCCCCTAGTATGAGAAGATGACAAAAATAATGAAAATTAAAATCACCTGCATGTGATTTTTTGAAAGGGACATTCCTAATCAACTAGCTATTTATAAAATTTGTTGCGAAGTTTACAAATTTAAAACTGGAAAAAGTTAAGGTGGGATAGGAGGTTTAATGAGACATGTAGAAAACTCTCACAAAGTAAGGTATAACAAATACTTGGCTGACAAAGCGGGTGTGCGAATGCCTTCTGAGTCGGGACAAGGTTCACATAGTGTCCCCGACCAAGTATAGGATCGAATTAACCCGATGACGGGGGAGTTATAGGTCCGAAATATGATAAACACAAAAATCAGGAAAGTTTAGCAAAATTAGTTGTTGTGGAGGGTTTGCCCTTTTTATTTCCTTCCTCTCCTGGTTTTATTCATTACATTCGAGAAACATATAATCCTACTTTTAACGATTTTCCTAGATCAACTATTAGAATAGATGTTTTTAAATTTGCACATGAATAACAATATTTATGTTATGCATTGTATCATTTTAATGGCAAAGTGACTATCACTCCTGACATAGGCCGTAGTACTAATGGTAATGATTATTTAACTGTTACATGTCATTTGATAGATCACAATCGGTCTATGCAAAAACGTATATTAGCATATAGATATATTGATGAAAGGCACACTGGAGTTTTTATTTAAAAAAATATTCATGAAATTAGTGAATATTATGGAATTACTAATAAAATTATGACTATAAATTAGATAATGCTACTTCTAATGATTATGTTGTAAAAAATTTAAAACTCGATTGACCCCATCATTTCCTCATATTTTTCATGTTAGATGTGCATGTCATATTTATAACTTAGTTGTAAAGGATGACCTAAATTTTTTTAAAAACATCCTTGATAAAGTACAATTTGCTATCAACTTTATTTTTAAAGTTAATAAAATATAAAGACGCAAAGAGTATAAAAAAATTGTCATGATTGTGGATTACCTTATAGGAAAATTGCAGAAGAAGTTGTGACTAGGTGGAATTCTTTGTATGAACAATTATTTGTTTCTCACGAATATAGAAGACCTATAACTTTATTATTTAACGCCCATAATCAAAATTCAATGGATATGCTTGTAGATGATGATTTGGATAAAATTTTGAAACTTATTGTTGTCGCGCCCGATTTTTCAACCCCCTACGGGTTAAAGCGGAGCACAACGTGTCCCGGTGATTCCTGGGTATGATTAAGGAGTCGCCACCTAATTATTTTTACGGTGAATTAGGACACCTAAATATTAAACCAAATGCTGCAATGTAAACTCCAATTTTAAGGTCTGCGAAACTATTTGAGATTCTTGGTAAGGGTTCTCTATTCTACTAAAGGGAAGGGATTAGGCATCCTTTAGAATCCGCTAACTTGCGGTTATCCGGTCAAACTTAGGTTAAATATTATACTAAGGAAAAATGCATGTTTAAAGTATGAAGTTAAAAAGATGTTTACAAATAATTAATGAAAGAGATGCATTTTTGTACATATATGCATTTGTGACAATGAACAAGGAGAAAAGCACTTCATTTGTAATGCAAAAGGAGTAATTTTTGAAAATCATTTTTTGACGTAACTTCGGATCCATATCCAAAAACAGTGAGCGTTTTGGCCACGGAGGGCATCAGACTTAAAATTTTGAAAAGAACATTTCAATCACGTCGTGGCTGCAAACATATGACTAAGTGGTTATTTTGATTGCCTCGCCTACTAAACGTGTTGGTCTCTCGGATAAAAAGAAAAGATCACTATAATCACGTCGTGGCTGCGAATATATAACTTGTTGGTTATTTTATTCACCTCGCCTACTAAACATGTTGATCTCGGATGAAATAAAAGGTTTAAGTCTCATCATTGCCCAAAAGTTATATTTATTTAGAAAATACATATTTGGCAATTGAATAATGAAAGAAGCAATTTTTTATGAAAAAAAACCTTTCAAGGTTGCGAATCGGATAGAATGCAAACCTTATTTTTTAGGATTAAAGAAAGTGAATAATAAATAGCCAAATTATTTTTTGAAAGATATTAAAGCATGCATAACGAACCTAAAAATAGAACAGAGTAACTAGAGGCTAAATTTGGAACACACAAGACGGCCCTAAACATATAAAGCTAGCGGTGGTTTCCAATTCAAACGAGCCTAAGAAATAAACTAACGGCAGTTAGACTATCCTATTCATTCATCTATTCGCGGCCTAATTATTCTAAGCATTCTAATGACAGTACATAATTAAATAATTATTACAAACCGAATAATAATGAAAGACAGATTAGACAATAAATAAAAGCAGCAACTAGGGCGGATGACGATATCATCGGCACCCTATTTGTTTTGAAGTTCCGAGACCGGGGAATGCAATGAACACAGATGTGGTTCTTCATTTTGGACGAAGTCATGATGAGTCTCATAACGAGACTCTTCGTAGCTCCCGATGCATTTCATGTAAATAAAAGAAAAGAAAAGGATTAGTAGACGGAACGAAAATATAAACTCATGAATATTCCTAATATATATATACACGAAATATACAACATTAAATATACATAGGAATGAATACTCGTGGTTATATATTTTACATATCCTTAAGACATTTTTTTTTTTTTTGCACATTAAAGTAGCCGAAGAAAGAATGTATGCTAACACAACCGGCTCTAAATTTAAACAAGAATAAAAGAGGCAAGGAAGACCAATATATAAATTATGTAAACATACATGATAAAATCCGTTGAACTCATCTTAATCTTAAAGAAACATGACATTCATAAACTTAAACCAAACGCACATACTATTATATTAAACGTGGATAACATACTCCTTTTAAAATTGCACATATTAATCTAGAATATAACATGTAAATATCGTCATTTTAATCAATTAAAGTATGCTCGTTTTTTGATTTATTAGGCAGCCACCAAACTAACAACTTACACAACATACAATAATTTGAATATCAACAATCCGAATATTTAATCAAGCCACAATTCTTCCAAACACGTATTAATCTTACATTATCCGTATTGCACTTAATAATGAACCCAAGATACCTTATTAAAGCTAATGACAATAACTAGTTAACCAACACATCGACGTAATATCATATATCACATATCTACTCCAAATCAGAAATATCCCAACGACATGTATACAATTATAAGCAAAACGTCGCATTATCATATTAATTAATCAAGACTACATTACTTAACAAAATATCATACTAAATCAAGCATAACACACAATCAAATAAGCTTAAAGAAATATAGAAGAATTGGAACGAGTCTAACCTTTTCCGGGTAGCGAACCGAGGCGTTGTTTGAATCGTCGAATCCGTTCGGAAATGTTAGAATTCTGATTTGTTGTAGATTTTCTGGATTCTGATTTTTTTCTGAAAATAGGACTCTGTTTTCTGATCTCGGGCCCGACCCGGAATGGCCCGACCCGACCCGGAATCGAACCAAAAATGAAAAAAATCAGATATTTTGAGGGTGAATTTAGGGAAAAGAAAAGTAGTATTTTCGGATTTTTGACCCAACCCGAAATGTGAAGAACAAAGAGATTTTTTTTTTTTGGATTGAAATTAAGAACCAAAAAGAGTATTTTGTAACGAAAATTAAGAACAAATCAAACCCCCCTTTTGTGTTCTTGGGACCCGAAAAAGAAACTCAAAAATCCTCCCTAAAACCTCCAAAAAAGCTCCGAAAAAGCCTCCCTCATTTGTGTGAACCAAAGGGGGTTTTTATAGGTGTCAAACCCCAACGTTCAACCCCCCTCATACCCCCCTAAAAACGAATTCAAATTTTAAAATAAAGGGGGACAAAATCTGATTTTTGGGGGCGTGTTCTTGGGGCATGTGTTGCGGAAAGGTGATGGGGTGGATTGGTGGTGTCGTGGGGGTAGTGGGTAGGGTGGCGGCCGATTGGGGTTGTTAGGGTGTAGGTTTTTTTTGATTTTTTGTTTTGGGTTTTGGGGTTTAAAGGGGTAAGGGGAGTGGGTTGGGTCGACGGGTTGGGGTGTTCGGGTTGGGCCGTTCGGCCGGTTTGGTTTGGGCTGTTTTGATTGTGGGGGTTTTAAATGGGGGGATGGCCGATTGGGCCTTATGGTTTTTTTTTTGGGATTTTGTTTTGTTTTGGGTTAAGAGATTTAGGGATGGTTGGGCTTTGGGAGTTTTGGGTTGTGGGAATTGGGAATCCGAAAATGGGGTGGCCGATTGGGCTTGGGGAAATAAGGGAATGGTTTGTTGGGCTTTGGTTTGGAAGATTTGGGTAGGAATTTGTTTTGTGGGTTTGGTGAATTTTGTTTGGGTAGAATTTGTATTGGGTTTGGGAAAATGAAATTGGTTAGAAATTGTTTTGGGTTTAAAAATATAAAAGGGGTTTAACATTAAAAATATTATTTTTGTTTTGTAAAAGATGTGAATTATTTAAAAATAACATAACGATGTGATAAAATATAATATTTGCGATACGCGTAATGCTTGAAAAAAATGGAAATGCGATGCCATTTTGCGAAAATAAATAACATATAATATTATGGATAAAACTATGATTATGATAAAAAAAAATGCAAATGCCAGTAAAAAATGCGAGTAATAAATAATAATAATGAGAATGATAATATATATATAGATTAAAATTGTTTTGAGGTGTTTAAAAAAATATTTAAAATTGCAAATAAAATCATAAAAGACGGGACAAAATTGGGTGTCAACAATTGTATTCTTAGAGAATTTTTTTCTAGCTACTAAGGAATTTTCTGGTATTTATTATCCTACTATTTCATCTATGTTATTTTATATAACTCTAATATTTTTGTTATTTAATGAATATATGAAAAAATCAACTTACGCTCCAGCTATTGCAAAAATGTTTGTAAAATTTAATTTTTTTTTTTACCTATTCCCACTATTTATTTTATTGGTGTTGTATTAAATCCTACTATTAAAGTAGACATTTGTAATGCCTTTATTGAAACGATTTATGAATGTTTAGAAATACATTCAACAGACCCAACTGAAGAACCAATTAAAGAAGAAGTTATGTCTAGTATACAAACACAATGCAAAAATATGTATATGTATTACCAAGAGCAAAGTGCAAATAATCAACCGGCTTCTGTACCATCTTCTACTTCACTTCAACCTTATAAAAAACATGCGGTTTCTGCTTCAAGTATTCAAGGCCTTCGAAATAGAATGTATAGTGGTTCAAGTTCTTCACAAATTAGCGAGTTTGATGTTTATGTTTTGCAGGGTGTTGTACCGTTCAAATCAATTTCCACCGAAAATGGACGTGAAGACTTGCTGAAATACTGGAGGGAGAATGAGAAGACATTTCCGACTCTATCAAAGATGGCCCGAGATGTGTTGAATATTCCGTCATCAACAATTTTTGAAAGCGCTTTTTCTACTGGAAGGTTTCAAATAGGAGAGCACATACACTCATTGGCGGGAGACAGTTTGGAGATTGTAGTTTTATTTAGAGATTGGATTAGAGAGGATCGTAGAAGGTGCGGTCAAACAGAGATCAATGAAGAAGATGACTACAACTACAATGAAATCTTATCCGAGGGAGCAAGAAACGACGTTGAACAATTTGACCAACAACTTTCAATTCCAACAGAAGATCAAGGGCGTCTTTGGGTCCGTGTGAGCTGTGCCACCGCATAAGGCCCCCAAAAATGATAAATTTTATTGGCCCTTTTTTCATTTTTATTAAGTAGTATTAGCCAGAATTTACTATAAAGGCCCATAATTCGTAGGTTTTCGTAGGTCTTAGCCCAATCAAATTATTGAAATCGTATATTTACTTATATTAAGGGCCTACTTTTACGAATTAGAACAGAGCCCTCAAAATGTTTGAGACGGCCTTGCAGAAGATCCTCGATAGATTGTCAGAAAATTAGAAAAAGTATGGTTAAATATGTAATTTTTAATGGCAATTTTACTATGTGATTTGCAACTTTTGAACTACGAAACAAAGTTGCAATTTTAAAATTGTATTAATTTTTTTTTTATATTTCTATTAAATAATATAAGAGGCAATTAGCCTTGGGATATTTTTTCACTATCTTGTTCAATTATTTAAGTGTTTAAATATATATTTTTTAAAATTAAGTGTCTAGAATTTTTTTATAAAATTCCCCAAATCTCCCTACCCGACCCGACCCATCCCGTCCCCCCAAATCCCGTCCCCTATGCCTGCGGGATGTGGGACGGGACGGGACCTATTCCCGTCCCCCATATCCCGGCCCGCCCTGCCCCTCCAAACTCGATCCGGTCCCTCACTCCGTCCCCCAAAATCCCGTCTCATCCCACCCCACTGGCTACCCTTACTTTTTTAGGATCAAATTTCTTCATTCCTCAATCCTGACTTAACATAATATTCACATATTAACATGAATACTCTAAGGACCCGTTTGGTATGAGGAATGATAGATAATTAATCCGGAATTGAATTTGAGATGAGTTTATTCCATATTTGGTTGGAATAAAATCGCGATATAACTAATTCCGAAATTAATTATTTCATGATTGTAGTGTTATTTTTATCCTTGTGGAGAATGAAATAACTAATCTTGGAATAATCAATCCCTGATTAACTTGTTCCCACCCAAACAAATCCGTAAGACTCGTTTAGTATGAGCGATAATGGATATTTAATTTTGGGAGTAAATTTATGAGGAGTTTATCCCATATATGATTGAGATAAAATAGCTATATTACTAATTTCAATATTAATTATTCGAAAATTATAATATTATTTTATCCCAGTAGAAAGATGGAATAACTAATCTTGGATACTTGTTCCTAACTAAACAATCCCAAAATTGTAAGAGGGCTTCAGGCCCAACTGAAATTTGGGGATGGGGGGGGGGGGGGGGCAGTAAAAACTTAAAAATTATAGTGGGGTCTGGACGTGAATACTTTTCTATGCTGGTCCCCAAGACCAACAGCAAAGGGCAGGCCTAGAAAAATCAAAGCCCGTCAATCGGGCTCTTTTTACTGTTTTGATCGCCACCGCGTTTTCTTCTCCGTTTGTTTATTTTTCAGATTTGTTGAAAGGAGAGATATCGTCGAGAAAAAATGGGGGATCAGATAGCAAGAGGTGAAGATTTCGAGAAGAACGCTGAGAAGAAGCTCACCGGTTGGGGCCTTTTCGGTTCCAAATACGAAGATGCCGCTGATCTGTTTGATAAAGCTGGCAATTGCTTTAAACTCGCCAAATCATGTTAGTTTCCCTTTTTTTCTCATTTTATTAAGATCTAGTAAGTATTTCTCTTCATATGTTTTTGAATCCCTAACTTCGTGATCGGACTCATGTTTGATTATAAGATTTCATTTTTTTATCGTTGTATTAACGGTGGTATTGATTGTTTTTTTCTTTTCTTTTTTAAATGTTGAATGTAGCTGATTCGAAATGATTATACGAGAATCGGTAAAGTTTTTTATGCATTTTCTAATTAAATGATCTTCCTTATTAATTATGAATATGATTGTTTGGTTCAAGTAATGAGCTGGTAGACGCATTCGATCATGATTGTTTGGTCCAAGTAATTAGCTGGTAGATGCATTCGATCATGATTAAAGCCCGCAAACTTGTGTAAAATTTTGCTGGATTTGATTAGTTAATTAATTGTTGGGGCATTTGGGAAGACTTTCATTTGTATTAGTTATTTAATCTTTTAAACAACTGCAGCATTGTTCATTTAAGGAGAATATTTACTGAGCAGATTTTGTCTTACTTTAGGTTATAGCTTGCTTATACCTCTTTGCTTATTGCTTGGCATATGCCTATTTTGATGATTCCTCTGTCACCTTTTTTCCTTGGTAGAATTGATTCTATAAATGGAAAGAGATACTTTGTAGATAGAAAAAAAATACCATTTCCTTTAATTTAGATTTCTTAGATTGTATAAGATGGGCATAATCTTTTTAATGGTGTAAGAGTGAATAAATTTCTTAATAAGGCAAGGTCTTAAGCTCCTTACAACAACAACAACAACATACCCCGTATATTCCCACAACTGGTGTCTGGGGAGGGTGGGTGTACGCAGACCTTACCCCTACCTTTGTGGGGTAGAGAGGTTGTTTCTTATGGACCCTCGGGTCAAGAAAATCATTTTTCAGAAAAAATGTTTGAAAGAAAAGCAATAGTAAAAGCTATGATAAAATACTTGAAGGAAGAAAAATAATGACAGTTCAAATATTAAAGGTGGAGAAAGGCTCGCAGTTTCATAAATTCTGTCACCATTTTGTGTGCTAAGAAATTGCAGAATAATTTCTTGTTACCTGGTTATTTCAGGGGATCAAGCTGGAGCAGTATATGTTAAATTGGCTAATTGTCATCTCAAGGTAAGTGTTAGATCCTCCTGTAATAAGTTGTGTCTCATTGATGCTCTTTCCTTTCATTCTTTCTCACAGATATATTCAGTTCTTGAAAGTCGATTCACTTTTATGTTCACAGTTGGATAGCAAACATGAGGCTGCTAATGCTTATGCTGATGCTGCTCATTGCTACAAGAAGTCAAATACTAAAGGTTTGTAAGTCATGGAACACTTATTTGCTTCAAAAACAGCACTTCTATGTTGCATGCTTCCAAAATATTATAAGCAACATTTGTGGATGCAAGTCTGTTCTGCTCTACGTATAAGCCTCTTTTCATTAGGATCTTCTTAGAGGTTTTGCATTTAGTAACATTATCTTGTCCCACGACAAATTATTTGAGTGTTTGTTGGTGTCATACCTGATTAGACCTTGTTCCAAGGTAGTTTCTCTACCATCCATAAGCTGCTAGGTGTTCTTCTTTATGGGCAAGAGAAAGATTGGAGTGTATTGCACCGCTAACTAGTTTGGGATATAGGCATGATTCAAAATTCCTTCCAGAGATAAGTTTCAGATTATTTTAAAACAGAATAAGTTCTGAAGCATTTGGAAACTATTGAGTTTATGTTAAATATCTTAATAACAGTAACTTTACTGAATTAGTATGTAACATATGTAATGATTTCATGTTTACAAAGAAAACGAAGTTATTGCACTTTTACATCAAGAAACTTCATGCATTAATACTTAACATAAAAAATATCTACAAAATACTGTACACAACGCATAACATCCTTTATCACATACGATGCTGAAATAGTAACTTTGTTGAATTCAATGGAAGTAAGATAATCTACTCCCATTTATGTTCTAACATTTGTTTGTTATTTCATAAATATGATAAGTTATTTAAAGGTTGTTGCAGACTGAAACATTGGCAATATTATTGCTATGATAGTTACAAATTAAAAAAAATCTTTTGATAAATTCCTAGAATGTTGCTTGGAACAAATAATTTTGAATACAGTTAAATTTCTTTCTTCTGGTCTAAAAACGTAAAATGTATTGGAGTGCTGGAAATGTTTGGAAATCTAAACCATCGATATTGCTAAGCACCACAATGGTAAGTATCATGAGTATATTTCCTTCAGGGCTTTGGTTCAATGGCAAAGGCAGTACAGTGTGAGACGTGTGATACACACACAGAATGAGTGCGGAACCAATTTTTGTATTTAAGCGGGGAAGGGTAGATGGGGAGAGCCAATATCTACTGAGTTTTGTAGGTGGAAATAGTGAATTATAGTATATATCAACCTATCAACTACACCTCAACCCGAATTACTTGGGCTTGGTTGTATGCATCCGGCTTAGCCATTCTACGCTATTCATATCCATTTCGCTCCTAAAATCATATATGGTATAATTCTAATGCCATATCATTTCTGAGAAATGTTTTTTGAAAATCATCACATTGTAGTTATCTTTAGCGTTGGCTTAAACAAACTGGATTCTGTATTGTGTATCCTGCAGAGGCAATATCGTGTTTAGAGCAGGCAGTGAACATGTTTCTGGACATTGGGAGGCTAAGTATGTCTGCAAGATATTACAAGGTATAACTATATTACCTGCAAGAATTTGGATGTGGTCTTTGATGTTTTAGAGGCTTGTTCTCTGTGTTCGATGAGTCTTTTCAGGTAAGCACATGATCTATTTCGTGGTTCTAGTCAGCTCAATGCTTAGTTTCTTTTATGTACATAACTGATTGAATATAATATTACCAAGAAAGGTGATAAGTGACTGGTCTTGTGTTGTGTCACTTTGTTATTAATGTAGTATACGATCCTCACACCAAAACGATTGTAGAGATTGCTGCTATTTTAGTTGGAGTATCTCTAGGAAGCTTGGTTTCACTGTATGAAAGATATGTAATGTGTCTTGTGTGCAGGAAATTGCTGGACTATATGAGCAAGAGCAAAATTTGGAGCAGGCTGTTAGTTACTACGATAAGGCAGCTGATCTTTTCCAGAGTGAAGATGTAACAACAACTGCAGATCAATGCAAGCAGAAAGTTGCACAATTCTCTGCTCAAATAGAGAAGTAAGATTCATAGTATTTAAGTAGTGATATTGTTTCCAGGAAAAGAAAGAATGTCGATACATCTCATGATAAAATTGTTGCTTAGAACTGGAAGATATTGCACATTTCTCTGTCAAATCATTGAGGTTGGTCTGGTCTTCTTGGACTTCTGGTGAATTCATCTCTTGTGGATGAAACAAACGGGAAAAAAATGTAAAAGAGGTCAATGTCAGTGGTTAAGAACAGGTTATCAAGTCCAAATTAAGAGTAGAACTATGAATAAATTGTCATTTGATGCATCCCATATTTCATGGTGTTAGTAAAGTTGTAAGCTTTTGTTTTAGCTTCTTATTGTTCTATGTTTTATAAGAATGGGAATGTTCTCTTACAAATTCTGACATCATTTTCTCAGATATCCAAGAGCCATTGAAATCTTTGAGGAGATTGCACGTCACTCAGTCAATAACAACTTGTTGAAGTATGGAGTTAGAGGGCATCTTCTTAATGCTGGTATTTGCCAACTTTGTAAAGGTGATGTTGTTGCAATCATCAATGCCTTGGAGCGATATCAGGTACGGGGTTACTTGTTCAGCCACTAAGTTTCTATCCACAGACATCATATCAATTGGTAAATATTGCATCTTTATCTGCAGGAGCTGGATCCAACATTTTCAGGGACACGCGAATGCAAATTGCTAGTGGTATGTCATAGCTTGTATATTCCAGCTCGTGAATGTTATTTTCTCTTCTGGTTCCTTACCCTCTTCTTTTAGACAATTGCTGGGTCTGGTCTGTCAAAACGGTTTTCATCATATCAAAATCTACAAATTGCTTCGTATTTCATATGATCCAATGCATCTATGGTTAACTACCTCCTAGTATTCAGATGATCATATTGAGATGCATTCACACAAGGACCAAAAGCCAACATAAGATTTCACTCAAGCACTTACTCTTGCTGCTTCACAGTTACCATATAGGCGTTCTATGAATGTGACGTTAAAGAGTTAACTTGATATGATAATTTATAATGACAGGATTTGGCAGCTGCGATTGATGAGGAAGATGTTGCAAAGTTCACTGATGCTGTCAAAGAGTACGATAGCATGACACAACTGGTAATTTTCAGCTCGACTTTTGTTAACCAATTAAAAGAAAAATATTTGTTACGGTGGCATGACATAATGTACATTTTACACTTTGGTATAATGTATTTCTTGTAGTGGATACACACACACACCCCACATGCACGTGCGCGCAAACAGATATATGTATGCAGTGTTTGTATCAGTGACTCCCCTAATTGTTATGGACCATCATTATTTTAGTTTAAAAAGAATTATGCTGGAAGATCATCAAACATTTGTCATCCACATTCTCAAAAGTTACTTGAAATGTTTTTCTTGTCTCTAGCATTTTAAAATTCCTGTCTATAGTCCTCAAGCAGTTAGTGAGAGCGAGCGAGGAGCCAATGTTGGGTATGACGACCCCAGTTTCTTCCGTGCTCTATAAAATCGCGATGTTCTTCCACTTTGCAAGAGGTTATTTCTGGCAAGAGAGTTTCTTTAGTTCTGCTTCAATACTCATGCAAAAGAGAATGTCTTTGGTAAGCAAAATTTTTTAGTGAGAGCAATACAGGAGGAATCGTATTTACAGAGCTTATGAGAAAAATAATCCAAATAATTCTTAAGTATATAGTATGTTGTGTGAAGCTCACTAGATCATCTATACACGTGGTTATGTCCTTGTTCTGCCAACGCGAAAACAGATAAGTCTTTGGTTTCCATGTGTTTTTTCAACTCATTTGAAAGATATGCAGCTTGTCTCCTGAGTAATAGTTAATGCATGAAGGTTAACTTTCCATGCTTCATACTGGCATACCCAGTGTTATTAAAGGCCATCACATCGTCGCTTAAAGCGATGCAAACCCAAGGATTATCGCTTTATGGGCCTTAGAGTTTCAAACAATGACGCGCAAGGTTTTCCTCACGATAAGTGTTGATTCTTGCATCTCAACTTTGAGAAGTTAACTAAAATCAGCATTATTGTATATTGGATTAGTTATTTTAATTGAAAATTTGTTTGTTTTAGTACTAAATTCATATGGTTTTTTAATCTTCCATAAGTTGTGTTCTCAACTTCAAATAAGCGCACACCCCTTCACTTCTCGCTTTTCGTTTCAAGCTCGGGGGACTTCGTTGTTCTTTACGCTTTTTGCTTTTAAAAACACTGGGCATACTTCATCCACTTGGACTTCCTGCGGTTTGCAAGACCTAATAAAATTACTGTCGACTTCATTGGTGTTTTTTTTCTATTTCAAAAAAATAAACATCGATGAAGTCAACAATAGCTTCCTAACCTAATTGGCTGTCATCAGTGCATAAGCTAGTAGCATCGTCATCGATTCTTGTGAGGCACTATCTGACCTCAGGTTCTTTTAGTCTGGTACTAGAGTTGAATTGTTTGCATCAACTCTAATTGAACTCTAGGGTGCTTAAAATTTTGTGTTTTATGTAACAACTGTAGCATAACCCATGCATGTTTAGCTCAATACTTATAGTTATACAGCAATTATCTAGACACATTTGCTAGAGGTCTTTAGCAGCTTTTTATACCGATGAAGAACGCTTCTTTGGGTTGACTACCAGTACTCCTGCTGTTTGAGTTATGAAGAGGCATATTTTTAAGGAGATATAGATTACGTTGCAAGTTTTACAAGGTACAGGATGTGCTTGAAATTGAGGACCAGAGATGGTGCATTTAATCCTGATTTTATTTTCAATGAAGGGTAGAGAGGGTATGTTAAGTCAGGTTAAACTTGTATGAGAGATTGCAGGTTTTATAAGTGATGGGGCAGTAGACAAAGTTGAGTACAGAAACAGCTTTACTGACCTTGAAACTTCGCCAAATGCATGCATTGACATTTAAACTTGAAAGTTGACGTGTGCAATAGAATAGCTATACAAGTGTTTCACATAGTAATAGGTCATGCCTGAGGCAGCTGACTTCATAAAACAATAGTTATCTGGTCATTCACATTATATTCAATTTGACATATCTATAAGGTGGTTTCATTTTTCGGCGTCAATGCTTTGTGAATTCATACTTGGTTGCTTAATTGACTTGAGCACATATTATGTTCATTTACAATCTACTTATGATGTTTGTTATGCCGCTCTGCAGGATGCTTGGAGGACAACACTTCTTCTAAGAGTCAAGGAAACATTGAAGGCGAAGGAGCTCGAGGAAGATGATCTTACTTAATTTGTTCCTCTCTGACCTATTGTAAACTATTAGTACATCCTTTATGTGATTTTATTGGTACTGGGTGATTGATTGTTATCATGCTTGCTTGAATGCATTGTATTTGTACTAAACTGAGTTTGACTGGTTACAAGGTTTTTGTCTGATGGTCGAAGTTGAAGCCTGGAGGCTGAGAGGTCCCAAATTTTGTACAATTCTGTATTGGTGTGGGTATTTGTACCATCAAGTATGTGTAAATAAATGTTCTTATTTGGACTAGAAGGACGATTAAAAAAAATGTTGGTTGCCAGGAAGAAAGTGAAAATCGGAGTTTAAGCTTCTGAGACATCAATAGCTTGTAAGTTGTAATACAAGAAAAACAGAGCTAGGATTACCGTCATCTCAGATGATTCATTTGGTTATCTGCTGTTGCTAATGAAGGACCAATGGGGAATACCGAACAATAAATGTTGAGATGGAGTTAGGCTCCTTGTAGAAATGCTAAGGTCCCTTTTCTATCCTTGGGTCCTCTAATTATGGATGATGGTTTATTCTTTCCTCAATTAAAATTGATTGATTCATGTGCTTACCCCTTTAGCAAGCTATTCTCTTCCATTATCATCTCCACTTAAGTGAAAGACTGCTCCTTTTTTCCTTTGTCCTTCATTTGGTACAAGATTAACTCGGAACTTGCAAGTGCTTTAAAAGTTTAGAAGACTTCTACTATACTAGTAGACTTAGAGGTGGATCTAGGATTTCTATAACATGAGTGCACTACTAAAAGGGGGGGGGGGGGGGGGGGGGGGGGGGGGGGATGTGGTAGTTAATTATCAGGCAGGCAGAGCAAACTAGCAGATAGGAGTACTCTTGTTGCTAAAACTTTGGACGTGTTAATATGAATCGTCATTGAAAATTAAAGCACCACGCTTATTTGCTGTGCATATAGCTCTTTTGCAACTTGCAATTGTTCATCTAAAAAAAACAGAAAAAAACAATCCACGCCAACTTAAATCAAGGAAATGTCTCTCTTGCTTAAAGTTCAAAACAAAGATGGTCAAGATAAATATCTATACTTTGGGGCGTACAAGTACATGGGTGCGTATAGTTACTACTACTATCACTAACTATTAGCAGTTCCACTACTCCCTTCATCTCAATTTATGTGATATCGCTTTTCAAGAGTTAGTTTGACTAATTTTTGAAATCAAATTGAATTTGATTAACTTAATGTTTTAAAATTAAAATTTGAATATTAAAAGCTATACAAAAATATTATAAATGATAATTTTTCTCATGTCAATACAACTCTGGTAGCTAGACACAAATACTTGTAAATAGGGAAATATGGTTCTAAAAACACTGTATATGAGATGTGATATGGTTTTATTTAAGTAACCCTATTGTACTTTGACGTGATTAATGAGAAAGAATCCAAAGCGTTAAATCTTGAATCATTCTTTGAATTTCTTCACATACCAGAGCCTCTATCACTGATCATAAATTAAACTGCAAATTGCAATAGGATTGATTTTTACTTATCAATCAATAGTGTAATTAGTTATGCATGAAGCAATGAGAGAATATCATAGTTCGAATTTCAGAAATTAAACTTCAGAACACAGTGTTATAAAGTTTAAATTGTGGAGTTCGAACTTCAGACCTGTGTCTTGAACTTCATGCTTATATCCTTTCATATTTATAGCAGCCAGTTTATCTTAAAAATTTAAATTATTGAGCATAAGAATGAAATGGATCCAAATGGCACAATGACGAATAATTGAATATTAAGAATTAGTAGGCCTACCCTTACTAGTTTGGGTTAGGCATAGTAATTATAAGAGAAAGTTACGTAAGTATGCACTATTAAAATTGACATTGCAGATTTTCAACATAAAAATGAATATATCAATTATAGCCAAATAAAACCTTCTTAGCAAAATCCCGGGAAAAACAAAACCCCCATCCTCAATCTAAAATCTAGCAATGTATTAATTAGTAGAAGATAATCCATAATGAAACATTCATCCTTTTAGGCCGAATATTTGCTGCCATATCAAGCTAAGTTCCAACATTCTCGCACAACTAGTTATACAAATTACTATTTATTTGGTACAATTTTATGAATAAAATTATATTTAATTTATATATTAAAATAAAGTATATTACGCTTGTAGTAATACGTATTAAATGAAAATAATACACATATTGTGAAGTGTTTTAAAAAACTAAGGTAGTTGGTATCACACTGTTATATAAATTTTATACTAATGCATATATTACTTATTGGCATTTGAATACTCATTGATATGCTATTGGTATATAAATATTTAAAATGTTGCATATTATATGTATTATAGTGTTTTATAAATATAAAGTGCTTAAATTTTAAGTTGTATATAATTAAAATACAAACATAATATTTTGTTATAATGATGATATATTTAATGTATTTATTTTTTATTTTCAATCAGCTTTGAAACTTTGTAGCAAAGTTTTGAGCCAAATATATACATTTTATAATGTATTTATATATAATATAATTTTTGATTGTTTTTAATTTACAAAAAATATATACAGCAGTGCATATACATTGTATATTCATCTCTAAAGAAATATGTTCCTTGATTTTATTGATGAATGATTTACAATATACATATATATGTTACAAGAATATTTACTTTGATATAAACTAGGTAACTAATTATCCTAATTACAAAAGGATTATAATTCTACCTAAAATAGGAGATATACAATTAATACAATTAATGAAAAAGAATATTGAGAAATATTCTATTACACCCCGAAGTCGAATCGGGAGGTTCTCAAACATTGAGACTGGCTAAAAAATCATCAAATAGTATGCGTGGAAGTCCTTTGGTGAAGATGTCGGCAATCTGATACCTGGAAGGAACATGAAGGACACGAACTTGACCACGAGCCACTTTTTCGCGAACGAAATGAATGGACATCTCAATGTGTTTAGTGCGCTGATGTTGGACGGGATTGCCGGAAAGATATATCGCACTAATATTATCACAGTAGACTAGTGTTGCCTTTTGAATCGGACAATGAAGCTCAAGTAGAAGGTTACAGATCCAACAAGACTCAAAGACGACGTTGGCAACACCTCTGTATTCTGCTTCTGCATTGGATCCGGATAGTGTAGGTTGCCTTTTGAAAGACCAAGATAATAGGTTATCTCCGAGGAAAACACAATAACCAGACGTGGAGCGTCGGGTGTCAGGACATCCACCCCAGTCAGCATCAGAATAAGCAGTGAGACTAGTGAGCAAAGACCTGTATAGATGTAATCCGAAGTGAAATATACCTTGAACGTATCATAAAATACGTTTGAGGGCATGCATATGTGCTTCCGTCGGACTGTGCATGTGCAAGCAGATTTGTTGCACGACATGGGATATGTCTGGTCTCGTGAATGTGAGGTACTGCAGGGCCCAAGCCAGGCTATGATAGTGAGTCGGGTCTGAATATGAAGGGTCGGTATCAGCGCTGAGCTTGGAATTGGTGTCTATAGGAGTGTGGGATGGTTTGCAAGATGTCATGCCTGCACAGTCAATGATATCTTCAGCATACTTATTCTGACATAGAAATTGGCCACCAGAATGTCGAGTGACAGAGATACCCAAGAAGTAACTCAGGGCCCCCAGATCTTTCATAGCAAACCTAGAGGAAATGAGAGACATAATGGACCGGCGGAGAATATCAGATGATGTCATCAACATATAATAATATGTAAGCCATGTCTGTACCCTTGGTGTAAATGAACATGGAATGATCGGATCTGCTGTGTGAAAAACCGATAGAAGAGACATAATCGGCGAACTGCTGGTACCATGCTCGAGGAGCCTATTTCAGTCCATAAAGAGATTTCCGCAACAGACACACATAATCCAGTTGAATAGGATTCCTGAAACCCACAGGCCGATGCATATATACCGTTTCATGAAGTTCCTCATGTAAGAAGGCATTCTTGACATCAAGCTGATAAATGAGCCAAGACTTGGATATGGCAATGCTGAGGACAATCTGGATGGTTGCGGGTTTTACGATCGGGCTGAACCTATAAGTAGGGGTGGCCAGTGGGCCGGGATCGGGACATTCGGGCCGGGTTTGGTGGGATCAGGTCGGGGCAGGACGGAGGAAGGGGCGGGATTGGGTTGGGTCAGGCAGGATCAGGATAGGCAGGATTTACCGATGTCCCGCCCCGATCCCGATCCCGTCGGAATCGGGTCGGGTCGGATCGGGATCGGGATCCCAGGCGAATTTTTTTTCCCACTTAATTTAAAAAATAACATATATATAAAAACTCAATAATTAAACAAGACAAGATAGTGTAATAAAAATATTCCAAGGCTGTTTTTGTTCCTCTTATATTATTTAATAGACATGATTTTTTTTGTAATACAAATACAATTGTCAAAATTGCAACTTTGTGGTGTTGTTCAATAGTTGCAAATTACATAGTAAAATTGCAATTAAAAAAATTACATTCTGAAAAAAACCTGTTCTAGTTTCTTGATAGTTTCATGTGGTTCTTCGGTTGGAATTTGTATTTATTGGTCAAATTGCTCCACGTCGCTTCCACCACCTTTGGATAAGATTTCGTTGTAGTTTTCATGTTTTTCTTCGTTGATCTCCGGTTGACCGCACCTTCTCCGTTCTGCTCGTATCCAATCTCTGAATAATACTACAATCTCCAAGCTGTCTCCGGCTAATGAGTGTTTGTGCTCTCCTATTTGATATCTGCCGGCAGAAAAAGCGCTTTCAGACGCCGTTGATGACGCGGGAATGTTCAAAACATCTCGAGCCATCAATGAAAGTGTCGGAAAGGTCTTCTCATTCCCCCTCCAGTATTTCAGCAAGTCTTCACGTCCTTCTTCATTGAGAACTGCTTGGTACGGTATAGAACCCTGCAAAATAAAAATATCAAACTCGCTAATTTGGTTAGTAGCGGTACGGCCGCACATTCTATTTCTGAGGCTTTTAATACTAGCCGCAGAAACAACATGTCTTTTGTGAGGTTGTGTTGAAGAAGAAAAAGATGGCATGGAAGTCGGTCAGTTGCTAGCACTTTCTTGTTGGTAAAACCTATATACTTTTAAGCATTCGTCTTCTACGCTAGACAACACTTCTTCTTTAGTTTGTTCAATAGGTGGTGGGTGATTTGGATTTTTGGGACTTGGAGGTGGTAGTACTTCTATACAATCGTAAATAGTTTCAATAAGTGATTTAGTACCGTCTATTTTAATAGTCGGATTTAACACAACACCAATAATATAAATAGTGGGAATAGGAATAAAATATTTTTCTATTTTGATAAACATTTTTTAATAGCTGCCTTATAAGCTGGTTTTTTTCATATATTCACTAAGTAATAAAAATATTAGAGCTATATAAAACAACATAGTTGAAATAGTAGGATAGTATATATCAGAAAATTCTTTTGTTGCTTGAAAAAATTTCTCTAAAAATACAACCAGTTCGGAAATTTTTACCCAATCGCTATCTACAACCATATCAGCTGGATTTTGATTATGAGAGTTAAAAAATAAAGTTATAGTTTTTCTATAGTCATAAGCAACAAATAGTTGCTCGTATAAAGAATTCCACCTAGTGGGTACTTCTTCTGGAATTTTTCTATAAGGTAGTTGGCAATCGTGACAAGTTTTTTATATTCTTTTCTTCGTTGTATTCTATTATTTTAAAAATAAAGTTTATAGAAAATTGTATTTTACTAAGAATGTCTTCAAAAAGTGATAGACCATCCTTTACAATTAAGTTATATATACAGCATGCACATTTTATATGAAAATGATCTGGAAAAGATGGAGTTAAACTATTTTTAAAATTGTAATAGTGTAATTGTTAGAAGAAGCGTTATCTAATGTAATAGTCATAATTTTATCAGTCATTCCATAATAATTGTACACTTGATAAATATTTTCTGCAATAAAAGTACCAGTGTGCCTATCATCTATATATCTATACGGTAAGATACGTTTTTGCATAGACCATTTATAATCTATCGAATGACAAGTTACCGTTAAATAATCATGGCCGTTAGTACTACAGCCTATATCAGAAGTGATAGCCACTTTGCCATTAAAATGATATAATGAATAACGTAAATACTGTTGATATTCATGTGCAAATTTAAATACATATCTCTTAACAGTTGATCTAGGAAAACCGTTAAAAGCAGGATTATACATATCTCTAATGTAATGAATTAAACTGGGAGATAAAGGAAATGAAAAAGGCAAACCCTCCACATAAACTAATTTTTCTATTGCTTCCCTATCTCTATGTTTATCGTATTTAGGGCCTACAATTCCCCCCGTTATAGGGTTAATTTGACCATGTACTTGTTCCGGGACAGTATGCGAACCTTGTCCCGATGGAGCGGACGTTTGCGCACCCGGTTTTGAAGCCTCATATTGGTCATACCTAGCAGGATGAGACCTTGATACGTGTCTCATTAAACTCCCCGTCCCACCTTGACCTTTTCCAGTTTTAAATTTAAAACATCTTTACAATCTTACATCTAGCTACTTGATTCTCTACGTCCCTATCAAAAAATGTCCATGTATCTGATTTTAATGTTCGTTTTTCTGGACCTCGTCTCATACTATGGGCAATAGGAGGCATTTCAGTTGAAGGTGCACTAGTAGGTGTGTTGTCATCTACATTGGTGGGTGTATCATCTAGATCATCGTCTAAATTAAAGTCTTCTTGAGTTCCAGAAAATGGCTCATCGTTTAAATCTAAGGGTATTGTAGGAAAATGTTCAGTATCAACAAAATCATACTGTGTAGGAATAAGATTCTGTCTAGAAATAGGACCCTTGCCCTTGTTGCCCCTACTAGAAGAAGCATGACCCCTACCCGTAAGCATACGTTTAAATTCTTCCATTATAAATTTATAATTATACTAATAAATAATTAAAGTAACTGAAATTAAGTGCGCTAAATAAAATAAACAGACAATAATAATTTAATGAAGGAACAAATGTACCAAACGCCGACGTAACGTCGACGTGTAATCGAGAGGTTGAAAATTGAAACTTTGCTCGATGAAAGATCATCAAGCTAGTTGCCAACTTCACTCCCAAATGAATAAATAAAATTGAATATTTAGTAGACAATGTAGACTTGTAGAGAGATATATTGAGAGATTGTAGGAAGATTTGTGAGAAAGATGAAGAGAAAATGAGGTATTTACAGTTGGAAAATTGGGTTAAAGTGTAAATATAATAACTTATGGATTAAAAATAAATATTAAGGGGGGTAGGGGGGGTTGAGGGAGGCCAAAAATGGCCATTACACAACGACCATTTTAAATGGTCGTTGGTGCAACGATTATTTTTGCAAAAGGGGACGTTTCGGGCGGGATCGGGGCGGGACAGGGATCGGGTCGGGACTGGCGGGCCTAGGGCGGGTCGGGACAAGAGTATGTCCCATCCCGGTTTGAGTCCCGATACTGAATGTTTTTTTTAAAATGTCGGGTTCGGGGCGGTGTCGGGGCGGGACCGGGATGAACCTGGCTCACTGGCTAACCTTACCTATAAGACGAGCATTGTACTTCTCAGAAGAACAATCAGATTTCTTTTTATGTCTAAAAATCCAAATCCTCCGTAGTTCCTTTCTTGTGAGAGACATATCGTCAAAGTATGGGACAAGATTGCCTCACTCTGATACCAAATTGATGTAAGTACGGAGGGCTTTGAGTTAGTAAGTAGTTCGGATCTTGGTGAGATTCGGGTTGACCTGAAAATAGGTGAGGAAAATAGGGTTCTCGATTTATCGGTAGGTAGTATGGTGGTTGAAGGCTGTTTCGGGTGGTTTGGCTTAAAAGCGTGAGTTAGCATTTTGGGAAGTGATCCCGGGAATGTTACGGGAGATGGTGGTGGTGGTTCTTTGGTATTTTAGTGGATCTAAGGTTGTAGAAACAATCTGAGGTAGCAATGGTCTGAAAAGAGGATTCGGTGGGACGTTGGGGTGGTTGTTTGTACTTGAGGGTATTTGTAGTTGATTGCGGGTATTGAGATTTGGTGGGGGTGTTTGTGAGATGCTGTGGAGGGTGGGGATGTAAACAAATAAGTAATTGGAGCACGGATTGTATACGGATTGTTGGAAACAATCCGAGACACAAACCAAGTCACAATTCGGTTGATATGGGTCCTTGGATGGTAACACGAGGAGTCAATTGCTCGTGTGGGATCCAAGATGTTGTGATCAATTTCACAAGGACTAGGTTGAGGTTTGCTGCCCTCAATGCTCAAGACTAACCTAGCAAGGGTGATCGAAACCTTCGATACAAGGGTGGTTCTCCCGGAGGATCAACTAAGTATAACAATCCCGGATGGAAATACTTAGCTAAATTGAATTAACACTCAAGTTTTTCATTCAACAATAACTGATTAATACAATATCCTAAGGGCTCATTTTATAGTAAGATAAGGAACCTTCTAGAAAGACAAACATAAAGACACAAACCTAGGACTACACGGCTAAGGTGGGAACGGGGGAAATGGAAAGGGCATCGGCCGAGTGAGACTTTATGCCCAAGTACAATGTGTTCTAGACTTTCCTTGAAGACACTTGAATGAGCTCTTTGGAGAGTGTGATATGCATGGCCCCTGGTCGTTGGAGGAGAGAGCAAGTCGAGCAACTCTTCGTCTTCCCAAACCGTTTATTGTTGTTCCTCAAACCGTGTATTGTTGTTCTCCATTTGAGTAAATCTATACACGGTTTGCTTACTTTGAAGACCACACTTCTAGATGGCACATTCTCTTCTTGTTGCCGTGTACATGTCACCCTTGGATGAGGACTCTCTCGGCCTAGTTACTGTCCCTCCTTAAATGTGTCCTAAGGTGTAGCTAGGGGTTATTAAATGACTTGATGGTGTCCTAAGTAAACTAGTAGCTAAGCTAAGAAGGTAAAAATAACAAATTAAAGACAATAGCTAAACAAGGCCTCGGCCAAGACCAACATTTAAGGCCGAATAAAGTACAACTCTCTTAGATGATCAAGTGTTGTCACCTACGCCATTTCATACTCCATACGTCTTCATGCTATGAGCCGTGTGTCGAAGGCTCACCTTGGACAATTTCGGAGTCCTACTTCTTGGCTCGATTTGAGGGATTAGGTAATGGGTTTGATTTACATCAATATCTTGAAATTTGGACAAGGATGATATTCTTTCATCAAAGCTTTTTAAAAAGAACATACTTTGTGAATCAGTATAGCATATAACTACATTAATATACTTATAACTACATTAGTTAACTAGAATAGTCGAAGAATATACACTTTAATTTTGTAGACGGCTACTCGAAACTGCTCCATTATAAAGAAAAATACATAAACTCATGCTGTTTGTTTGTCATCATTCATTAATGTTAGTGATACTAAATGTCACATGTTTCTCTCTTTGGTGCTAATGGACGAACCACAAATTTTAGTATTTAAAATTAATGTTCTACAAGACATAATGAATATATAAATAAATAAATAAATAAATAAAAAAAAGGACAATTCTTATTAGCTCTTTAGAAGAGGGCATGAAGAATGGCATATCCCACTTTATTGAGTAGTTCTGTCTCATGGATGATTAATTGCCTCTTTTTAGCACCTTATTACACGACCACTAAAACCATTAACTGGCTTCTAAGGTTAGTGAAAGGTTCAGTACTAACAGGCTATGTTAAAGGGAAGCTTTTTCATATGCCACTAACATAATACTCCTATTATCTAAAATGAATCAGACCTCTAACTTTATTAAAATATTAACTTGTAGTTTTTACGCGTTACGATGTAGTTGGTGAGTAATTAATATAATGAAACTAGGAGTTAGAAATACATGCTGTTGGCGTCAGCAATAATGGGAAAAGTAGAAAACCCAAAAGGGAAAATTCTAATCTAAGTTCAAATGTCTTAGCTTTTGTTTAAGGAATTCCAGCACTAATATCTGTTAAGAGTCTCACATCGGATATGAAATGTAAACATGAACTCCTTATATGTACTTGAACAATCCTCATCCTACAAGCTAGCTTTTGGGATTGAGTTAGACTCAAGATCCATTCTTTATATGGTATCAGAGCTAGATCCGTCCCAATTTTTTATTCACTGATGTTGGGCCTCCAAATTATTATTGAAAATTTGCCTTTGGTGGGGAGGTGCGTCCACCATATTTAATGAATTAAACACTAGTGTTCCGCATGTTGGAGGCTTTGTCTCTTCACACGTGCATAATCTACTAAGTGAGTAGATGACCGTAGGGCCAAGAATCGTCAAATTTCGTTGAGAAATGAAAGAGATATTGGTCCACGGAGTAAGGTATTTGAGGCATGAAAATATGGTGTGGGACAAATCTACTACATCGGTGGGAAAAAGAAGAATTGCTCTATTTATAAGTCTCTAAATTGGCTAAGGGTTTGGGACCCAAGGGGTAACCCATGTGTTTAAAGGAGGGATGACCTAGATGTGCTTGAGTTCAAGGCTAAGCCCACACGCGCGCCGCCGCCGCCCGCCCGTCCGGTCCGGGCTCAGATCACGGGTCACGAGACTTGGGCTTCTTCTGATAGACCCCCAAATTATTTAATATTTACAGTTTGATCCCTGGAGTTTCTGGAATGTTGAATTTGGGAATGAAGGAAGGCAGAAAGTTTCTGCCTACCGTTGGAGTTGATTTTTGGGGGCGTTATTGTGCATTAACCAGCCATTACTTGGCTGATTAACTTCCTCCATTAACAACCATTACTTGGCTGAATTGCACACTCCTTCAATGGCCATAAACATCCATTACTTGGCTGTTTTATTCCCTCTCCTTCAATGGCCATTAACAGCCATGTCTTGGGCAGTTGAACAACCTCCCTTATGCTATATATTGATGCCTTTTGGCTCAATTTTGACACACATTTATATACACAGAGACAAACAGAAGAAACACTGAAATTCAGTCCAAAACGTTGGGACTAAAACAGAAACTCTTCCTTCCTTTTCCATTCTTCAAGTCGTTTCATGTTTGTTTTCTTCGTCAGAATCAACTTGTTTTCTTTGTAGTGTTGATTAATTGCCGTTTTATCTTGGGAGACTATTGCCCGTTAACGTAAAAGCATATATACGGGGCAATCTTGTCTTAAGGACAGAGAGCCATCTCTCGACTCAGCACACAGTTGTAACAATCCAGATTTAGTGTTTCTTGATTTTAGGTTATCAAGATTCAAGATTCAACAACTTTGCGGCAGTTCTGAATATTGACTATTTGTTTATCCTTTCAAACACTTGTAATATTTATTTACTTCTCGTACTGCTTTACAATATCCAACAATTATATTATCCACGCTCCAGTTAACAAGGTTTGGGCATGCGGGGAGTATTAAGAGTCCCACATCGGATATGAAATGAGAACATGGACTCCTTATATGAACTTGAACAATTATCACCCTACAAGCTAAGTTTTGGGGTTGAGTTCTACCCATTTTCTTTACGACAGGTTTAAAAAATAGGCTACTGTCGGAAATCAGAATTATCAATATAAAAAATATCCCACCGTCCTACTTTGTGCATTTCAACTTTTTTCGCCACTGTCGATAAAGCAGGTGGAGACAAAGTAGAAAAGTTGACATATGACTGATTATTGCCATGCAAATTGTAAATTTGTCGATGCTCAGTGTAATTGTTACTCTTATTTTATACTCTTACTTCCTCCTTGAACATGAAATTTAGAAATTGAAGGAAATTTTTTGACACATAAATATAGTATACATAAAGTACAAAAATTATTAATATTCACTACAATAATCAAACGAGTGGTATGAGAATTCTCTATAGACTTTGGCCAAATACATACATGACTCCTTAAAGTTGGCTGTTTCTTGCATGATTATTGCAGCAGCGAGATATGGAAGATATTTTTTGTTTCTTGTTTTTTTCTTTTGTTTTCTTTTATTTTCTTTAAAGGCCTTTTTAAATTCAAAATCTATGTGGCTTTTTTTGATTCGCTGATTTTGCCAAGTTGAGGAAAGTGCAGTTCATGTGCTTGGACTCATTTATACATATTATCCGAGGTGTTTTCATACACTTTTATTGAAGTTAGAGGGTTCAAATAGGTATTGACCTTAGTTGAGGTGTCAAAATGGAAAATTGAACCAACTATAAAGGGCCATGTATGTGTTTGGCCATAGATTTTTATGTTCTCTCTTAATATTCAAGTGGATCCAGACAATCTATGTCATTAATAGTACAATTGAAATAGTAATTTTAAATTATTTTCAATAGTATTTTGTTAAAATACAGATATTACACATGTCCGACACAGAAGTCGACACATGACGAACATCATCTAATCAACGTCAAGTCAGCTAGGTCCGCCTAGATGAAATCCTGAAGTACCATCCATGAAGCGCATTATGTGTTCGCCACGTATTCATTATTCTGATTCGCCATATCGAAGCTAGATAGCATCGGTCCGGAGTAAAATAATAGTTAGTCATCAATGCACAGGTAGGATAAGCTCCTAAACTAGCGAACTCCAAAATATTTGGAATTCCGTGTTTAGTTCCACAATAGGTACATATCCATAAGTGTGACCTACAGAATGTGATAATGCTCATGATGTGTAAGCGTGATAATAGTGAACAATTAATTTAGGGTTTGGTACACCTCGTATTTTAGTGCATCATCGTTACCGTAATGTTAGCCCACATGGGCTCAGAGGTGATAGGACCCCTCCAAGAGACCAATTAAGGTTTACGTATGTGTTGAGTAAGTTTTGAAAAGGTTTAAGACTTATCGGATCAAGGAAAGTAAGTATCGACAAAATTTGACTAGTATAGAGTGATATGCAGAGCAATATGCCCCACAAAGTTAAATATGCCCCCCCTATTGGCACCGCATATTGACTTGAAGGATGCCAACATTTCTGGTTTAAAAATGCGGCAAGATCTGCGGCCGCATAAGGTGATATGCGCCACAGATCAAGCTGCATATTTGAGGTGGTGACCGACTTTTTGGGGCCATATCAATACTAGCTCGACCTTTTTCCCTCATTTCTGGACCAAGACCTAACCTAAACACCTCTATACTCTCTCAAATCAATTCCTCTTGATTCTCAAGTAAATCCAAGGCCAAATTACTCACATCTTTCATCAAAAGTGTTATAAGAGATGGAAAGCTCACTTCTATGGTGTTGAGGCTAAGTTGTAGGATGTCTCAAACTTGAGGGTGGTTATTCCACATCTTCTCCTAGATATTTTAAGGTATGTTCTTCCTCCTTAACATAGATTTGGACATGTCTAAGTCTTGAATAAGTTTATGGAATGAAAGAATGCAAGGTAGCACTTGTGAGAGTTATAGGATTGATTAAAGTGTTGTTGTGTTGTTGTGTTGATTGGGTTGTTTGTTTGAAGTTATGAAGGTGGTATGAAGTTGTTAAGATGTTGGTTGTGCTATGGAGATGGAGGAAAATAGTTGAAGAAGTTATTATATTGAAATAGGTTTAGGTTCCTTGTAAATAAAAGTATATGAATCTTATGCTCGTTAGGTGTATGACTAAATATCTCAATGAGTCTTCTTATGAATTAAGAGTCCGTTGTTGATATGAATCATTCGTATATTGTAGATAATCATTTGTAGAGTGTGAGAGGACTCGTGGAACTAATATAGCTTCAACAACAAGGTATGTAAGGCTTGTTCTTTCTCTTGGCATGATCTTGGTTAAAGTGAAAACGAGACAAAACATTGTTGAACGAATCCCATTCTTAGTTACTTGATGACCTTGTGCTTTCATTTCGTTAAGGCTTATGATTCTTGTATATTCCTTATCGAAACTCTTATTCTCATCTTATGATACCCTTGTTGTATGATTGATTTTAAGAACTCTTGTTGGATTGTAGCATTCGATGTATATGATCCCATAATGATAGGCGGGGGCTAATGACTTTAGGTCACTCCTCTCTATTCTTGTTGAGGTTCTGAGGTCTTGCATTGCTCTTATATATATATATATATATATATAGAGCCGCATTATAGTCGGTCGGGTACGACACTTATATGTGAACACTACTACAATTGATTTTGATGTTACCGAGTCCTATTAAGGCTGGGTATAATATTACTGAGTCCTTTCAAGGTTGGGTACGTTATAATATGATTTTCCCCATAAGAGAGACTTGATACTATATGCATGGTCCCATAGAGTGGCCGATTTTATTTTCATGAATGTATTCATGGTTATGACAGTTGTATGCCCTCAACGACTTTTCTGAGTTTGAGATTGACTTATGTACCCTTATCTTGCATTACATTCCTTAATATTATGATTTACCTACCTTACATATTCAATACATTCTTTTGTACTAACGTCCCTTGCTGGGGCGTTGTGTTTGATACCCACATGTACATGTAGACAAGTCGACGTACCTCTATAGTAGGTTGTCTGATTTCAGACATTAATCGCCGCACTCCACTCATCCGAAGTTGCTATACAGAGTTGGTAGGCATTGCTGTTTATAAGTATAACTATTTTGGATATGGCGGGCCTTATCCTGACCTAATGATATATTGTAGTACTCATAGAGGTTTGCAGACTAAAGATGGTTGTACATATGTTATATTTGGCCTTGTCGGCCTTGTCAGTTGTTAGTGTGTTCGTCATGGCCTTGCCGGCCTTGTGATATATATGTATATGTTGTTATTGAGCTTCTTCTGCGTGCAGGATACTGTTGCATTCTATCTTATTGTTGTTATTGGGAGGCCTTGTCGGCCCAGATCTCTTGTTGTATGGTTCAGGTAATTCAGTTGGTACACTCGAGCCTTAGGTTGCCGGGTTCAGATCACACCCCCTAAGGTTGGGGGTGTGATAGGGTTGCTGATCAGCGTCTAGAAGTACATGTTCTTAGATACATTCTGCCTCATATTTGGTACTTTTTTCTTGTGTTTAAGTTCATTTCGATCACTTTATTCTTAAGATTTGTATTTTGCGTATGTAGGATGTGATTTGATGAAATACTAACGATTTGATGCAAAAAGAGATGAATATATAAATTTGCAGTCGGAGAAGAAGTCATTCACAAGTTTATGTATCGAGCTAAGGACCCGTGAGCCAAGTATGCTTAAAAAGAAATGAGAAAAAAATTAAATTCTTGTAGAAAATGACTTGGTGCCACGCATAGGGTTGGTAACTCTTTGCACCGCACATGTGTATTTCTTAGCAAAACCTGCAGTCTTGTTGCTCTGTATGGCGTCGATACCTTATGCGCCGCACCAATGCCTTTTTCTGTCAATCCGGATTAGTTTTGAACTAGACGAAGTAATTCAGTGTAAGGTTTAATCCTTACACTATAAATACATCTTAAACACAATTTTAAAAGGAGATTAAAAGTTTGGAGAGAAGAACATCGCGAGGACAACCAGTGCACCATGGAGCAGAGATTTACACAGTTTATCTTCTCTTTCTTCTGTTATTATAGTTGAACGATTATGAATTATATAGTCGTCATGTAACACCTTGTACCTTCAAACAAAACAGTGTTCATGATTAAGGAGTGTAGGAAACTAAGGAGGGGAGTTAAAGATAAAAACCCAATTTCAGTTATGTAATTTCAGTTTTATAACAGAGATATACATACCGTAGAAAGTATTACGGATCGTAGAACTAGGCCATACAAATCAACTTCGAAATTGATGATGTACGGTAGGTTATACAGATCGTATAAAAATATACGAACCATCCTTTTTTACCGTAGGGTCCCCCTCAGCTTTTGGTAATCACTGGAAAGTTATACCTCAATGACGTTCATTCTATACAAAAAATACAAAATTGTACGAATCGTACACCTCACCGTAAAAGTTATACGGACCGTACAATACGACCGTAATTACCCGGATGACTGAACAATATATATTGCGAACTTAGTTCTAAAAAATCAGTTTTCTTATTTTCCAAGCCCTATAACGAAGTTCTCTCCTCCAATCATCATAATAAATCAAGGTAAACACTTTCCATGTATTTCCACGTGATTCTAATCAAGTATACTCAATTCCTAAGTGAAATTCATTATTTATAACCTAGGATTTCAAGAAAACCCAACTCAAGAGATTAAAGTTCAAGCTTTGAGTTTCTTATTCAAATATCAGATTTTAATACAAGTTTTGGAGCAATTAAGGTATGTAGAGCTTCAATCCACGTGTGGGAACATCATTTTTCTTCCCCACACCACATGTAATCCTTGAAACACGAATTTCCTCAGACCTAGGGTTTTTCTCTAATTCATGATAAATATATATATATATATATGTATCATGCTTATATCATGTTTCTATTTATTGTATTCATGATATATTGTGATTGTCATGAACCTGTCCATAATCCATGAACACATGTTTTGAATCTCACGAGTTCTTAGTTACAAGTCATGAACCATTGTTACTTATCCATGAAATTATACACGTTCTCCGTGTTTTATACAAGTTATACTATATATCTATTCACATGCTAACTTATAAATACCAACCATGTTTTACAAGTTATTTTCATATTTATGGGCTTACAAGCAAACTATATTCATGTTCATATTTTGGGAGTTGCACAAATTACTGAGAAGGCTCAGACACCCTGAAACTATGTTTTTCAGCATAGGATAAGGATCGCTCCACCCAGTTAGGACGATTCCTTCATGTTACCCATTGTTGGTTATTGGATCCATTCATGTCATGTTCATGTCTCGTACCCCAGCAAGGTACAAGATGACTTAGTTGATTGGGTAGAGATCAGATACCACATTCACAGGTGGTGGATATATGTCAGTTTTGTTAATGTTCTCCCACAAGTACACAGATATTCAGATACACAGTTTTACAGATTTTATATATAGTATTATATTCATGTCAGATCATGTTCATGCTCATTATTCAGTTTCAGTTTCATGTTCCTATTATTTCATGTGCTTACTTATTCTTTTAATTGCTTTACATACACTACAATTCAAATGTACTTACGTCTTTTTTGCCAGGGGCCTGCATTTCATGGTGCATGTACTGAGTTTCAGGACGACAAATTTGCATGGTAGGACTTCACCTGTATCAGCTATTGGCGAGCCCTATTTCATTCGGGGGGTATCAGTCAGTTATTTTTCATAATTATGTTTTATAGTAAAGGTATGCCAGACCCTTGTCCTGGTAAACAATTTTGCTGTCAGACTCACGTTTCAGATGTTTCATAGACTAGTCTAGTTAGCATGACATAACAATATTGCATTTAGACTTATCATGTTTTCAGATATTTCTGCTATGATATTTCAGATTATATTTTGGTATTCAGTTTTCATGTTTTAAATCATTGTTATTGCATGTTTTGATGCCCATGTTGATTTAGCAAGCCATTTAGTTCGCTCGGTCATATTCAGTTAGGCACTGAGTGCCGTGTTTCACCCCAGTCGTGGTTTGGGGTGTTACAAAACTTGGTATCAGACTCTAAGTTCAAGTGTCTTAGAGAGTCTATGAAACCATATCCAGTGGGTCACTTTTATATGTGTGAGGCGCCCACACATGTAAACAGTCGACCACCAAGACATCTAGGATTGTCTCACTTCTTTCATACTCTAGATTGTGCAATTAGAGCTACACCTACAAGACATCCTTCTAACTCATGGGAATTGCGTATTTCAGAAAATGCCTACAAAAAGGAAATCAGCTACTAATGTTGCTCATGAGGAGGATACTTAGGCTCAGGGAGCCAATTCGGGTACATCACCCCACCTAATACTAGAGGTCTTGCGGAGGTTGTGTTCCAATTCCGCTGCCCAGTTCCACTGACTCGGATGTTAGGGGAGCTATTCAGCTGCTCACCCAGATTGTGGCTGCATTAGCTCAACGTCAGGGAATGACACAAAGTAAAGGGGCTAGTGGGGAGTCATCCAGGTTCAGGACTCGAGAATTTCTGCTTATGGCCCCTCTAGTGTTCATAGGGTCTAGCAAGACATAGGATCTGCAGAATTTCATTGACGGGCTTCAAAAGATCTTTCGTATTATGCATGTTACTGAGATAGAGGCATCAGAGTTGGGAGCTTATTAGTTTCAGAATGTTGCTCATATTTGGTATGAGTTATGGGAACAATCCCGAGGGAAAGATGTGTCTCCTGCAACTTGGGATGAATTTGCAGATACCTTCATAGAACACTTTTCGCCGCTAGAGGTCTAGGAGGCAAATGCCTTTGAATTTGAGAAGCTCAAGCAGAATGATAGGAGCATGTATGAGTACTATATCCACTTTGTTTCTTTGGCTAAGTATGCTCCATACATGGTTCCAGTTATGAGGGCCAAATTTAGGCATTTCATGCGGGGTATTGGCCTTATTTGTTTGGTGATGCTAAAATTTCTACTCAGAACAAGGAAATGACTATTACCAAGATGGTTGCTTTTGTACAAGGTAATGAGAGCAGAATTCTCAGAAAGTTCTTTAAAAATAGGTCATCAGGACTTGCTCCATATTCAGCCAGTGCTCCAGTCCCTAAGTTCGGGAATGATCAAGAGAGACATAACTTCAGAGCATCAGGCTCCCAATCATAGGCCAGTGTGGGTCAAGGTACCTTTAATAATCCAGTTTGTAGTAAATGTGGTAAGAATGCCCGGGAGAGTATGGGTGTGGGCATTAAGGTTACTTCATAGAGATTATCCATCAGCGAGGCAGGGTACAAGAGGTTATGTAGCTCAGTCCATAAATTCAGCAGTTCCTCACAATTCTCAAGCCCAATCAGGGTGTGGCACAACTAAGTCTGGTAACACATGTAGAGGATCAAACTGCTTATATGCTTTAGCCGGTCGTCAGGATACAGAGGCTTGTGTAGATGTTGTCACATGTATATTAACCATTTTCACTTTTGACATTTATGCCCTTATGGATCCTAGATCCACTCTATCGTATGTAACCCTATTTGTTGCTAAGAAATTTAGGATAGAACCAGAAAAGTTGCATGAACCCTTTAAAGTATCCACCTCAGTCAAAGAGTCAGTTATAGCTAGACGAGTATATAGTGGTTGCCCAGTTAAAGTCTATCACCGCATTATAGTAGCCGATTTGGTAGAATTGGAAATGGTAGAATTCGATATAATCATGGGCATGGATTGGTTGTCTTCATGTTATGCCACAATAGGCTGTAGAACCAAAATTGTCAGATTCAAATTTCCTAGTGAACCAGTCATAGAATAGAAGGGTAATGTAGTAGCACCCATAGGTAGATTTATCTACTATCTTAAAGCCAAAAAGATGATATCCAAGAGGTACATTTACCATCTAGTTCGGGTTAGGGATGCAGATACCTAGACCCAACTCTTCAGTTCGTACCAGTTGTCAATGAGTTTCCATAAGTCTTTCTCGAAGATCTTCTCGGAGTTCCTCCCGATAGGGAGATTGACTTTGGAATTGACTTACTTCCGAGCACTAAGACGATATCTATTCTGCCATACAAAATGGCTCCAGCAGAGTTAAGAAAGTTAAAAGCCTAGTTGAAAGATCTCATTGATAAGCGATTTATTAGACCAAGTGTCTCACCTTGGGGTGTACCAGTCTTGTTTGTTATGAAGAAGGATGGATCCTTGCGTACGTTCATTAACTACCGGCAGTTGAACAAGGTCACCATTAAGAACAAATATCCTCTTCCCTGAATTGATGACTTATTCGATCAACTTCAGGCTGTCCAATATTATTCCAAGATTGACCTCAGATCAGGGTACCATCAACTTAAGGTTAAGGAAGTTGATATTCTGAAAACTGCCTTCAGAACTCGCTATGGCCATTTCAAATTTTATGTCATGTCATTCGGATTGATGAATGCCCCAGTTGCTTTCATGGATCTTATGAACAGGGTCTTCAAGCCTTGTCTCGACCTTTTCATCATTGTTTTTATTTATGACATTCTAGTCTATTCCCATAGTGAGATTGATCATACAAAACATATCAGAATAGTGTTGAAAACACTTCAGGATCGCAAGCTTTACGAAAAATTTCCCAAGTGTGAATTCTAGCTAAAGTCAGTATCATTCCTACCTCAATTTCTGAGACAAGAAGTTTTTTGGGTCTGTCAGGATATTACAAGTGCTTCGTAGAGGGATTTTCCTCCATCTCAACTCCATTGACTAGGTTAACTCAGAAAAAAGTCAAAATTCAGTAGTTGGATGCCTGTGAGTGTAGTTTCGAAGAATTAAAGACGAGACTTACTTCTGCTCCAATGTTGACATTACTAGAGAGAACTGGGGGGTTCATTGTATATTGTGATGCATCAGGTTTTGGTCTCGGATGTGTTTTAATATAACATGGTAAAGTTATAGCTTTTGCATCCAGACAACTTAAGCCTCATGAAAAGAACTATCCAACTCATGATTTAGAATTGGCAGCCATGATTTTCGCGCTCAATATATGGTGCCACTACTTGTACGGAGTTCACGTTGATATTTTCACAGACCACAAGAGTCTTCAGTAAATTTTCAAGCAACGGGAGCTGAATCTTAGACAGAGGAGATAGTTGGAACTGATAAAGGATTATAATGTGGACATTTTCTATCATCGGGGGAAAGCGAATGTGGTAGCCGATGATCCATGATAAGCTTATCTCATGTTGAAGAAGAGAGAACTATGGCAAAGGAAGTTCATCAACTTGAAAGATTAGGAGTTCGACTTTTAGACTCCGAAGATGGTGGTGTGGTTGTCCAGAACATGTCTGAATCTTCCTTAGTAGCCGGTGTGAAGGAGAAATAGTTTAGTGATCTCTATTTGTCACAGCTAAAGAAGGGGATTCACAAGCATAAGAATATGACTTTTGAACAAAGGAGAAATGACGGTACTTTGAGGTACCGAGGCAGGTTGTGTGTTTCCAGATGTGGATGGACTCAGAGAGAGAATCATAACAGAAGCGCACAACTCAAGGTATTCTATTCACCTAGGTTCTACAAAGATGCATGATGATCTTAAGGAGATTTATTGGTGGAACGATATGAAAAAAAATGTAGCAGATTTTATAGCCAAGTGTCTGAATTGCCAACAAGTGAAAGTCGAGCACTAGAGGCCTGGTGGGTTGACTCATAACATTGATATTCCAATTTAGAAATGAGAGGTGATAAACATTGACTTCATAACAGGTCTACCCCACTCATCCTGAAGGCATGATTCGATTTGCGTAATTATGGACCAACTTACTAAATCAGCACACTTCTTTCCAGTAAAGATCATAGATTCAGCAGAAGATTATGTCAAGTTATATATCTGATAAATTGTCAGGATTCATGGGACCTCAGTGTCTATTATTTTGGAATGTGGTGCTCAGTTCACAACACACTTTTGAAAGTCTTTCCAGAAAGAATTGGGTACCAAGGTAAACCTCAACACAACTTTTCATCCTCAGACAGATGGTCAGGCAGAACGTACTATTCAGACCCTTGATGTTATGTTGAGGGCATGTGTTCTTGATTTTAAAGGTAATTGGGATGATCATTTTTCTCTCATTGAAGTTGCTTATAATAACAATTATCATACTAGTATCAAGATGGCACCGTTCGAAGCTTTGTATGGGCGGAGGTGTAGATCTCCAATTGGTTGGTTCGAAGTTGGTGAAACAAAGTTATTAGGACAAGATTTGGTCCATCAGGCTATGAAGAAAGTCAAGTAATTCAGGAGCATTTGAAAACAACTCAGAATCGCCAGAAATCCTATTCGAATGTGTGGCGTAAAGACTTGGAGTTTCATGTTGATGAATAAGTGTTTCTGAAAGTTTCACCTATGAAGGGTGTTATGAGGTTTGGAAAGAAAGGGAAACTCAGTCCCAGATATATCGAACTGTAGTGGATCCTACGAAGAATTGGCCAAGTGACTTATGAGCTTGAATTGCCATAAGATTTAATTGTTGTACGTCCAGTGTTTCAAGTATCTATATTGAGGAAGTGTGTGGGAGACCCGTCGTTGGTTGTCCCTACTAAATCCATCATAGTGAAGGATGACCTAACCTATGAAGAGGTCCCTGTGGCTATCCTAGGTTGTCAGGTTCGAAAGTAGAGAACTAAGGAGGTTGCCTCAGTGAAAGTGTTGTGGAGAAGTTAGAAAGTTGAGGAGGCTACATAGAAAGACGAAGAGGACATGAAGTCTAGCTATTCAAACTTATTTGAGGAACAAGCATATTGCGTCCAAGGTAAATACCTTCAGTATTCATGTCATGTCCCTTGTATATTCATGTCTCATATTTCACGTTCATGTATTCAGTACTCATGTCTCATGTCCCCATGTTCATATTTTTCATGTGATCATGTCATTCAGTCTTCACGTACTCATGCCATGTTTTTTCATGTTCACGTACTCATGCCATGTACAGTCTTATTCTTAATCATAACCCATCATTTGAGGACGAATGATCCCAAAGATGAGATATTGTAACACCTCATACCTTCAAACTAAATCATGTTCATGATTAAGGAGTGTAGGAAATCAAGGCGCGGATTTAAAGTTAAAAACCCAGTTTCAGTTCTGTAATTCCAGTTTTACGACAGAGATATATTGTCACGCCCTGACTTTTCTCAAGTCTTTCTTTAGGACGTGATGGCACCTGGACAACTATCCCGTTCCAAGCGAACCATTTACTTCATTTTCTTCCTAAATTAGACAGGTATTTGCGGAAATAATATATATAATAATCAATTTGAGGTGTACGAAGAACAATCTCATGTGGGCATTCCCCGAGATAATAAAACTTAATTCTTTAAACAAACTTAGTCTAGAGTAACTTTCACCAAATCTGAAATAATGGATTGCTGGTACAATGAGGCCGCGGGACGATCGCTAGCCCTCTTGCGGAGCTTTTCCTCTATCCCGCCTTCCTGAAATATGTTAAACAAAAGAGTCAGACCTACCATCCGAGGCTGAGTGGGAATCTCACCTTACAGTCCAAAGTAACCTCAAAATATTTTTAATTACAATCACATTATAAGAAAATAATAAGCATGTTGAAATAAACAGATTACAACCCTTTTATCAAATAAATCAATAAATATTCACGTGCAAAATTTTCTCCCCACTTGTCTTAGAAAAAAAATAACTTAGTTAAATCAGTACTCCTACTTTTTCCCATATAACATATTATACATTTGTTGCGGTACGTGCAACCCGATCCAGTGCATTTATATATTTGTTGCGGTACGTGCACCCCGATCCAGTGCATTTATATATTTATTGCGGTACGTGCAACCCGATCCAATGCATTTATATATATTTGTTGCGGTCCGTGCAACCCGATCCAATGCATTTATGTATTTGTTGCGGTCCGTGCAACCCGATCCAATGCACTTATTTGTTGCGGTCCGTGCAACCCGATCCAATGCACTTATATATTTGTTGCGGTACGTGCAACCCGATCCAATGCATTTATATATATTTGTTGCGGTCCGTGCAACCCGATCCAATGCATTTATGTATTTGTATAAATATGTCATATGTTCAAAAGGCTCAAATAATATTTTCTTCCTTCAATATTTCGCCCTTTCCACTTGTAAGGGTTACAACTCTCAAACCGTAAGTAAGATTTATCCTCGTAATGTATCAAACTGTCGAGGACAGAGTAATCTATAACTTTTATTCAGCACAAGCTTTCATATTCATTACCGATTTATACAGTTTTTACGTTATACATTCTGCCCTTCCAGATTTCGGTTGATCCGAGGCAGAATGTTTAAACAGTGATAACTCTCAAACCGTAAGTCGGATTTATCCCCGTAAAGTCTCAAACTGTCGAGGAAAGAGTAATATATAACTTTTATTCTGCACAATCTTCCATATTCATTACCGATTTGTACAGTTTTATGTTATACATTCTTCCCTTCCAGACTTCGGTTGATCAGAGCCAGAATGTTTAAACAGCGATAACTCTCAAACCGTACGTCAGATTTATCCCTGTAAAGTCTCAAACTGACCGTAACAGAAATATGTAAAACCCTGCAAAATTTCATCCAATTATAACAAGTATAGACCAGTATAACACATTACAATTGCACAATCCAAACTAGTTATTAAACAATCATAAATTTCATGCTCATTCTTTCAATAACCGGATTATATTCTAACATGTATTGTAACTTAAAAATAAATGATTTTACTAAGAACTTTGAGTGAGAAAACTCACCTTTGTTGCTTCGTAACCACGAACAAAACCTCCACTTCAACCAAACCTTTTTGGAACTCCTTAATTGCTCTCTTTAATCTTTTTTTCCCCTCTCTTTGTGTGTTTTGTTTCTGATTTTTGTATTTCCCTTTTGTTGAGTTTTATATAAAAGTGTATATGTGTGTGTGTTGTGTCTTGTGTAGTTGCACAAATTTTGGGATGTGAGGGAGTGGAAGAAGGGGTTGAGGGAGAGAGGGGTTGGTTTAGGGGGGACGTGTGTGTATTTTTTTTATTTTTTTTAAAATTTTTTTACAAGACTTTACATTCTCCCCTCCTTAAACAACATTCGTCCTCGAATGTGAGTAAGGTCGTAACCCATGCACATAGACATGCAAACTGCACACACATGAAACACAACTTCCAAGACTTTACATTCTCCCCTCCTTAAACAACATTCGGCCTCGAATGTGAATAAGGTCGTAACACATGCACATAGACACACAAACTACACACACATGAAACATAACTAAACACATTTTATTACCTTACTCAAACAGAAAAGGATATTTGATTTTCATCCCGTCTTCGGCTTCCCAAGTTGCTTCTTTTGTGGAGTGATTTCCCCATTGGACCTTCACAGATACAATATCTTTCTTCCTAAGATGTTTAAATTGTCTATCCAGTATTTCTACCGACATTTCTTCATATTGAAGCTCTTCATTCAGGACTATTTCTTGGGGTTGGATGACTTGACTTGGATCATGCAAGTATTTTCGTAACATTGACACATGAAACACCGGATGCACCACTTCTAATTCTTGTGGAAGGGCTAGTTCGTAAGCCATATTTCCCACTCTTCGTAAGATCTCATATGGTCCAATAAACCTTGGGCTCAATTTTCCTTTCTTGCCAAATCGCATCACTCCCTTCATTGGAGAGACTTTTAAAAACACTTTCTCCCCTTCTTGAAATTCGAGATCTCTTTTGCGATGATCCGCATAAGACTTATGGCGGCTATGAGCTCTCTTGATCCGCTCCTGAATTATCTAAACTTTATCGTTTGTTTCTTGAATGACTTCGGGTCCGAACAGTAGTGTTTCGCCCACCTCGAACCACCTAAGTGGAGATCTACATTTTCGCCCATACAATGCTTCGAACGGAGCCATATGTATACTAGCATGAAAACTGTTGTTGTAGGCGAACTCAATTAGACATAAATGGTCCAACCAGTTGCCCTGGAAGTCCAACACACAAGACCGCAGCATGTCTTCCAATGTTTGAATTGTTCGTTCAGCTTGTCTGTCGGTTTGCGGATGGAAAGCCGTACTCAACTTGACCTTTGTCCCGAGGCCCTGCTGGAAACTTTGCCAAAAGTGTGAGGTGAACTGGGAACCCCTATCCGAAATAATTTGCAATGGAATCCCGTGTAACCTCACTATTTCTTTCAAATAAATTTGTGCATCTTTATGGTGCCCGATATGTAGTCTTGACTGGTAGGAAATGGGCTGACTTTGTAAGTCGATCTGCAATCACCCATATAAAATCATAACCTTCTCGTGTTTTTGGTAGACCGGTCACAAAATCCATATGAATCGCCTCCCATTTCCACATGGGGACGCCAATGTCCTGAAGTAGGCCGCCGGGTTTTTGATGTTCGACTTTCACCTGTTGGCACGTAAGACATCTTCCGACAAACTCTACAATATCTCTCTTCATTCCTTTCCACCAGTAATTTGCCTTGAGATCATGATACATTTTCGTTGATCCTGGATGAATGGAATACCTGGTATTGTGACCTTCGTCTAAGATCCTTCTTCTTAGATCCCTTACCTTAGGAACACATAAACTACCCTTATACCGAAGGGTACCATCATTTCCTCCTAATATAAATTGTGAAGGTTTTCCTTGTTGAATCCTCTCCCGAAACCTAACAAATTCCATATCCTCAAACTGACTCTCTTTTATTTCTGAAGTTAAGGCAGACTTCGAGGTATCACGTACCACCACCCTACCTTCACCGACCTCAGTTAAACTAATCCCGAGGTTCCCCAATTTTTGTACTGCACGAACAATACCTCTCTTTTGTACTGCCAAGTGGGCCAAACTGCCCATTGATCTCCTACTGAGTGCATCAGCCACCACGTTAGCTTTTCCAGGATGGTAAAGAATGCTAAGGTCATAATCCTTAAGTAACTCTAACCATCTTCTTTGTCGGAGATTCAAATCCTTTTGCGTGGTTATGTACTGCAAACTCTTATGATCTGTAAATATATCTACATGCACCCCATACAAATAGTGTCTCCATATTCGTAAGGCAAATACTACCGCGGCCAATTCCAAGTCATGAGTTGGATAATTCTTCTCATGTATCTTCAATTGTCGAGATGCATACACAATAACTTTTCCAAATTACATCAAGACACATCCTAACCCAACCCTAGAGGCATCACAATAGACTGTGAACCCTTCTTGTCCCGATGGTAAGGTTAGGACTGGTGCAGTAGTCAACAACTCCTTCAGTTTCTGAAAACTTGTTTCACATGCATCTGACCACTGGTACTTAATTGCTTTTTGAGTCAATCGGGTCAAGGGAGCAGCAAGACTAGAAAAGCCTTCTACAAATCTTCTATAATACCCAGCCAAACCCAAGAAACTCCTAATTTCTGTCGGAGTGGTAGGTTTTGGCTAGTTCTTCACTGCCTTTATCTTTTGGGGGTCTACCATAATTCCATCCCTTGACACAACATGGCCCAAGAAGGCTACTTTTTCCAACCAAAATTCACACTTTGAAAATTTAGCGTACAGTCTCTCTTGTTTCAAGGTTTGAAGCACTACCCTCAGATGTTCTTCATGTTCTTCAACACTCTTGCTGTAAATTAGGATATCATCTATGAATACAATCACGAACAAATCTAAGAATGGTTTGAAGATTTTGTTCATGAGATCCATAAAAGCTGTTGGAACATTGGTTAACCCGAAAGACATGACCAAGAACTCATAATGACCATATCGGGTTCTAAACGCTGTTTTGGATATATCATCCGGATTTATTTTCAGCTGGTGATATCCTGAACGAAGATCTATCTTGGAAAAATAATTGGCTCCTTGAAGTTGGTCAAAAAGATCATCGATTCTTGGTAATGGGTATCGATTCTTGATCGTGACCTTATTGAGTTGTCGATAATCAATGCACATTCAGTTTCTTCTTCACAAAAAGGATTGGTGCACCCCAGGGGGAAACACTAGGCCTTATAAAACCTTTATCCAGAAGATCCTTCAACTGTTCTTTTAACTCTCTCAATTCAGCTGGGGCCATTCGATATGGAGGAATAGAAATAGATCTTGTACCCGAAATTAACTCTATAGCGAACTCCACTTCTCTATCCGGAGGAAGGCCTGGAAGATCTTCAGGAAAAACCTCTGGAAAATTTCGAACAATAGGGACATCTTGCACCGCTGGGGATTCTTTTTGGGTATCTACTATATTAGCCAGATATGCGTACTCCACTTTGTGACTTCTTAATAACTTTTGAGCCCTAAGATAGAAAATAAGCTGACGTGAGGATATTCCAATCTTACCCTTTATAACAACATCTGGTTCCCCGGGAAAAGATAGTTTCACTATCTTTCGCCGGCAATCTAACATGGCATAACATGCTGACAACCAATCCATACCCAAAATGATGTCAAAATCTACCATATCAAGTAGTACTAGGTTTACTATTGTTCATCTGCCATTCACTTCTAATGAGAATTTTTTAACTACTCGAGAGGCCCAAACTGAGGCCCCTACGGGTGTCATAACCTCAAAAGGTTCACTTAAACAGGAAGGTTCTACATGTAAATTCTTAGCAAAACCCATTGACACATATGAAAATGTAGAGCCGGGATCGTATAATACAAATGCAGGAATACTCGAGACCAGCAAAATACCTATGACCACCGCATTAGATGCCTCCGCCTCATTCCTCTGGGGCAAAGCGTAGAGCCGATTAGAATTGTTGGACTGTTGACCTTCCTAACCCTGTCGGGACTGGTTTCCCTGATTTCCCTTGTAGGTGGCTGTTGTTGCTTCTGACCTCCCATGAGAAAATTGAGTTTGGACTCTCCTCTTGCAATCCCTGGCATGGTGGCCTGGTTCTCCACAGTTGTAACATCCTTTTGGTGAGAACCAACATTCTCCAATATGTTTCTTCTGACAAACCTTACAAACTGGGTTGTCACCTCCTATGTTAGGGCCGGTGGCCTTGACCTTGCCACCTTGATGATTGACCCATCTATACCCATGAGGCCTGAAATGAGACTGGCCTACTGACTGGTTCGGTTTTGACGAACCCCTGCTGCCCTCTTGCCTCAGGTTCTGATTCTGGTTAAAGGATCCTAACGATCAAAGCCTCTTCTGCGAATACTCTCTTTTTGCTTTAGCAAAACCTTCTACCCTTATTGCCATGTCGACGATCTGAAGGTAAGTCCGATCATGGGCTAATGCCACTACCTTCCCTGTCAAGTTCGAGTTTAAACTCTCAACAAATATTTTGACCTTCTCAATTTCCGTAGGAATACTGTGTGCGTTGTATGCCGACAATCGCATGAACTGGGTATCGTTTGCACACTGCAGTCTCCTTGTTTCAACTATTGAAACTCACGCCTGAGCGCATCTTTTCGGGTGTTAGGCATGTACTTTTCAATGAATGCGACTCTGAACTCCCCCCACGTCATCGATGGTGACATCAGGGAATGATTTCTTCTACAGTTTACCGTTGCACAATCCCCTTCCATAATCTTTTGAAGGAGGTAGTACAAGAACCAAGTCTTTAAAAAGACTCAAGATAGGCACGAGAAGAGTATGAAAGAAGGAAAACTGTTTAGGATGTTATTCTGTTCACTTATTACTAAGGTGGCGCGCACACCGTCGCAATAAGTAATCGTTCAAACACCCAACTCAAAGAAAGTTCCTAAGATCTCTTAACCTGGTTTAGCTTTGATACCAACTTGTCACGCCCCGACTTTTCTCAAGTCTTTCTTTAGGACGTGATGGCACCTGGACAACTATCCCTTTCCAAGCGAACCATTTACTTCATTTTCTTCCTAAATTAGACAGGTATTTGCGAAAATAATATATATAATAATCAATTTGAGGTGTACGAAGAACAATCTCATGTGGGCATTCCCCGAGATAATAAAACTTAATTCTTTAAATAAACTTAGTCTAGAGTAACTTTCACCAAATCCGAAATAATGGATTGGTGGTACGATGAGGCTGCGGGACAATCGCTAGCCCTCTTGCGGAGCTTTTCCTCTATCACGCCTTCCTGAAATATGTTAAATAAAAGAGTCAGCCCTACCATCCGGGGTTGAGTGAGAATCTCACCTTACAGTCAAAAGTAACCTCACAGTATTTTTAATTACAATCACATTATAAGAAAATAATAAGCATATTGAAATAAACAGATTACAACCCTTTTATCAAATAAATCAATAAATATTCACGTGCAAAATTTTCTCCCCACTTGTCTAAGAAAAAAAACAACTTAGTTAAATCAGTACTCCTACTTTTTTCCATATAACATATTATACATTTGTTGCGGTACGTGCAACCTGATCCAGTGCATTTATATATTTGTTGCGGTGCGTGCAACCCGATCCAGTGCATTTATATATTTATTGCGGTACGTGCAACCCGATCCAGTGCATTTATATATTTGTTGCGGTACGTGCAACCCGATCCAGTGCATTTATATATTTGTTGCGGTACGTGCAACCCGATCCAATGCATTTATATATATTTGTTGCGGTCCGTGCAACCCGATCCAATGCATTTATGTATTTGTTGCGGTCCGTGCAACCCGATCCAATGCACTTATTTGTTGCGGTCCGTGCAACCCGATCCAATGCACTTATATATTTGTTGCGGTACGTGCAACCCGATCCAATGCATTTATATATATTTGTTGCGGTCCGTGCAACCCGATCCAATGCATTTATGTATTTGTATAAATATGTCATATGTTCAAAAGGCTCAAATAATATTTCCTTCCTTCAATATTTCGCCCTTTCCACTTGTAAGGGTTACAACTCTCAAAGAGTAAGTCGGATTTATCCTCGTAAAGTGTCAAACTGTCGAGGACAGAGTAATCTATAACTTTTATTCAGCACAAGCTTTCATATTCATTACCGATTTATACAGTTTTTACGTTATACATTCTGCCCTTCCAGATTTCGGTTGATCCGAGGCAGAATGTTTAAACAGTGATAACTCTCAAACCGTAAGTCGGATTTATCCCCGTAAAGTCTCAAACTGTCGAGGAAAGAGTAATATATAACTTTTATTCTGCACAATCTTCCATATTCATTACCGATTTGTACAGTTTTATGTTATACATTCTTCCCTTCCAGACTTCGGTTGATCAGAGGCAGAATGTTTAAACAGCGATACCTCTCAAACCGTACGTCAAATTTATCCCCGTAAAGTCTCAAACTGACCGTAACAGAAATATGTACAACTCTGCAAAATTTCATCCAATTATAACAAGTATAGCCCAGTATAACATATTACAATTGCACAATCCAAACTAGTTATTAAACAATCATAAATTTCATGCTCATTCTTTCAATAACCGGATTATATTATAACATGTATTGTAACTTAAAAATAAAGGATTTTACTAAGAACTTTGAGTAAGAAAAATCATCTTTGTTACTTCGTAACCACGAACAAAACCTCAACTTCAACCAAACCTTTTTGGAACTCCTTAATTGCTCTCTTTAATCTTTTTTTTTCCTCTCTTTGTGTGTTTTGTTTCTGATTTTTGTATTTCCCTTTTGTTGAGTTTTATATAAAAGTGTATATGTGTGTGTGTTGTGTCTTGTGTAGTTGCACGAATTTTGGGATGTGAGGGAGTGGAAGAAGGGGTTGAGGGAGAGAGGGGTTGGTTTAGGGGGGACGTGTGTGTATATTTTTTTTTAATTTTTTTTTACAAGACGTTAGTTACATACACAAATCATAAAAAGTGTTACGGACTATAGAACTAGGCCGTACAGATCACCATCAAAATTGACGATGTACGGTAGGTTATACGGACCATATAAAAATATATGGACCGCCCTTTTTGACCGTGGGTCCCCCTCAGCTTTTAGTATCACTGGAAAGTTATACCTCAATGATGGTCATTTTATTCGAACCCTACAAAATTATACGGATCGTACCCCTCACCGTATAAGTTATACGAACCATATAAAACAACCGTAATTACCCCGATGATTGAACAATATATATTGTGAACTTAGTTCTAAAAAAACAGTATTCTAATTTTTCAAGCCCTAGAACAAAGTTCTCTCCTCCCATCATCCTCATAACTCAAGGTAAACACTTTTCATGTATTTCAACACGATTTTAATCAAGTATACTCAATTTCTAAGTGAAATTCATTGTTTATAACCTAGGATTTCAAGAAAACCCAACCCAAGAGATTAAAGTTCAAGCTTTGGGCTTCTTTTTCAAAGATTATATTTTAATACAAGTTTTGGAGAAATTAAGGTATGTAGAGCTTCTATCCACGTGTGGAATATCATTTTCCTTCCCCACGCCACATGTAATCCATGAAACACGAATTTCCTTAGACCTAGGGTTTTTCTCTAATTCATGATAACCCTATATACATGATATATATATATATATATATATCTGTGTGTGTGTGTATCATGCTTATATCATGTTTCCGTTTATTGTATTCATGATATATTGTGATTGTCATGAACCTGTCTGTAATCCATGAACACATATTTTGAATCCTATGAGTTCTTAGTTACAAGTCATGAACCATTGTTACTCATCCATGAAATTATGCACGTTCTCCATGTTTTATACAAGTCATATTATATATCTATTCACATGATAACTTGTTACTACCAACCATGTTTTACAAGTTATTTTCATAAAATTCATGGGCTTACAAGCAAATTATATTCATGTTCATGTTTTGAGAGTTGCATAGATTATCGAGAAGGCTCAGACATCCTAAAACTATATTTTCCAGCGTAGGATAAGGATCGCTCTGCCCAGTTAGGATGATTCCTTCATGTTACCCATTAGCGGTTATAGGTTCCATTCATGTAATGTACATGTCTCGTACCCCGTTAAGGTATGAGATGACTTAGTTGATAGGGTAGAGATCAAACGTCATGTTCACACGTGGTGGATACATGTCGGTTTTGTTAATGCTCTCCCATAAATACACGGATTTTCAGATATACAGTTTTACAGATTTTATACATGTTATTATATTCATGTCAGATCATGTTCATGCTCATTATTCAGTTTCAGGATGATGGAACTGAGTACTGAGATTTGGTGAGCCCATGGTGCAAATACTTAGTTTTAGGATGATGGATCTGCACGCTAGGACTTCACCTATATCAGCTATTGGTGAGCCCATTTCATTTGGAGTGTCAGTCAGTTATTTTTCATGATTATGTTTTATAGTAGAGGTATGCCAAGGCCTTCTCCTGGTAAACAGTTTTGCAGTCAAACTCACATGTCAGAGGTTTCATAGACTAGTCTAGTTAGCATGTCATGACATTATTGCTTTCAAACTTATCATGTTTTTCAGATATTTCCGCTATGATATTTCAGTATTTAGTTTGCGTGTTTTAAATAATTATTATTTCATGTTTTGATGCTCATATTTATTTAGCAAGCCATTTGGTTCGCTCGGTCACGTGCAGTCAGGCACAAAGTGTCGTGTTTCGCCTAGGTCATGGTTCAAGGCGTTACACGTCACACACATGAGTGGCTAGTTTCTTGGTGGCGCAAGGGATTGTTGCCCTATGCGGCGCATCAATGCATTTCTCTGCCAATAATAATAAGTTTTGAACAAGACGAAGTAATGGCTCAAGGTCAAATCGTCACACTATAAATACATCTTAAATACATTTTAAAGGGAGATTCAGACTTTGGAGAGAAGAATGTAGCAGTGACGGTCAGAGCACCATAGAGTGGAGATTGACACAATTTATCTTTTCTTTCTTCTATATTTTTCGTTGAACGATTATGAATTGTGTAGTCTCCACAAGCATGAGTATTTAGTTTCTTAATTTTAGTGTTGCAGAATTATCCCTGAACGTTGTTTCTTGAAGCTTTACGTTAGATTATCTTTAATTATTACTGATTTCAATAGGTTTAATTAGTTTACTTATGTTATCATAATTTGTGATAGGTAAGTCCGTCACAAAATTGAGACGGATTTGTGACATAATTAATTTATTGGTGACAGATTTGTAATGAAAATGATGATATGTCACAATCCCGTCACAAATTTTAGATGAAAAACTTATCTATCACAATTTCATCAAAAAATTATAATTAAAATAACGATTTTCACAAATTTGTAACGGAAATGAAAATCTCTCACGAACAAAATAATCCGTTATAAATTTTATGAAGATAATTTCTTTATTTCAAAAATTAAATTTATGACGGTCATGTCCATCACAAATTTGTGATGGATGAGTTATTCCTCGTAAATTTGTGGCGGAAATAAAAATTTTGTCACAAATTATTTAACAATATAAATTTTAAAATTAAATCTAATTCTGTACAGAACTTATGATTTTAATAAAGCACTACCAAACAATCTATTTAGTGGTTTTGATAAAAAAAATTAAATCTAATTGATTTGTGACGAAAACTTCCTATCACAAAATTAGTGACAGATTTGTGACTGACTAATTCCATCACAAATTTTGGCAAAATAAATCTCCCACATCGGAAGACAAGCACATATGAAGGCAATGTGTTGTGTATAAAGGAGTAAGATGGGTAGCCTTTAAAACTATAATTTTCAATTAATTTATTATTAATTTAATAACCACTTAATAACAAATAACTAATAAATAATTAAATATAAATTTAATGACATATTAAATATTGATAATAAATAAAAATATTAATTAATTGTTATATATTTTTAAAATAATTTTTTGTGACGGAATTTGTCCGTCACAAATTTGTCGCGGAATTTTCTGTCATTAATCCATCACAATTTGTGATGATTTTAGTATATTTTATGTCAAATACTTTTTTGATGGAATAAAATATCCATCACAATTTTGTGACGGACATGTCCATCACAAATCCGTCACAAACACAAATTTGCGACAGAATCCTCTGTCACAAATTTGCTATTTTCTTGTAGTCTTAATTACTTGATTGCTAGATCACCAATTGAATACTATCTAAGAATTTAGACTGTGTGCTCGAAAAATGAGGAATATTCTGCATTATAGGATAAGGTAGGGCAAGTTCCTAATCCAACCGTTCGTCTGACATGGATTAGTAGCTAGGATAGACATATATCCAGTTCATGTGATACGCTAGTTATAGACATGTACCTAATTCGTCTTTCTTAGTCCAATACTGGAGATGCAACCACATTCTTATGACTTGGGATAATCATGAAAATATAGGTGTTTAAGTAGTTTGAATAGGCGGCTTATCAGAAATGAACTTATGAGTAATATGAACCACGTGGCTAGTAAATTAACTTTTCAAATAGCTAACTAAAGTGGATACATTATTGGATTGGATATGTCTATCCGTAACTCTGAAATATATCTCTCTTCTAAGTTCTCAACAATATATTTAGTTTAGCTTATATTTTTGTTTTTAAATACTTGAATTATAACTTTTGATAGACCTCGTTGTGTAACTGTTTAATCTACTTGGGAAATTAACGAGTAAGTCTTCGTTGAGAATTATACTCTACTTATCTTATTATTACTTGTCGACGACGTACACTTTCGTGTTAATTGGGAGTGACAAGTTGTATTATATATACTTTCCTTTTTCCTTACTTGCATTACATCGAAATTCTACTACTAATACTGCTTATACACTAAAGTGATCATAGCCGTTTCCCCTCAATTAATATTATTGTTCATCAACACAATTGATAATTCTCTCACAATTTGTTTACTATTATTGTAAGAATATTTTTCTCAATTGTAACATTCCAAAAGTGTGATAATTATACCACAAATACAACATCATCTAAGGCTAGGATTAGGCTAAGATTAAGATAGGATTAGGCTAGGATTAAGCTATTAGTTGACTATCTTATCTACCTACCATATTCAAATGATCCTAACATCAATTACAATTATTACTAAATAATTACAATAAATATTCTATTAATTATAATTATTCTATCACACCCCCGCAGTCGAAGCGGAAGGTAGGCGTATGCTGAGACTGTCCCAAAAATCTTCAAATAAAACCAGCGGAAGACTTTTAGTAAAGATATCTGCAATTTGATAGCATGATGGAACATGTAAGACACGTATTTGTCCACGAGCGACTTTTTTGCAAACAAAGTGAATATTCAGCTCAATATGTTTAGGGCGTTGATGGTTTATCGGATTCCCAGAGAGATAAATAGCACTAAAATTATCATAGTACACCAATGTTGCCTTCGGAACCGAAAAATGGAGCTCTAGAAGAAGATTCTGGAGCCAACAAGATTCAGACACTACATTGGCAAGACCTCGGTATTCTGCTTCGGCACTAGATCTGGACAACGTCGCTTGCCGTTTAGAGGACCAAGATACCAAGGAATATACCGTAACCAGACGTGGAGCGTCTGGTGTCCGGACATCATCCCCAATCAACATGTATTTAGGAAACAAGGGTGGACGTCGATGATGGATATAAATGCAATCCATACTCTAGAGTACCCTGAATATAACGCAAAATGCGTTTGAGAGCATGCATGTGATCCTCCATCGGGTTATGCATGTATAGACAGGCTTGTTGTACATCATAAGAAATGTCTGGCCTTGTGAAGGTAAGATATTACAGGGCCCCTGCAAGGGTGCCGTAATGTGTCAGGTCGGCATTATGGCTTGCCGGAGGAGGCACTCAACTTGGGTTTAGTATCAATCGAAAATGTCGACGGCTTATAGGATGACATACCAGCGTGTTCAACAATCTCTGTTGCGTACTTTTGGGATAAAAATAAACCACCTGCATGACGTGTCACAGCTATCCCTAAGAAGTAGCTTAGTGGCCCTAGATCTTTCATAGCAAACTCAGAGCCAACCAGTGATATGATGGACTTGCGAAGAGCATCGGATGAGGCAGTCAAGATAATATCATCCACATATAAAAGAAGGTAAGAAATATTGTTACCCTGACGATAGATGAACAAAGAATGATTAGAACGACTGTTACCAATATGTGAAATATAATCCGCAAACCTCTTGTACCAGGCCGTGGGGGCCTGTTTGAGCCCATATAATGATTTATTTAGTAGGCACATATAATTTGGATAAGTGAAGTCTCGGTATCCCAAAGGCTACAACATGTATACTGTTTCATTTAACTTTCCATAGAAGAAGACATTTTTGACATCTAGCTGATGAAGCGACCATGCTTTAGAAAGAGCCAAATTAAGAACCATTCTTATAGTTGCCGGTTTAACCACCGGACTGAATGTCTCCCCGCAATCCACACCAACCTGTTATGACTTCCCATCACCTACAAGACAGGCTTTATGCCTCTCAAAAGTATCATCATATTTTTCTTTATGACTGAAAATCAACATAGACCGAATCACATTAGCATTAGTGGGATGGGGGACCAATTACCACGTCCTATTTTTAATAAGAGCATTAAATTCATCATCCATAGCCGATTTTCAATTCAGGTCATTAAGAGCAGACACAGGATTATGAGGTAATGATGATTTTGTAACCCGGGTGTGGAGGCTATATTTTGTGTTGGGTTTGACAATGCCGTGTTGACTACGAGTAACTGGCCACTAGGTCAGAATCAGAATTAGGCCAGTGACAGTAACGGAACTGCCTGGCAATGGGTAGTGAATTGTGTCGTGATCCACTCTTCCAGGTGTTGGGCCGTGACCCAAGCAACTGCCAGGCAGTGGGCTGCTTGGCATTGGGCTGCCAGGTAGTGGGCTGCCAGGTAGAGGCCTATTGTTCCCAGTAATGGTTGGGCTCAAGTACAGAGGCCCAGATCGCTGGGCAGTGTTGGGCTGCGGCTGGGCCACTATTTCTGGGCGCAATTCTCCCAAAATTTCTGGGTTGGCCAAAATAGTGGGTTTGGGATGGGTAAAAAATGTTGCGCCAAATACGGGGGTATGCTATCATCTAGAAAATTGTGTGTAGGAGGTCCGGACCTATGCATTTTAGTAAATGAAAAATTTATTTCATCAAAAATTAAATTTTGACTCATAATGATTTTATTAGAGGATAGGTCGTAACATTTGTAACCTTGATGATTGGAAGGATAACCCAAAAAAAACGCAAGGAGTAGACCGAGTTTGAAGTTTGTTGATTGTGGGGGATGGAAAAAGAGGATAGCATAAGCACCTGAATACCCATAGATGAGAATTAGACGGGTCCCTTAGGTATAAGATTTTTAGAGGGGCTTGGTAGGACAAATGTTTGTTGGGAAGTATGTTCAGTATATAGGTTGCCCTTTGTAGTGCATGATGCCAAAAAGATGGTGGTAGAGCGGCATAGGCAAGGGATGCTCTAATAATGTTATTGATGGTTCAAATTTTTATTTCCGTCTTTCCATTTTGAGAGGAGGTACGAGGACACGAAAGACAAAAGGTTAAACCATTAGCATTGCAAAAATCCCAAAAAGACCCATTATCAAACTTCCTATCATTATCACATTTAATATTTTTAATATCCCGTACAAATTGATTTTGGATGAATGCTCTAAAAGTGAGAAATGTGGAGAAAACTTGTGATTTTTTAGACAATGAAAATGTCCACAAAAAAATAGAGTAATCATCTAGCAAGAGCAAATAATATCTATGGCCCGAAGAGCTCAAAATGGGAGATGTCCAAATATCACAATGGATAATATCAAAAGGCATAAGTGTGCATGAATTAGAGGAAATAAATGACAATTGAACATGTTTTCCAAGTGGACATGATCGACACATATTTGAATTATGTGTTTGAGTACATGAAATAAAATTATTTTGTTTAAGGGAGGCTAAAATAAGTGCTCTCGAATGACCCAAACGTTCATGCCACAATGAAGGCGCAAAAGCTGCAAAGGTAGATGGTAACTTGGCTCGATGATTGAGTGTAGTGATTGGATATAGCTTGCCTTGACTATCATATCACATTAGACGCATCCCCGTCTGAAAATCCTTCACGGAAAATCCAAAAGGGTCAAAATCAACAGAAACCCAATTATCAGTAGTAAACTTTCTAACCGAAACCAAGTTCTTAATCAATTGTGGGGCATAAAGGATATTCTTTAAAGTTAACAGTGGGTTTGGTGGATACAATTTGGTAGAACCATAACCACGAATTGGAATAGAATGACCATTTCCGACAATTATACCATTATTTTTGCTCAAATAAAAATAGGACGTGAGATTACCTTGGGAGGACGTCATATGAGACGTCGCTCCGGTGTCCGTATACCAATTTATGTCGGGTGGATTAAGTCCAAGAGTGTGCATACAGGACTCAATATCGTTTGGGCTAGCCACAACTAAATGGGCCTCTTATCACTGGTTCGATAGTGGCCCAAATGCTAATTGTCCACAGATGTTGGCGTTGGGCCCAAATCCAGTGGGCTGTTGGTTGGAAGTGTGATGGGCAGATTGCCTTGGACTGGGCCTCGCCCAATTTCCTGTGAGAAATGGCATGGGGGTACAGCCCAAGGCCACTGCCAGGCCCACTGTGATGGTCCACTGCCCCACTGGGCTCGGGGCTGCCACTGTTGGCCCCCGCCCCTGCCCCCAGCTCTACCACCGCCGGAATTCTGGTGACCTCCACATTTGCCACCACCACGATTTTTACCACCATTTTATCCTTTTTGTCTCTGACTTGGCGGCAATGTGTCAAAATGTGTAGAAGCTTCATTGGACGAGGTGGCAACCATGGCAGAATTCGATATGGTTGCGGTATTTTTGGCGAAACCCGCCACGGGACTATACGCGTCGGTAAGGCTGACAACCAACTGTAAAACTAATCGATTGTTTGTAATCGGCGACCCAACATTCTTGAGTTGGTCCGATAAGACTTTGAGGCGTTGACAATAAGCGGATGCATTCGGAAATTCCGCCATGTCAGTGGTGGATAATTCTTGCTCCAGGGTGATGGCTCGAAAATTCTTGTTATCTTGAAAAATATCCCATAAGCAATTCCAAGCCTCCATCGCCGTGGAGTCGGGTTCCATAATTGTATGTAACAAATCGCTTGAAACGGTTGCATAAATCTATGAAAGAACCGTCGCATCAACTGTGATCCACATTTCTTTTTCATCATCGGTGTTCAACGCCTTTTCCTTGCCTTTTTCCGGTGGGATTATGTGATGAATAACCTGGTGGGAGCGACAACAGATTTTAAATAGCTCTGCCCAATTTGCGTCATGAACATTTTCCATCTTAAGGGTGATGGAAATATGAGTTTTGATATTGGAAACGGTAAAACAGGATGAAATGTGAATTTAGAGTAAGACATTGTTGACTGATTTTTTTTTAGAAAACTATGGTGGTCGGCAGGTTGAGGTGGGGTGACCGACGGTGGAGGGTGTATTTTCTAGGCTAGGTTTTCTTCTCTAAACTCTTGATGCCATGTAATAATATTTTTCTCAATTGTAACATTCTAAAAGTGTGATAATTAAACCACAAATACATCATCAAAGATTAGGATTAGGCTAAGATTAAGATAACATTAGGCTAAGATATGATTAAGCTATTAGTTGACTATCTTATCTACCTACCATATTCACATGATCCTAACATCAATTACAATTATTACTAAATAATTACAATAAATATTCTATCAATTATAATTATTCTATCAATTATTTTATCAATTCTACACAATTTATTGTCTAGTTCATATTACAATATCGTAAGGCTAACTATCTCTAAGTTAATTCACTTGACTGTGGTTCAATATTATAAATTTAGTTGTTAATCTTTAATACAAATTTTAGGTCAAATAATTTTGCGCCCGCCGTGGAGACAATACAATTGTGTATTTATCTTGGATCGTTGTTAACATGTCGTTAATCTCTCCTTGTTTGTTTTCAGAAGGACAACATCTAAGGTGCAAGATCTGAAAGTATATTTATGTCATAGAGACAATCTGTATTAGGACAAATGTACTTTATATACATTCGTATTATTATTAATGAAGATTAATATTTTGGCATTTGCAATTATTGAATTATTATTTGATTGTTTGTAATTATTCATTAATGTGCATCCCTTGAGCTTACGTCGTCATTAATAGAGTGAGTTATTAATGATAACGCATAACTCTTAAAGTATCCTTGACTAATGATCATCGAGAATGGGATATCGATGATATGTGATAAGTCGACATGTGGTCTGCATCACATCCTTAGAGGATGTAGTATGTCTCACCTGCTACGAGTAATGGCTACTCGTGATGAACAAATAGATACTTTAGAAGTATTGGTATACCCTGCTGATATACTGTTTGTTATACATGTCTAAAGTATGATCAGCGTGTGGAAGATAGAAGTCCTTAGACTTGAGGTCAATACACACCTTGTCTACATAGTAATATACTTTGATCCTGTCCTAAGCTCAAACGCCTTATAGGTTGAGATACGACTTGTATTGGATATTTTATGATGTGGATTAAAGGTGGTAGTTGACCCAAGATTAGGATTTATTCCTTGAATGTATATTCGAGAGAACACTCAACTTCTCATTGATATTAGGTTGACTAAGTCGTTGGCCAACGCAATAGACATATCTAGAATATGGTCCTATTGTCAACCAATATAGATGAGATATAATGATCAAGCCATTTGGATAGACACTTGACAAATCCTAAGCTTGATCAAGTGTATCATGAATGAAAGGATTTTATCTTACCACATAGAGGTTAAGTTTACTAGATTCATGTAAACGTACTTCACATATTGAGTTCGTCTTGCGACACCGTCTAGGAGTTCCGCGTAGACCTTAATTTGATTAGTGTCGATATGAGAAGGCATGTAAGGTCACATTATGTCGATTGTCCTTTCGATCTATGGATGTATTGAGAAAGTATTAAATATTTGATTTAGAATCGAGATATTTAAATGAATGATGATTTTTTTAATTAAGTCAAAATTGGATTTTGAATTTAATTAAGAATGTGCTGAAATTTTTTGGGCCAGGCCCTAGGTCAAACCCTAATCCGGTTGACCTAATTTTTCACCTAAAAATACAGACCTACACTTCATTATTCATTACACTTGATTTTCATATCACTATTCTAAGTCTTAGAGACTCAGAATCAAAACACTCTCTCGAACTTCTGCCGGATTTCCTAGCTTTCCAAAGGAGGAATACATTGAAGCTTGGAGCTTGCAATCGAAAGGGCATTTGCGTGCGCACCCACATTTGATAAAGATTCCAGATATTGTAAACATGTAATTACTATTCAAGTCTTATGTTTACGATTTTAAATTACCCTATAGTCAAACAGTTCTACGTTTGTTGGGTTTGAAATAAGTTTTCAATATTCGCTGCGTACAACAACCCAACAAAAACCCTACAAGATCTACAGGGTGACCAAACCCCGAGGGTCATCAAACCCCGCGTGATCACCAATCATCTTCGAGTCAGGGCCAAATAAAATTACCATATGTGTCCAGGAAAAGTTTCATTGAAAGATCCTCTAGCATGGAGGAGAGAATAGACTAATTTAGGGGATGCGACGATAAAGTTGGTCTCAGAACAAAACACATTCATGACCCAATTCAGTTAGGCAATTGCAGCCCTAACAGGTAACACATACACTGAAACACCAACAACATTATCAAAAACATGGCCAGTTGTGGAGACTATAGGGTTTTGTTGGTTACAAAGCATATAAGTAAGGCACAACAGAAGTTTAAAAATTTGATTCTTACTTACCCCACCAATAATTCTGGTATGGTTATACAACAATTGGAACTTGTAACATAAATCATGTACTTACAAGTTTAGATTATCTGGAGTCTTTATCTACAATAAGGTGCACACGCGGTTGCCCTTCCGATTGCAAGCTCCAAGCTTCAATGTACTTCTCCTTCGGAAAGCTAGGAAATCCGGCAGAGGTTCGAGAGTATTTGATTCTAAGTCTCTAAGGCTTAGAATGTTTTCAGAAATTAGTATATAATAATGAAAATGAATGCCTCTATTTATAGTTAAAAATTAGGTCAAAAAACCGGATTAGGGTTTGACCTTGGGCCTGGCCCAAAATCGACGCAGAGACGCCGCGGCCCTAGGGTATGGGCGCCGTGGCGCTTGCTGAATTTCTGCACTGCGCCGCGGCCCTATGGTATGGGAGTCGCGACATTCGATGTGCAGTTGCACTGCCTCAATTTAATTTCCGCGCATTATTAATTAAATCCAAAATTCAATTTTGACTTAATTAATGTAATCATTATTAATTTAAATGTCTCTATTCCAAATCGAACGTTTTAATTACTCTCTCAATACATCCTTAGATCGAAACGGACAATCGACATAGTGTGACCCTACAGGCCTTCTCATATTGACATTAATCAAATTAAGGTCTACGCAGAACTCCTAGACGGCGCCGGAAGACGAACTCAATATGTGAAGTACGTTTACGCGAATCTAGTAAACTTAACCTTTATGTGGTAAGATAAAATCCTTTCATTCACGACACACCCGATCAAGCTTAGGATTTGTCAAGTGTCTATCCAAATGGCTTAATCATTGTATCTCATCTATATTAGTCGACGACTAGACCATATTCTAAATATGTCTATTGCGTTGGCCAATGACTTAGTCAACCTAATATCACTGAGAATCCGAGTGTTCTCTCGAATATACATCCGAGGAATGAATCCTAATCTTGTCTCAACTACCACCTTCAATCCACATCGTAATGTACCCAATACAAGCCGTGTCTCAACCTATAAGGCATTTGAGCTTAGGCTGGGATCAAAGTACATTACTTTGTAGACAAGGCGCGTATTGACCTCAAGTATAAGGACTTCTATCTCCCACACGCTGATCATACTTTAGATAAGTATAACAAATAGTATATCAGCAGGGTATACCAATACTTCCAAAGTATCCATGTGTCCATCACGAGGAACCAATACTCGTAGCAGGTGAGACATACTACATCCTCTAAGGATGTGATGCAGACCACATGTCGACTTATCACATATCATCGATATCCCATTCTCGATGATCATTAGTCGAGGCTACTTTAAGAGTTACACTCTATCACTAATATCTCACTCTATTAATGACAACGTAAGCTCAAGGGATGCACATTAATGAATAATTACAAACAATCAAATAATAATTCAATAAGTACAAATGCCAAAATATTAATCTTCATTAATAATAATGTGAATGTGTATAAAGTACATTTGTCCTAATACAGATTGTCTCTAGGACATAAATATACTTTCAATCTCCCACTTGGCCTAGAGCCAATCTCTAACATATCTAATTCCCATATTCTCAAAATGACCATTATGATTGACTAAGCTTAATGGTTTATTGAATGGGTCAGCTAGATTACCGTCTATGGGAACATAGTCTAATCTAATCTCTCCAGTCTCCACCATCTCCCTGAGTATGTGGTACTTCCTTGGTACATGCTTGTTTCTGTTGGTTGATCTTGGTTCCTTAGCTTGCGCAATCGCACCAGTGTTTTCACAATAAACTGTTATTGGACAAGTGGCACTTGGAACAACCCCTAGTTCCTTTAGGAACTCAGATATCGCGACAATTTCTTTACCAGCTTCCGATCCAGTAATGTACTCAACTTCTGTTGTCGAGTTAGCAGTTGTAGCTTGTTTGGAACTTTTCCAGCTCACTGCTCCACCATTGAAAATGTATGTGTAACCTGATTGAGATTTTTAGTCATCAACATCTGTCTGGAAACTAGCATCAGTGTACCCGGTACATACCAACTTCTCTTGTCCACCATAGACTAAGAAATATTCTTTAGTTCGTCTAAGATACTTAAGAATACTCTTGACTGTTTTTCCAGTGTTCTTCCCGAGGATTCTGCTGGAACTTGCAAGTCATACTAAGTGCAAAGGCCACATCTGTCCTAGTACAGGTCATGGCATACACGATCGATCCTATAGCCGAAGCATATGGGATCCTTTTCATGCGTTCAAGTTCTATAGAATTAGAAGGACTATCCTTCTTAGATAACTTGATGCCTTGTCCCATAGGTAGACCGCCTTTCTTGGAATTCTCCATAGAAAAACGTCTAAGCACTTTGTCTATGTAGACTGACTCTGACAGCCCTGTCGCGCCCGATTTTCACCTGCTCGAAGGTCAAAGCAGAGCACGACGTATTCGGTGATTCCTAGAAAAAAGGGTTAAGGAGTCGCCACCTAATTATTTTTTACGGTGAATTAGGACACCTAAATATTAAACTAAATGATGCAATATAACTCCGATTTTAAGGTCTGCAAAACTAATGAGATTCTAGGTAAGGGTTCTTTATTATCCTAAAGGGAAGGGATTAGGCATCCTTTAAGATCCGCTAACTTGCGGTTATCCGGTCAAACTCAGGTTATTTATTGTGCTAAAAAATGCATGTTTAAAAGGTATGAAGTTTTAAGGAAAGGATATTGCAAATAATTTATTTAAAAGATACATTTTTTTTTTGCCAAATTGCATGGCTATATAAAAAATAAATATAAAATGAGTTTGTTAGCAAAGTATGTATTGCATAACATAACTTATAAAATATATATGGAATTAAAAAAACAAATGCATTTGTGAGACATGACTTATAAGATGCATGTAGAATAAAAGTACATACACATGTGAATTGATTTTGATGAAAAGTATACATTATACCCATAAAGTATGCATTTTGTATATATGTGAAGTTGATTTTGGAGAAGGCACGCATTTATTTTTAGAATACATGAAAGCATGCATTTGTAAAGCATTATTTATAAAAATACATGTAGAATTGAGAAAAGTATGCATTTCATAAGACACTATACATAACAAATATATATAAAGTTCATTCGTTTACAAACATATGTATTAGGTGATAATAAAAGTAAATTTTATGAAAATCTTTCAATGTTGCAAATCGGATAAAATGCAAACCTTATTTTTTTTAGGATTAAAGAAAGTGAATAATAGATAGCCAAATTATTTTTGAAAGATATTAAAGCATGCATAACGAACCTAAAAAATAGAGCAAAGTAACTAGAGGCTAAGTTTGGAACATACGAGACGGCCCTAAACAAATAAAGCTAGCGATGGTCTCCAATTCAAATGAGCCTAAGAAATAAACTAACGGCAGTTAGACTATCCTATTCATTCATCTATTCACGGCCTAATTATTCTAAGCATTCTAATGACGATACATAATTAAATAATTATTACAACCCAAATAATAATGAAAGACAAATTTAACAATAAATGGAAGCGAGCGGCTAGGACGGATGACGATATCATCGGCATCCTATTTGTTTTGAATTTCCGAGATCGGAGGATGCAATGAACACAGATGTGGTTCTTCATTTTGGACGAAGTCATGATGAGTCTCATAACGAGACTCTTCGTTACTCCCGATGCATTTCATGTAAATAAAAGAAAAAAAGAAAAGGATTAGTAGACGGAACGAAAATATCAACACATGAATATTCCTAATATATATACATACACGAAATATACAACATTAAATGTACATAGGAATGAATATTCATGGCCTTATATTCTACATATCCTTAAGACATTATTTTTTTTCAGATTTTGGCACATTAAAGTAGCCGAAGAAAGAATATATTCTAACACAACCGGTTCTAAATTTAAACAAGAATAAAAGAGGCAAGGAAGACCAATGTATAAATTATGTATACATACACAATAAATTCCGTTGGACTAATCTTAATTCTTAAAGAAACATGACATTCATAAACTTATACCAAACGCACATACTATTATATTAAACATGGATAATATATTCCTCTTAAAATTGCACATATTAATCTAGAATATAACATGTAAATATCGCCATTTAAATCAATTAAAGTATGCTCATTGTTTGATTTAAAGGCAGCGACCAAACTACAACATACAATAATTTTGAATATCACAAATCGCTAAGTGTCCTAAGAATATTTAATCAAGTCATAGCTCTTTCAAACACGTATTAATCTTACATTATCCATATTGCCCTTAATAATGAACCCAAAATGCCTTACTAAAGCTAATGACAATAATTAGTTAACCAACACATCGAATAATATCATCTATCACATATCAACTCCAAAATCAGAAATATCCCAACGACATATATACAATTATGTAAGCAAAACGTCTCATTATCATATTAATTAATCGAGACTACATTACTTAGCAAAATATCATACTAAATCAAGCATAAACACACAATCAAATAAGCTTAAAGAAATATAGAAGAATTGGAACGAGTCTAACCTTTTTCGGGTAGCGAACCGAGGCGTTGTTTCGAATCGTCGAATCCGCTTGGAAATGTAAAAATTCTAATTTAGTTTCTGATATGTGGTTCTGTTTTCTGATCTTGGACCCGACCCGGAATGACCCGACCCGCAGGTGACCCGACCCGAATTGGACCGAAAAAACAGTGAAAATAGCTAAAAATACAGATTCTTCAACACAAAAAAAAACCAATAATTTCGACCTATTTTCGGAATTTTAAGTTGAAGAACACATGCAAGAACAAAGAAATGATTTCGGATTGCCCCTTTTTTTAATGAAGAACAACACAAATAAAATATAATGCCAAACCTTTAAGGAGATTTCGGATTTCTTAAATTTCGGACCTAAAAATGACCCGAAAATTCTCAGAATCGACCCCCAAAATCAGTGAGCAAGGGGGGGTTTTTATAGATACCCACCCCAACGTTCACACCCCATACCCCCTTAAAACGAATTCAAATTTTAAAATAAAGGGGGAACAAAAATCTGATTTTTTTGGGGCGTGTTCTTGGGGCATGTGTTGCGAAAGGTGATGGGGTAGATTGGTGGTGTCGGGCGGCGGTGTGGCGACTGGTGGTGTCAGGCGTAGGGGTGTAGGGTGGCGGCGTGGGGGGTAGGGGTGTAGGGTGGCGGCCGGTTGGGAGAATTAGGGTGTAGGGTTTTTTTGATTTTTTTTTTTTTTTTTTTGGTTTTGGGGGTTTTGGGGAGTTGGGTAGAATAAAAGGGTGTGGGAATTGGGCCCGCGGGTATGGCCGAATTGGGCCGACGAGTTTGGGGAAAATAAGGGGTTTTGGGCTGGTGGTTTTTTTTGTTTTGTGGGTTATGTTTTGGTTAGGGAAATGGTATGGGCTTCGGTTGGGTATTGGGGAAATTTATTGGGGAGTTTTGGGCTGGTCCGGTTGGGCCGAGAATAAAGAGGGGGAGTTGTTTTGTTTTGGGTTGAGTAGAAATTATTTTGGGTTGGGAAATAAAATGGGTTATGGGTTTAAAAATATAAAAGGGGTTTAACATTAAAATATATTTTTTTGTAAAAGATGTGAATTATTTAAAATAACATAACGATGTGATAATAATATAATATTTGCGAAATGTTTAATGCTTAATAAGAAATGGAAATGCGATGCAATTTTGCGAGAATAAAATAACATAGAATTTTCGGATAAAACTTATGATTATGATAAAAAATGCAAATGATAGTAAAAAATACGAATAATGATAATATTAAGAGAATAATATATATACATATATATATATATATATACGCATGTATGTATATAGATCAAAATTGTTTTGAGGTGTTAAAATATTTAAAATTGCAAATAATTTGGAAAAGACGGGACGAAATTGGGTGTCAACAAGCCCCACCAGTCTGTTAGGTCTATCTCTATAGATCCTAATCCCTAGAATGTAGCAGACTTCACCTAAATCCTTCATCATGAAGGTATTGGACAACCACTCTTTTACTGACTACAGGAGAGTCTTATTGTCTCCCATTATTAATATGTCATCTACATATATGATAATGAAGGCAATACTCCCATCATTGCTTTTACTATAAACACATGGATCTTCTTTGCTTCTGACGAAACCAAATGTTTTGATAGCCTTGTCAAAGCAAATGTTCCAACTCCTCGAGGCTTGCTTAAGCCCATAAATGGACTTTTGTAGCTTGCATACGACATTTGGTTTGGACTCAATTAAAAAACACTCAGGTTGTTTCATATACACTTCCTCAACTAGATTACCATTGAGGAATGCAGTTTTGACGTCCATCTGCCAAATGTCATAGTCATAATATGCAGGTACTGCAAGTAAAATCTGAATGGACTTGATCTTAGCAACAGGTGAAAAGGTTTCATCATAATCGACCCCAGGCCGTTAATTATAACCTTTAGCCACCAGTCTTGCTTTATAAGTCTGTACCTTGCCATATACATCAATCTTCTTCGTGAAGACCCATTTGCATCCTATAGGTCTAACCCCTGTTGGCAAATCAACCGAGTTTCAAACTTGATTTGTGTACATCGAGTCCATCTTAGATTTCATGGCTTCTTTCCATCTCTGCGAATCAATGTCTAGCATAGCTTCGCTGCAGGTTATGGGTTCATCGTCATCAGGAATATCTATCTCATTGTGTGTTTCAACAAGGATATTAAGTCTTTCAGGTGGACGATGAGTCCTAGTGGTCCTACGGAGTTGAGTATTCTGCGTTTCAGTGTTCGTTGTATTCTGACTGTGAGAAGTTCTTTGTGTGTTGGACAATCCATCACCTTGAGAGCTTTCAGGAATGTCACTTTCATGTATTTCCTGTATGGAATGATGTACAACCATTGTATCATCTTCCATTGGTTGTGTATGAGAGCCTTGCATTTATGCACTATCTCTCACAGCACTCCCACTGGCTGAAGGGCGTACTCTAAGTACCCAATCTTCACCAGATACTCCCACTGAATCCTTGTTTAGGTCACTCGACAAGGGTTCATTTTCTGTGTTATCTTGTGGTTCTTGAATTTCTTCAAGTTCTATCTCCGTGCAACTATGTTCCTTGTAGACATATTCTTCTTCAAGGAAAGTTGCGTTCCTGGAAATAATGACCTTATGTTCTCCAAGAAGATAGAAGTAGTATCCCTTAGTTTCCTTTGGATACCCCACGAAGTAACATTTCTCACTTTTAGATTCCAACTTGTCAGTGAGCATCTTCTTGACATATGCAGGGCACCCCCAGGGTCTCATATGTTTAAGAGGTGGATTCTTGCCACACCATATCTGATAGGGTGTCTTTTCTACTGACTTGGAGGGAACCCTGTTCAGAATATATATATATATATATATATATATATATATATATATATATAGAGGTTTGTATAGCATGTCCCCAAAGGTATGTCGGTAGAGCTGAGGAGCTCATCATGGATCGAACCATATCCAATAAGGTCCAGTTTCTCCTTTCGGCAACACCATTCATCTGTGGCATTCCTGGAGGTGTCCATTCAGATTGGACTCCATGTAGCTTTAAGTAATCTAGAAAATCCTTGCTCAAGTATTCACCTACTTGATCCGATTGAAGGGTCTTGATACTTGTTGCAAGTTGCTTCTCCACTTCCAACTTGTACTCCTTGAACTTCTCAAAAGCCTCGGATTTGTGTCTCATAAGATACACATATCCATACCTTGTGAAGTCGTCAGTAAAAGTGATGAAGTATGGGAAGCCTCCTTTAGCTTGAGTCGAGAATGGCCCACATACATCAGTAGGACCAACTCAAGCACCTCTTTGGCTCGCACACCTTTCCCCAGAAAGTGGTTTATTGGTCATCTTTCCTCTTAAGCAAGATTCATAGTTACCATAAGAGTCCAAGTCAAATGGTTCGAGGTAGTCTAACTTCCTCAATCTTGCTATCCTTGATTTGTTGATATGACCAAGTCTGTAGGGTTTTGTTGGGTACAAAGCATATAAGTATGACACATTGGAAGTTTGAAAATTTGATTCTTACTTACCCCAACAATAATTCTGGTATGGTTATACAACAATTAGAAATCATGTACTGACAAGTTTAGATTATCTGGAGTCTTTATCTACTATAAGGTGCACACGCGGTTGCCGTTCCGATTGCAAGCTCTAAGCTTTAATGTACTTCTCCTTCGGAAAGCTAGGAAATCCGGCAGAGGTTCGAGAGTATTTGATTCTAAGTCTCTAAGGCTTAGAATGTTTTCAGAAATTAGTATATAATAATGAAAATGAATGCCTCTATTTATAGTTGAAAATTAGGTCAAAAATCGGATTAGGGTTTGACCTTGGGTCTGGCCCAAAATCGACGTGGCCGTAGGGTATGGGGGTCACGGCGCTTGACAAATTTCTACTATGCGTCGCGGCCCTAGGGTATGGGCGCCGTGACGCTCGATGTGCAGTTGCACTGCCTCGATTTAATTTCCGTGCATTCTTAATTAAATCCAAAATCCAATTTTGACTTAATTAATGTAATCATTATTCATTTAAATGTCTCGATTCCAAATCAACCATTTTAATTACTCTCTCAATACATCCTTAGATCGAAACGGACAATCGACATAGTGTGACCCTACATGCCTTCTCATATTGACATTAATCAAATTAAGGTCTACGCAAAACTCCTAGACGGCGCCGGAAGACGAACTCAATATGTGAAGTACGTTTACGCGAATCCAGTAAACTTAACCTTTATGTGGTAAGATAAAATCCTTTCATTCACGACACACCTTATCAAGCTTAGGATTTGTCAAGTGTCTATCAAAATGGCTTAATCATTGTATCTCATCTACATTAGTCGACGACTAGACCATATTCTAAATATGTCTATTGCGTTGGCCAACGACTTAGTCAACCTAATATCACTGAGAATCCGAGTGTTCTCTCGAATATACATCCAAGGAATGAATCCTAATCTTGGCTCAACTACCACCTTCAATCCACATCGTAATGTACCCAATACAAGCCGTGTCTCAACCTATAAGGCATTTGAGCTTAGGACGGGATCAAAGTACATTACTTTGTAGACAAGGCGCGTATTGACCTCAAGTCTAAGGACTTCTATCTCCCACACGCTGATCATACTTTAGACAAGTATAACAAATAGTATGTCAGCAGGGTATACCAATACTTCCAAAGTATCCATGTGTCCTTCACGAGTAACCATTACTCGTAGCAGGTGAGACATACTACATCCTCTAAGGATGTGATGCAGACCGCATGTCGACTTATCACATATCATCGATATCCAATTCTCGATGATCATTAGTCGAGGCTACTTTAAGAGTTACGCTCTATCATTAAAATCTCACTCTATTAATGACAACGTAAGCTCAAGGGATACACATTAATAAATAATTACAAACAATCAAATAATAATTCAATAATTGCAAATGCCAAAATATTAATCTTCATTAATAATAATGTGAATGTGTATAAAGTACATTTGTCCTAATACAGATTGTCTTTAGGACATAAATATACTTTCAGAGACTCCGAACTCCGTGCTGAGAAATTCTGGCACCGAGGCATTTTCAGGTAATTCAGGCACTGAAGCAGTGGTATAAGGCACCGTTATCTCCAAAACTGAAATTCACTTATAGTCTCATATGACAACTCAAGAAAGCAAATGACCATAGATCAGATTTCAGGGGCTCCAACAATACTAAAAGGGGTCAACGTGGAGAAATACTCCTAACAACCTTGGAAGTCAAGTGCTTCTCCCTTGCCCATATCAAAGAAGTTGAAGATGTCGTATCTCTCAAAGTATGACGGGAATACTTTGCATAATCCTATTTTCATTTATTTCTTACTTTCTTGATTTATTTAATTTTTGTCTGTCTCCGAGAGACGTTAGCGAATAGATATTTTAAGAAATGATTAATGCGTAGGTCATAGTTTTAAGTCATAGAATCAGCTATCAATGCTTGCACAAGAGTAGGTTGTCTAGATCATATAACTTTTGGGTTGCGACCCTTACCTGGACAGATCCAGATCCAGATCCAGATCCAGATCCAGAATTTTCACTCAGAGGGTATGAAAATAAAGGGTGAAAACCATTTACCCTCCCAACTTTACTTTAAAAATCAAACTCCCCCTCAACTATGAACAATATATATTCTCCCCCCCCCCCCCCCTTATCCTATACAATTTCTATTTTACCCTTATATTTTAATTCTCTATCCATATAATATATTTTTATATTATACATAATATTATTTTTCTTAACCTAAGTATTTATAAATTTTTATTTAAGTTAACTTTATAAGTAGAATAATCCTTTTATAAATTTGTCACTAAATCTAATACTATTTTTATAATTGTTATTTTAATGTTACATGCATTAAGTATGTTATATGTATAATGCATGTTTCAATTCTCTATTTCCGTATAGATAAACGAGTTTTGTGTGTTAATAATGGAATATTGTCTAAATTATAATTTAAAATCCAGTTCAGTATAAATAGATAATATTTTTTGGAATTTGTCATAAGATATACCTCTATTTTTATTAATTACTTTTGTATTATCTATATTGAAATATGTTTATAAAGTTATTATTACATTCTATTTTCACTTGTATAAATAGATATTAGAGTTTTTATTATTATTAATAAACTTAATTTTTTTATTATGCTCATTCATTTCATTATAGAACGTCATTAACTTATATACTAAATTAGTATGTTTCACTTTCCTTTTCTGTATGAAAATTAATACTATATTTATTTTGTAATAGAAAAGTTGTTACATAGATTAAAAAAGAAAAAATATCATGATTTAAAAAAAAAATAAAAAAATAAAGGCTGATAATGTAAGGGTAAAATAGGCATTTCAAAAAGTCAATTATGATAAAGCGGGAGAATGTCTATTGTTCCAAGTTGAGAGGGGCGTTTGATTTTTAAAGCAAAGTTTGGGAGGGTAAATGATTTTCACCCGAAAAATAAAATATAATGCTTGGTATTTGAACTTGGAACTTCAAGGTAAATTTTGAACCCCTTAACAATGAAGCCAACCTCTAATCTTGTGTTTAGAGAGTTCAAAATCTGAATATGAATGCACATCCAAATATTAAAATGTGTATTAAGATTTAGATGTATGAAAGGGAGTGTTGGAGCAACGGTATATTATTTTTATATATGTACATAAAAAATAAAAATAAAATTATTTTATATATATATTGTAGTTTTTTGTCAAGGGGGTTCGGGTCAACACTCTCTCACCCCCTCCTAGATCCGTTCATGTTCCTGAATCCTACTAACGCATAATGCTTTGTGTACCGGACTATCTTTTTTAAAAAAAAAAAAAAAAACTAATGCGTAAAATTAGTCACGATCCATACTGAAAGAAGCATGAGATCTGAGATGAGATGATTATTCTATATAAGAAAGGTGATAATGACGCAAGTCCTTATGATATTAAGCATTTCCCAATCATGAAAGCAGGATTATGCCGTAGCCTAGTTTGAAGTAACTTTTGAGGAAATTTGAAGTGTGAAAATGTTAAACCTTACCTACTTTAAGATGCTATAATTGTCAACCCGTAAATTGAAAAAGTCGGGTATGAAGATAGAAAAAGAGGGTACACTGACAGTATGAAATACGAGTAATTTTATACTAGCATATTACCTTAAAAACAATCACTTACGGGTGATTATCTAAAAAAAACTAGCCTGAAAGATATGATAAATATAATAACATAAAAAATTTCTATCTTTTGTTGTCTAAAATCCCAACTTTTAATTTTCTGCAAAGGCAAAAAAGTCGATTTTAATGAATGCTTACTTCATCCTGTTGCTTATGCATGCACTGAGGGACACTTGGACCAGAGGAAGAACGACGTAGAAATTAGTATGAGAAAATATGTTAAAATAGTTAAAATAAATGAACACGTTCAATTTATAAAAAAAATATATTTTTATTTAATTTTGTTTCTTACCACACGATACTCAAATATAAATCTGATGTAGATTACACGCAGTGCTAGTTATTTGGGTTATGACACATTGATCCTAATTATTGTCCAACATTATTTGATGAACACAAATTTCAGGGGGGAAAAGGACTTTTAGTATACAAGCTAAATGTATAAAATATCTAAAATACCCTTTGTAGTACTACTTTTGTTTCAATTATTTTATGCGTATAAATTTATTGAGTACGAAATTTAAGAAAAAATAAAAAAATGTTTGAACCTCGTAAAACAAGCTGTAACAACTTTGTGCCTTTAAACACTCATTATTAATAAAATAAAAAATATAAATTAATCAACTTTTTAAATAAGTAAAAGAAAAGTAAGAGAGGAGTAATAATTGCAAACAGTCATGTCAATGTCATAATGGATAAGGCGAGAATTAATAGTTTAACGGTCGATTATCTAAATATAAAAGATACTCTCCTGTTTTAATTTATTTATTTTACTTTTAAAAAAAAAATATATCTCTTTTCTAATTTAATAACTCTTTAATTTCAGTATTTCATGTGAATGTTTACGATCACGTAATTAAAGAATATTTTAGTATATTAAATATAATTTTATTTTAAAATCATAAGATTTAGAAGTCTTATTTAATTACTTATTTTAGTTCCTTGTTCAACCAAACTAAAATAAATATAGATTCGTGTTCAATTAAACTAAGACAATGAGGAAGAGAAAATAATGCCAAGAAAATGGGGATGTAAAGAGTTTTTCCTCATCAGTTACTAAAGGTCATGAGTAATGATCAAGACGGTAAGCAGATTCGCTCCTCATTCTATGGCGGAGAAAAATAAGTCCTTTTGTGTCGCATATTGATGTGTGTCCCTTTCTACTTTCTATTGAGACACATTCTTCTCCACACCGTTTGAAGGGAAAACAAACCAACATTTGTTGTTTATCGTACCATTGACTAGACGTTACAATATAATTTGCCCATTTGGCATGCTTATGGAAACGAGGATAGCACTTACCAACATACATGTCGGTTTTTGGAGTTCAATTTAAATTTAACTTCTAACAATTGGTGTATCCTGAGGGTAGAAGAGATACCAGGAAAGCAATTTAATTAGTGGAAGTACACTGCAATCTAATATTTTTGAAAGAAATAATCTCTTAATTATCTTTATTAATGAAGAGATATTTATATACAATATAATCTCTAATTATGAAAAATTATATTCCTACTATAACAATAAATGGAAAATCTTATTCCTATTATAACAATAAATCATAATTACACTTGTACCAGAATTCTTCAACTATGGTAAGTTTACACTAAAACTTGAACTCGGATACACGTGTATATCTCGTGTATACTCCTTCTGTCACACTCCCGCAGTCATAGCGGACAGTTGTCGTACGCTGAGACTATCTCTAAAATCTTCAAATAGAACCGAGGGAAGACCCTTAGTAAAGATGTCGGCAATTTGGTACCTGGAAGGGACATGCAAGACGCATACTTGTCCACGAGCTACCTTTTCGCGAACAAAGTGAATATCCATCTCGATATGCTTAGTGCGCTGATGTTGGACCGAATTTCCAGAAAGATAGAATGCACTAACATTATCACAGTAGACTAAGGTAGCTTTCTGAATAGGAAAGTGAATTCTAATAGAAGATTACATAGCCAACATGATTCAGACACCACATTGGCTACCCCTTGATACTCGGCCTCTACACTGGATCACGATAATGTAGTCTGGCGTTTTGCAGATCAAGAGACCAAGTTATCACCCAAAAACATACAATAACCAGAGGTCGAGCGTCTGGTATCAGGATAGCCACCCCAATCAACATTTGTATAAGACACAAGAGTAGAAACGACGGACGGATATAAATGCAATCCATAATCAAGTGTTCCCTGTATGTATCGTATAATGCATTTGAGCGCATGCATGTGCTCAATCCGCGGATCATGCATAAACAAACACACCTGCTGCACTGCATAAGTAATATCAGGTCTCGTGAAAGTCAGATACTGAAGTGCTCCTACAAGACTGCGATAGCGGATGGGATCCTCGTATTGGGTGCCAGACGTAGCACTCAACTTCGGTTTGGTATCCACGGGAGTAGAAGTAGACTTACAAGATAACATGCTAGTTCTCTCAATAATCTTTGCAACATACCTTTTCTGAGATAAAAATAGACCATCTGCATGACGAGTGACTGCTATGCCCAAAATATAGCTTAAGGCCCCCAAGTCTTTCATAGCAAATTGTGAACTGAGAAAGGACGTGATAGACTTGCATAGAATATCCGATGAGGCAGTCAATATAATATCAACATATAACAGAATGTATGCCAGAGAAGTACCACGCCAATAGATGAACAATGAATGATCAAATATGCTGTGAGAAAACCCAATAGTAGACACATAATCTGCAAACCTTTTATACCAAGCCTATGGGAACTTATTAAGCCCATACAAGGACTTTTTCAGCAAACAGACATGATGAGGATAATTGGGGTCCCTAAAACCCAAGGGCTGATGCATGTAAACTGTCTCCTTAAGATCACCATGTAAAAAAACATTTTTTACATCCAGCTGGTGAATTGACCATGCCTTCGAGAGAGCTAGACTGAGCACAGTGTGAATGTTTGATGGTTTGACCACCAGACTAAATGTCTCTACAAAATATACGCCTATCTGTTGTATTTTACCATCACCTACAAGACGAGTCTTATGCCTCTCAAAAGAACCATCAGAATGTTCTTTATGAGTAAAAGTCCACATAGACCGAATAATATTAACACCAGGTGGACGGGGCACCAACTTCCACGTCTTATTTTCAATAAGAGCATTATATTCGTCATCCATGGCCAATTTCCAATTTGGGTCATGAAGGGCAGATACTGGGTTACGTGGTAGGGGAGATTTAGTGACATTAGAATTAAGATTAAAATGTCATTTTGATTTAATAATAACCATTTCGCTACGAGTAATGGTCCGTTGACGTGAGGTAGAATTGGACGGGAGTTGGGCATTTCTCGGGTTGGCAGTGGACTAGCCAACAGGCAGTGGGCCTGTTGGCCCAACAACTGGATAAGCAGTAGATATCAGATCGAAATGAGTAGTGGGTTGTGTCGCTAGAACAGGGCGGATTCGGGTCACGGGACATCTCGGACAAATGGTGGATAATATAAGGTGAGATCCCATCATCCAAAAAAGCATATGAACTAGACACGAAACTACACAATTTAGTAAACGGAAATTGGGTTTCATCAAAGATAACATGGAGACTAATGATGATTTTATTAGAGGATAAATCAAAATATTTGTAGCCACGATGATTAGATGGGTAATCCAAAAACACACAAGCGGTAGAACGGGCTTGAAGTTTGTTAAGTGTAGTAGACGGAAAAAGTGGATAGCATAAACACCCAAACACCCTAACACCCTAAGATGAGAATACGAAGGATCTTTATTGTAAATAATTTTAAGTGGGGATTGATATGCTAAGCCTTTATGAGGGAGGATGTTAAGTAGATATGTAGCCATTTGTAATGCATGATGCCAAAAAGAAGGTGGTAATGAAGCATGTGCAAGCAAGGTACGGAAAATATTATATATGGAATGATTTTTTCTCTCGGCCTTCCTATTTTGTGAGGATGTATGTGGACAAGAAAACTAAAAAAATATGCCATTAGTGTCACAAAACTCTCAAAATGACCCATTATCATGTTATCACTGTTAAAGAAGGGATTATTTTTTTCATGTTATCAGAAGTCTAGGTCTTAAAATCTTCTCTCCAAATTCTCCACAAATTCTGTCGACCTTCCCTTCCAAATTCGAGCCTCTATTCTCGGTTTTGTGTGTCCGACGATGTCCTTTTCCTCCCAAAATTTTATTCCAAATCCTTACATCACGTCTTGCGTTGCTATTATGGCTAAGAACACGTTTCACTGTGCCCTTACTATTTCGAACATCAAGAATAACATCCCTATTACTCTTGAGATAGAAAATGCCCAATACGCGACGTGGGCCGAGTTGTTCAAAGTTCATGCACGCTTGCATCAAGTCTTCCATTATAGTATCCCCATACAACCTGCGGAAATAGGGTTGCCGAACCCCGAGGATGATCCTAAATTATGGACAACCCTTGATGCTACAGTTCTTCAGTGGATTTATTCCACGATATCTACCGACCTATTGCAGACGATTATTGAGCCGGACGCTACGACGATGGCTACTTGGGATAGGCTACGTGACATATTCCAAGATAATCAAAATTCCAGAGCTGTTACCCTTGAGCAGGAATTTTCCCATGTCAACATGAAAAAATTTCCAAACATTTCAGTATATTGCAAAAGGTTGAAAGAATTGGTGGACCAACTCGGCAACGTTGGTGCACCCGTAGCGATAATCGTCTTGTTCTATAGATGGTTGTTGGCCTATCCGAGGCCTATAGTGACGTTGGTACTATCCTTCGTCAAAGTGATCCTCTCTCCAAGTTCTATCAAGCCCGCTCCATGCTTACATTAGAAGAAGACGGTTTGGCTAAAAAGGCGGCTACGAGTGCTAGTCCCGTGGTCATGGTGACGTCGTCATACAATTCTCATGGGTTTGGTAACAATTTGGGTCAAAACTGCAACAATGGTGGCGGCAAGAAAGGTCAAAACTGTAAAAATAATGGCAAGAATCGAGGCGGCAACAATGGTGGCGGGCGGAATTGGGATGGTGGCGGTGGTGGCCCTCGGGGCATTCAGCAGCAACAACAAATTTGGGCCCCACAGTGGCCCCCTGTACCTTGGAACTGAGCCAGTCCAGTAGCACCGAACAATGGCTATCCTGCATACCCCTTCTCGCATAATTGGGTTGCCTAACAGTCGGCCCAATTCTCGCCAAATTAGACGCCCAGCAACCATTTCAGCCCAGCAGTGGATACTGCAGTAGCTCTGGGCCGGGGCAGCAAGTCGATGTGCTTGAGCCCCGGCCTCCTCAAGACCATTATATGGCAGGCTCCACCCCGACCGACATTGAGGATGCTATGCACACACTTGGAATAAATTCCTCGGACCTAAATTGGTACAAGGACACTGGTGCCACTACTCACATGACGTCTGACCCAGATACTCTCTCATCTCACTCCAATTTGAGCAACAATCGTGGCATAAGTGTTGGTAATGGTAATTCAATTCCAATTCGTGGTTATGGTCATACAACATTGTCTCCCCCACATCCACCCCTTGTCTTAAAAAATGCCCTTCATGCCCCTAAATTAATTAAAAATTTGGTGTCTGTTCGTAATTTCACCATTGATAATTTAGTTTTTGTTGATTTTGATCCTTTTGGGTTTCTGTGAAGGATTTTAAGACGGGGATTCCTCTCATGAGATGTGATAGTAGGGGAGATCTTTATCCTATCACACCCACGTCCAATTTTTCGCGTCAAATCTTTCCCTCTACCTTTGCAGTTCTTTCTCCTTCCTTGTAGCATGCACGTCTTGGTCATCCGGGGTCATCTATTTTGTCTTCCTTAGATAAAAATAATTTTATTTCTTGTAAGGGTACGCGTAGTACTCCGACTTGTCAATTCTTTTCCATTATCACATTGAATTGACAAGTCAGAACTTTATTGATTCATGCTTCCGTACCCCCTTCATTTTGGCATCATGTTCTACAAATGGCTACCTATCTTCTTAACATTCTTCCTTCCAAAGGTTTGGCATATTCGTCCCCACTTCATTTATATAATAAGACTCCTTCGTATTCCCATCTTAGGGTCTTTGGGTGCTTGTGTTATCCATTTTTTCTGTCCACCACAATTAACAAACTTTAGGCTCGGTCTACCCCGTGTGTGTTTTTGGGTTATCCGTCAAATCATCGAGGTTATAAATATTTTGATTTGTCATCTAATAAAATCATCATTAGTCTCCATGTAATTTTTTATGAATCCCAATTTCCGTTTGCTAATGTTAGTAATCCCGTGCCTAGTTCGTATAATTTTTTGGATGATGGCATATCCCCGTATATTATTCATAATTTTTTGGACGTATCCCGCACCCCAAATCTACCAGCGGGCCCACTGCCCACTAGTTCTACAGTCCATTCGATGTCTCCCATCGTGGGTCTAGAAACTGGGCTGCCTCTCCAGCCCAGTTCTTGTTCCCACTTCTACAACGGAAACAGTAATTGGTTACCGTGTTGGACCAGCAGGCCCACTACCTGCTGGCCAGTCCATCACTGGTCCCGTTATTTCCTAAAATTCACCCAATTCTTCCCTGAGTCATAGACCATTCACTCGTAGTCAACGGGGTATTTTTAAACTAAAAAGATATTTTAATTTAAATTTGAATGCTCTTAAATCACCCTTACCCCGTAATCCTGTGTCTGCTTTAAATGACCCGAATTGGAAAATTGCTATGACTGACGAATATAAGGATCTTATTGATAATAAGACGTGGGAGTTGGTACCCCATCCATCTGGTGTTAATATTATTCGGTCTATGTGGATTTTTGCTCATAAAGATAATTCTGACGGTTCATTTGCGCGACATAAGGTTCGTCTTGTAGGTGATGGTAAGACTCAGCAAGTTGGAGTGGATTGTGGTGAGATATTTAGTCCGGTGGTCAAACCGGCTACCATTCGTACTGTGCTCAGCTTGGCTCTTTCGAAAGCATAGCCAATCCATCAATTAGATGTGAAGAATGTTTTCTTACATGATGATCTCAAGGAGACAGTCTATATGCATTAGCCCTTGGGGTTTAAGGATCCCAAATATCCTTATTATGTTTGTTTGTTGAAGAAGACCTTACATGGGCTTAAGCAGTCCCCACGGGCTTAGTATAAAAGGTTTGCAGACTATGTTTCAACTATTGGATTCTCTCACAGCAGGTTTGATAATTCATTGTTCATATATTGTCATGGTTCTTCCTTGTCTTATATATTGTTATATGTGGATGATATTATCTTAATTGCCTCTTCTGATGCATTACATCAGTCTATCATGACAATGCTCAGTTTTGAGTTTACTATGAAAAACTTGGGGCCTTTGAGTTATTTTTTGGGGATTGCTGTCACTCGTCATGCGGGTGGGCTATTCTTATCCCAAAGGAAGTATGCATCTGAGATCATTGAGAGGGCTGGGATGTCATTTTGTAAGTCCACTTCCACTCCGGTTGATACTAAACCCAAGCTAGGTGTCGCGGCTGTCTCACCTTACGATGATTTGACCCACTATAGCAGTCTTGCAGAGGCCCTTCAGTATCTTACGTTCACGAGACCTGATATTATGTATGTCGTACAACATGTGTGTTTGTTTCTGCATGATCCCAGGATTTAGCACATAAATGCGCTCAAACTCATTATTCGGTACATCTAGGAGACACTTGACTATGGCTTACATTTATATCCTTCGTCGATGTCTACACTTGTCTCATATATAGATGCTGATTGGGGTGACTTTCCAGACACCAGACGGTCTACGTCTGGCTATTGTATGTTTTTTGGTCATAACTTGGTCTCATGGCGACGCTATCACGTTCTAGTGCAGAGGCCGAGTATCGAGGGGTAGCCAATGTGGTCTCTGAATCTTGTTGGTTACGTAATCTTCTTTTAGAGCTTCATTGTCCTATTTAGAAATCTACCTTGGTTTATTGTGATAATATTAGTGCCATCTACCTTTATGGTAATCTGGTTCAGCACCAGTGCACTAAACATATAGAGATTGATATCCACTTTGTTCGTGAAAGGTAGCTCGTGGACAAGTACGTGTCTGTCATGTTCCTTCCAGGTATCAAATTACAAACATCTTTACCAAAGGTCTTCCCTCAGTCTTTTTTGAAGATTTTAGGGACAGTCTCAGCATACGACGACCGCCCGCTACGACTGCAGGGGTGTGTTAAAGAAGGGATTATTTCTTTCAATCACATTGAATATTTTTATTTCCCGTTCGAATTGGGTACGGATGAATGCTCTAAATTTTAAGAAGTTGGAAAAAATCTGAGATTTTTTGGATAAAGGAAAGGTCCATAAAAAAATAGAATAATCATCTAAAAATAAGACATAATAACGTTGGCCCAAAGAACTTGAAACGGGAGATGTCCATAAATCACTATGAATAATGTCAAAAAACATCAAAGTATGAGAAATAGAGGCTACAAATAGTAATCTAACATGTTTTCCTAATGGAAAAAAAGAACAAAGTGGAGTACTACGCGTACCCTTACAAGTAATAAAATTATTTTATGCAGAAAAGAAATAATAGATGACCCCGAATGTCCCAAACGTGCATGCCACAAGGAAGAAGCAAGAGCGACAAAGGTAGAATGTGTGGATAACCTCGTGGAAATGGTGGTGAGTGGATACACCTCCCCCTTACTATTGCATCTCATTAGAAGTATCCCCGTCGTGAAATCCTTCACAGAAAATCTAAAAGGATCAAAATTAACAGAAACCCAATTATAAGTGGTGAATTTTCGGATAGACACCAAATTTTTTATTAAGTTAGGGGCATGAAGAATATTTTTTAAGACAAGAGGTGGATGTGGGGGAGACAAATTCGTATGACCATAATCGTGAATTGGAATTGAGTTGCCATTACTAATAATAATGCCACGATTTTTTCTCAAATTGAAACAAAATGAGAGATTACCTTGTGCGGACGTCATATGAGAATTTGCTCCGGTATCCATGTACCAATTTGGGTCCGGGGGATGTAATACGAGTGTATGCATTGCGGCCTCAATATCCGTAGGTATCGGGACTGGAGCCGGGCCCACAGCAGTGAAGGCCTACTGAGGCCGAGGCCCAGCACTGTAGCGTGATGCACTGTTCGGGAAACTGGGCCTGGAAGCTGACTGGAATTGGGCCCAATTTCCAGGATATGATGTTGGTGGATAATAAGGGTTATTAGGCCAATGGCCACTGGCCCCACAGCCAGGAGGCCCAAGGCTGCGGCTAGTTAGCCTGCGGTCCACTGTTCTGAGCCCCACTACTGTCGCCGCCACTGTTCTGGCTACCACCACTACCGTTGTTACCACTGCGACTGCCACCGCGGTTCTTGTCATTATTTTTACAATTTTGACCCCTTTTTCCGCCACCGTTGGTACGGTTTTGGCCCGTATTTTCAGAGAATGAGTGAGGGTTTTCTGATGTGTCCATCATCATGATGAAATTTATGCCGGTAGCCACCTTCTTAGCCAAATCGGCTTCTTCCAACGTGAGCATGGAACGGGCCTGATAAAATGGCGAGAGAGGATTACTTTGATGAAGTAGTGTCCCAACTCCATTATAGGCCTCGGATAGGCCTGCAACCATTTGAAGAATAATACGATCATTGATAACGGGCGCACCAATATTTCGGAGTTGATCTGCCAATTCCTTTAGACTTTTATAATAGGCTGAGACGTTTTGAAAATCTTACATGTTGACATGTAAAATTCCTACTCAAGCGTGATAGCACGAGAATTTTTGTTATCTTGAAATATATCACACACCCTATTCCAAGTTTCCATTGCCGTAGCGTCGGGTTCAATAATCATCTACAAGAGGTCTATATAGATAGTGGAATAAATCCACTAAAGAACGGTAGTATCAAGGGTCATCCATAACGTAGGATCATCCTCGGGGGGTAGGCACCTTCTCCTTGCCAGTGACCGAGGGGATGATGTGATGGAGGACTTGATGCGAGCGTTTCCGCCCACATCGCGTATTGGACGTTTTTCATCTCAAGAACAATCGGGATGTGGTTCTTGATGTTGGAGACTGTAAGTGCAGGATGAAACATGTTCTTTGATGTAGACATAATGAAAGAATAATGGGTGAATTAGGGAGTTGGAAGAAAATTTGGGAAGAGAGGAAGAAATTTCACGGAAACCGAGGATGAATCACGGAATCCGAGATGGGAGAATAGGGCAGCTGAAGTGTTTTTGTGAGAAGGTATTTTAGCCTTAGACTTCTGATACCATGAAATAAATAATCCCTTGATTATTCTCATTGATAAAGAGGTATTTATATACAATATACAATCTCGATTATGGAAGATCATATTCCTACTATAACAATAAATGGAAAGTCCTATTCCTATTATAAAAATAAATCCTAATTACACTTGTACCAAAATTCTTCAACTATGGTAAGTTTACACTAAAACTTGAACTCGGATACACGTGTATATCACGTGTATACTCCTTCTGTCAATTTTTTTGTGTTAATACGACATAAGTGGTAGTGTCTTTTTTACTCTACTTTTAAAAAAAAATTGCATATACATTAAGGAATTAAGAAAGAGAAGAAGAGAAGGGGCAGACGTACTTTGTACATATTTTGTGATTAACTTTTAGCGGTATCAATAGATTATAAGCCTTGATAGTATCTTTGTTTCTTGTTACTTTTCCGAGCCCTGGTTTAATAATAAAAATTCAAAAAACAAAGAAAAAAGTTAAAATTTTTACTAATAACATGCACAAATTGGGGCAAGCATTATCTCTATTGGGTTTTAAGATTATTTTGGTTGCTTAATTTAGACTAGGGCTGGCCAGTGGGCCGGGACGACCCGACCCCGGCCCGACCCCGTCCCGACCCCGCCCCGGTCCCGACCCGACCCCGCTCTAAAAAAAAAAAAAAAAATTAACGGGGGCGGGACTCGAACTCGGGACGGGACGATGTCTCGTCCCGCCAGACCCGAGCCCGCCCCAGGCCCGCCGGACCCGAGCCCGCCCCGAGACCGTCCCGACCCCGACCCCGACCCCGACCTTACCTTTGCAAAAATAGCCGTTGCACCAACGGCCATTTTAGATTATGGCCGTTGGCCAACGGCCATTTTAGGCCCCCCCCCCTCCCCCCACCCCCCCTACCCCTTAATATTTATTTTTAACCCATAAGTTATTATATTTACACTTTAACCCAATTTTTCAACTATAAATAACTCATTTTCTTTTCATCTTTCTCACAAATCTTCCTACAATCTCTCTAATTTCTCAATATATCTCTCTACATTGTTTGCTAAATATTCAATTTTATTAATTCATTTGGGAATTGGGAGTGAAGTTGGCAACTAGCTTGAGGATCTTCCATCGAGCAAAGTTTCAATTTTCAACCTCTCGATTACACGTCGACGTTACGTCGGCGTTTGGTACATTCGTTCCTTCATTAAATTATTATTGTCTCGTTTATTTTATTTAGCGCACTTAATTTCATTTACTTTAATTATTTGTTAGCATATAATTAAAATGGAAGGAATTAGAGGTATGTTTAAGGGTAAGGGTAAGACTTCTTCTAGTAGGGGCAATCAGGGCAAGGGTACTTCTTCTAGTCATCTTATTCCTACACATGATGATTTTGTTGATACTCAACATTTTCCTACAATACCATTAGATTTAGACGAGGAGTTATTTTCTGGAACTCAAGAAGACTTTAATTTAGACGATGATCTAGACGATACACCCACTAATATTGATGACAACACGCCCACTAGTGCACCTTCAACCGAAATACCTCCTATTCCCCCTAGTATGAGACGAGGTCCAGCAAAACGACCATTAAAATCAGATGCATGGACATTTTTTGATAGGGACGTAGAGAATCAAGTAGCCATATGTAAAATTTGTAAAAATGTTTTAAAATTTAAAACTGGAAAAGGTCACGGTGGGACGGGGGGTTTAATTAGACATGTAGTAAGTGCTCATCCAGCTAGGTATGCCCAATACCAGGCTTCAAAACCGGGTGCGCAAACGGCCGCTCCATCGGGACAAGGTTCACATACGATACTTGTCCCGACCAAGTACAGGGTCAAATTAACCCTATGACGGGGGGAATTGTAGGCTCTAAATACAACAAACATAGAGATAGGGAAGCAATATCAAAATTAGTTGTTGTGGAGGGTTTGCCTTTTTCATTTCCTTCATCTCCCGGTTTTATTCATTACATTAGAGATATATATAATCCTGCTTTTAACGGTTTTCCTAGGTCAACCGTTAAGAGAGATGTATTTAAATTTGCGCATGAATATCAACAATATTTACGTTTTTCATTATATCATTTTAATGGCAAAGTATCTATCACGTCGATATAGGTCGTAGTACTAACGGCCATGATTATTTAACTCGTAACTTGTCATTGGATAGATTATAAATGGTCTATGCAAAAACGTATTTTAGCGTATAGATATATAGATGATAGGCACACTTTGGTACTTTTATTGCAGAAAATATTTATCAAGTGTGCGATTATTACGGAATTACCGATAAAATTATGACTATTACATTAGATAACGCTTCTAATAACAATTACGCAATTACAATGTTAAAAAATAGTTTAGCTCCATCTTTTCCGGACCATTTTCATATAAAATGCGCGTGCCATATATATAACTTAATTGTAAAGGATGGTCTATCACTTTTTGAAGACATTCTTAGTAAAATACAATTTGCTATAAACTTTATTTTTAAAAGTAATAAAGTACAACGTAGAAAAGAATATAAAAAAATTTGTCATGATTGTGGACTACCTTTTAGAAGAATTCCACAAGAAGTATCCACTAGGTGGAATTCTTTATACGAGCAACTACTTGTTGCTTATGACTATAAATTACCTATAACTTTATTTTTTAACTCTCATAATAAAAAGCCACTGATATGATTTTAGATAGTGATTGGGAAAAAATTTCCGAACTTATTGTATTTTTAGAGAAATTTTTTCAAGCAACAAAAGAATTTTCCGGTATATATTATCCTACTATTTCAACTATGTTATTTTATATAACTCTAATATTTTTATTACTTAGTGAATATATGGAAAAACCAAATTATAAGGCACTATTAAAAAAATGTTTGTCAAAATAAAAAAATATTTTATTCCTATTCCTTCTATTTATATTATTGGTTCTGTATTAAATCCTACTATTAAAATAGACGGTACTAAATCACTAATTGAAACTATTTACGATTGTATAGAAGTACTACCACCTCCAAGTCCCAAAAATCTAAATCACCCACCACCTATTGAACAAACTAAAGAAGAAGTGTTGAATAGCGTAGAACACCACCGCAAAAATATATATAGATTTTATCAACAAGAAAATGCTAGTAACGTACCGGCTACCATACCATCTTCTTCATCTTCAACACAACCTCACAAAAGACATGCTTGTTTCTGCGGCTAGTATTGAAAGCCTCGAAATAGAATGTGCGGCCGTACCTCTACTAACCAAATTAGCGAGTTGGATATTTTTGTTTTGCGGGGTTCGTACCGTATCAAGAAGTTATCAATGAAGATGGACAAGAAGACTTGCTTTGAAATACTTTGGAGGGGGAATGAGAAGACCTTTCCGACACTTTCAATGATGGCTCGAGATGTTTTGAACATTCAAGCGTCGTCAACTGCGTCGGAAAGCGCTTTTTCTGCAGTGCAGATATCAAATAGGAGACCACAGACACTCATTGGCCGAGACAAATTGGAAATTGCGTATTATTCGGAGATTGGATACGAGCGGAGCGGAGAAGGTGCGGTCAACCGGAGATCAACGAAGAAGATGATGAAAACTACAACGAGATCTTAACCGAAGGTAGTGGAAGCGACGTGGATCAATTTGACCAACAAATACCTATTCCAACCGAAGAACCACATGAAATCATCAAGCAATTAGAACAGATTTTTTTGAAAATGTAATTTTTTTAATTGCAATTTTATTATGTAATTTGCAACTTTTGGACAACACCATAAAGTTGCAATTTAGATTTTAGACAATTGTATTTGTATTACAAAAAAATCATATGTCTATTAAATAATATAAGAGGCACAAAAACAGCCTTGGGATGTTTTTATTACACTATCTTGTTTTATTTATTGAGTTTTTTTTTATACATATGTTATTTAAAAAAAAAAAAAAAAGGAAAACCCGAGCTCGCCCCGCCCCGACCCGAGCCCGACCCGACCCCGCCCCGACCCGATACCGACGGGATCGGGATCGGGACGGGACTGGAGCAGTCCCGCCCGCACCCGACCCCGCTAGGCCCGCTAGGCCCGATCCCGACCCCCGGATCGTCCCGCCCCGACCCCGACCCCGCCAGACCCGGCCCGCCAGACCCGAGCCCGGCCCACTGGCCACCCTTAATTTAGACTCGTTAAATTTGTAAAGTTTTACAAAGTAAATTACCCACTCACCCCCTCTTCCGTAACACACAGGGGTGGAGTTAGGTAAGATTTGTTGAAAATCTTACGGAAAATATTTGATCACGAATACTGTAGGAATTTTTGAAAGCTTGAGGCGTGTCCAAAGAAACTGTCCTTAATGATATTTCACACGATATAGATGTATCCCACAGAATTCAACAAGCTCTTCTAGTATAAAATTAGGAGTCAGAATCTAACAAAGATCTCACAAAGGTAGATAATCCAGCAAATTATCATAAGAGAAATAGAGTATTTTTTTAGTCTATGTATTCTTGGTATCTTCTCTTCTTCCAATTGTACAAAAGAATAGGACATCAATTTATATAGGTAAGACGTAGAATAGATGGAAACATTTATCAGAATATCAATGACCATAAAGAGGCTAATGAAGGTCAAAGATTAATGGCCAAAGAATTAAATGTCAATGAATAAGAAAGAATATGTTACAAATCAAAAGTAACGTTAGAATTGTAATTGAAATGATTACTGAATAATGAAGCCTCCATTATTAGCGGTGAGTAAATACAAGCACTTAATGGAGGAATATTAATATTCATATTTATATGATATTAAAATAAAGAATATGTTTAATTTATTTTTGAGATATAATAACTAATATTTCCATAAATCCCTCACATATCTCAAAAATAATAAAAAGGAACAGAATGAAATAAAAAAAATTGTTGGATTTTCACATATGAGTACAATGCATTAAATTTGGTGTCGTGTAGACTATGAACTAGACCTAAATAAAAATAAGATTAAGCTTACAAAATAATTGATGAAGTTTAAAACTTCTATGAACCAAGAACCCTTTTGTAAACTTAGTGTTTTATCTATTACATTATACTCACACAATCTTTGTCGTTATCGCGGTTTTGCGCTAAGAGGCCATGTGTGTGTCCTGGTATTTATGAGTGCTCTAGAAATCAGTCACAATTTCATAGAAGTGGCACCACCCCACACTGATATAGGTCCACCCATCAAGTGTATTTTGCATAGCAATACACCGTCTATAAATGATATGGTAATGGATTAAGAGTTTATAACTCAATCTCACTTTGCTTTGCAGAATTGTACTATATTCACACACCATAGGAGAGACATAATTTAATTGTGCACTTTTGATCAACTACTGACTTGTTGTTACCCATATGAACCTAATTCATGGGATATCCAATCACATAGGTTGGGTTACCATCATTGTTGATCTTCTCAAATTGACAAAAGTCTCATTCCCCTCGATGTTTTCTTTAGTCTTCTGAATCGGTCAAATTCACCTCAGACATCACATAATTCATGAAAATAATTTCATCTCACAACAGCGTTGTTTTATCACTATATGTCTCAAACGAGTATGTTTTATTGCCATTGAAATATTTATTTATTCACTACAGCTAATGCTGCTTGGCAACCATAATATATAGACACGATATCTCAACCTCAATACTCACTAAGAAGTATCTTAGCCTCATTACTAGCCAACAAAAACGCCATAAACTCATATTTCATTATGGTCTACTTGATTGATTTTCATATTATGTCATCCCCACAAAGGGTAAACACACAATCACTGATGGATTTTGAGATCCACTTAGCATTATTGTACCCTCTCTAGTATAACAAGTATTAATTTATCATAACACTTTATCATGAGTTACTTCTCTCCAAAATAATAATACACCAAAAAAAGAAATAATAGTATAATATATTTTATGATCATTATCAACAAGATAAGTATAAAAATATTTACCAATTTTTTGAACAAGAAGACCACATAAAATATTATCACTTTTCAACTCTCTCAACATAACTCTAATAAGATATCATGACCCCCACAATTTCAAAAAGATTTAGCTAGAAAAATAATATTTTCATAAACTCATATGACATGTAACCTCGTGCATAGCGGAAGTTTAGTGCACCGGGCTACCCTTTGCTCCTTTTATACGACATGTAACCTCCACATTTCAAAACATTTAAGGTAGGGGAATAATATTTTTATAACGCATAAGAAGTATTTCTAATTTCTCATAAAATATTGCAACTTTTAAATAACAAATTAATAATATAACTTCACTCATATAAACGTACTCACATTATATCATTATCGACAAATATTTTAAGGAAACAATGAGAAACGTAAGTGTCAATACTAATTTATTTAAAATATAATAAGCGCAAATATATTATGATTGCAATATTGCTCACACAAATATTATTTTGGTTGACACAATCTTATCATATTCAAATAAAATTTCCACTCAAGTTTTCTTCCTTAAATGTGAATCTCAAGTTCTTGAATCACCAAGATAAATAAATCATTCTTCTTCTTCAACTTGAGTGTAAAGCACAAAAATGCTTAGTTGTACCAAAATCACCTAACACCCAATATCTCACATAAGCCAGAAAATTCTCTTGAAAAATGACCATAACGATTATATCATCTGCTTACTCAAATTTATCTTTAAACTTAGCGGAATTATCATTTCTCCTAATCTTCTCTACATTCACCACCTCATGATAAAATTCTTTGGTTGATTTCAATTTCATTTTCATATTCAAATACCAAAATAATTTTTCCTCAATACAAAAGTTACAAAGCTTAAAGCTTGACTTGTACATGAACATATCATATTTATATAATAATTAAATCTGTCATACTCCAACAAAAACTTTTCATAGCACATTTACCAAAAATACATAATACGTTTGATCTTCCATTATAAAGTTTCACCATAAAAGAAATCTCAATTTTGTAAGGCTCTTCAATATTGATATTAAAAAGAAACAATTTTCGTCAAATTTAGAATCACTCAATTGGTTACTCACTCTCTAGCAACATAAACAAATTGTAACTTTGATGCATTAGGAAATTAAGTTCTAGTACCACTGCTGAAACAGATAACATATTATCTCTTCAAAATGTTAAGAGAGAAAATTTAAAACAACTAGAATAAAAAGAAACTAAAGTGCAGTGTCTTCCACGATACAAAAGCCACATACACAATAACATGTACACTACAAATACTAATCAGTAAATAACGTACAACCACAAGCACTACTAAAATTAGAAGGAGATTATATATATCATCTTGAGGCTAAAGTTTATACGCTTAATATATTCTTGTGCTTCAAATCAACTTAATAACTATACAAAATCTATTACAAATTACGGTTAGTATTCAAATATTAGCAGAAGCATACCTGGAACTTAGACATATTGTACTAAGTTATATTCTTTCAATTTTTCGTAAGAACAGAGCGAGAAATATCGATTGTTGGAAATCTCACAGAAAATACTTGATCACGAACACTGTAGGAATTCTTAAAAACATGAGGCGTGTCCAAGGACACTGTCCTTAAGGATATTTCACCCGGGATAGGTGTATCCCCCAGAATTCAACAAGCTCTTCTAGTATAAAATTAAGAGAAATAGAGTATTTTTTAGTCTATGTATTCTTGATACATCTCTTCTTACAATTATACAAAAGAACAAGACATCAATTTATATAGGTAAGAAACCATCTCGTAGAATAGATGGAAACATTTATCAGAATATCAGTGATTGTTGATCCCAAACGCACACGCAAGCGCACGTGGTCGCCAAGTAATATAATGACTCGTAAAAGTCGAATATCGATCCCACGGAGACTTATGATCAACGATATTAGAAGAATTCACTAATACTATTAATTACACAAGTATAAAAGATAATAGTTGTTTTGTTTAATAACTACTACTGAAAAGTAAATGATTAACTAATGTAAACTAACATATTGCAATTAACATTTGTTGAAACTGAAATTTATCACAAGAGAAAGACATCCTAGGGTTATGGAACTTTTTGTAATCATGTTGCGTTGTTACTTTCATCGACTTGCTTAATTACCGAGTTATTGATTGACATGGTTAATTATACAACTATGAATCGCTCGAGTCCTCTAGTTCAAAATAAGATTTCATCCAAACTCAACCAAAGTTGCTCGGTTTTAAATCGTTGTACCTAATTACACAAGAAACACCAACATAAGCTCAAATACAACAATTTCACTATTAATATGCGATTAAAGTAGTAAGATTAGAGGTAAAATGACGCTAATTATTAGATGTGTGTGCCAAATATCACCATCCCACACTTAGACTTTACTCGCCCTGAAGCAACCAACTAGAAACTACTACAGTTATCAGACACACAACTATCAATCAGAACAGGTCTACTCAGGCTTCGACTAATCACACTTTAAAACAAAATCCTTTTTCAAACCAATTCGAGCAATCTCCCTTACGATCATGCCAACGTATTTTTCATAGCAAAATCACAAACAGCCTCCGAGAAACAACTTAACCTCTAAAAACTTACTCAACGACACCATTTTTACAGAATTATCATGATACCCACAGAGAAACCAACACTTCACCGATCCTAAGTCAACTATGAGCCCTCACAGAAAGAGAGTTGTCCATATCTCACATTATTTTTCGCTTGAAATACTTTTAATGCATAGATTCAATCAACAATTAACACACACTCTCACAAAAAAAAACTCACGTGCAATATAAGATGAACCATAGACTTGCCCTTGGTGTAACCGCTCCACTAATATATGTTTGCTAATTCTAGGATCAAGGAGGACTTAAAGGGTTATAATGTAAGCTAAGGGATGTGTAAGATATATTTTGGATAAATAGTGACTATCCTCCTTAAGAACTTTAATACACACAACTTAAAAATATCTTTCCACAATCCTTTACTAGCTAACCAAAGCTCAACAACCAATGCCCAACTATCCTAATCACACCCACTTTTTATTTCTTAAGTTTAAGCACCTTTTATTTTTGTACAAGCTTAGCTGGAAAAATCTTTCTAACAATTCAAAGCCCTTTTTTTATATATATATTTTTTCAAACACTTCCAACTTAGTAAGCAATTCTTTTATTAGCTAGGTGCACCAACAACTATTTCCAGGCATCGACCAACAAACCATCTCATTTTCTTTTACTTTCCTCCTTCCTTTACATCAAATACATCATTAAAGTGCTCAAGGAGTAAGAAGGATCAAGATAAGGTCAAATAGAAATAAAGGGACTAGGCTCATCAATGGCTATCAAAGAAAAAGGCTAAAGGCTCAATGTACGAACTAAGATAATCATGTATAGGCAGGTAAACTGAGGCTAAATTTTGGCTAACAAAGAACGCCTCTATCACTTCCTCGATTAACAACTTCATTTTATTTTGCGAACACACCGAGCAAGTTCTAGACATCAATACACAATACGGAGTACATACAAATACCTTACACATATGGCACACAATTGACTCAGAATGGATCCACATCAATCCTCAAATTAAGAAAGTATATGTCAATTCACATTAAGCTTAAATGGCTCAATTAAGAGTCATGAAAATGAGTCTAAGTGTCTCAATGAAGGTTATTTTGTTTCTTTTGTTGAGCATGCTTTTGATTTTAAACACAGAGAATTGCTCATTATCGTCTTTCACCTAACCCGAGTACCTAACATTCGATTGACTTTTGACTTTGTTTCCTAAAAAAAATCTAATACCCGGTTCAACGGCTCCCCCCACGGGAAATAACGGAGGCCATAAGAAACCCTAGGGGGCAGGTGATGTATGCCACTAGTGAGGGACTTAAAGAAGTTACAAAAGAACAAAAATCTTTTTAAAATTTTCTCATTTTTCTAAAAAAAAAAATCTAAGACTCTAAGACTCAAAACTATTTAAAAAAATCCTAAGGCATATTAATCATCACCCCTAACCTCAAAAATTATACAATACAAGGGACGTATTCTCCACTCCACACTTAGAATATGTAGTGACCCCAATGCATCTATAATCAATTTAAAAGCAAGGTAAAATAAGAAATACTCCTTGGGTCCCACTAGAGCCTAGTCATCCTCCTAAATATCCTCACCGTCCTCCAGCTCGGATCTCTTTTCCTCTATCTCATCATCAGGGTTGCCTTGCGGCTGCGACTCCACTTTCTCCCGAGCGTCCTAGTCAGCATGCATCAGATCTACCGAGCAAACATCCTCATCATCAGGTAGATTGGCATCCTCACCAAGCAATGCCTTAGAGTAGACAGTGTGCGGGGCATCAACGTATACACTTGAATAATCCAATCTCATGTGTTCTCCGTGAATCACCAACATTTTTTGCATTTGAGAGAGCAAGGTAGACTGGCCTGCACGTTCCTCCGTGGGTGTGAGATTGTGCTTTTCAGACTGCCTTGGTGCCATGACCTTTGAAATATCGACCATACTATCAATGGGATCAAAAACATTTTCAAGTGGATGTGCTAACTCCTGCTGCAAATTTATCAAAAATGTGGTGAGCGTATTCTAATAACTCAACCTTTTTGACTTGCACGCCCTTACCCGCTTCATTTCTGGCAACATCTAATACCCAATGTTAATGGGCCACCCCTTCATCAAAAAATAAATTATACACACTCTAACCTTACTCACACTTGAGTAATGATCAAGAGGCATGATCCTATTATTTACTAGCTGTAACCACACTCGCACCTCTCTATAGAAATTGCTCATCCTTAAACACTTGTGCCTCTGGTACTTGCCATCGTAGCGTGACCACTTGGCCTTAGAAATAAGCACACACAACATCTCTCGTATGTCCTTGTAGTTGGTCTACTAAATAAACTTCATCAATTGATCAGGCACCCCTAGTATAGCACACAATGTGAATGGCTGTAACGAGACCCACTGTTTTTGAATTGCAATAGCCAGGTATTCTATTTTAAGATACCTCTGTTGGTCAAAATTCGCATACAACTCCAGCACTCTATCAATATTAGCAGACCCCGATTGATCATAAACTTTCTTCCAACCCATGGCAATAATCTTATTGTTAATATCTTTGAAATTCCGCTTCAGTGGAACTGAGTTTACCACCCTCTCGGGTATGTAACCATCTGACAAATCAAAATGATCATATCACTCTTCAGCATACCCTGCCCTGCCCCTATAAAATATGGTTCAGGTAGGTGGGCAACTCTTTGGGGGACTGGAATAGTAAGATTTTTTCCCGCTTCGGATTTTGAAGCTTGCCTCTTCTTTGAAGGGTTTCGGGTGCTCCCTCTTTTGGTGCCTTGAGATGAGGATGTTGCCACATTTTTTTCTTTTGATCTCGGGTTACCCATACTGCCTGCAAACAAGATCATTCAAACAATAAGTATTTCCAATCCACAAGAGGGGTCGTTCACACTAATTTCACACTACCTATTTTTGAACTTCTAGACTTTGCACGTTAGGATAAATTCATGAATCTTTACTTTGGGGTTGAATTGACCCCACACGAACTGCAAACTACAATACAAAAATAGAAAATAAAGAAGATATCTACTCTATGTTATTCCTAGGAAAGCAATAAAATCATGTTGTAGGACGGGCATTTTCAACTTTTTGTTAAAATGTTTCTCTCAACCCTCAATTTTGAGTTTTTTGGATGCCCAAGGGTAGTATACATGTTTAAGTCTTTATTGCTGCTCAAGACTTCACAATGTTTCACCAAAAACTTGGTTCAAGCAATTTAACAAACACCTTGTGGGCATAGAATCCTCCCTTTATTTTTTTAACAATGGGGGTTATGGACCACACTCTTTTTCAATGGGGAATCATCTTCTATCCCTAAAAATCCATAATCAACAACACAATAACCGAACCCCGCCTAATTTCACCCAACCCCAATAAACCCTAGCTTTTAGTTTCAACATAGAACTCAAGAATAAGGTAAGTAATGAAGGAAAAAATTAAAGGCTTGATAATGAAATCAACTTACCTTGTAGTGTTAATGGAAGATGAGGGATGATTCTTGAGTTTTGTTGAAAATTAAAGTGAGTTTGGGAGGGTTAGCTTCGGCCTTAGAGAGATTTCTAGAGAGAGAGAGTTTTTTCGTTTTGCAAAGTATGAAATAAGAGGAGTGTGGGTCGACTCCTCACTTAAGAAATTTTTAAAATTGGGCCGATTCATGCTTTGGACGTGTGTCACAAATGCAACGCACGTCGACTGCCTCTCTAGAATTTAATTTATGAAATTTCCAGACCCATATGCTCTGGATGAGTGACGCATGAGCAGAGCACGTTAGAGTCCTCTTTGGAATTTTGGGTCTGAGAAATCTCAGAGACATGTGCTCTGCTTGTGCGATGCACTCACAGATCATATTGTAAACCTGGAGCAAGTTTTCTATTTTTTTTCCTCGTTTTTTATTTCAGCTTCTTCCTTCATCCTACAACAATAACAAATGTGACACTATAAAAGGTTAGGTTACCTCCCAATAAGCATCATAGTTAATGTCGTGGCACGATGAATTTTTATTTTGTATTTTTTTTCATTTTTTTCAATTACAAATTACATGGATTGCCTCTTGTGAAGCGCCTGATTTAACGTCGCAGCACGATGCCAGTTATCTCTCATCAGTCATTGGTAAGCTCCACTAAGGTCTTGTGTCTATCTATGTCCTCAGCCAAATAATGTTTTACCCGCTGACTGTTCACCAAGAAAGTTTCCTCCGAATCAGGCTTTCGAAGTTCCACCACCCCGTGTTGTGTCATCTTTACAACCTCAAAAGGGCCTGACCACTTGGACATCAGCTTTCCCGAAAATAATTTGAGCCTAGAGTTGAACAACAACACTTGTTGTCCCGACTCAAACGAATGCTACTGGGTGTGCTTATCATGCCATCACTTGGTCTTCTCTTTATATACCTTTACATTCTCGTAGGCATGTAATATGAATTCTTCAAGTTCGTGCAGCTGTAACATCTGCTTATTCCCTGCAAAATCCAAGTCTAAATTGAGCTTCTTGATAGCCCAATACGCTTTATGTTCCAACTCGACTAGTAGGTGGCACACACTTTCGTAGATCATTCTATAGGGAGACATCCCTATTGGAGTTTTGTACACAGTTTAGTAGGCCCAAAGTGCATCATCAAGTTTTGCAGACCAATCTTTTCTCTGAGCGTTCATAGTCTTCTTTAGAATCTGCTTCACTTCTCTATTCGAGACCTCTACTTGCCCACTTGTTTGCGGGTGATACGCAGTCGCCACTTTGTGCTGAACCCATACTTAGTCAAGAGTGTCTTCATCAATTTATTGCAAAAATGCAACCCTCCATTGCTAATAATGGTCATTGGGGTTCCAAACCTCGTAAATAATAGTCTTCTTGACAAAACTCACCACCACCTTGGCGTCATTAGTAGGTAGAGGGACTGCCTCCACCCATTTCAATACATAATCCACCTCTAATAGAATATACTTGTTCCTGTAAGATGGTAGGAAGCGACCCATAAAATCAATTCCCCAAATATCAAATATCTTGACTTCAAAAATATTGTTCAATGGCATCTTGTGTCTTCTAGATATGGTCCCTGTTCTCTTTTACTTGTCACAAGTGCGAACGAAGGCATAAGCATCCTTAAAAAGTGTGGGTCAATAGAACCCTGACTGCAAGATCTTGGTTGATATGCGATCACCATTATGTCCCCCATATGGGGATGAATGTCAACTCTCTAAGACATGCTTCACTTCAGCCTGCGGAGTGTACCTCCTTATCAGATGGTCAAGATCCTGTTTGAACAAATAAGGCGCATCCCATATATAAAATTATGAGCCATGATATAATTTCCTTCTCTGCTGTGCGGTAGTCGTAGGTGGGTAAATTCCACTCACTAATAAGTTCACGATATTTGCATACCATGGCACGTCTACCTCTGGAATTGCAAAGAGCTACTCATTAGGGAACACCTCTCAAATTTGCCTATCCTCCACCAAATGTTCGTGACTCTCTAACCTTGATAGGTGGTCAACCACCTTATTTTCAGTTCCCTTCCGTTCTTTAATCTCCACATCGAATTCTTGAAGTAACAGAATCCACCGAATAAGCCTTGGTTTCACATCCTTCTTGTTAAATAAGTACTGGATTACAGCATGATCCGTATACACAATGACACTTATCCCTACAAGATAGGACCAAAATTTATCAAAGGCGTAGACAACTGTCAGCATCTCTTTCTAAGTGACAATATAATTCAATTATGCAGCATCAAGAGTTTTGCTGGCGTAATAGATCAAGTGAAAAAAAAATTACTTCATCTGGCCTAAGACGGCTCTAACAACAGTATCACTGGAATAACATATTATTTCAAAAGAAAGTGTCTAGTCAGGTGCTATCATTATATGAGGAATTACTAACATTTGTTTCAATTCTTCGAATGCCCGCAGAAAAGCTTCACTAAATATGAACTTCACCTTTTTCTCAAGAACCTTACACATAGGACTGGAATTTTAGAGAAATTCTTGATGAAACGTCTATAAAATCATGCATTCCCGAGAAAACTACGTACCCTTTTTAATGAGACTAGGGGTGGTAATATTTCAATCACTTCCACTTTTGCGTGATCTACTTATAACCCTCTTTTCGACACCTTATGTCCGAGGACGATGCCAACATGGACCATAAAGTGACATTTTCCCAATTCAATACCAGGTTGGTCTCCTCGCATTTGGCAAGCACATGATCTATGTTCTACAATCACACATCAAATGAATTCCCAAACACCAAAAAATCATCCATGAAAACCTCTACGAAGTCCTCCACCATCTCCAAAAAAATAGCCATCATGGACCACTGAAATGTTGTTGGAGTATTATATAACCCGAATGACGTGCGTTTGAAAGCATATGTACTATAGGGACATGTGAATGTAGTATTTTCCTGATCTTTATGAGCAATAAAAATCTGGTTATAGCTCAAATATCCATCTAAAGAGGCAATAATATTCCTGTCCAGCTAACCTGTCAAACATCTGATCAATGAAGGAGATTGGATAATGGTCTCTCATGGTGGCTTCATTCAGCTTACGATAATTCATACAAATACACCACCCTGTTACTGTTCGTATTGGGATGAGTTCATTCTTGTCATTCATCTCCACCGTCATCCCCCATTTCTTAGGAACGCATTATACGGGGTTGACCCACTTGCTATCAGAAATTGGAAAAATAATGCTTGAGTTTAACCACTTAATTACCTTTTTATTTACCACTTCCTTCATGACAGGATTTAATTTTCTTTGATGTTGAACACTTGGCATATGATCTTCTTCCAAGAATATCTTGTGCATGCAGAACGCCGGGCTAATTCCCTGAATGTCTGAAATCTGCCACCCTAAGGCTCTCTTTCGATTCTGCAACACATGTAATGATTTCTCCACATATTCACACGTGAGTTTGGAAGCTATCATGACTGGCAATGTCTCACCATTACCTAAGAAAGCATACTTGAGATGAGCAGGTAAGGTTTCAGTTCAAGCTTCAGTGTCTCCTCTATGGAAAACTTGGGTGGTGGCCTAAGAGGTCTATCAAGGGGTTCGAATTTCCCCTTTCTCACATAAATGCTTACCAAGTCTAATATCTGAACCATTTCATTGGCCTCTGCATCTCCAAAAATATCATCTCCTACTAAGACTCTCTCCAACGAATCTTTAGATGTGATAAGAGGCAATTCAGAATCAATGTCCACCACAGTGATTGCTGACAGCTCCTCATAAAGGAGGGTAGCTTGAGGGCCTTGTAAACATTAAACACTTCAATTTTATCGTGCACCCTCATAGTTAGCTTTCCTGCAGCCACATCAATAAAAGTTCTGTCTGTGGCTAAAAATGGACGCCCCAAAATAAATAGGACATTCAGATGTGGCTCAAAATCTAGGATGACCAAATCTGCAGGAAATATCAAAGACCCCACTTGCACTAAAACATGTTGGATAATACCCTATGGTCGTGCCAATGATATGTCTGCCAACTGCAGTACAATAGTGGTTGGTCGAGGATTTCTCAACCCTAACTTTCTAAACATAGACGACGGCATCAGGTTGATATTTGTACCAAGACCACACAGTGCACGAGAAATGGCCTGCTTCCAAATAGTAATTTTAATAGTGACACTACCCGGATCCTTTAGCTTCGTAGGCAGTTTATTTTGAATTCGAGATGTGCACTCCTCGGTAAGTGCAACTATGGAATATTATGTGAAATGACTCTGGTTGGCTATGATATCCTTAATATACTTTGCGTATTTTGGAATTACCTGCAACATATCAACCAAGGGAACATTCACGTGTACCTGCTGCATCTTCCCTCATAGAGTGACGTATTTTATAAGAAAAGACTTTCTCAGTGGAACTAAAAAAAATCAGCAATATACGGAACTTTTTGTACGTTGCTTATTCTTTCTACTTTTCCAATCTTTGAGGGAACGGGGGTGGTGGTTTGGAAATCACTGATTGTGGCTACTTTGCCAATGGCTTATATGGTACCCTTTCTATCTCAATAACCTCATCTTCTTCAATTTTCTCTTTCTGCGCTTCCTCCCGAGTTGCTTTCTTTGGTGCTAACTCCTCTAATTGCCTCATATTTCTGAGAGACACAACTGCAGATGGTTTCGAACTTGGATCTGTGTCACTCGAAAGTCCACCCTGTGGTCGGGTGTTCTAAGCACCTGCTATCTACCCCATATGTCTCTCCAAATTTCATACTGCTAGATCACTATTTTTATTTTCAGCCATTATTTTCTGCTCGAATTCTTGCTGACTTTCCATTATTTTCTGCATATCTCCCATCATCTACTTCATCATATCTTCCATGCTGCTCTGAGGTGCTTGCAGCTTGGACTGATATTCCTGATTCTGTTGATATTGTCCCTATGTCCTGTTCTGGTTTTCGCCACCTTGATTACCACCCCAAAAGAAGTTTAGGTGATTCTTCCAAGAGGGATTATACGAGTTACCATAGATATTCTGATTGCCCTGACCTCTAGCTGCATTTTCCATAAAAAACAAACTCTGGATTTGCCAAACAAACATCACTAGTATGCCCTTCACCGTACACCTCACAACACACCTGAGCTTGATGCACTGATTGCACCTGTGATTGATTCATATCTTGAAGTCTCTGAATTATTTGCGCATAATGTCAATATGTGTTGTCACGCCTGTGTATAAGTCTAACTCTAGTGCTCCCGGAATCTTCTTCATAACATTTTCCCTGTGATCACCCTACCAAGGACGCTCTAAAACCTATTCAATAAGACAAACAACTCATCATAGCTCAGATCAAGAGTTGTAGTATCCATCAACACTTTTTCATGGTGATCCAAACTCTCAATAAAGGTGTGTTCCAGAACTTTATTTGTTTGGTGATGATGAGAACAATCTCTGACCAATGCTTTGAACCTATCCGATGCCTGATATACTCCTTCTCCAGGTTTACATGATTTTCCTCTTGAGTCTCGCTGTCTTTCCAGATGGAAAAAACTTAGTCAAAAATTTCCTCGTCAGATCATCCCAAGATGTGATGGAATTCACCGGTTCTTCATCCAACCACTTCTTAGCGCCCTCAAGTAGAGAGAATGGGAACAGTGTCAACCTTACATAATCAGTAGTGACCCTAGTGGTCACATAAGTATCTGTAATCTCCAAGAACATGTGAATGTGTCACTGAGGATCCTCGTGTGGAAGACCAGTGAATTGTCCACTGGAGTAGAGAAATTGTATCATAGGATGCTTCAGCTCAAAGTGCCCCTCGATAGCTGATTTGACAATCCTTGAAGTTAAATTAACCACTAGAGGTACTGCCACCTATCGAATTGTCGTTGGTGGTACTTTAGCTACCATTACTTCAGGTACCACAACAATTGCTTCTTAATTTTCCTGAAAATTAACTTCCCTCCTACGCTGATGGAAAAACCGCTCAGGTTCAGGTTGAAAGTCCTCAAGGTTGTTTTGACTAAGGCTAGCCAGTAGGCCGGGTCGGCCCAGTCCCGGCCGGGTCCCGCCCCGTTCCCGCCCCAAACCCGACTATTTAGAAAACAAAATCGCAATATCGGGACTCGAACCGAGATGGGACATGGTCTCATCCCATCCCGCCGTAGGCCCGCCAGTCCCAACCCGATGCCGGTCCCGAAATCCCCCTTTTTGCAAAAATAACGGTTGCACCAACGACTATTTTACATTTTGGCCGTTGTGCAACGACCATTTTTGGCCTCCCCCTCCCCAAACCCCCCCTACCCCCTTAATATTTATTTTTAACCCATAAGTTATTATATTTACACTTTAACCTAATTTTCCAACTATAAATACCTCATTTTCTCTTCATCTTTCTCACAAATCTTTCTACAATCTCTCTAATATCTCAATCTATCTCTCTACAAGTCTATATTGTCTACTAAATATTCAATTTTATTTATTCATTTGGGAGTGAAGTTGGCAACTAGCTTGAGGATCTTCTATCGAGCAAAGTTTCAATTTTCAACCTCTCGATTACACGTCGGAGTTTCGTACATTTGTTCCTTCATTAAATTATTATTGTGTGTTTATTTTATTTAGCGCACTTAATTTCAGTTACTTTAATTATTTATTAGTATAATTATAAATTTATAATGGAAGGATTTAAACGTATGCTTACGGGTAGGGGTCATGCTTCTTCTAGTAGAGGCAACAAGGGTAAAGGTCCTATTTCTAGACAGAATCTTATTCCTACACGGGATGATTTTGTTGATACTCAATATTTTTCTACAATACCATTAGATTTAGACGAGGAGCTATTTTCTGGAACTCAACAAGACTTTAATTTAGATGATGATCTAGATGATACACTCACTAATGTAGATGACAACACACTCACTTGTGCACCTTAAATTGAAATGCCTCATATTGCCCTTAGTATGAGACGAGGTCCAGTGAAATGAACATTAAAATCAGATGCATGGACATTTTTTGATAGGGACATAGAGAATCAAGTAGCTAGATGTAAAATTTGTAAAGATGTTTTAAAATTTAAAACTGGAAAAGATTAAGGTGGGACGGGGGGGGGGGGGGGGGGTTAATGAGACACATAACAAGGGCTCATCCAGCTAGGTATGCCCAATACGAGGCTTCAAAACTGGGTGCGCAAACGTCCACTCCATCGGGACAAGGTTCACATAATGATATTGTCCCGAACCAAGTACATGGTCAAATTAACCCTATGACGGGAGGAATTGTAGGCCCTAAATACAATAAACATAGAGATAGGGAAGCAATAGCAAAATTAGTTATTGTGGAGGGTTTGCCTTTTTCATTTCCTTCATCTCCCGATTTTATTCTTTACATTAGAGATATGTATAACCTATTTTTAATAGTTTTCCTAGATCAGCTGTTAAGAGAGATGTATTTAAATTCGCACATGAATATCAACAGTATTTACGTTATTCATTATATCATTTTAAAGGCAAAGTGGCTATCACTTCTGATATAGGCCGTAGTACTAACTGCCATGATTATTTAACGGTAACCTGTCATTGGATAGATTATAAACGGTCTATGCAAAAACGTATCTTAGCATATAGATATATAGATGATAGGCACACTGGTACTTTTATTGCAGAAAATATTTATCAAGTGTGCTATTATTACGGAATAAGTGATAAAATTATGACTATTACATTAGATAACGCTTCTTCCAACAATTATGCTATTACAATTTTAAAAAATAGTTTAACTCCATCTTTTTAGATCATTTTCATATAAAATATGCGTGTCATATATATAACTTAATTGTAAAGGATGGTCTATCACTTTTTGAAGGCATTCTTAGTAAAATACAATTTGCTATAAACTTTATTTTTAAAAATAATAGAATACAACGAAGAAAAGAATATAAAAAAACTTGTCACGATTGCCAACTACCTTATAAAAAAATTCCAGAAGAAGTACCCACTGGGTGGAATTCTTTATAAGAGCAACTACTTGTTGCTTATGACTATAGAAAACCTATAACTTTATTTTTTAACTCTCATAATCAAAATCCAGTTGATATAGTTGTAGATAGCGATTGGGGAAAAAATTCTGAACTTATTGTATTTTTAGAGAAATTTTTTCAAGCAACAAAAGAATTTTCCGGTATATATTATCATACTATTTCAACTATGTTGTTTTATATAGCTCTAATATTTTTATTACTTAGTGAATATATGGAAAAACCAACTTATAAAGCAGCTATTAAAAAAATATTTTATTCCTATTCCCTCTATTTATATTATTGGTGTTGTATTAAATTCGACTATTAAAATAGACGGTACTAAATCACTTATTGAAACTATTTACGATTGTATAGAATTATTACCACCTCCAAGTCCCAAAAATCCAAATCACCCACCACCTATTGAACAAATCAAAGAAGAAGTGTTGTCTAGCGTAGAAGATGAATGCAAAAAAGTATATAGGTTTTACCAACAAGAAAGTGTTAGTAACCTACCACCTTCCATACCATCTTCTTCTTCTTCAACACAACCTCATAAAAGACATGTTGTTTATGCGGCTAGTATTGAAAGCCTCAGAAATAGAATATGCGGTCGTATCGCTACTAACCAAATTAGCTAGTTTGATATTTTGTTTTGCAGGGTTCTGTACCGTACCAAGCAATTCTCAATGAAGAAGGACTTGAAGACTTGCTGAAATACTGGAGGGGGAATGAGAAGACCTTTCCGACACTTTCAATGATGGCCCGAGATGTTTTGAACATTCAAGCGTCATCAACAACGTCTGAAAGCGCTTTTTCTGCCGGCAGATATCTAATAGGAGAGCACAGACACTCATTAGCTGGAGATAGCTTGTAGATTGTAGTATTATTCAGAGATTGGATACGAGCGGAGCGGAGAAGGTTCGGTCAACCGAAGATCAACGAAGAAGAAGACGAAAACTGCCCTGGATCTCGATCCCGACCCAATTCTGACGGGATCGGGATCGGGGCGGGACTTAGGCAAATCCTGCCTATCCCGATCTCGCCTGACCCAACTCGACCTGATCCCGCCCCTTCCCCCATCCCGCCCCGACCCGATCCTGCCAAACCCGGCCTGACGGTCCCGAGCCCGGCTCACTGGCCACCCCTAGTTTTGATGGGCAGCCCTTCGCATTCGATTGTTTTACCTGCGTTCAAATAATATCTAAGATCATGATGTTAATACCTTGGATAACTAAAGCAACAAAAGCTTATTCTAATAAAACCGTTAATTTCTAAGTCCCCGACAATGACGCCAAAAACATGTTGCTCCTAAACTCACACGCAAGCGTATGTTGTTGCCAAGTAATATAATGATTCATAAAAGTCAGATATCGAGCCCATAGAGATTTATGATCAACGATATTAGAAGAATTCACTAATACTACTAATTACGCAAGTATAAAAGAGAATAGTTGTTTTGTTTAATAACTACTACTGAAAAGTAAATGATTAACTAATGTAAACTAACATATTGCCATTAACGTTTGTTGAAACTGGAATTTATCACAAGAGAAAGACATCCCAAGGTTATGACATTTTTCGTAATCATGTTGCGCTTTTACTTTCGTCGACTTGCTTAATTACCGAGTTATTGATTGACAGGGTTAATTATACAACTACGAATATCTCGAGTCCTCTAGTCCAAAATACGATTTCATCCAAACTCAACCAAAGTTGCTCGGTTTTAACTTGTTTTTCCTCGTTGTACCTAATTACACAAGAAACACCAACATAAACTCAAATACAATAATTTCACTATTAATATGCGATTAAAGTACTAAGATTAGAGGTAAAATGACGCTAAATATTAGATGTTTGTGTCAAATATCAATGACCATAAAAAGGCTAATGAAGGTCAAAGATTAATGGCCAAAGAATTAAATGTCAATGAATAAGAAAGAATATGTTACGAATCAAAAGTAACGTTAGAATTGTAATTGAAATGATTACTGAATAATGAAGACTCCATTATTATCCGTGAGTAAATATAAGGATTTAATGGAGGAATATTAAGACTCATATTTGTATGATATTAGAATAAAGAATATGTTTAATTTTTTTTTTGAGATATAATAACTAATATTTTCATCAAGGTTGAGGGGGTCCTGAATCCCTTCCACGAAAAATTATACTATTTATACAATGTTAAAATTTATTTTTAATATTTATATAACAGATGTTGAACTCTCTTAACTTCTTCGTGTATTTATTTCTTCATATTATAAAACCCTCTTAATGAAATTCTTGCCTCCTCACTGATTACACATACATATTTCATGAGAAGTGGGACACAAAATAAGAAAATGGAATCCTAGAACCTAATAATTGGAAGTCGGCAGAATCCTTTGTTTGTACTTATTTAGTGGTCGAATCAAGTATAGTTAGTAATCAAGGAGATAAAACTTCATATGGTAATTTAGGTAATAGAAAGAAAAGTTTTGTGTGATAGAATTTGCCTGGGCGGAATTGGTTGCATGAGGTTTGGCTAATGCGAATTATCTCTAAGTGTAATTTGCAGGCTATTACATAGGAACAATATTTATCATGTGCGCACCCGAAGAATAACGAATGCGGGATCCCTTGCCATAAAAAAAAAATTATGTAATCGAAAATTTTATCGTACTTATTAACAATACTTCTCATACAAGAAATATTATCCAAAAGTTTCTAGTATTTGTATTTTTTATTATCTTGGACACATTAATCACAAGAAGTCTCCACGAGGAACTCTAATTACTTAAGGTTTTTGTTGGGTGTTCTACACAGCGGATATTGAAAACTTGTTTCAAACCCAACAAACGTAGAACTGTTTGACTATAGGATAATTTTAAACTGTAAACATAAGACTTGAATGGTACTTACATGTTTACAATATCTGGAATCTATATCAACTGTGTGTGCGCACGTGAATGCCCTTTCGATTGCAAGCTCCAAGCTTCAATATATTCCTCCTTTGGAAAGCTAGGAAATCCGGCAGAGGTTCGAGAGAGTGTTTTGATTCCGAGTCTCTAAGACTTAGAATAATGATATGAAAATCAAGTGTATTGAATAATGAAGTGTAGGTCTGAATTTATATGTGAAAATTAGGTCATACTGGATTAGGGTTTGACCTTGGGCCTGACCCAAAATTCGAGACAGATTAGGTCATGGCGCTGCGGCCCTATGGTGTGGGCGCCGCGGCACTGACGTGGCCCTACACTGTCTTATTTTATTTTCCACACATTCTTAATTAAATCCAACATCCAATTTTGACTTAATTAAAACAATCATTATTCAATTAAATATCTCGATTCTAAATCGAATATTTAATACTCTCTCAATACATCCTTAGATCGAAAAGACAATCGACATAGTGTGACCCTACAAGCCTTCACATGTCAACATTAATCAAATTAAGGTCTACGCGGAACTCCTAGACGGCGTCGCAAGACGAACTCAATATGTGAAGTACGTTTACACGAATCCAGTAAACTTAACCTCTATGTGGTAAGATAAAATCCTTTCATTCACGACACACCCGATCAAGCTTAGGATTTGTCAAGTGTCTATCCAAATGGCTTAATCATTGTATCTCATCTATATTAGTTGACAACTAGACCATATTCTAAATATGTCTATTGCGTTGGCCAACGACTTAGTCACTGAGAAGCTGAGTGGTCTCTCGAATATACATTCGGGGAATGAATCCTAATCTTGGCTCAACAACCACCTTTAATCCACATCGTAATGTACACAATACAAGCCATATCTCAACCTATAAGGAATTTGAGCTTAGGACAGGATCAAAGTATATTACTTTGTAGACAAGGTGTGCATTGACCTAAAGTCTAAGGACTTCTATCTCCCACACGCTGATCATACTTTAGACAAGTATAACAAATAGTATATCAGCAGGGTATACCAATACTTCCAAAGTATCCATGTGTCCATCACGAGTAGCCATTACTCGTAGCAGGTAAGACATACTAGATCCTCTAAGAATGTGATGCAGACCACATGTCGACTTATCACATATCATCAATATCCCATTCTCGATGATCATTAGTCGAGGCTATTTTAAGAGTTACGTTATAACATTAATATCTCACATTATTAATAACAACGTAACCTCTAGGGATGTATATTATAGAATATTATAAACAATCAACTAATAATTCAATAATTGTAGATGCCAAAATATTAATCTCTATTAATAATAATACGAACGTGTATAAAGTACATTTGTCCTAATACAGATTGTCTCTAGGACATACATATATTTTCAATCTCCCACTCTGCCTAGAGCCAATCTCCAACATATCTAATGCCTATATTCTTAAAATGTCCATTATGCTTGAATAATCCTAACGGTTTAGTGAATGGGTCAGCTAGATTATCGTTTGTGGAAACATAGTCTAATCTAATCTCTTCAGTCTCCACCATCTCCCTGAGTATGTGGTACTTCCTTGGTACATGCTTGTTTCTGTTTGTTGATCTTGGTTCCTTAGCATCTGCAATCGCACCAGGGTTGTCACAATAAATAGTTATTGGACAACTGGCACTCGGAACTACCCTTAGTTCATTCAGGAACTCAGAAATTGTGACAGCTTCTTTACCAGTTTCCGATCCAACAATGTACTCAGCTTCTGTTGTCGAATCAACAGTTTTAGCTTGTTTGTAACTTTTCCAGCTCAATGCTCCACCATTGAAAATGAACATGTACCTAGACTGAGATTTGAAGTCATCAAGATCCGTCTGGAAGCTAGCATCAGTGTACCCAGTAGCAGCTAGATTTTCTTCCCCACCATAGACTAAGAAGTAATCTTTTGTTCATCTAAGATACTTAAGAATACTCTTGACTGCTTTCCAGTGTTCTTCCTCAGGATTCTGCTAGAATTTGCAAGTCATACTAAGTGCAAAGGCCACATCTGGCCTAGTACAGATCATGGCATACATGATTGATCCTATGGCCGAAGTATATGAAATCATTTTCATGCGTTCAAGTTCTATAGCACTAGAAGGACTATCCTTCTTAGATAACTTGATGCCTTGACCCATAGGAAGACCGCCTTTCTTGGAATTTTCCATAGAAAAACGTATAAGCACTCTTTATCTATGTAGACTTATTGTGACATCCCCAACAATCTATTAGGTCTATCTCTATAGATCCTAATTCCCAGAATGTAGCAGTCTTCACCTAAGTCCTTCATCATGAAGGTACTGAACAACCACTCCTTGACTGACCGCAGAAGAGTCTTATTGTCTCCCATTATTAATATGTCATCTACATATATAATAATGAAGGAAATACTCCCATCCTTGCGTTTACTATAAACACAGGGATCATCTTTGCTTCTGAAGAAATCAAATGGCTTGATAGTCTTGTCAAAGCAAATGTTCCAACTCCTCGAGGCTTACTTAAGCCCATATATGGACTTTTAGCTTGCATACATCATTTGGTTTGGACTCAAGCAAATAACCCTCAGGTTGTTTCATATACACCACCTCAACTAGATTACCATTGAGGAAAGCGGTTTTGACGTCCATCTGCCAAATGGCATAGTCATAATATGCAGCTATTGCAAGCAAAATCCGCATGGACTTAATCTTAGCAACAGGTGAAAAGGTTTCATCATAATCGGCCCCAAGTCATTAATTATAACATTTAGCCACCAACATTTCTTTGTAAGTCTGTACATTTCCAAATGCATCGATCTTCTTCTTGAAGACCCATTTGCATCCTATGGGTTTAACCCCAGCTGGCAAATCAACCAAGTTCCATACTTGATTGATGTACATAGATTTCATCTCGGATTTTATGACTTTTTGCCATCTATTCGAATCAATGTCCAACATTGCTTCTCTATAGGTTGTAGGGTCATCGTTATCGGGAATATCTATCTTACTATGTGTTTCCACAAGTAGATTTAGTTTTTCAAGATGATGACAAGTCCTAGTGGACCTACAGAGTTGATTGTTTTGCAGTTCAGTGCTTGGTATGTTTTGACTGTGAGAGGGTTCTTGTGTGTTAGATAATCCACTAACTTGAGAGCTTTCACGAATATCATTTTCATGTATTTTCTGAATGGGAGGAGGTGCAACCATTGCATCTACTCCCAAAGGTTGTGCAGGAGGATCTTGCATTTCTGCATTGTGCCTCGTAACACTCCCACTGGCCGAAGGGCGAACTTGAAGTACCCAATCTTTGCCAAATACTTCCACTGAATTCTTGCCTTGGTCATTCGGCAAGGATTCAACATCTATGTTATCTTGCGGTTCTTAAATTTCTTCAAGTTCTATCTCTGTGCAACTATGTTCCTTGTAGACATATTCTTCTTCAAGGAAAGTTGCGTTCCTGGAAACAGTGACCTTACGTTCTCCAGAAAGATATAAGTAGTATCTCTTAGTTTCCTTTGGATACCCCATGAAGTAACATTTCTCACTTTTGGATTCCAACTTGTCAGTGAGCATCTTCTTAACATATGCAGGGCACCCCCAGGGTCTCAGATGTTTAAGAGTTGGCTTCTTGTCACACCATATCTCATAGGGTGTCTTTTCTACTGACTTGGAAGGAACCCTGTTCATGACATATATTGAGTTTTGTATAGCATGTCCCCAAAGGTATATCGGTAGAGCTGAGATGCTCATCATGGATAGAACCATATCCAATAAGGTTCGGTTTCTTCTTTCGGCAACACCATTCATCTGTGGTGTTCCAAGAGGTATCCACTCTGATTGGACTCCATGTAGCTTTAAGTAATCTAGAAAATCCTTGCTCAAGTATTCACCTCCTCGATCCGATCGAAGGGTCTTGATACTTGTTGCAAGTTGCTTCTCTACTTTTGACTTGTACTCTTCGAACTTCTCAAAAGCCTCGGATTTATGTCTCATAAGATACACATATCCATACCTTGTGAAGTCATCAATAAAAGTGATGAAGTATGAGAAACCTCCTTTAGCTTGAGTCGAAAATGCCCACATACATCAGTATAGACCAACACAAGCACCTCCTTGTCTTGCACACCTTTCCCAGAAAGTGGCTTATTGGTCATCTTTCCTCTCAAGCAAGATTCGCAGTTACCATAAGACTCTAAGTCAAATAGTTCGAGGTAGTCTAACTTTCTCAACCTTGCTATCCTTGATTCGTTGATATGACCAAGTCTGCAATGCCATAGGTAGGTAGAGTTTCTATTACTTATCTTAGCTCGTTTATTTTGTACATTGAATATTTCTCGACTACAGTTTAGTGTATACAATCCATCCACAAGAGGAGCAGTTCCATGTATAATATTATCAAAAGACAGTACTTGACTGCCATTATAAATATATGAGGAAAAATCCTTCATGTCCAAAACAGGGATAGAAATGATATTCCTCATTAACGAGGGTACATAGTAACAATTATTTAACACTAGACAATAGCCAGAAGGCAAATTTAATCTATAAATTTCTACGCGCTCGGCATCCACTCATGCTCCATTTCCAACGCATATGTCCACCTCTCTTAGTCCAACCTTCATATTGTCAGTTAGCCCCTGCACATTGGTACAAATGTGTAAGCCACAAGCGGTATCCAATACCCAGGAATGAGAGTTATTTATAGACATATTTATTTCAATGACGTACATACCTTGTCCACCAGAGGTAGAAGCAGCTGGTGCTTTTTCTCCTCCTGGTGCAGTGCAATCCTTTTTCCAATGCCCCTTCTTGTTACAGTTGAGGCATACATCCTTAGCCGGATTCACCTTCTTCTTCTTTACACCTCTATTAGGTTTCATAGGTGAGGGCGCAGCGATTGCTTTGCCCTTCTTCTTCTGCCAGTCCTTGCCTTTAGGTTTGGGCCTGCTAGAAGAGCCCACCATGAGTACAGCTTTGCCTTTGGAAGTGGAAGACTCAAAGGTCTTGAGCATATTGTGCAGCTCCGGCAGACTCGCCTTCGTTCCATTCATATTGTAATTCACTATGAAGTTCTCAAAGGAACGTGGGAGAGAGCTCAGGATGAGGGTGGTAGCGACATTCTTTTGCAGCTTCGTTCCAATTGAACCAAGTCTCTATATCAGCCCTATCATCTTCAACACATGTTGCGAGACCTGGCCCCTTTCATTGAGCTTACACTTAAAAAATTTCTATCAGTAACTCATATTTCATAGTCTGGGATTGTGAGTCATAGAGACTCTTCAAGTATTCGAGCATATTCTCATGTTGTCTCTGAAGTTCCATAGACATGGAAGACAACACCACGCACTGTGCTGAAGTGGCATCATCTAGGTGTTTTTTGTAAGCATCCTTATCAAAAGAGGCATATTCAGCAGAGCCTATCGCAGGGACTGTTGGGAACACCGTGTCCAACACGTATTCTAATTTCTCTTGTCTCAGCACTATTCGCAAATTTCTCAGCCAGTCAAAGTAGTTTGGTCCAGTAAGTTTGTTCATTTCAATCAACATTTTCAATGATAAGCTCGACATTTTGATAATCTGAAGGGTTAGATAGACAGAAAATTAAACTCAAAATTATTTCCTATTATACATTCGTTTAGGCTAATCAACGTGGTTTTTTATTTAATTAGCATACTTCTACCACCCCATAATAGAATATGGACCTCAATTAATTTTAAGATCATAATGGACCAAGATCCAAGCCTATGTTATCTCCGCGTTTGCTTTGGCTGATAACTTCAATAACACATCTTGGTAGGTTCTAAACCAATTGCAAAACTTATTTGCAACTCTTGGTTGATCAAATATTATATTTAATCTTGCGTCCTTAGATTAGTCCGACACTTTGGCGCCAAGATTTGTCTAAGCAAGTCAACCCCATTACACGACTGTGTTTATGTATCTGAGTAAATTTGGCCTTTGTGAGCAAACACTTTGGTGTAAATACCCACAAAAGTTTATCGTCTATCTTTACATTTAAAACACATCTATGAAAGAGTTTGGGTCCTCGTAGACTTAGAGCAAATGCTTTGGCATAAATACTCGTATCGCCGAAAAGGATTTTGCACTCTAACAATTATAATGGACGACGCGTTTTAATTTAGACTTGTATTTAAAATTTTGGGGAACATTTTAATTCAGGGTTTTAACCAAGATCAACTCTTTTACGCCATATCCAATATGACATCTTAATATCATGCAAAACTAATGACACATATAGTTGGGAACCGTCAACCCAATAGGCATGATATAAGCTGGTTTAATCAAATATTGGGCGCCACCTGCCCAGATAGTTATAGCGGACACTATGCTAATTATTAAATGAAAGCATTTAAATACTTAGCATATAGTTCGTATATTATTTAATAATATACAATTAATAATAATCATGGATTAACTTGTCTAAACTCTAAAATTTAAGTCTAATCCAAACAGTCCCTTAAACATTTTTTGATTTTAAAAACTTATTTTCAGGATATTTCTGTAAGATCCAAATTTTTAGAATTTACAATTTAGTCCCTCAAGAATTTAAAATTTCAATTTTGAACCCCTTTAAATTCAGAAAATCCAATTTTAATTTTCAGAAAATATTTTCAGATTTCAGGGACCAGTCTGTAATTTCCAGAATTTTAAATTAATTACAGATTTGGCCCAAGGGACCAAATCTATTTTCTGAAATTTACATATTTGCCCAAAGGATCAAATTTGATGATTTAAAAAACTTTTCCAGGGACCAAATTGCAATTCTAGAAACTTCTAAAAATTTTAGATTTTCCCCAAGGGTTAAATTACAATTTCGGAAGCCGTCACTGCCCCGCCGGAACAGTGACTGCCGCTATTGTTCATTGTTCCGAATTTTCTTTTTTTATAAATTGGAGCCTCGGGTCGCGTCAAACCCTTGGTGGTGCCTCAGGCCGCGTCAAACCCTTAGTGGCACCTCAGGCCGCGGCAAACCCTAGGTGGCATCGCGGCGCTCCATCATGGAGTTGTGGCGCCTCCGTCTCAAAAGCACAAAATCCGTATTTTCAAAACCCTAAAACTGGTTTAGGGTCAGATTTGCAGATTCATCTTCGTTACTCTTTACTATCAAACAACACGTTCATCGACCATCATCCAATCCCTTCTCATTCTTTGCTTCAGTCCACCATGTTCACAATGAACCGGTTACGCACATTGACTTAGAAGAGTCAGATCGGAATGACTTCCTCGATTACATCATTGTTAAATAGTTTGGGAGACAAGGATGATGTGCTTTTAAGATATTAGGTTTTCAAGCTTTAAACGACATCAATTTCAGATTTAAACAAATTTTAACCCATATTATTATTAACTAATTACCTTATAATCATACAAAACAACACTGGCTCTTGATACCACTGAAGGGTTTTTATTGGGTTGTTGTACGCAACGGATATTGAAAACTTATTTCAAACCCAACAAATGTAGAACTATTTGACTATAGGATAATTTTAAATTGTAAACATAAGACTTGAATGGTACTTACATGTTTACAATATCTGGAATCTTTATCAATTGTGGGTGTGCACACGAATCACCTTTCGATTGCAAGCTCCAAGCTTCAATGTATTCCTCATTTGCAAAGCTAGAAAATCTGGCAGAGGTTCGAGAGAGTGTTTTGATTCTGAGTCTCTAAGACTTAAAATAATGATATGAAAATCAAGTGTATTGAATAATGAAGTGTAGGTCTGAATTTATAGGTGAAAAAATAGGTCAAACCGGATTAGGGTTTGACCTTGGGCCTGGCCCAAAATTTGAGACAGATTAGGTCATGGCGTCGCGGCCCTATGGTGTGGGCGTCGCGGCTCTGACGTGGCCCTACACTGTCTCATTTTATTTTCTGCACATTCTTAATTAAATCAAAAATCCAATTTTCACTTAATTAAAACAATCATTATTCAATTAAATATCTCGATTCTAAATCGAATATTTAATACTCTCTCAATACATCCTTAGATCGAAAAGACAATCGACATAGTGTGACCCTACAAGCCTTCGTAAGGTCTACGCGGAACTCCTAGACGGCGCCGCAAGACGAACTCAATATGTGAAGTACGTTTACACGAATCCAGGTAAACTTAACCTCTATGTGGTAAGATAAAATCCTTTCATTCACGACACACCCGATCAAGCTTAGGATTTGTCAAGTGTCTATCCAAATGGCTTAATCATTGTATCTCATCTATATTAGTTGACAACTAGACCATATTCTAAATATGTCTATTACGTTGGCCAATGACTTAGTCAACCTAATATCACTGAGAAGCTGAGTGTTCTCTCGAATATACATTCGAGGAATGAATCCTAATCTTGGTTCAACTACCACCTTTAATCCACATCGTAATGTACACAATACAAGTCGTATCTCAACCTATAAGGCATTTGAGCTTAGGACAGGATCAAAGTATATTAATTTGTAGACAAGGTGCGCATTGACCTCAAGTCTAATGACTTCTATCTCCCGCACGCTGATCATACTTTAGACAAGTATAACAAACAGTATATCAGCAGGGTATACCAATACTTCCAAAGTATCCATGTGTCCATCACGAGTAGCCATTACTCGTAGCAGGTGAGACATACTAGATCCTCTAAGGATGTGATGCAAACCACATGTCGACTTATCACGTATCATCGATATCCCATTCTCGATGATCATTAGTCGAGGCTATTTTAAGAGTTACATTATATCATTAATATCTCACATTATTAATAACAACGTAACCTCTAGGGATGCATATTATAGAATATGATAAACAATCAACTAATAATTCAATAATTGCAGATGCCAAAATATTAATCTTCATTAATAATAATACGAACGTGTATAAAGTACATTTGTCCTAATACTAATTGTCTCTAGGACATACATATACTTTCAATTACGACTTGAATTTATATCATTTTCTAAATATATGATCTACAACAAATTTAAGATTTCATGGAAAACATTTAGGCAAATAGGTACCACTAGATATTGATAAGTAACAAGAATATTATTTCTGTTTTTCATTTTCAAAAACTTTGAAGATCAGATAGAGGAAACTGAAATCAAATAGATAACTTACTGCACAGAACAAAAAGTCCAAATTCAGTCCCTATAAATAACATTCGGGTTTTTTTTTAGTTAAACATTGACAGTCATCTAATACCAATTACTTCAGGAAAAAGAAGTTGTCATCTCAATTGATATCGAACATTCTGTCCTTGTCCTTTAATTAGGCTATAAAAAGGAAAAGTGTGTATCAACTAAGGATGTACGTTGGTGTAGCTGAGCAATGTATTAGCAAAACATTGAATTTCTGGACTTATGTAACTCTACAAGAACCAAAACGACTAAACCAAACTTGGAAGTTAAAGAAGAAATTAAAAGGAGTTGCCTCATATTCACGGAAAGAAGTTCTTATGTCATACATATCTTGCCATCTTGAGTTATTGAGTTATATCTTCAATGAGTATAAGAAATTTGGCATCTCCTAAAGAAATTGTTTAGAGAAAAATGGAGGCAACTCAATTCCTTTTTTCGTTGTTATCAATTTAATATATATACAAGTACAATTTCAATTCCTTTTTTGAGATAAGAAATTCGGCATCTCCTAACTAAGATAAACTCCTAAAGTTAAGCTACAAGAACTATATTTATATTTAATGTGAATATCTAAATAAGATAAAAACTTAACATAATGTTTTCACAAAATCTCAACACTTTTCCTCAAATTGGTCCTTAGATATTGTCCATGCTCAACTTGCTAAGACATTTTGAGAATATTCACCTTAAGACTGATTTAATAATAATATCATCTAATTGACCTTCTGATTTGATCTTTGGTAACTCCAATTTTTTTCATCAACTTTTTTCTTGATGAAAAATCTATCCACCTCAACGTGTTTTGTCCGATCAAGTTGAATTGAACTATGTGGGATATCGCATGCAGCTTTATTGTCACAATATAATTGAATTGGATGCTTAGACGGATAACCCAAATCACAAACAGAGTTTATGCCATAAGGCTTCATAGAGTTCAAGTGACGCACCCCTAACCTCAATTTTTGTACTTGATCACGCGATAACACGAGTACAATCATCAATAAAAATAATAAATTGATGAAAATTTAGATGTACCCAACATATTATAATAAATAATCATAAAAGGGATAGGATTTTTATTCAAACTCAAAGAAAGAGAAACTCGGTGACTTTTTGTAAGTTCACAAACATCACAACAAAAATTAGAAGGATCTACTTTCTCAAACATAGAATGAAATATTTTTTTCAAAATAATCAAAGGATGCATGTCCCAATCATCGATGCCATAGTCAATTTCAGCTTTATTTTTTCTGTAGTGCTTTTCACTACCAAAATTTCAAGTGTAAGTTTAAGTAATACGATTTTTCTCGTCTAATACCACATGAACGAGTCGTCTGCTTTTTTTGAATGTCCTTAATAACAAAACTCTCGGTCCAAAAAGTGAAAACACAAGATAAGACTTCAGTTGTTTGAGAAATAAATAAAAGATTATAGTTCAAGATGGAACAATCAAAACATATTCTAGATCTAAAGTATTAGAGAGAGATAAAGACGTTTCTTCAACAATTGGACTTGTTACTATTGGCAGCAGAAACGCTTTTATGTGAAGGGTCTAAGATGTTCAATTTGTCTAGAATCACATATCGTATCATATAGCACCAGAATCAAATATCCATGTACTATCAAAATCAGATGTAAAAATATTTAAAGCGTTATAACAAGTGTTTATAATTGCTACCAATGCTTAACGTTTTCCACTACCACCGTTTTCACTCATGTTAGCCGAAAAAATCAAGATTCAAGATATCTTTTGGCTCTAATACCATAAAAAAATTAGAGAAATTTTGGAGAAGAAAAAAATTATTTTTTACTATCATCAATCTTATATATATACAAGTATAAGAATCTCCTACTATAGGAAAAAAAATGCTACACATCATAACTAAAATGAACTCCTAAACTCGAGCCAAAAGAAATATTTTTATATTAATACGAATCTCTTAGGGGGTATCAAGTAGTTGTTGGAAATTTACTAAATGTGGAAATAAGTATATTCCATTAATTTATGACTCGAACTATTGGGCCCGCATGTCGGAAACGTCGTTTCCGCACACGTAGTGCCAAGTATCACAAATTTCCTTAGTGAAAGAGATATTGGTACGTATGTAATACGTTTGAGACATAGAATTATGGACAGTTATTGGCCAAATGACAAAGTATTCCATGTTGGTAAATGAAGGAAGAAGTGTACAAAGTATAAAATGAAACGAGTCGGAAATCGCCGTGGAGCCGTGAAGGGCCGCGGCGCTTCGGAGGCAGAATGCTGCGACGGAAAGTTGAAAAAATCTGACGTTTGGGCTGGTTTTGGACCACTGATTCTCCATTACTTGCCACATGAATTTAGTCATTATTTGGCTGAATGTAACCCCTCAATCAAGTGCAATTACATGGATATTGAAGGACATTAGTTGGCTAGTTGAGGGGTCTTCTACTTACACTATAAATTGAGGCCTTTGGCTCAATTGAAAGACACTACACTCAACACTTAGAAAATTCTCCAGATTTTCTGATTTCATATTATTCCTCTCTAGCAAAGTCACTATACTCAAAGTTCTTCAAGAGTAACACTTGACTTTCCTTTGCTCACTTGTTAAAGTTGTTGTATCTTGGGAGACTATTGCTCAATACCATAAAAGGAGATATACGGGGCAATCTTGTCTTAAAGACAGAGTGTCATCACTCGACTCAGCAAATCACACAAGCAGTTTGTTAAGGTTTTGATTTTCAGTTTTATTGTAATAGTTTCTTTATCCTTTCTACTACCGTAATAGTTACTTACTTCCCATTTCCTACAACAATTGTATCCCAACCCGAGAAGCCTTCCTAAATGGTAATTTGGAAGAAGAAATTTATATGGACCAACCCGAGGGGTATGTGGTTCAAGGGCAAGAGAAGAAAGTCTGTCGGCTTGTCAAATCTCTGTACGGGTTCAAACAAGCCCCGAAGCAATGGCACGAAAAATTTGATAGTACTCTACTATCGAAGGGTTTCGCCATTAATGAGTGTGACAAATGTTTCTAAATGAAAGGTAACTCTGACTCATTTGTTATGATATGCCTGTATGTAGACGGCATGTTGATCACAGGGAGCAGTCCTAGCATAATTCTAGAGACTAAGAACATGTTGAAACAATGCTTCGACATGAAGGATATGGCTATCGCAGATGTCATCTTAGGGATAAAAATCTCTAAGACATCTGACGCACTGGTCTTATCTCAGTCTCACTACATCGAGGATGTTTTGAGAAAGTTCGAGATGTTAGACAGTTCGCCTATAAAGTCACCAATGGATAGAAATCAAAAGCTTGATAAAAATCATGGTGCACCCATATGCCAGGAGCAATATGCACAAGTGATCGGTAGTTTGATGTACATAACAAACTGCACCCGACCTGATATTGCTTATGCAGTCAACAAGTTGGCTAGGTTTACCCGTAATCCGAGTAATGATCATTGGAAGGCGTTGAATCGGATACTTCAATACCAGAAATACACGCAAACTTACGGGTTCTATTATTCGAGATATCCAGATGTACTAGAGGAGTACAGTGATGCAAACTAGTTATCTAACACAGAGAACACCAAGTCCACCAGTAGGTATGTATTTACAATTGTTGGTGGGGCTGTGTCTTGGAAATCCTCTAATCAAACTTGCATCGCCCGATCCACGATGGAATCGAAGTTTATCACTTTAGATAAAGCAGAAGAAGAATCTGAGTGGCTTCACAACTTCTTAGAGGATGTTCCTTGTTAGAACAAACTCGTACCTTCTGTAATGATCCACTGCGATAGCCAGTCGGCTCTAGGAAGGGCATAAAATTCTATGTACAACGGCAAGTCTCGTCATATTCAATGGAGACGTAAGACCGTTAGGCAGCTGATCACCACGGGTATAATATCCATTGATTACATAAAGTCAATGGATAACATAGCAGACCTACTTACAAAGGGCTTACCCAAGGATCAGATATTCTGCTTGTCTAGGGGATTGGACTTAAAACCCAACCTATAAGGACCAATAAGGTGGTAACCCAACCTTACTGACTGGAGATCCCAGGAATTAGGTTCAATGGGAAAACTAAGTTGTAAAGGTTCAGTTGAGCGCTTCAGTGGAAGCATGAAGATAGTGATTTCTGTAGAAAAACACCAAATCCAAAGTCGTTCTCGCGATAGACTATAAGTGCTATCTGCAGTGTGGGTGAAGGTTAAGTTCCCAAAATCATTAATGATCCTCACCGGTTGAGGTTAGGTTTGGGGAAATTTTTAATAGTTCCTAACACTTGTAAAGTGGGGTATATCAGGATACCTTGTAGGAGACCACCTATTTAAGTGCGAGGATAGGCCACCTCAAATGAACGCACTTAAGAATCCAAGAAGTGTCCACGGCCACAACGGACAAAATATTACGAAGAACTGAGTAGAGGAAGTTGTTGTGTTGGTACCGTTGACTTGTCTTACACTAAACACTGACGGTTCAAGACATCACATTCACCGCACAGTAAGTAAGTCCGATGGTATTCAACTATGGAAGGTTCAAAGCGTATGCTACCTATCCAGATGCAACATCGGTCCGCTAAAAGATTGCTAGAAAAGGCACGATATGTGTGCGCCAAAATCTCTTTCAAGAGGGGATTGTTGGAAATTTACTAAATGTGGAAATAAGTATATCCCATTAATTTATGACTCGAACTATTGGGCCCGCACGTCGTAAACGTCGTTTCCACACACGTGCACACGTAGTGCCAAGTATCGCAAATTTCCTTAGTGAAAGAGATATTGGTACGTATGTAATACATTTGAGACATAGAATTATGGACGGTTATTGGCCAAATGACAAAGTATTCCACGTTGGTAAATGAAGGAAGAAGTGTAAAATGAAACGAGTCAGAAATCATCGCGGAGCTGTGAAGGGCCGCGGTGCCACACTGTCGGATCCGTGGCGCCGTAGCGCCGCGACGCCTCACAGGCTGCGCCGCGATGCAAAATGACTGATCAACTACTGGATCCGCGGCGCTTCGGAGGCAGAATCCTGCGACGGGAAGTTGGAAAAATCTTACGTTTGGGCTGGTTTTGGACCATTGATTCTCCATTACTTGCCACATGAATTCAGCCATTATTTGGCTGAATGTAACCCCTCAATCAAGTGCAATTACATGGCTATTGAAGGCTATTAGTTGGCTAGTTGAGGGGTCTTCTACTTACACTATAAATTGAGTCCTTTGGCTCAATTGAAAGACACTACACTCAACACTTAGAAAATTCTCCAGATTTTCTGATTTCATATTCTTCCTCTCTAGCGAAGTCACTATACTCAAAGTTCTTAAATAGTAACACTTGAGTTTCCTTTGCTCACTTGTTAAAGTTGATGTTGTATCTTGGGAGACTATTGCTCAATACCGTAAAAGGAGATATACGGGGCAATCTTGTCTTAAAGACAGAGTGCTATCACTCGACTCAGTAAATCACACAAGCAGTTTGTTAAGGTTTTGATTTCTAGTTTTATTGTAATAGTTTGTTTATCCTTTATACTACTGTAATAGTTACTTACTTCCCGTTCCCTACAATAATTGTATCCCAACAGTTGTTGAGCCACACTATGAAAGTTTGGGAAAGGATCGTGGTGATAAGGTAAGGAGAGGCGTGTCTATTTTTGAGAACCAGTTTGGATTCATGTCGGGACGTTCGACTACTGAAGACATTAATCTTATTAGGAGGTTAGTAGAGCAGTATAGGGAGAGGAAGAGAGACTTACATATGGTTTTCATCGACCTCTAGAAGGCATACGATAAAGTTCCTAGGGAGGTTCTATGGATATGTTTGGAGGTTAGAGGTGTACATGTGGAATACACTAGGGTGATCAAGGATATGTATCATGGAGCCAAGACTAGGGTACGGACTGTAGGAGGAGACTCGGAGCACTTCCCAACGATGATGGGGCTGCACCGGGGATCAGCTCTTAGCACATTTCTATTTGTCTTGGTAATGGACGGACTGATGCAATAAATCCAAAGGGATGTGCCATGATTTATGTTATTCGCAGATGACATAGTCCTAATTGATGAGACTCGGAGTGGAGTGAATGCCAAGCTGGAGGTTTGGAGACACACTCTAGAGTCTAAAGGGTTCAGGTTGAGTAGGACCAAGACAGAATATTTGGAGTGCAAGTTCAGCAAAGGGAGCGACCCTGAGACAGGTGTGGAGGTGAGGCTTGGTACTCAGGTCATTCCAAAGAAAGGAAGCTTAAAGTACCTAGGGTCTATTATCTAAGGGAATGGAGAGATTGATGATGATTTCACACATCGTATTGGGGTAGGATGGATGAAATGGAGGCTCACATCTAGAGTTTTGTGCGACAAAAAGGTGCCACCAAAACTTAAAGGAAAGTTCTATAGGGTGGTGGTTAGACCGACTATGTTGTATAGGGTGGAGTGTTGGCAAGTCAAGACTTCGCATATACAAAAGATGAAAGTTGTGGAGATGAAGATACTGAGATGGATGTGTAGGCATACAAGGAGATATAGGATTAGAAATGATAATATCCGAACAAAGTGGGAGTGGCCTCAGTGGAGAATAAGATGTTGAAAGCGAGGCTGAGATAGTTCGGGCATATGCAAAGAAGAGACACAGATGCCCCAGTGTGGAGGTGTGAGAGGTTGGATATGGACGGGTTCAGGAAGGGTAGAGGTAGACCGAAGAAGTATTGGGGAGAGGTGATTAGACGGGATATGGCATAGGTGCAACTTACTCAGGACATGACCTTAGAAAGGGGGTTGCGAAGAACACGGATTAGGGTAGAAGTGTAGTAGGTAGTCTAGCATAGTCCTACTTACGCTTACAAAATGATAGTTGTAGTGTTATTACTGTAGGCCCGATTAGCCTATCACACTTATAGGCGCAGTATTGCTTTATAGTCCCCTGTAAATTGATTTCTGTTGCTATGTGTTCTTTAGTGTACTTTGTTTATCTTATTTAGTTGTGTTAGCTACTGCTTCCTTTTTTTAGAATGCGCTACCATTTTTTATTCATTTTTGTTATCAACATGTTCACATACTGCTTTAATTTCTTATATGAGTCTGACTGTTTCTGTTGCTTTGCTTTGCTTGTAATTATGCTTTGTCTTGAGCTGAGGGTCTCCCGGAAACATCCGCTCTACCTACCAAGGTAGAGGTAAGGTCTGCGTACATTCTACCATTTCCAGACCCCACGTGGTGGAATTTCACTGAATATGTTGTTGTAATATGAATCTCTTAAATAAGGTAAACATTTGACATACAAATATCAACATACATGTAATTGACACCATAAAAGATTGATATATTATGCCTATTTTCATGTTTTCTTAAGATTAATTTTGGATTTATGGATTAACACTGTACGGTTCATCATAATGTATCGTCTTTATATTAAAAATAATTGTATTTCAAGTCTTTTAGTTTGGTACCAATCACATTGACATAAAATCTACTAACGATAGAAGTGGGAAAATGTGAATAATAAGGAGTCATTTGATCATAAGAATTATTCATGTTTTTCCTAAATAATTTTTCATTTTATTTTTAAATCGTTATAACTTCTAAATCCAACTTGTAGTTGGATTTCAGATTTGGAAAAGTGCTCCAAACTTGTTTTTCATTTCCAACTTCATAAATTTCAAATAAAATTCTCTTTTTTCTCATTTACGGAAAATATAACAAAACACAACAGACTCCATCTTCAACTTCAGACTTCATAAATTCAAATAAAGTGAAAATGTTTAAAATCTTATAACACTTCATAAATCCGGGTTGGGTGTGAATGTGTTAAATGGGTATTAGTGTGACATTTTAACCATATGAAATCTCATCGGGATACGTTTGGGCGGAAGTAGTGGTTTTGAAATCAAGGAGCTTTGTGCTAGGAGTTATATCCTTTTTACGGAACAGTGTCGATAAATTCAAAAAACGTGAAATTTTAACGAAGTGTGAAATGAACCTAGGAGCTCGCTGAGCTCAGCTCATAACACAACATAGTTAGTCCATAGGCTTAGATCAGCGAGGTGTGGTGACCAAATGGAGTGAATTCCTGAATTTTTTTCTAAGTACTTTTTGACAGGTGAGCTCAGCTCATAGCACAACGTAGTCATGCCATAGTCTGAGCTCAGTGAGTCAAGGCATCCAAAAGTGTTATCCTATATATTCAACACTTACTCGAAATTTCATCAGACATTCCAACTTCGTAGAAAATCCTTGAAGGGCGATTTTTGTCTCCTCTCAACCTTCCACATCAAGGAAGGAACATATCTATGATTCCTAATCAATCCTAGAACTAAATACATAATTCCTAACATGATTCTTAAACAAAAACATATGATTAACAAGTAATCATTCTCCAACGATTCAAAGATAGGATTTAGGTGTTCTTCGTTAGAGAAGCAAGATAATTCGTTGGATTGGAGCGTTTACAGGTATGTAGGGCTTCTATTCATGTGTGGGAACATCATTTTTCTTCCCCATGCCACGTTAACTCACGAAAACCTATTTCTCCTCAGAGTTTGAGAATTATGTATCAGATGATAAACCTCAAATACAAGTTAGTTAATTATACATATATCTATTTTCATGCTCAATCATATCTCATATAATTGTATTCATGTATATCATTAAGATTTTCATAAACCTGTCTATAATCCATGTATGCTCGTGTTATCTTTTCCATGAGCTCTCAGATATCAGTTATGAACTCAGATTGTTCCACTCTATAGATTTTCACATATTTCCATGTCTCAAGAATTATATACACATATTTATACAGATTTTCATGTAAAACTATTTTCAACCCATATTTATGAGCTTGTATAAAATATATTATGAATCATGTTTTAAAAATTATGGGTGTAGATGCCACTTATATTCATGTTCATGTTTCTAGAAATAACATAGGTTTACCGAGAAGGTTCAGATAACCTGAAACTACGTATGTCAACGTAGGGTATAGATCGCTCCGCCCAGATAGGACGATACCTGCATACTATTGATTGGATCCATTCATGTCATTTTCATGTCTCATACCCCGGTAAGGTATGGGATTGCTCTGTTAGTCGGGCCATGTACCATACTACACGTACTTATGTGGGATTTTATGTTGTCGGTTATACTAAGGTTCTCCCACTTAAAAATATTTTACTCATGTTATAACTTAATCATGCAGATCATGAGCATGTCCAGTTTTCATATTACAATTTATAGTTTACAACTTCAGTTATAGACTACATTTACAGTTTCATTTACTTCATGTATCCATGTTATTGATTTGGGTTGTCCAATCCCAGAGCACCCCGTTTACTATTCTTTCATTCAGTTACTTTACATACAAGTACAATTCTAGTGTACTCGTGTTCCTTTTGCCTGGGGCCTACATTTCACGATATAGGCATTGATTTACAAGATGATGGAATTGTTCGCTAGGACTTCATCGTATTAGCTATTTGGTGAGCCCCACTTCCTTTGGGCCATTGTCATTAATTTTTCTGCAGTCATGTCATGTTAGACAGTCATGTATGATGCGCCTTGTTCTAGCAACTATTCAGTATTTTAGACTCATATTAGAGGTTTCATAGACTAGTCAGTATGTCATGTTGGGTTTTCAGTTATGTTAAGCCTTATGGGCTACACTATCATGTTTTCAGACTATTTCCCCACTTATGCTTTAAAATAGTATTTTCAGTACTATCATGAAGTTTAGATATTTTATCTAGATTATTCATGTTTTAAATTATATTATGTATCGGTACATGTCCCATGTTGATTCACCAAGCCATGTGGTTCACTCGGTCACATGCAGTAAGGCACCGAGTGGTGTGTTATGTCCAGGCCCAGGTTCAGAGCATGACAAAGCTTGGTATCAGAACCCCAGGTTCAAGTGTCTTAAGGAGTCTATGAAATCATGTCCAATGGAGTTTCCTTTATATGTGTGTGTCGGCTACACATATAAATGGTTAACTACCAAGAAATTTAGTATTGTTTCACTTCTTTCATACTCTTGATCGTGCAATTAGAGATATGCCTTCATGAACTTTTCTAACTCGTGCCATGAAGCTTAGAGCAATAAGTAACATTCTCTTTCTATAGAATTCCATAATATCGAATGCGCAAGCAATGAGCAAGAAATCCAAGGTCTAAGTGAGGATGATTACCATTGAGGTAAAATTGTGAAGTGTCTGATAGTAACAAATGAGACTTGAGAAGATATGGAAAATGAAATTGAGTGCATGTCACCCAAAAAGGGGAAGTTGTATCATGAATATGAAAATTGAATAATAAGGACGCACTTAATGAATAAAAATGAGAAATTGCAAGAAGATAAAGATAGAAAATTTAGTAAATGAGCTAAGTCTACAGGAAACGTTATCCATGGATGATCTCGGGGAGGTGGAGGCAAACAGATTTCGACAGGTTATCATCAGGACCCACTTCATTTGCAGATAGTGTACCAGTCCCAATATGATCAAAAAGGTTAGTTCAGCCAGAAATAGAGTTTCAGAGCACTAGGCTCTCAGTCATAGGCCAGTGTGGGACATAGAGGGTTTTTAGAATCCTATGTACAACAATTGTGATAGGAGGCACCAAGGGGCGTATCGTTCAGTCATGGATGTGTATTTTGGGTGTGGCTAGCAGGGTCACTATCTTAGGGACTGCCCGTCAGTGAGATAGGGGCACCAGAGGTAATATAGCTCAGTCCGTAAATTCAGCAGCTCCCCGTAATTCTCAAGCCCAAATCGGATCACGTAATGCAGCTAAGCATGGTAATACAGGTGGAAGTCAGAACTGCTTATATGTTTTAGCAGGTCGTCAGGACTCAGACGCACCCCAAATGTCGCCACAAGTATGATGATCACTATGATTTTGAACAGAATATAGCCTAAAGGAAAATCACCTATGAATCTAGAATGTCTTGATTTTTCAAATATGTATATTTTGTTGTACAACACGTGCACATGACTAAGAAGATATTTTGTACGACATGAGAACTAAGAACAAACAAATTATTCAAGTTTATTCATATCAGAACTAGAAAGTACTACATTAGTAAGCTACTACAAGAAGTAGATAGTATTATTAGACAAGAAGATGTGACAGTTCCCTCTTAGGTTATGTGATTAAACGTTTACCCTAAATGTGTATAGTTTGACATGATTTTAAAGTGTATAGAAAGTTTGGGGGTAGGTATTTCATCTTTTCATTTAAGAGAAACGTAATCGCCCTAAGTTTGATTCATATCTATAGTTCAACAAAGATAGTATATGACCGTAGAATAGAGTCAGATGATGAGGGAAGTTAGAAATAACCCCATGCTTCACTTTAGTTATTCAAAGCAGAACCATAGAACATGATGCTAGCTGGTGATTAGTAGAAAAATAGTGAGTATGTTTTTAGTAGATATAGTGACTTGGCAATTTTAGCAGAGCTAGTAGAGGTACGATTTGGTTTCCTTAGCCAGTTTAACATTAGTGAGTAGGTAACAGTTTGAATATACCGAATGCGTCTTAGAACCCCCACAGAGTTTTAAGTTAAACCTGAAGTACAGTGATAGTAAAAGAAGGAGATCAACTAGATAGTATGAGAGCAAGCTACAGAAGAATAGTCTTTAAGAGTTATCAAAATGGATTATCCCTAAGACTGACAGTACGAGCAAAGTTAAGTCATTAAGACATAATATGCCAGTTAAGAATATAGTAGTTCCCAGTCCATGTAAGTAGTTACAATTTTTCCTAGAAAGGAAGATTGCCTAGAAGTGAGTCGAAAGATGAGTCGTCAGTGACGCAAAGCGCAAAAAAAATTGCAGAAGATAAGTAAGGTTGGTTAGATCCCAACAAGAGAGAAGGATCCGCAAGTATAAGACCTTAACATTTGGTCTAAGGGTGAGATGTGTACATCATCAGTAAGTCTAGTTGGACATTTAAAAACCCGAAGGGTTAGTAGGAGATATGAAGAACCCTAGTTCGGTAATGAGGGTAGTCTCCATAAGGGATGTGCTTCGCGTGTACAAGAAACACGAAGTGAGTAGAATAATCATCGATCGACTTGCATTAAGACAAGTTATATTCAATTAAGCGATCACAGAAAAGCTATAATATCATGCCCAGTTATATGTCACAAGGGTAGTTCCATTACACAAGACTCTATTATTTAGATTGTTGGTCAAAGACATAGCACACAGTAATACTACAAGCAATTCAGGAAGTATCGTAGAAAGAAATCAAGTATGTAGAGTTTAGCTCATATTAAGTCGGACAAGAGAACCATGGTGAGTGAAATTCATCGCAAACCTAGGAGTTTAACTTTTAGACTCAAGAGATGGTGGGGTTGTTGTTCGAAACAAATCTTATTCCTCCTTAGTAGCCTAGGTGAAAAATAAATAGTTTAATGAACCCTACTTATAACAGCTGAAGGACGGGATTCACAAACATAAGACTTCGACTTTCAAACAAAGGGGAGATGATGTTACTTTAAAGTACCAAGGCAGATTGTGTGTTTCAGATATGGATGGACTTAGAGAGAGGATCATGTCAAAACACACAATTCCAGGTATTCCATTCACCTAAGTTACATAAAGATGTACCATGATCCCAATGAGATTTATTGGTGGAACCACATGAAAAAGAACATTGCAGATTTTGAGGCCAAGTTTCCAACTGCCAGCAAGTAAAAGTCGAACACCAGAGGTCCGGTAGCTTGGCTCAGAATATCGATATTCCCATGTGGAAGTGGGAGATGATTGACATGGATTTTATAACAAGTTTACCTCACTCATTTTTTAAACATGATTTGATTTGGGTGGTTGTGGGCCGACTTACTAAGTCAGCGTACTTTTTTCAATAAAGACAACAGATTCAGTAGGAGATTACGCCAAATTGTATATTTAAGATATCATCATATTACATGGGACTCAAGTGTCTATTTTTTTAGACAGTGGTGCCCAGTTCACTGCAAATTTTTGAAAATCCTTTCAGAAAGGATTAGGCACAAGGGTGAATCTCAGTACAGTTTTTCATCCTCAGACAGATGGTCATGCAGAACACACTATTCATACACTCGAGGATATGTTGCGAGCATGTGTCCTACACATTAAAGGTAATTTGGATGATCATTTATCTCTCATTGAGTTTGTTTCTAATTATAGATAGCATATCAGTATCAATATAGCATTGTTTGAAACTTTGTATGGGCGAAGTTGTAGAACACCTATTCATTGGTATGAAGTTGGCAAAACAGAATTGCTAGGGCCAAACTTGGTCCAGCAGGCTAGGGAAAAGTTATATTGATTCAGGAGCATTTGAAAGTGGCTACGAGTCGCCAGAAGTCCTATTCAGACGTGCATTGCAGAGATTCGAACTCTCATAGTTTCTTAAAAATTTGGGCTATAAGGCGTTAAGCGATTTCAGAAGAAAGGAAAGTTCAGTCTCAAATATATTATACCATACAGGATCCTACGAAGGGTCGATCAAGTCACTCATGAACTAGAATTACCACCAGAGTTGGTAGTCGTACACTCAGTGTCACCTTATAACATTCATGCTTCTAGTATTCAGATCTCATGTTATAACATTCATGTTTCCAGTATTTAGATTTCATGTTGTAACATTCATGTTTCCAGTACTCAAATATTCATGTCAGCGTTGTATTCACACTTTAAGCTATAATCTTCATGTTCCCAATACTCAATCAGTTCAGTATTCATTCAGTCTAGTAATTCGTTCAGTTCAATGAGCATTCAGTCCAGAATTCACACAACCATGTCCTTAAGGTGTGCAAGTTCGACCATGAGAACCATGACCCATCATTTGAGGCATATGATCCCAAGAGAGAGATAATGAAATGCTCCGTAAATTAGGGTTAGGTGTGAATATGCTAAATGAGTATTAGTGTAACATTTTAGCCATATAAAGTCCCATAGGGATGATTTTGGGTGGAAATAGTGGTTTTAAAATCAAGTCGAACATGAAAGTGTATAAAGATTCGATAGAATCGACTAAGTTACGATAAATATTCTTTTAAGACTAATTTAGTGAAAATCCGTTGGGAATTAAGATACCTTTCCATACAAATATAGTGGAGGTTAATCGGAGCTCTATGCTAGTAGTTATGTCCTTTTTACGAAACGATGTCGACAAAGTTAAAAATGTGAAATTTTAACTAAGTGTGAAATGGACCTAGGACCTCGTTGAGCTCAGATAATAGCACAACATAGTCAGGCCATAGGCTTATCTTAGCGAGGTGTGGTGACCAAAATGAGAGGTTTTCTGAAATTTTTTCTAAGTACTTTTTGGACAGATGAGCTCGCTGAGCGCAACTCATAGCACAAAATAGTCATGCCATAGGCTGAGCTCGGCGAGCCAAGGCGTCCAAAACTGTTGTCCTATACTGGGGCTTTGTTCCAGCACCAAGTGTCGTGTTACGTCCAGGCCCAAGTTTGGAGCTTGACAAATCTAACTGGGTGTAATAGAAGGAGAGTAATTGCACTCTTCAATTCTCAAGGGGTTGATAATTACATGGTGTAATTACAATGTTATTTTTAAATTTCTTTTCTTTTTATTTTAATTTTAAATTCTATTCATTTACTTTTTATTTCTACTATTATTTTTCCTTTTAAATTTATTTTATTTTTATTGTTTATTGTTTGTTTCTTTACTTTTTAATTTTCCAACCTTTACTTCATATTCTTTATTTTCATTCTTAGTTTGTTCATGACAAGAATAGTCGATCCTTGAAATGTATTTGATTAGTTTCCGCATTGTCTCGGATTATAATCTCTACCTATGTTATTTACTACTTTATACTTAAACGCTTTGCATTGATTTGATTTAATTTGCTCAATGACTGTCTTGGTTGGCCGTACTTGGGATAGTTGAGTGCCATCACGACTTAAGGAAATTTAGGTTGTGACAAAGTGATATCTGAGCACTAGGTTCCTAGGTCTGGCAAGTTATGAGTAATGTATAGTAGAATTTTGCAGATTCATCGGAGACGTATGTACTTATATTCAAGAGGTTATAAAGATATTTAGGAAAGAATTGCCTTCTTTCTCTCCTTATATCATCCTAACGATTGAACCTTTCTTTTATATACTCTCACAGATGGCGAGAACACGTTCTATTACGTCAAGAGCATGAGGACAATACCGGATGTTGGGGCTAATACACGATGTAGAGGTAGGCCAGAGCACCTGCTTCTACTTAAGGGTCATGCTAGAGCTGTATCAACTGATCCACCCATTGTCCCAGAGATGCATTAGGCAACAGAGGAAATTATGACATACTTTCGCTATGCATACTCTAATGCAGCAAGATGCACCAATGTTTCAGACTCCTGAGGTTTAGCCTGCTATGGAACAACCACCTGCTATTGTGCCATAATATTGTAGTGCCTCCACCGTTAATTTACGTTCCTATGATCAAGGATAAGCATGATATAGGGTATACAAGCTCTAGATGATGCATCATCTTTCCTTCAAGAGTGAAGGGACAATGCCTGACATTCAAAACTTCTTGGATCATCGTACAGAGATTATATCTACTACATGTCTGTTTAAAAGCCACAGGGTTGAGTTCATCACTTTCTAGTTCACTGGGAAGGCAACACTATGGTGGAGATCACAGGAGAGAGATCGGCTGATTTACCTATTTTCACTTGGGTTCAGTCGGAGCAAATATTCTTGTGGAGGTTCATTCCTTGCTAGTATACAGGATTATCTACATAGACAATTTGAGCAGCTTCATCAGGGTTCTGACTGCTATATGAAATTATGATTATAAATAATTTGCTTTATAAATATGTCGTCCATGATATTCTCGCAAAGCGCAACAATAAAAGAAATGTCACTCATTGGTGGATCATGTGGGATACAACAATTGCAGGGAACGGAAAGTAAGTAAATATTACAATTGCTAGAAAGAATAATCTAAAGATTACAACAAAACTGGAAATCAAGAATGAAACAAACTCCTTGTGTGATTTGCTGAGACGGGGTGATGGCACTCTGTCTTTAAGACAACATTGACCCGTATATCTCCTTTTACGTTGTCAGGCAATAGTCTCCCAAGATACAATAGCAACTTAACAATTGAGCAAAGGAAACTCAAGTGTTACTCTTGAAGAACTTTGAGTATAGTAAATTTACTAGGGAGGAAGAAGATGAAGTCAGAAAATTCTGTAGTATTTTTCTAAGTGTAGTGAATAATTGAGCCAAATGCCTCAATTTATAGTGTAAGGGGATGACCCCTCAACTAGCCAATTAATGGCCTTCAATAGCTATATAATGGCCCTTAATTGAGGGGTTACATTCAGCCAAATAATGGTTGAATGCATGTGCCAAGTAATGGAGATTCAATGCTCCAAAACCAGCCCAAAGGTCAGAACTTTCCAACTTTCTGTCGTAGCATTCTGCCTCCAAGCGTCGCGGCTCTGTGAATTAGTGCCGCGGCTCCAGTAACTGAAAACCTAATTAGCGTCGCGGCGATCCGGCGCCTCGACTCCGACGGTGCTGCGCCGCGGCGATTTCTGACACATTTCATCTTACACTTCGTACACTTCTTCATTCATTTACCAACGTGGAATACTTTGTCATTTGGCCAATAACCGTCCATCATTCTATGTCTCAGACGTATTACATACGTACAAATATCTCTTTCACTAATGAAATTTATGATACTTGGCACTACGTGTGCACGTGTGTGGAAACGACGTTTCTGACGTACGGGGCCCCAATTGTTTGAGTCATAAATAATGGAATATACTTAATTCCACATTAGTAAATTTCCAACAATCCCCCCTTGAAAGAGATTTTGGCGCACTCGCATGGTGCCTTTTCAGCAATCTTTTAGCGGACCGATGTTGCATCTGGATAGGTAGCTTCCGCTTTGAACCTTCCATAGTTGAATACCATCGGACTAACTTACTGTGCAGTGAATGTGATGTATTGAACCGTCAGTGTTTAGTCTAAGCCAAGTCAACGGTACCAACACAATAACTTTCCTTACTCTGTTCTTCATAATATTTTATCCGTTGTGGCCGTGGACACTTCTTGGATTCTTAAGTGCGTTCATTTGAGGCGGCCTGTCCTCGCACTTAAATAGGTGGTCTCCTACAAGGTATCCTGTTATACCCCACTTTACAAGTGTTAGGAACCATTAAAAGTTTCTTCAAACCTAACCTCAACCGATGAGGATCATTAAAGGTTTTGGAAACTTAACCTTTACCCACACAGCAGATAGCACTTATAGTCTATTGCGGGAACGGCTTTGGATTTGGTTTTTCTTTACAGAGATCACTATCTGAAGTGCTCATGCTTCCACTGAAGCGCTCAACTGAATCTTTACAACTTAGTTTTCACATTAAACCTAATTCCTGGGATCTCCAATCAGTAAGGTTGGGTTACCACGTTATTAGTCCTTATAGCTTGGGTTTTAAGCCCATTCCCCTAGACAGGCAGAACATCTGATCCTTGGGTAAGCCCTTTGTCAGTGGGTCTGCTATGTTATCCTTTGACTTTATGTAATCAATGGATATTATACCCGTAGTGATCAGTTGCCTAACGGTCTTACGTCTCCGTTGAATATGATGAGACTTGCCATTGTACATAGAATTGTGTGCCCTTCCTAGAGCCGACTGGCTGTCGCAGTGGATCATTACAGAAGGTACGGGTTTGTTCTAACAAGGAACATCCTCTAAGAAGTCGTAAAGCCACTCTGATTCTTCTCATGCTTTGTCTAAAGTGATAAACTCTGATTTCATCGTGGATCGGGCGATGCAAGTTTGCTTAGAGGATTTCCAACACACAGCCCAACCACCAATTGTAAATACATACCCACTGGTGGACTTGGTGTTCTCCGTATCAGATATCCAGTTTACATCACTGTACCCCTCTAGTACATCTAGATATCTCGAATAATAAAACCCATAAGTTAGCGTGTATTTCAGGTATTGAAGCACCCGATTCAATGCCTTCCAATGATCATTACTCGAATTACGGGTAAACCTAGCCAATTTGTTGACTGCATAAGCAATATCAAGTCGGGTGTAGTTTGTTATGTACATCAAACTCCCAATCACCTGTGCATATCGCTCCTGGCATACGGGTGCACCATGATTTTTATCAAGCTTTTGATTTCTATCCATTGGTGACTTCATAGGCGAACGGTCAAACATCTCGAACTTTCTCAAAATATCCTCGATGTAGTGAGACTAATATATGACCAGTCCGTAAGATGTCTTAGAGATTTTTATCCCTAAGATGACATCTGCGATACCAATATCCTTCATGTCGAAGCATTGTTTCAACATGTTCTTAGTCTCTAGGATCAAGCTAGGACTGCTCCATGTGATCAACATGTCATCTACGTACAGGCATATCATGACGAATTAGTCAGAGTTACCTTTCACGTAGACACATTTGTCACACTCATTAATGGCGAAACCCTTCGATAGTAGAGTACTATCAAATTTTTTATGCCATTTCTTCGGGGCTTGTTTCAGCCCGTATAGAGATTTGACAAGCCGACATACTTTCTTCTCTTGCCCTAGAACCACATACCCCTCGGGTTGTTCCATATAAATTTATTCTTCCAAATCACCATTTAGGAAGGTTGTCTTGACATCCATTTGATGTATCTCAAGGTCACACAACGCTGTGATCGCAATGAATACTCATATGGACGTCATCCTATACACCGGGAAGTACGTGTCAAAATAGTCAAGGCCTTCTTTCTGCCGATAGCCCTTGACTACCAACCTGGACTTGTACTTATCTATAGACCCATCTGCTTTATACTTCCGTTTGAGTATCTACTTATAATCCAAAGGTTTATTTCCCGGAGGAAGATCAACCAACTCCCAAGTATGGTTATGCAGGATGGAGTCTATTTCACTATCAATAGCTTCTTTCCAGAGCGTGTCCTCTGGAGTTGACAATGCTTCACCAATTGTCCTTGGTTCGTCATCAACCATATAAGCAACAAAGTCAGGACCGAAGGATTTATCCTTCCTGGCCCTTTTACTTCGCCTTGGTTCCATCTCTGGAGTCTCCAAGTTCTGAGAATCTGGAACACTAGATTCCGGATATTCAGCCACTTCAAAGTCCACTAGATCTGAACCATCTAGATCCGGGCAGTCAACGACTCTCGGTTCCTGAGAGCTTTGTTCATAACTTTATTTACGAGAGGTTATGTCTTTTTCCTTTCTAGGAAAGGTGTCTTTAAAGAATTGAGCATCCTTTGATTCCATGATTGTACCCCTGTGGATATCTGGAATATCTAACTTATGCACTAAGAAGAGATATGCACTACTGTTATTTGCATATCTGATGAAAATGCAATCTACAGTCTTAGGCCCAATCTTGACCTGCTTTGGCTTGGGTACTTCGACCTTTGTCAAACAACCCCACACTTTTAAATATTTATAGGTGGGTTTCTTTCCCTTCCATGATTCATATGGACTTTTGTCCTTACCCTTATGTGGGACTCTATTAAGAATCGTATTAGCGGTAAGGACGACTTCTCCCCACATGTTTTGGGGAAGACTGGAATTGATGAGCAAGGCATTCATCATTTCCTTCAATGTGCGGTTCTTACGTTCCGCCACACCGTTCGACTGAGGTGAGTATGGAGTCATCGTTTGATGAACAATGCTTGATTGGGCACAATATTCCTCAAATGGTGTTACGTATTCTACCCCTATATCGCTATGAATGGATTTAATCTGCATGCTTAGTTGGTTCTCAACTTCTGCTTTGTAACGTCGGAATGCTTCAAAGGCTTCATCTTTACTTTTCAAGAAGTAAAGGTAACAATACCTTGTGCTATCATCAATTAATGTCACAAAGTACTTGTTCCCTCCCCTAGTTTGTGCAAACTTCAAATCACATATATCTGTGTGAATAAGTTCTAAAGGAGCGGTATACCTTTCGACGACCGATCGAAAAGAAAGCTTTGTGAGTTTTGCCTCTACATACACCTCACACTTATGTTGAGGGTTTACGTCGATAGACGACAATAACTCCAACTTGACCAACCTTTGGATGGACTTGTAGTTAACATGTCTTAATCTATGATGCCATAAATTAGATGACTCAAGCAAGTAAGAAGAAGCTTCAATATTATTGCTTGCACGTATTACAGACATGGTGTTAACCTTGAAAAGGCCATTACAGACGAAGCCTCTTCCCACAAAGGTTCCATTCTTGGTGATTACAAACTTATTGGACTCAAATACTAGCCTAAAACCAGCATTAACCAATAAATGACCTGAAATTAAATTTCTCCTAATCTCATGAACATGCATCACCTCCTTCAGAGTGAGCTCTTTTTCAGAAGTCTTCTTCAGGACTACCTTTATTACCCCCAGCACGTCAGAGGAAGTGATGTTACTCATGAACAACTTCTTGTTAGTAACTGGTGTATAAGTGGAGAAGGCATCTCTATTGAAACAGATGTGTCTTGTAGCACATGTGTCCATCCACCACTGCATGGGATTCTCAACAAGGTTTGTTTCAAGCACCACCGCTGAGAACTCTTCAATCATGTCGTCCATAAGCCTGTCTTTGACGACATTAACCTGAGCCTTGCCTTTGGCCTTGGCCTTGGCCTTCTCTTGTTGCTCAGTCTTGAGCGCGGCAGTCCTTGATCATGTGACCAGGTTTCCCACAGTGGTGATAGTTTCCTTTGAACTTCTCTACCGCTTGGGTGTTGCCGTCTTTCTGGAACTGCGCTTCTTGATTGGGTTCCCTTTGGCCTCAGCTAGATTTTCCTTTGCCTCAGCGGGTTGTTTACCCCTAGGCAAGGCCTTCTTATTATCTTCCTGAATTTGGAGTTTGATAATAAGTTCTTCAAAGGTCATCTCCTTTGTCTTGAGTTTTAAGTAACTCATTCCACGAAGGAGGTAACTTTTAAATCAGTGATGCAACCAAAAATTGCTCATTTGGCTTCATACCTTCCAAATCCAGGTGATGTAAAATCATTTGGAATTCCTGGACTTTGGACATCTCTGTCTTGCTATCCACCATTTGAAATTTCAGGAATTTCCCAATGATGAATTTATTAGTACCTGCATCTTGTGCGTTGTACTTCTTCTGCAGTTTCTCCCACAACTCTTTGGCAGTGCCTACGGTGCAATACATCGTGTAGAGAGGGTCTGACAAGCAGTTCAAAATATAGTTCTTACACATGAAATCAAAATGACTCCATGCATCAAGAACCATCTTCATGTCATTAATAACATGGATACCTTGGCCCCCTTCAGCCGTTTCAGTAGGTGAAGGGTCCATTTCATCTTCAGCTTATGGAGGATCTTCTGTTAGGAACAGAGCCATTCCCATAACAGTCAGATAAAATAGCATATTCTACTGCCATCTCTTGAAATTTGAGCCCATGAACTTTTCTGGGCGTTCATGATGGAATCCAGTGGGTGGAGGAACTGGAGCATTCCCTTGAGCAGCAGAAAAGGCGTTGGATGAGACTTGAGAAACCGGAAAGGCATTGGGAGTTCCTTGAGCAGTAGGAAAGGTAGAGGTGTTACCTTGGGTAGCAGCAGCAGCAGAATCAGAAGCGAGTTGTTATCTTCCAGTCATCTTTCTAGGTACTTACAACAAATCTTGTCTTAAATTTGTGGGATACAACAATTGCAGGGAACGAAAAGTAAGTAAATATTACAATTGCTAGAAAGGATAATCTAAAGATTACAACAAAACTGGAAATCAAGAATGAAACAAACTCCTGTGTGACTTGTTGAGTCAAGTGATGGCACTCTGTCTTTAAGACAAGATTGCCCCGTATATCTCATTATACGTTGTCGGGCAATAGTCTCCCAAGATACAACAGCAACTTAACAATTGAGCAAAGGAAACTCAAGTGTTACTCTTGAAGAACTTTGAGTATAGTAAACTTGCTAGAGAGGAAAAAGATGAAGTCAGAAAATTTTGTAGTATTTTTCTAAGTGTAATGAACAATTGAGCCAAATACCTCAATTTATAGTGTAATGAGATGACCCCTCAACTAGCCAACTAATGGCCTTCAATAGCCATGTAATGACACTTAATTGAGGGGTTACATTCAGCCAAATAATGGTTGAATTCATGTGTCAAGTAATGGAGATTCAATGCTTCAAAATCAGCCCAAAGGTCAGAACTTTCCAACTTCCCGTCGCAGCATTCTGCCTCCGAAGCGCCGTGGCTCTGTGAATTAGCGTCGCGGCGCCGTGGCTACAGTAACTGAAGACCCAATTAGCGTCGCAGCGCCCCGGCGCCTCGGCTCCAACGGGGTTGCGTCGCGGCCCTTCGTGGCGATTTTCGACACATTTCATCTTACACTTCTTCCTTCGTTTACCAACGTGGAATACTTTGTCATTTGGCCAATAACAGTCCATCATTCTATGTCTCAAACGTATTACATACGTACCAATATCTCTTTCACTAATGAAATTTGCGATACTTGGCACTACGTGTGCACGTGTGTGGAAACGACATTTTCGACGTACGGGACCCCAATTGTTTGAGTCATAAATAATTGGATATATTTAATTCCACATTAGTAAATTTCCAACAGATCACACACTTGGACACAGAATTAGGGGCATGCCTGAAAAATCCGTGTTTAGATAAAAAAAAATATTGATTAATTCAGCTAAAATATTATTTATTTGAAAATTATATATCGATTATTTACACAATATTAGTTACAAATCTACAATTATTTAATACTATATTTAAAAAATAATATGTATCTTCAATATCTAATAATAGATAAAATTTAGTAATATTTCTTATGTAGACGCATATACGTCAAATATGTACGTTTAAATTTTGATAACTAATTTTCATGTTTAAAATTTAAAAATCTAACTTTGTAATTATATTTGTGCAACTAACTATTATGTTGGTAATTACACTGTAATTATATTGTGACAAACAAATGACTCTTTCTATGCTAATTTTGTGTGATTATTTTGTTGGGTAATTACTAACCTACTAATGAGACCAAATCCAGTTACAAAATGACTTTCCAAACATACCCATAATTTAAAATTTGACTTAAAACATTAGTTTCTCAAACTTGGACATATGAAAAATATTAGAGAAAAGGTATTATAAATTTTACGTTTCACAGACGCATAAATATTGAAGGGGAGCCTTGAAGTAACTAGTAAAGTTGTTGTCATGTGACCACGAGGTCACGGGTTCATGCCGTGGAAAAAACCTCTTATAGAAATGCAAGATAAGGTTGCGTACAATAGACCCTTGTGGTCCGGCCCTTCTCCGGACCTCGCGCATAGCGGAAGCTTAGTGCACCAGATTGCCCTTTACATATGCATAAATATGATTTTGCCGTTAAAATGAGAGGAAAATGTTATTCCTACCTCCTAATTCATGTGACACACCTTTTTTAAAACAATTGTCCTTATAAATAAATTAATTTAAAATTTCTCTCTTATCCTTAATAAAATAATTTATAATCAAATAACTATTCAAAATTTATCTTAAAATCATAAAGTTTTAAAAAAATTCATTTTTTAGAATAATTAAACGATGTCACATAAATTATTGGAATAGGGCAATACTATCAAAAATTGTATGGATTGTCCTTCATACGGGCCGGTCTTTAATTTTTGCCACTCAATTCGCTGGTCTTTAATTTCTGTCCCTACTTCTCATTTAATGAAATTTTATGGGCAAAAGTACCATTTATTTGCGGGTCTATTAAATCAGAGATTTTGGGTTCGAATTCCAGCAGAAGCAAAAAAAAATCGCAACGAAATTTTTTCATGGAAATTATGTCTATTCGGCCAAAGTTATATAGAGATTATGCCCCTTGGGGCATAATTTCTATGTAACTAGCCGGACAAGGCATAACCTTAATTTTCAACGAAACTTTGCCTTCAAGCATAGTTACATAGAAACTATGCCCCTTAAGGCATAATATCTATACAACTTTGACCGAATAGGCATAGTTTACTCTGCTGGGATTCGAGCCCACAACCTCAATGGTATTTTTGGAGGTATAATTACATAGAAACTATGTCCCTTAAGGCACAATTTCTATACAACTTTAGCCGAATAAGCATATTTTCTAATGAAATCTTGTCTTGCAATTTTTTTACTTTTTGACTCCGCTAAGTTTCAAACCCACAACCTCAAAAGTATTTTCGATCCTTCTTTTAGGCGAAGGGTAAAAATTAAAGACAACCCTAAAATAGGGGCAATCGTGTGAATTGCCACAATATTATACTAGTTCTCCGTATTAATGTTGAAGTGAAATCCCAACTTTAAACTTACAGGGGTCGTTTGTTACAAGGTATAAGGTGGGATAAGAATTTGTGATTGAATTTATACCATGTTTGATTTGGGGTATAAATTAAATCGAGTATAAAATTATACTAATCCATGGGATTAAATTATGTTGGAAATTTGCCTTTGGCGGGAGTTGCGACCGACCAACTTTAACGGCTTAAACACTAGTGTAACGTATGTTGGAGAATCCGGTTCTTCACACATGCATGATCTACTAAGTACGTAGATAACCGTAGGGCCAAGAATCGTCAAATTTCATTGAGAAATGAAAGAGATATTGGTTCACGAAGTAAGGTGTTTGAAGCATGGAAAGTGTAGTATTGTGTGTAATTCTCCCTCATCGGTAGAGGAAGAAAGAATTGTTGTGTATATAAGATTCGAAATTGGTTTGGGGTTTGGGACCCCAAGGGGTATCCCATGTGTTTAAAGGAGGGAGGACCTAGATGTGCTTCGGTTCGAGGAAAGACCACGCGCGCGCCGCCGCCGCCCGCCCGTCCCGTCCGGTCCGGTTCCGGTTCCGGTTCCGAGTTCCGGGTTCCGGGTTCTCCGGTTCCGAGTTCCGGGTTCCGGGTTCCGGGTTCTCGGGTCGTGGGCTGTGGGCTGTGGGTCTTCTGATATTATCTTTTTGGGCCGAAAAACTTTGCCGAAGTACGCTTTGATCCCGAAGTTTCGATATACGCTTTGGCCCGAATTCTTTCGATGTGCGCTTTGGTCCCCGAAGTTTCAATATGTACAGCTTTGGTCCCCGAAGTTCGAAATTTCGACGGTCGGGACGACGAAAAGCCAAGCACTCAATTCAGCCATTTATTTTGGCTGAATTACTCCTCCTATAATGGCCAAATCCGTTGGTCTTTCACCATTTATGTTGGTGACTTTACTACCTCCATAATGACCATTATTTGGCTATTATGGAGGCGCTTTTCAGCGAAGAAACAGCCCCTCCCTCTCCTATATAAACACCCCATTACACCATTGTTGAGGACGAACAAGAAGCTAACAGAAACAAGAGAGGCAACACACGAAAATACACAAGCAGAAATTTCTTCTTCCTACAACTTCCAAGCATCATTTCGTTACTCAATATTCTTCACGGTAGCTCTTGAGTTTTCTTTGCTCAAGGGTTCCATTGCTGTTTTATCTTGGGAGACAAATTGTCCAGGACGTATAAAGGATACATACGGGGCAATATTGTCTTAAGGACAGAGTGCTACACTCGACTCAGCAAAAACAATTTATATTTTTCCGTCTTCTATAAAGCTGGAATTTTCGTTTTTACTTGTGTAACTATTGTAATTTTCAGATTCCATGTTGAATTATTGAATCTTTGTTTATCCTTTCGAATACTTGTAATAGTTAAATACTTCCCGTACTGCTCTATAAAGTACCATAGAGCAAAATCTCCCAACAACTTAAGACAATATTTGTATTGTATTACAATTAGTGTTCGAAAGATGTCAGTCAAAAATTGTGTGACCAAATCTGGATATGGAAATGGTTTTCTGGTAGAAGAGAGTGATGATGATGAACGTGTCCATGGTGTCACCGCTACCACGACTGGTGGAAACAAGCGCTCACGAGAGCCTGGGGATGTTAACTGGGACAAGAGGAGAAGAGTGAAGATGTTATTCTATCTTGTAGCAGAAGGCCTATATCTGTCCCAGACAAAGGATCCGAATAATGGTGAGAAGGAAATGGACACTCAGTCTGATGAAGTGACTGAAGTGAGCCAGAATCCGAAATTGGGATAAGTATTTTTCTTACTTGTCAAGAATAAGGATTAAATGATAAGTATTTTTCTTACTTGTCAAGAATAAAGATTAAATTATGTCTGATTAAAAATGGATTAAAGTAAGGAGGAATATGAAAATAATTTATATTCCTTATGCCTTAACAAATCAGAAGTTTAATCTCATCTTCTTTTCCGTTTAAAGATTGGATTTTGTAAACGACTTAAGAAGATCCGTTCTTTTAAGTGTAATTACTAAAGTGTGTAAAGTATGTCGCACATACAATGGAGAAAGATCCACTAACTGTGCGAAAACTCTTACCACTCTTAAGTAAGCGCCAAGAATTATCTGGGCACCAATCTTAACGAAAGGAGTCTAAAAGCTAAAGACGTTGAACCTGTCATACTATTTGGCCGAAGATCCTTCATAGGATGATATTGGACACTCAGTCACATAAAGCCTCCGGGCGACTGGAGTGGGCCAAAATTCCTTTGATAGGATGATATTGGACACTCAGTCACATAAAGCCTCCGGGCGACTGGAGTGGGCCAAAATTCCTTTGATAGGATGATATTGGACACTCAGTCATACAAAGCCTCCGGGCGACTGGAGTGGGCCAAAATTCCTTTGATATGATGATATTGGACACTCAGTCATATAAAGCCTCCGGGCGACTGGAGTGGTGCCAGAATTCATTTCATAGGAAAAGTAATAGACACCTAGTAAGGTGGGCCAGAGTTTCCAGGTCCTAAATGATCTGAAGGCCTAAATAAAGGCAGTAAAGAAATTGGACACTCAGTCTGCCAAAGCAACTAGAGTGGACCCGAGTATCGAGATCACATATGATCCGGTTACGCCCTAACCACGGGCAAAAGGTTGTTCATGTGAAGCAACGCCACCTCTAAAATCAAAGGGGCTGGAGAGGTTGTCCTCAATAGGACTTCAAGGAATGAGATCACTCTAAAAGAGGTGATACATGTTCCTAACTTGGTTAAAGGACGTTGTTGGTCAAATCTGGTTTGAGGCTAGTCCAACAGGTCCGTAATAACTAACAGTGGTACAATATGTCTATAGCCAAATGAATGATATATTGTAATCCGTGCATCTATGACATCATAGATTAAGACACGTTAAATAGCAAGTCATTCAAAAGCTAATGATGTTGAGATTGTTGCCTACTGTCGGCATAAACCCTCAAAATGAATGTGAGGTAGACGAAGAGGCAAAATCACCTTTCCAAATTCCGTCAAGGGAATAGCGAAAGAAGCACCGCTCCTCTAGAACTTAGTCATACCTACTTGGGTGATTTGAAGTTTATACAAAATAGAGGGGGGAGACAAGTACGTTGTGATCTTCATTGATGATGGTACAACGTATGGAATCCTTTGTTTATTGAAAAGCAAAGATGAAGTTGTTGAAGCCTACAAAACAAAGTTGAAAATCAACTAAGCCTACGGATTGAGAAATTCGTAGTGATAGAGGGGGAGAATGTGAAGCATCGTTCATTAAACGAATGTTCATTTCTCACCTCGCCCAACGGTGTTAGCCAAGCGCGAAGTCGTACACCCAAATTATGAGGGGTAGCTTGGTAAAAGATGGGCTACCGAAACAGTCAAGTTCGACCTAAGATCGTAGATTGCATATCCACCGGATCCGCAAATAACAAGAGTGTTGATCGCCTCTTGGCGTCAAAGAATGCTCGAATTCTTTGGAGATAAATTTCCTTGGAAAAGGAAAAAGGAGTAATTGCTCAAGGTTAACAAGAACCCGCGAGGGCTCGACTGTCCGGAACTAGACGTTCCGTATCTTCATGACTCGAAAGTTCTCGTCTATCCGGAACTTAATATTCCGTATCCGCAGAACTCGTGGATTCTAGATGTTGAACCAAGACGGAGCAAAGAGGGGACAAAGACTTGTTCCAGTCCTTCTAGCTTGTATGGTTGAGAACGAACCATGGACAATTAACAAATAATTGTTATCTCCAAAAGCGCTGCTTTGGAAAGAAGCTAAAGGGAGAAATAGATTCCATATATAGAACCATACGTGTGTAATAGTTAATCTTCCTCCGGGAAAAGAACCTTTGGGTTATAAAAAGTGCTCCCCTGTGAGTAGCTTCACATCCAGGGCCATTGTAATCTTACATGGCATGGGTGTTGAAACAGCCTTCCAAACCGGAGAGTTGGAAGAAGAGGATCAGAATTGGTTTGCTGAACTGTTGGGCTTCTTCCCGAACTTTCATTTTGGTCCCCGAAATGTTTACATTTTAGTCCCGAAAGTCTCGTATAAAACAAACAATGAATCGACCACGAAACATTGGCTCTCGAAGTTAGAAAGCCAACAGTTGGAAAACCAACGGTCTGAGAGTGAAAATCATATTGAAACAAAGTCTCGATATGAAAGATATGTGTATCACAGATGACTTCTTAGGAATTGAATTTCTAAGACATCTAACGGACTGGTCAATAGTTGACAGTCTCGTTGAAGCCACCAATGGATATGAATCATAGAACTGATTGGAATCATGGTGCACCCATAGACAAGGAGTGATATGCACGTCACGTGTAGTTCAATGTATTGTACACACTACAACCGGCCTGGTATCATCCTACAAACATATTAGTTGAACTAAGGTTCACTGATGATCTTAATACATGATCAATAGAAGGCGTTAAGTCGGATATGACGATATCTGAATTATTCGCTTATCTACGGATTATTGTATTCTGGATGTCCAATGGTTCTGGAGAACACAAGATGCAAACCGGACATCGTATCCGAAGAACACCAAAGCCACAAGTAAATGTGTATGGTGGTTCTTGGAAAATCCTCTAAGCAAACTTGCATCGGCCGATTCATGATGGAATCGGAGTTTATCGCTTTATACAAAGCATGAAAGAAGTTGAGTAACTTCACGACTCATTAGAGGGCGTCCCTTATTGGGAGAAACCCGTGCCTTCAGCGAGCTTCTACATCGTGGCTAGCCGGTCGGCTTTAGGAAGGACACGGATGACGGCGTCTGGACATATCTGTCGGGATCTGTCGGAGACATAAGACCGTATGGCGCTTGATCATCACGGGTGTCACTTCCTTGTTTACAAACTAAGGGACTACCCGTAGATTAAGTGTTCTACCCGTCTAGGGGAATGGGCTTAATATACGGACCAATACAAAGGAAACCCAACCTTACGAACCGGAGATCCCGTAATTTGGTTCAATGGGAAAACTAAGTTGTAAAGGTTCGCTTGATCGCTTCAAAGTGGAAGCATGAGCACTTCGGATAGTGATTTCGAAAAGAAACACCAAATCCAAAGCCGTTCCCGCGATAGACGTTAAGTGCTATCTCAAAGATGGGTAAAGGTTAAGTTTTCAAAACTTGTAATGATCCTAAACAGCTTGAGGTTAGGTCTTTGGGAAACTTTTAATGGTTCCTAACACTTGTGAAGTGGGGTATAGCAGATACCTTGTAGGAGACCACCTATTTAAGTGCGAGGACGGGCCGCCTCAAATTGAACGCACTTAAGAATCCAAGACGTTGTCCATGGCCAAAACGGACAAAACATTACGAAGAAGAGAGTAAGGGAATTTGTTGTGTTGGTACCGTTGTCTTGGCTTACACTAAACACCGACGGTTCAAGACATCACGTTCACCGCGCAAGTAAGTAAGTCCGATGGTATTCAACTATGGAAGGTTCAAAGCCGAGGCTACCTCTCCTTATGCAACATCGGTCCGCCGAAATATTGCTTTGGAAATGAAAAGACACCATGTGAGTGCGCCAAAATCTCTTTCAAGAGGGGATTGTTGGAAATTTGCCTTTGGCGGGAGTTGCGACCGACCAACTTTAACGGCTTAAACACTAGTGTAACGTATGTTGGAGAATCCGGTTCTTCACACATGCATGATCTACTAAGTACGTAGATAACCGTATGGCCAAGAATCGTCAAATTTCATTGAGAAATGAAAGAGATATTGGTTCACGAAGTAAGGTGTTTGAAGCATGGAAAGTGTGGTATTGTGTGTAATTCTCCCTCATCGATAGAGGAAGAAAGAATTGTTGTGTATATAAGATTCGAAATTGGTTTGGGGTTTGGGACCCCAAGGGGTATCCCATGTGTTTAAAGGAGGGAGGACCTAGATGTGCTTCGGTTCGAGGAAAGACCACGCGCGCGCCGCCGCCGCCCGCCCGTCCCGTCCGGTCCGGTTCCGGTTCCGAGTTCCGGGTTCCGGGTTCTCGGGTTCTCGGGTCACGGGTCGTGGGCTGTGGGCTGTGAGTCTTCTGATATTATCTTTTTGGGCCAGAAAACTTTGCCGAAGTACGCTTTGATCCCGAAGTTTCGTATATACAGCTTTGGCCTGAATTCTTTCGTATGTGCGCTTTGGTCCCCGAAGTTTCAAGATGTACAGCTTTGGTCCCCGAAGTTCGAGAATTTCGACGGTCAAGACAGAAAAGCCAAGCACTCAATTCAGCCATTTATTTTGGCTGAATTACTCCTCCTATAATGGCCAAATCCGTTGGTCTTTCACCATTTATGTTGGTGACTTTACTACCTCCATAATGACCATTATTTGGCTATTATGGAGGCGATTTTCAGCAAGAAACAGCCCCTCCCTCTCCTATATAAACACCCCATTACACCATTGTTGAGGACGAACAAGAAGCTAACGAAACAGTGAGAGGCAACACACGAAAATACACAAGCAGAAATTTCTTCTTCCTACAACTTCCAAGCATCATTTCGTTACTCAATATTCTTCACGGTAGCTCTTGAGTTTCCTTTGCTCAAGGGTTCCATTGCGTTTTATCTTGGGAGACAAATTGTCCAGGACGTATAAAGGATACATACGGGGCAATATTGTCTTAAGGACAGAGTGCTACACTCGACTCAGCAAAAACAATTTATATTTTTCCGTCTTCTATAAAACTGGAATTTCCAGTTTTTACTTGTGTAACTATTGTAATTTTCAGATTCCATGTTGAATTATTGAATCTTTGTTTATCCTTTCGAATACTTGTAATAGTTAAATACTTCCCGTACTTCTCTATAAAGTACCGTAGAGCAAAATCTCCCAACAAATTATTCCATCCCCTAGGTGGGATAACTAATACCAGGATTAGTTATCCTGGGATAATATTATAAAACGGCCATCTTACCCTTAAACCCTTTCATTGATTAATGCTTTTTAGTATTAGTCTAAGTACATTTTTAGCTTAAGTTTCTGCAGTTTTTAGTTCCAATGTATCCGATTTTTATTTAGTTTCTGCAAAGATTTAAAATACAGTTTATGCACTCTATTTTTGGTGCAATTTCTGCACTTTTCTGTCTCAATTACTCCAGTATTTTGCACAGCTTTTGCAATTTTTTGCACAGTTTCTGCAATTTTTTCCTTCAGTTACGTTCCTGCATTTTATAAATTAGTTTTTGTAATTCTTATTTTGTATTTTTTTTTTTGCACAACTGCATTTTCTGTATAATCATTGTAACCATTTGACGAAAAATGTTTAAGAATGTGTACTTTTTGTTTTAGTGATTTAAATGATAGTTTAATTAATTCTCATGTTTGAGTATAGATAATACTGAATGCTACATATCAATATATGATCTAATTATATCTGTCATTGAAATATCAAGGTTAAAATTGAAAATAAGAAATTTATCTAGTTTTATCCAATTTCAAATCAAAACACATGTTTTAAATTATATCTAGTATATTTCACTTTTAATCCAATGAAGCAAAGAAAGAACTAGTACTAAATAATCCAGGGATTATTGGGTAATTCACACGATTGCCCCTATTTTAGGGTGTTCTTTAATTTTTGTCTTTCGTCTAAAATAATGATGGAAAATAGCCTTGAGGTTGTGGGTTCGAATCAATAGTCAAAAATTAAAAAAAAAATAGCAAGGCAAGATTTCATTAGAAAATATGTCTATCCGGCCAAAGTTGTATAAAAATTATGCCTCTGAGGTTGTGGGTTCGAATCCTAAAAGAGTCAAAAAGAAAAAAATCGCAAGCCAATATATCATAGAAATTATGTATATTAGGCCAAAATTGTATACAGATTATGTCTTAAGGGGTATAGTTTCTATATAACTATATATTCGTGCATAGTTTAGTTACATAGAAATTATGACATAATTTCTAAACAACTTTGATCGAATATGCATAATTTTTATGAAAATTTTGCCTAGCAATTTTTTTTCTTTTTTGCCTTTGATGAAATTCGAGCTCAGAATCTTTAATTTAGTAGACCCACGAATATTCTTAGCCATACATGCATGGATACGTTATGTTCATGCACAGAATGGCGCGTGAAATGTATCCACCCTTATTAGTTTCCCAAAAACAGCCTCTTACTTGATATAATTTCACTAATACCCTTGAAACCTCCCTATATAATCCTTGTACCTATTCTATCAAATTATTGTTGGTATCTCTCTCTGTACTAATATTCTCTCTTCTGTTTTTGGAACTGGCTAACTCTCAGGAAACTCTGGAAGAAACTAGAAACAAAGGGGTGGTGCTCGCCCTATATGAGGCCTTGAGCTCACGTGACGTTGACAAGGTCCAGAAACTTCTGGCCTCTGACCTTGAGTGGTGGTTCCATGGTCCACCCTCCCACCAATTTTTGATGCGCATCCTTACTGGCACTGCCAACTCCCACCACCACCTTTTCCAATTCATTCCTCAAAGCATTGACGCCTTTGGGTCCACTGTTCTAGTTGAAGGATTCGACCCGACCCGCTCTATTACTTGGGTTCACGCTTGGACTGTCACTGATGAGATAATTACTCAGGTTAGGGAGTATTTCAACACCTCTCTCACCGTTACCAGACTCGACAATAATATCTCTTCCATCGCTGCAGCCCCACGGCATTGCCCTTCTCTTTGGGAGAGCAGCCTCCCTAGTCGGGTCGGTAAGTCGGTTCCGGGTCTTGTCCTGGCTCTCTGAGTTTGGGTTTGATTGCTGATGGGCTGAAGATGTAAGTTTAACGGTTTCCGTCACTGTTTGCTTTCGGTTGTTTTATTTTAATTTTACTCGCATTTGCTTTGAGTCGTTTAATTAAAAAGTAGGGAAAATAGCGTGTTGGTGGAGTTAAGGGAGTACTGGTTATGGTGTTCTCATAATTATGTGGTATGGCGTGTTTGGTTTGCAATAAAAGCACTTCTTGTTTTGCTAAGAGGCGTTTCTTTCGTGTGTTGATTTTACTTTTAATTTGTGCAAAAAGCAGCTAACTATTTATTTTTTTTACCATCTTTTTTTTTTTATTGACGAAGGAACCCGCAACCGCTACTCTCTCGAGTGCACAAGACAGTGTAAACCCCTGGACCGACGCAATAAATACTCGCAAAAACCACGCCGCCCGATTAACCACACTTGGCAAGCCATGTGTGACAGGCTCAACCAAGAAGGTTTATGCAGGGGATCGATTTCGTGACCTTGCGGTCCTGCGCTCTACTGCTACACCAACTTGCCTACCCTTGCGGGTATTTTTTTTTATTTTTTTTACTGGTATGATTTTTCCGTCTGAAAATGAAAACTGCCCAATCGTTAGACTAGGATATCATTGCTAGCGATTGCATTTAATATGAAATCAATATTGTTAGTTGATAAGTCAAACTTTTCTTTGCTTGAATCTTATATGCATCAATTACTCACACCGAAGAAAGAATTAACTTTATCTTTTTAGATTTTTCCCTATTGTGATTAAATTTTAATATCTATTTAATTAAGAATAGTTTAGTCAAATTACTTCTTTTTCTCTAGAAGTTAGTATTTTCTTAAGGGTGTGTAAATAGCTAGGTGGACACTCTTTTTTATTCGAATGAAGTATAATGTAATCCATATTGTGTTTTGTAATACTTCGATCGTCCCATTTTAACCGTTAGTTTAGCTTAAAAAGTTATTCCAAAATAAGTGTTACTTAGAAATTCAAAACTAAAATTGTCAATTAGTTTCAATTATATTATAAACAAGAAAGAAATGGTCCTTCTTAATATTGCTCAATTGATGTAAAAAAAAAAGAATCTAATAAATATAACTTAATAAACTATACTTTATATTTATTATTTTTTTTAATAGCAGTGACAAAAGCTAAAGAGACAATTAAAATGGTGTGGAGGGAGAATTCTTAAACATGTGATTCTAGTAAATAAATGCTTCCTAACTCAAAGCTCCATCCACTCTTTATAACAAGGGAGTTGTATTAATTACGATATAAAAAAGAAAACCTTTGAGGTTTGCATCTCTTGCTGGAGACTGCAAATTGTATTTCTATCAAATATGAAGATAAGGTAGATAAATATAAAAATGGAACATTGAGTGACCATCTAAACCTTTTTTATTTAACAAGTGGATTACACACATTTCATGCCCCACTTGGAATAAATGGATGCAATATGCAAAAGCTAAAGAAGAACGTGCAGGATATACTTTGCTGTGTACATATTAGTAGGATTTCAAAAGACTTATCAGCCATACATTGTGGTTATTGGATGGATAAGTGGAAACCACGCCACCCCTTTGACGTGCTTGTGCTTATTTTCACTAAGAAGAAAAGTAATAAGGAATATGAAACTATACAAACGACCAAAATCAAGTAGTAACTTTTTGATATTAGAAAGTAAAGTAGCCATTTTATTTTTTCCCCTCCGTCTCTACAATGCGAGAGTTGCCTTTTATTTATAGAAATACAAAGTGTTGAAACGTCATGTGCGGAGATGTATCTTTACTTGTTGCATATGGCCGCAACCTTCTTGTTTCTCTCTCTTTGCTATAGAGGAAGTTTCGTAACTATACAATGTCAAATTTGACATAACATATTTTTAGCATTCAGTTAATAGCCAAATAACATATGACAAAATCCACCAAAAAACCGTAACCTCCCATATTGCCCGAAATTAAAGCAACTCAATCAATTAACCATTTACTCCATAATTAACGAAGCTGATTCCATCCTATTAAATAGGGATATTAGTTAATAATTCCTAGAAATAAGCAAAAACAAATAGAAAGAGGATAACATTCATTAGAAAAAAACTCCATCCATCAGAAAATAGATGTAGAAAAAAATATGTAAAAATATTATACATATATTCTCCACAATCGTCGATCCAAAAATTGCTCTTTCCTTATGGTGGATCCTCTTCATTATATCCCTATGATAGGACTACAAGAAAAAGTGGGAGTACTTTATTATAAAAAAGTCACAAAATTTTAAAAAGCCACACTATATTTATGTAAGATATATTGTGGCATTTATATACTTTTTGTTAATAATATATATGATATATATTTTGAAAATATTAAAGATATATTTCATGAAAGTTTTTAGGATATATATATATATATATATATATGTGTGTGTGTGTGTGTGTGTGTGGTATAATAAATAAATATATATATATATATATATATATATATATATTTGAAAATATAAAATATATATTTCATGAGAATTTTTAGGATATATATACATGTGTGGTATATATATATATATATAAGTCACAAATTTTTAAAAAGCCACACTAGGATACAGAGTTGGAAGAGAATGTCAGTATATCAGTTTATCTTTATCCCATTGATGCTGGTATCGAAGCAGCGGAATTTATGTAAGATATATTGTAGCATTTATATACTTGTTTGTTTATAATATATATGATATATATTTTGAAACTATAAAATATAAATTTCATGAAAATTTTTAGGACATATATGTGTGGTATAATATATATATATATATATATTATGTATAATTAATAATACTTATATAGTGTCAGTAACAAAGTCAAGTATGTTTTTTGTAATATGTCATTTACATGTATACTTATTATGTATTCCATGTATATTTAATCTATATTTATATAAGATATATTACACCACTTATACGTTTATTTGTACACCGTAGACATCTTATATATCTGAAAATATAAATACTATGTTTTGGGGGAAACATAAGGTATGTATATAAAATTTATGTACATTATAATATCATGTAAATTTAAAAGAATTAGATATCCTTCTGATATGTAATAAATAAATCATAAAAGAATATAAATAGTGAATTTACTCATTTTTACAAATGAGTTTACTACTCACATGAGTAAGTAGTAACTCTCAGTAATTAATTAATGTTATGAGTAAGAAAGAAAGTAGTGGAAATGTTTCAAAAATATGTGAATGTTTACCCACATAATTGGGAAGAGAAACGTAGAGCTTTAGTATAAAGATGAGAGAGAATGTTAAAGATTAATAATAATTTAAATTACTTCCTTAATAATTTGAACTTATTTCATAATATGTTAAAACTGTAAAAAGATCTGTCATTTTTGGAATAAACAAGTAATGTTATTTATGAGCACAATTTTAAAATTAGTGATCAATGGTGTAAAATTCTCTTTGCTAAATTCATGACTTTCTTATTTTCTACGACACATTGTTAGAAAACACATAAAAATTGAAATATAATATAACATCTTTATTTAAAAATAGTATAATTTTTAGTATATAATTTGTATCCATCAAACTCCCCACACTTAAATCTTTGCTCGTCCTTGAGGAGAACAATTTTATTATTAATTATTGCTTCTTGTAGAGCAGAAAAGTAGGAGAACAAAAATTCACATAATATTTAAAACCTATAAGTTTTTCAAGATTACTAGATCCTTTACCTTGTTTCTGCTTACGTTTTTGTTTGACAAAAAACTTTCAGCTCCTCTTCTTGGTGAACCTCTTGAGTTGATAGCATTATAATCCAAATCTTTGAATTTCTCAAACTTTGTCCATAAGCTTGCCTTTCATGTCTCCACTAATGTAAAATCAACACTAATTTCTAAAATCTTTTTAGGACATTTTCAGGCTTGTATTGTTAGGCTTAGTGCGGGTAAGAATAATAGATATATTTATAGTGACTTTGTTCCTTTCAGCCTTTTCACGAGAGCTAATTGTTTTATCAAGTACATAAACTCTAAAGATTAAGAAAAAAGCTTCAATCTCTAATTCAACAACTAACTCCAATTAAGCCACTATTCCTTTCATAGATACATCCTTTACGAGTTCAAACTTCTTGAACGAAGAACTTATTCCACAAGTATATATATATATTTTTTATACTCTTTTTTTACTACATATATACATGAAATCGACTTTCTCTGAAATAAATTTTTATATTCCAAATGTATCCTTCAACCCTTGCTTAAACAATCGTTTCTGCTCAACTATAGCCGGAAGGAATAATATCTTCTTTCTTAGATAAACCAACTAGGTGTGGAAAAAAAAAAACTTGATTTATCCTTTCTTCTTCTTCTTTTATTTTTTTATGCATATATGTCTCAAACGTGGGTGCTAAAAGGAAATATATAATACTAGATGTTTGATGTCCGTGCTGCGCACGAACCTAACATGTGACTTGAGTACTTTTTACATCAAAATACAAAGACGCACGAAAGAAAATTAATGAACTCATTGATCTTGAATGGACAAGAATGAAATTACGAATTTACTGGGCTTGAATGATGTTGCAACAGATGATCAAGCTAAAAATGTAGACTTCTTGAGGAACATTGAAGAGGAACCTAATTAAACAACTATACTCCTTAAATGGTATAATGTGGTACAAAATGTATTTCAAACTTTCATTAGATCAACCAAAATCTAGTGGATGTGCCTGTTCCCCCAAATCGGGGCCTTACTCCGGTACACAGTTACCTCCGTCCATAAGTCTCTGCACCATTTAGCTTTTACCTATCTGCAACAAAAAAAAGTAACTCTCTTGAGTGCATATGGTCAGGTAAATATCTTTGGACCAATTTCTAGTGAAACTAAAAAAATTAATGTGAAAATGGCTGACAATTGCAGGTATACTTCAACAAAATCTCAAAGAGCACAACAACTTACTTATTTGATGTTGCAACTTTAATAAGCTCAATTCAAATCTGAGTTTGTACTAACACGATGAAGAATATTTTTCCTATCTTCTAAATGATGTGGGAAAAAAAAGATGTTGGAAATTTGCCTTTGATGGGAGGTGCGTCCACCCATATTTAATGAATTAAACACTAGGGTTCCGCATGTTGGAGGCTTTGTCTCTTCACACGTGCATAATCTACTAAGTGAGTAGATGACCGTAGGGCCAAGAATCGTCAAATTTCGTTGAGAAATGAAAGAGATATTGGTCTACAAAGTAAGGTGTTTGAGACATGGAAATATGGTGTGGGACAAATCTACCACATCGGTGGGAAAATGCAGAATTGCTCTCTTTATAAGTCTCTAAATTGGCTAAGGGTTTGGGACCCCAAGGGGTATCCCATGTGTTTAAAGGAGGGAGGACCTAGATGTGCTTGGGTTCAAGGCTAAGCCCACACGCGCGCTGCCGCCGCCAGCCCAAATTGCAATGGCGTGGGTCGTGGGACTTTATGATATTATCTATTTGGACCCCCAAATTGCTTAATATTTACAGTTTGGTCCCTAGAGTTTCTGGAAAGTTGAATTTGGGGACGACGGTAGGCAGAAACTCAGCCGGTTGAGTTGATATTTGGGGATCATAAACAGCCTCACTAATGGCCATTAACAACCCTCCCTAATGGACATTAATAGCCATGTTTTGGCAGTTGAGGAGTCTTTCCCTCATGTTATATATTGATGCCTTTTGGCTCAATTGTGTAACACAAAAATACAGAAGATAACACAGTAAAGAGAGACAGAAATATATACACAGAGACAAACATAAGAGTAAAACACAGTCCACAACGTGAGCAGTAACGTTGGGATGAAAAACAGAAACTCTTCCTTCCTTTTCCATTTCTTCAGCAAGTCGATTCGTATTTGTTTTCTTCGTCAGAATCAACCTATTTGCTTTGTAGTGTTGATTAAAGTATTGTTTTATCTTGGGAGACTATTGCCCGTTAACGTAAAAGCATATATACGCGGCAATCTTGTCTTAAGGACAGAGTGTCATCACTCGACTCAGCACACAGTTGTAACAATCCAGATTTAGTGTTTCTTGATTTCAGGTAATCACGATTCAAGACTCAACAAGCTTGCGGCAGTTCTGAACATTAGCCTACTTGTTTATCCTTTCGAACACTTGTAATATTTATTTACTTCCCGTACTGCTTTACATATATATCCCAACAATTTAAGACAAGATTTGTATTAGTGTTCGAAAGATATCGATCGAAAGTTGTGTGACCAAATCTGTATATAGCTGGTTTTCTGGTAGAAGAGAGTGATGATTATGATGTTGAAGGTCAACGTGTTCATGGTGTCACCGCTCCTGAGAGTGGTGGGAACAAGCAGCCACGAGAGGCTGGGGATGTCAACCGGGACAAGAGGAGAAGACCGAAGATGTGGTTCTATCTTGTAGCAGAAGGCCTATATCTGTTCCAGACAAAGGATCTGAATTATGGTAAGGAGGAAATGGACACTCAGTCCGATGAAGTGACTGAAGTGGGCCAGAATCCGAAATTGGGATAAGTAATTTTCTTTCCTTGTCAAAAATAAGATTAAATGATGTCTGATTAAAAATGGCTTAAAGTAAGGAGGAATATGAAAATATTTTCCGAAATAATTTATATTCCTTACGCTTTAAAATCAGAAGTTTAATCTCATCTTCCTTCCCGTTTAAAGATTGGATTTTGTAAATGACTTAAAAATGTCTGTTCTTTTAAGTGTAAATATTGTGGATGTGCCTGTTCCCCCAAATCGGGGCCTTACTCCGGTACACAGTTACCTCCGTCCATAAGTCTCTGCACCATTTAGCTTTTACCTATCTGCAACAAAAAAAATTAACTCTCTTGAGTGCATATGGTCAGGTAAATATCTTTGGACCAATTTCTAGTGAAACTAAAAAAATTAATGTGAAAATGGCTTTGACAATTGCAGGTATACTTCAACAAAATCTCAAAGAGCACAACAACTTACTTATTTGATGTTGCAACTTTAATAAGCTCAAGCCAAATCTGAGTTTGTACTAACACGATGAAGAATATTTTTCCTATCTTTTAAATGATGTGGAAAAAAAAAAAAAAAAAACATGCACTCTAAAAAATTATACATATAGCACCTTGACTTTAGCATGTGACATGGATAACTATACATATACATCAATGTAAAATAAGTTTCTATAATATCAGGTGATGTGAAGGAGATTGACTTACACCTATATTATGTTCTTGACAATTGGTATATCTTCAACAGCTTTAGAATCAAGTACACATATGTAGCCTTGCAATTCCTTATCGGAATCTTTGTCATGTAAATTCTTACCGCCATCTACTTTGAAATTCTCACCAACATATCCTGAATTTTGAAGTTACCATTATTCAGTTATCAAATGTATATTACCTTCCATGGAATCAGCAAGTTTTATCAGGTTTGTACTAATAAGGTGATGCAGCTCAATACCAGTCCATACAGGACAGAGAATTGTGGTAAAAAAAAATATAAATGGAGGCCACAATAACAATAGTGAAGAACCTTTCATGAGCAAATGCAACCAACTTATCAACGCAATAGCCTTACACTGACACTAAGCTGAACGTAAAGGATGAAGATCATGGCAACATTCCAGTAGACTTCTAACATCTAAAATCTGAAGGCATTAGCCAAACTACATCACACAGATTAATTAGGAAGAGCTCCCAACTTTGTGTGACTACTTTACAACAAATAGAAAGGTGAGCCCCTCTTCACAATATTGTTGGAAATTTGCCTTTGGCGGGGAGATGCGTCCACCCACCTTTAATGAATTAAACACTAGTGTTCCGCATGTTGGAGGCTTTGTCTCTTCACACATGCATAATCTACTAAGTGAGTAGATGATCGTAGGGCCAAGAATCGTCAAATTTCGTTGAGAAATGAAAGAGATATTGGTCCACGAAGTAAGGTGTTTGAGGCATGGAAATATGGTGTGGGACAAATCTACCACATCGGTGGAAAAAGGGAGAATTGCTCTCTTTATAAGTCTCTAAAGTGGTAAAGGGTTTGGGACCCCAAGGGGTATCCCATGTGTTTAAAGAAGGGAGGACCTAGATGTGCTTGGGTTCAAGGCTAAGCCCACGCGCGCGCCGCCGCCCATCCGGTCCGGGCTCGGGTCATGGGCTGTGGGGACTTTTTGATATTATCTTTTTGGACCCCAAATTCCTTAATATTTATAGTTTGATCCCTAGAGTTTCTGGAAAGTTGATTTTGGGTTTGACGGAAGGCATAAACTTTCTACCTACCGTTTGGGCTATTTTTTGGAGCATTAACCAGCCATTACTTGGCTGTTAACTCCTCCATAAACAGCCCTCCATCAATGATCATGAACAGCCTCACTAATGGCATTAATCCTGCCATTATCAGCCTCCCTAATAGTCATTAACAGCCCTCCTAATGACTATTTACAGCCATGGTTGTGGCAGTTGAGGAGTACCTCCTCCATGCTATATATTGATGCATTTTGGCTCAATTGTGTTAAAGGAATATACACGAAAATAGCAACACAAAACAGTGACGAAAAAAACAATGAGCAAACACACTCATATACACAACAGAGATACACTATATACACAGAGACAAAACAGAAGAGAAAACAGAAACTCTTCCTTCCTTTTCCAAGCAAGTCGATTCGTATTTGTTTTCTTCGTCAGACTCAACCTATTTGCTTTGTAGCGTTGAGATTAAAGTGTTGTTTTATCTTGGAAGACTATTGCCCGCTACGTAAAAGCATATATACGGGGCAATCTTGTCTTAAGGACAGAGTGCAATGACTCGACTTAACACAACAGTTGTAACCATCTAGATTTAGTGGTTTCTTGATTTCAGGTTATCAAGATTCAAGAGTCAACAACTTTGCGGCAGTTCTGAAGATTGACTATTTGTTTATCCTTTCGAACACTTGTAATATTTATTTACTTCCCGTCCTGCTTTACAATAGCAACCAACAATTTAAGACAAGATTGTATTAGTGTTCGAAAGATGTCACTCAAAAGTTGTGTGACCAAATCTGGATATGGCTGTGATTTTCTGATAGAAGATAGTGATGATTATGTTGTTGAATGTCAACATGTTCATGGTGTCACCGCTCTTGAGAGTGGTGGGAACAAGCGCCCACGAGAGGCTAAAGATGTCAACTGGGACAAGAGGAGAAGGCTGAAGATGTGGTTCTATCTTGCAGCAGAAGGACTATATATGTCCCAGACAAAGGATCCGAATTATGGTAAGGAGGAAATGGACACTCAGTCCGATTTAGTGACTGAAGTGGGCCAGAATCCGAAATTGGGATAAGTAGTTTTTCTTCCTTGTCAAGAATAAGATTAAATGATGTCTGATTAAAAAGGGCTTAAAGTAAGGAGGAATATGAAAATGTTTTCACAAAATAATATATATTCCTTACGCTTTAAAATCAGAAGTTTAATCTCTTCTTCTTTCCCGTTTAAAGATTGGACTTTGTAAACGACTTAAAAAGATTCGTTCTTTTAAGTGTAATTATTAAAAGTGTGTAAAGTATGTTCGCACATACGATGAAGAAAGATCCACTAACTGTGCGAAAACTGTTACCACTCTTAAGTAAGCGCCAAAAATTGTCTGGGCACCAATCATAACGAAAGAAGTCTAAAAGCTAAAGACGTTGAGCCTGTCACACTATTTGGCAGAAGATCCTTCATAGGATGATATTGGACACTCAGTCATACAAAGCCTCCGGGCGACTAGAGTGGGCTAAAATTCCTTTGATAGGATGATATTGGACACTCAGTTATACAAAGCCTCCGGGCGACTGGAGTGGGCCAAAATTCCTTTGATATGATGATATTGGACAATCAGTCATACAAAGCCTACGGGCGACTGGAGTAGGGCCAGAATTCATTTCATAGGAAAAGTAATGGACACCTAGTGTGGTGGGCCAGAATATTCAGGTTTCTAATGATCTGAAGGCCAAAAGAAAGGCAGAAAAGAAATTGGACACTCAGTCTGCCAAAGCAACTGGAGTGGGACAGAGTATCCAGATCACATATGATCCGGTTACGCCCTAACCACGGGCAAGAGGTTGTTCATGTGAAGCAACGCCACCTCTAAAGTAGAAGGGGTTGGAGAGGTTGTCCTCAATAGGACTTCAGGGAATGGGATCACTCCAAAATGAGGTGACACATGTCCCAAAACTTGGTTAAGGGACGTTGTTGGTCAAGCTGGTTTGAGACTAGTCCAACAGTTCTATAATAACTAAGAATGGTACAGCATGTTTGTAGCCATATGAATGATCTATTTGTAATCTATGCATCTATGCCATCATAGTTTAAGACACATTAAATAGAAAGTCATTCAAAAGCTAGCGAAGTTGAGATTGTTGCCTTCTTTTGACATAAACCCTCAAAATGAATGTGAGGTAGGAGAAGAGGCAAAATCACCTTTCCAAATTCCGTCAGAGGAATAGCGAAAGAAGCACCGCTCCTCTAGAACTTAGTCACACCTTTATGGGTGATTTAAAGTTTATACAAAATAGAGGGGAGAGACAAGTACTTCGTGACCTTCATTGATGATGGTACAATGTATTGTATCCTTTGTTTGTTGAAAAGAAAAGATGAAGTTGTTGAAGCGGATAAGCGCTACAAAGCAGAAGTTAAAAATCAACTAAGCCTACGGATTGAGAAATTCATAGTGATAGAGGGGGAGAATGTGAAGCATCGTTTATTAAACGACTGCTCATTACTCACCTCAGTCCAACGGTGTTTAGCCAAGCGCAAAGTCGTACACCCAAATTATGTGGGGCAAGGCGATCCTTACCGCTAATGCGATTCTCAACAGAAATGTGCATAAGGATAAGGATAACCCTCCGTGTGAAACATGGAAAGGATCTCACATACAAATGTTGTGATGTGGGGTGGCTTGGTAGAAGTTGGACTACCAAAACAGGTCAAGTTGGACCTAAGACTGTAAATTTCATATCCACTGGATCTGCAAATAACAGTAGTGTTTATCGCCTCTTGGCGTCAAAGAATATTGAATTCTTTGAAGATAACTTTCCTTGAAAAGGAAAAATGAGTAATTGCTCAAGGTTAACAAGAACCCGCGAGGGCCTAACTATCCAGAACTAGACATTTCATATCTACAGGACTCGAAAGTTGCTGGCTATCCGGAACTTAATATTCCAGATCTGCAGAACTCAGGGATTCTAGATGTTGAACCGAGACGGAGCAAAGAAGGGGACAAAGACTTATTTCAGTCCTTCTAGCTTGTATGGTTGAGAATGTACCATGGACAATTAACAAAGAATTGTCATCTAGAAAAGCGCTGCTTTGAAAAGAAGCTAAAGAGAGAAATAGATTCCATCATAGAGAACCATACTTGTGTAATGGTTGATCTTCCTCTGGGAAAAGAACCTTTGGGTTGTAAAATATGCTCCCCTGTGGGTAGCTTAACATCCAGGGCCATTGCAGTCTTGCGTGGCATGGATGTTGAAATAATCTTCCCAACCGGAGAGTTGGAAGAAGAGGATCAGAGTTGGTTTGCTGGACTGTTGGGCTTCTTCCTGGACTTTCATTTGGTCCCTGAAATGTTTACATTTTGGTCCTGGAAGTTTCAGATAAAACATAAACAATGAATCTGACCACAGAAACATTGACTCTGAAGTTAGAAAGCCAACTGTTGGAAAACTAATAGTCTGAGAATGGAAGTCATATTGAAAGAAAGTCTCGATATGAAAGATATGGGTATCATAGATGACATCTTAGGAATTGGATTTCTAAGACATCTAACGGACTGGTCCAACTCCAAACTCAGTTGTGAGATAGTTGACACTCTCGTTGAAGCCACCAATGGACATGAATCATATAACTGATTGAAATCATGGTGCACCCATAGACAAGGAGCGATATGCACAGGTCACGCGTAGTTCAATGTATTGTACATACTACAACCAACCTGGTATCGGCCTACAAACAGATCAGTTGAACTAAGGTTCACTGATGATCTCAATAAATGATCAATAGAAGGCGTTAAGTCGGATATGACGATATCTGAATTATTCGCTTATCTATGGATTATGGTATTCTGGATGTCCAACGGTTCTGGGAGAACACAGTGATGCAAACTGGACATCAAATCTGAAGAACACCAAAGCCACAAGTAAATGTGTATGGTGGGTCCTGCAAAATCCTCTAAGCAAACTTGCATCGACCGATTCAGGATGGGATCGGAGTTTATCGCTTTATACAAAGCATGAAAGAAGTTGAGTAACTTCATGACTCCTTAGAGGACGTCCCTTATTAGGAAAAACCCGTGCCTTCAGCAGTTATACATTGTGGCTAGCCGGTCGGCTTCAAGAAGGACACGGATGACAGCGTCTGGACATATCTGTCAGGATCTGTCGGAGACATAAGACCGTATGGCAGTTGATCATCATGGGTGTCACTTCCTTGTTTACTAACTAAGGGACTACCCGGAGATCAAGTGTTCCGCCTGTCTAGGGGAATGGGCTTAAAACCCAAACAATACGAACCATTGCTGTGGTAACCCAACCATACTGATTGGAGATCCCAAGAATTTGGTTCAATGGGAAAACTAAGCTGCAAAAAATTTAGTTGAACGCTTCGATGGAAGCAAGAAGCACTTCGGATGATGATTTCTGTACGGTAAACATGAATCCAAAGTTGTTCCCGCGATAGACATTTAAGTTCTACCTGCATGGTGGGTAAAGGTTAAGCTTCCAAACCTTTAAATGATCCTCAAACGGTTGAGGTTAAGGTTGGGGAAACTTTTAATGATTCCTAACACTTGTGAAGTGGGGTATAGCAGGATACCTTGTAGGAGATCACCTATTTAAGTGCGAGGATGGCCGCCTCAAATGAACGCACTTAAGAATCCAAGTGTGTCCACGGCCACAACGGACAAAACCATAAGAATGAAAACGAATAAGGAGATTTATTGTGTTGGTATCAGTGTCTTGGCTTACACTAAACACTGACGGTTCAAGACATCACGTTCACCGCACAGTAAGTAAGTCCGATGGTATTCAACTAAGTAAGGTTCAAAGCGGAAGCTACCTCTCCTGATACAATATCTTTTCGCTGAAAGTAGGCACCTTGTGTGTGCGCCATAATCTCTCTTTCATAGAGGGGATTGTTGGAAATTTGCATTTGGCGAGGAGATGCGTCCACCCATCTTTAATGAATTAAAAACTAGTGTTTCACATGTTGGAGGCTTTGTCTCTTCACACATGCATAATCTACTAAGTGAGTAGATGATCGTAGGGCCAAGAATCGTCAAATTTCATTGAGAAATGAAAGAGATATTGGTCCACGAAGTAAGGTGTTTGAGGCATGGAAATATGGTGTGGGACAAATCTACCACATCGGTGGGAAAATGAAGAATTGCTCTATTTATAAGTCTCTAAAGTGGTAAAGGGTTTGGGACCCCAAGGGGTATCCCATGTGTTTAAAGGAGGGAGGACCTAGATATGCTTGGATTCAAGGCTAAGCCCACGCGCGCGCCGCCGCCGACCGCCCGTCCGGACAGGGCTCGGGTCACGGGTCACGGGCTGTGGTCTGTGGGAACTTTCTGATATTATCTTTTTGGACCCTAAATTGCTTAATATTTACAGTTTGGTCCCTAGAATTTCTGAAAAGTTGATTTTGGGATTGACGGAAGGCAGAAACTTTCTGCCTACCGTTTGGGCTGTTTCTTAGAGCATTAACCATCCATTACTTGGTTGTTAACTCCTCCATAAACAGTCTTCCATCAATGACCATGAACAGCCTCACTAATGGCATTAATCCTGCCATTATCAGCCTCCCTAATAGCCATTAACAACCCTCCTAATGACTATTTACAGCCATGTTTGTGGCAGTTGAGGAGTCCCTCCTCCATGATATATATTGATGCCTTTTGGTTCAATTGTGTTAAAGGAATATACACGAAAATAGCAGCACAAAACAGTGACGAAAAAAACAATGAGCAAACACACTCATATACACAACAGAGATACACTATATACACAGAGACAAAACAGAAGAGAAAACAGAAACTCTTCCTTCCTTTTCCAAGCAAGTCGATTCGTATTTGTTTTCTTCGTCAGACTCAACCTATTTGCTTTGTAGCGTTGAGATTAAAGTGTTGTTTTATCTTGGAAGACTATTGCCCGCTACGTAAAAGCATATATACGGGGCAATCTTGTCTTAAGGACAGAGTGCAATCACTCGACTCAACACAACAGTTGTAACCATCCAGATTTAGTTGTTTCTTGATTTCAGGTTATCAAGATTCAAGAGTCAACAACTTTGCGGCAGTTCTGAAGATTGACTATTTGTTTATCCTTTCGAACACTTGTAATATTTATTTACTTTCCATACTGCTTTACAATAGCAACCAAGAAATATAACATCTATTACTTAACATGGAACTTCTCCTCTCAAATTATTTTCACAAGGTTCCAATATTTCAACGAATACAACTTTAATTAGCAAAACAAATTCATACCTTCTACATGTCATATCTACGCAGTTTTCACAAAGTTAACCTACAACAATTTTAATTGAGAATTTATCAGTATATCTTGAATTCAAACACAATTTACCTTCAAAAAGTAGAACACTACAATATAAGAACATGTAACTGGAGCTGCGCATACCATTACAACTTTACTAACCTTCCTAACCTTATACACAGAGGTGTGGGTTTTACCGGCTTTTTTTTTTCTTTTTTTTTTAAAACGGTACTGTTGAAGTTTTGCCTGCTATTTATAACCACTTAAATGATTAGGCATACATGCTAATGGTAAATAATTTGATATTTGCAATGCAACATTGTCTATTATATTTCACCATGATTTACACCCAGAGAATGCTCAAATCGAACGTTGTAAAAAATTCCAGTTGTATACATACCAAAGCCATTACAATTATCAAGAAAACAGTAATTAATTCCACATAATTTGGTTAACCTTAGAATGCCAAATAACATAAAACAGCTACAAATTAAGTAAGTATAAGATGATTAATTCAAAATCAGAACCCAACGTTCAAATCAATATGGAGTTCACATAAAAGGTTGATGAAATTACCTTGAATGAGCATTCACAGAAAAGATCTGATTGCAAGAAATAAAATTGGTTTCAATCAGCAAGTTGAGCTGAAAATACAAACCACCGATAAACTTATCAGAACTTTAGAAAACAAAGTCAAAGCAAAATTTCAGTCTGCATAGGTGTAACGACTCGAAAAGTCATTTTACTTATTTTGCATAGAAATTTCTAAATTACCCTTTCCGAGTCCTTATTAGCTTGCTTATAACTTGCGAGGATGGAGGCACGGATCCCGAGGTGATCAGATAGGTTTCGGACTCATTTTGTTAAGTTTAAAAAAAATCAAATGAAGAGAATTGAAGTGTTTGACCCATAATTGACTTTTGATTAAACGTGCTCCGTTCGTAGTTCCGTCAGTTCCATTAGCTCCGAAATGACATCTATGACTTAGTCGAGCCTTTTGTTCGGGTCCCGAGGCAACCTGGTGTGTTTGGGGGTTTAATTGTAAAATTGTGGAATTAGAACTTAAGAGTTGACTTTAGTAAAACCCGAGCCTTAGAGACCTTTTCTGGAAAATCCGAGTGCGTTGAGTCTGGAATGTGTTTTCTGATAGGATTGCATGTTTGGTTTGTGTCTGGGAGGTTCCGAAAGTGTCTCGGAGGTTTTGGCATTTTTGGGTTGCTGTTGGTTACTGGTGTCCGCGCCAGCGACCAGGCGTCCACCTCGGCGAGTATGCCTCTGCGGAGGTCAGGCTCGCCAAAGCAACTGGACTCGGTGATATTAGTCCGCTTCTGCGGATGGGTTCCTCGCCTGGACGCGTGCTCGTCAACGGAGTTTTCTCCACTGGCGTGAGATGAAATTTTAAGTGACTTTCTCCCAGCGGATAGGATTTTTGCTTGAGCGGGTCTGCCCCAACGGAATCAACTCCGCCGAGCGGAAGCACTGTTCAGATTTAAGAGAATTAATGATCTGGAATCCTTTTCATTCCCCAAAAGTTATTCTCCTTGGAACTAGAGCTTGGGCAGTAAGGTATTGAAGAAATCAAGAGCATCCCATCATTAAGGTAACCATTCTTCCTTCCATTAATATGTATTAGCGGAATTACATTCTAAGTATGTTTCTTGAATGAGAGAATTGGTAGAAACACTTTGTGGAGAATAAGAGGGTTGTAATTGGGGATTGATTATTGATTCATTGTTGCTAATGGTGTAAACTAGTGATATATTAGACTAGTAGATGATAATTACTTGACCAATTTCATGTGTATTAAACCCTTTTGGAAATTGAGAAAAAATCTAAGGTTAGAAGTGGGGTTTTTACCAATTTATGAAATTGAGGATCCATTTGGGCTTTGTTGTTAAAGTAGCTTGAGATTATGACTATCTAGCATGTATCAGTACTAATTGGGTAGAAAAGCTCGTATTTTGATAATGTGGGTCCGAGATTTATTTGTAACCTAGCTTGGGGGATTATAGGTGATGTTAGGCCGTAATCTCATATACTTGATATGATTGATCAGAGTGGGCTCGTGAGGAGGCTCAACGGAAAGGGAAGGCGACTACGTGAGTTCTTCGGCTATATTCATGCAAGTTGAGACTTTCTAGACTCTAGTGTAGCGTTATGTGTTGGTATGCTATGTAATAAATTAAGGCGAGTAATGGGAACTTGGGAGCCCTGTATTAGTGAGGTGACATGCACTAATACGGGTACCGGTGAACCTTAATTGGGTAATTAATGAATTGAAATAATGCATGTGAAGGAGTTTATTTGTTTAGCCTTCGGGCCACGGGCGTGGTGCATAAATCCACTTATGTTGGTATGATTGTTGTTTACTTGGGCTTGTAGCCACTTGATATAATACTCTGATTTGACTGGTCATGCATTCATCACTCCACATCTCGTCTGAACACTCGAATAGATACTGATTAAACTTATTATGTTGATTGCAATGCATATACATATCCATCTCATTCATACATTAAATACTGACATTGGATTATTGATATGTTGCTGAGAAAGGCTTGGAAGTCAAATTAAGGGATATGGGTACATTACTACGAGAGTGATGATTGGTTATGATATTCATCCCTCGAGATGGTATCCGATGGGATCGGATGGGTATATGAACCTCATGAGTCGCTTATAGGTCATGTGACAACTATTGCAGTATCATATGTATACCGGGTACATATGGCCACTTGCATTCATATATATCATTTTGCATTACATTCAATTATATCATGATATGTGATTGATGTTGTATGTGCTCATATTGGATTTTGTTATACTTATGATCCTTAGACCGATAGAAGGGACACTGTTAACCTTAATGTGAGACTTAACTAGAGTGGCTTGATGGGTCTAGACGCCCTGAATGGGGTTTAGGCTGGACCTTGTACAACTTGAGGACTTGAGAGTACTTATGCGCTATTGAACTATAGACTTACTGTTAAGTTGGTTAACTAATTTATTTTATGCTTAAGTAACTAACTAGTAGAGAGGTATCGGAAAGTACCCAAGCTCACCACCGTTACAGCTAGGGTCAGTTGACGATGCTGCTGAGTACATGTGTTTCCCATACTCACTCTATGCTTGTTGCACCCTATGTGCAGGTACCGAGCAAGAGGACAACACCGGAGCAGCTTGATCTACACCCTCGGAGAGCGTGATTATCGCCAGGGTGAGCCGCAACTTCTTCCCCGACACTGGAACTCCTTCTATCCTTATGTTCTTTTCTTGTTATTTCTAGACATCTGATGTATTGCTACATTCAGACAGTTTATGTATTTCCATTCAGAGTTGCATTCAGATATTATTAGAGCCTGTACTCACGCCTACCGGATCTAGTTAGGATTTTCCTTTCCGGCTATGTATTTACTATTGAGACTTGTTCAACAACTTCTTCTCTATCTCTTTATTTTCTGCATTTAATTCCGCATTACTGTATGATATACGTTGGGTTCGCCTACGGATTAGGGTAGGTGCCCTCACAACACAATGAGATATAGGATCGTGACAAGAAATGAGGTTTAGCATTTTAAGATTTGAAAAAAGAAACTTTTGGATCATATTTAGCTTAAAGTCCCTTTAAAATCTGCATGGGCCAACTTAGAAAGCAACATAAGAAAAGGGCAAAGCAGAAAGAGCAGTCATAAAGGAATCAGTGAAACAATATATGAATGTGCTATGAAAGATGAATATAATATCCATCTAATTCTATGCTTTACTTGAATTCATTTTTTTAAAATTTGTTTAACCGTAAGTAGATGGCATAACACTTGAAAGATGATGAGTACTATATAAATAGAGAACGGGACAATTCTCAAAATTCAAACTTAACTTGAATGAAGAAATGTCGAAAAGGGGCGAAGAACAGTAAAGGATTTCATTTCTCTGGAAAAGGTTCTGATATTATGAAAACTAAAAGAAAACCAATTAAATTATGAGATTTATGGTCAGAACCAGATAAACACCAAATTCTAGCACATAGTTCCTGTTGAATATATCAATCCAATGTACACAAACTTGAATAGTGAAGCACCCCCAAGTTTCAAATTTTTGTAAAAGGAAAAATACACCAAAAATAGCGGGAGTCAAAATTACATTACTACTATATAGAAGCGCAAACAAAATGCCTTATCTAGACAACCAACCGCCCACTGCTCCTCGGCTTCGCTGACAGCTTTTTTCCGGCAGTCTTCGGCAATCCTTCCCCTTTCCCCTTTTTTTTTCTTCTCTCTTGCTCTGTTTTTGCAGGTACCACCAGATCTGCCATGACGTACATCAGCGATTCTTTTCGGATTTGCATTCGATTCGCTAGATCGATACAGATCTGCCGGCGACCTTTGTTTGGCTTTATCTTTTGGGATCTGTTGTTTGCTTTTGCTAACGAACTGATTTTGCACAATTGTTTTGGTTGCTACGGTAACATTCTGAGTTTACCGGTGATAAGAGACGTTTTTCGACAAACCATTATTGTTGTGTTGATCGTTTGGCCACTCCCGCCCATTGCTCCTCGGTAGCAGCCTCCACACCGACCGCCACTACTTCGCCGACAACTTTTTCCGGGCAGTCTCCGGCGGTCCTTCCTCTTTTCCCTTTTTTTCTCTTGCTCTATTTTTACTGGTACCACCAGATCTGCCACGACGTACATCCGGGTTCTATCTCTCCATTCTTCCGTCTAGCAAGGGTACAAAAGTTTTCTGGCAGCGAACAATGATTTCCGGCAGAAAACATTGATTTTAGATAGTGAACAGTGTTTTCCGGGATGTGAGCAGCGATTTTCGGCATGTGAACAGGCTCTGTCAGCCTGGAATTAGTACCTCCAGTTGCTCGTACTCAATATTTGTTATTATCCTTATAGTTAAATTTTTGCGTGTTGCATTTTATTGAATCTTGACTTTACATTCTTACCTTTATTCTTCTTGTCCTTTGTTTTATCATTCTGATATGGTCTATAGTAGCCTGACTTACCTCTAGATTCTTGCTAACTTGTGTTTTAGTATTGGTTCCCGTGTGTGTTAGCGTTAACCTTTGACTAGTATTTTCTTTGTTCTAGTGGCTTTGATGAAAGATGGTAGACTAGGGTCATGTTCTCAGTCGGGAACGGGGACGAGGGTTAGGGGTAATTGAGGTAAGGAAGATGCTAGGCTAATAATAGGGTCTTGAAACATTGAGACTTTAACGGGAAAGTCCATAAAGCTAGTTAAGATTCTTAAGAATAGGGGGATTAATATAGCATGGACACAAACCAAATAGATAGGACCTAAGGCTAAGGATGTAGACAGGTATACATTATGGTTCTCGGGTAGGTCGAAGTATAGAAATGGGGTAGGCATTTTGGTAGACAGCGAGCTAAGGGATCATGTAGTAGAGGCTAGGAGGGTCAATGACAGGATGATGGCGATTAAGTTACTAGAGGGTTCACTGTGAACATTACTAGTGCGTACGTGTCGCATGCAGGGTTGGATAAGGATGAAAAGATGCGCTTTTAAGAGAATTTCGACGAAGTGGTGGGAGATATACCACCCACTGAGAAGTTATTTGTAAGAGGGGATTTCAATGAACATATAGGGTCACTTTCGGGGGTTATGACGACGTGCATGGAGGCTTTGGCCTCGGGGACAGGAACGGGGGAGGCGTCTCACTTTTGGAGTTCGCTAGAGCTTTTGGGATGGTGATAGCCAATTTGAGATTCCTGAAGAAGGAGCACTTGGTGACTTTCCGTAGTTCGGTGGCTAAAACTCATATAGACTTTTTGCTATTTAGGAAGGTTGACAGCGGTCTTTGTAAAAACTGCATGATTATTCCGAGAGAGTATCTTACAACCCGACATAAGCTTTTTGGCGATAGATTTGGAGATCAAGATGGATAAAAAGAGAAGGGTTGTGGATGAGAGGTTAAGAATCAAATGGGGGAGTTTGACCATGGCTTGTGCAAAGGAGATGGGGAAGAGGTTGATGGCCAAGGGAACTTGGGGGAGTAGTGGGGATGCGATCGGTATGTGGGACAGGACATCCAGTTGAATTTAGGAGGTAGCTAGAGAAGTGCTAGGGGTCTCGCGGGGTAGTCGTGATGGGCATTGAGGGAACTGGTGGTGGAATGGTAAAATTCAAAAGAAGGTGAAAGCGAAGAAAGCGACATATGCAAAATTGGTAGAAAGCAAGAATGAGGGGGGGGGGGGGAGTGGATGAATAGGAAATTGTATAAGATGTCGAGAAATGAGGCAAAGCTAGCGGTTATGGCGGCGAAAACGGCAGCTTTTGAACGTCTGTATGTGAAATTAGAGGAAAAATGTGAGAATAAGAAGTACAGACTAGCCAAGGCGAGGGGAGGAAGGCTCGTGTCTTGGATCACATGAGGTGCATCAAGGACGAGGACGGCAAAGTAAGAACAAAAATATTAAAAAATCCTTCACATTCTAAAAAAAATACTACCTTTTGCCGAGTCACATGGGTAGGCCTGTTGAATCGAAATTATGTTCCTCACTTTATGCTTTGACTTCATTTTTTAATACCAAATTGACAAATTCAAGAATATATCCAGTAACTTTTATCAAACCTGCAAAGCGGCAAGATTAAGTATTCAATTTTAAACCCTGCTTGCTTCTCTGCACGACTCGAAAGTAATGAAGATAACTGGTCATTTTATCTACTATGTCTAAACTAACAACAAAATACAGGGAAAAAAATAAATCATTCTCTAAAGAACTATCAAAATAGATTATCAGCACTTGAAGACAACAATAATACTTAGAGGACATATTATATTAATAATACTTAGAACACATTATTTACATGAGACATTTTTACCCGTTTCAACTTTTCACAGTCGATATCAACAAAAACTTATCTTGACAGTTGGACAACAATAAAGTTCTAGATACTAAATAAACATCAACTAACAGTAATATTTTTTCTAGATACTATATAAACATTAACTAACAGTAGTATTTTTTCGACACCCAAACACATAAAGTTAACTCCCCACACTTAAATGTTTCATTCTCACGAATGAATTACGCCGCGTGATTGAGATTCCCCTTCGTCTCTTATTTCCCCACCACATAGTCCTCATCCTCACTATCGGAAGAGCCTTCTGATTCTGCCACAATCGTCTTTCCCTTTTCAATTACTTCTCTCGGTCTCTTTACCTTTTTCTGAAGCGTAACACCTTTTTTATCACAATCTTGGCTTTTGGAGGCTGAAAATTTTATGCAAGTTCAACAAAAATAGTAGTTTCTATATCTAGCAAATTATTGAAAATATTACTACTTTGGGTGGTTTTGGAGGCTGAAAATTTTCTGCAGGTTCAACAAAAGTAGTATTTTCTATATCTGACAATTTTTTGAAAATATTACTACTTTGAATAGACATTGCATTTGATCTATTTGAGACAGCAGGTGGAACCAGTTGCTCGCCTATTTCATCAACTAATGATAGTTGATTTTTCAAGTCGTTTTGACAAAAGAACTGTGAAATTTGTGTAGTAGCGCGGGATCAGCCCATATCACTGCAGGAAAATGAGGTAAATTAGAAAATCCCCAAGATTCACCCATAGAGCGCATCATGTTAGAAAAATCACAATTCAGGCTAGAATTGTATATCATATTTTGCATCGTAATATGCTTAATTCGATAGAATCCTCTGTCCATTTTCTCTTCCATTCTACCCATCCTCTCAACCATATTACCTTATCATTTTTCACGATAAGTCGAGCGATTTGTTGAACTATGTCATCAGACTGAAGTGATAATTGCCTCATGAGTGTCAGTTGTGCATTTAGATAAGTGTCACAACCCCTTTTAGGGTTCGTGGTGACACCTACACATTTCTCACCGGTAGACAAACCGCTCTCAATCAACAACACGGTTATAAATAAGAAATGCGGAAATAACACAAGAATTAATAAGATTGTCTAATCATAACATAGATGCGGAAATAAGTCTGATAATGAAGAATAACATAGTCTGAAAGTATAGAAATGTCTCCCGAACAACATAAAAGACATGAGTAAAGATAGGAGCATCCAGGGCATGCTGAATGGAAGCTTTTGCATCCTCACCCCGAACACAGGAAGTCCCCCAACTCAGACTCAACGATGAAGTTCTGAATTGATGGAAGGAGTTGTATCTGCATCCAAAAAGAGTGCATCAAGTGTAGCAAGAGTACACAACGTGCCCCCGTAGGCATCCTAGGCCGACAAAGATGGAAGATACATAACAGAAATAAATATCAAGTTGCCTCTCAAATAATCCTATACTAAACATTTCAGCAATCGTATAAGTCATCTTGTTCACAAAGAGTTCATTGAATCATATAAATCACCATGTTCACATAAGAGTTCATGAATCATATTCACTTAGAGTTCAATAACCAACAATCCAGGTATTGTGGGATAAATCAACAAGATCATTTATCACAAGATACCAAGTTCCAACAATTATTTCAAATCACATTACCAATCAACAGGTAATCAAGGTATAAGTATATGTATAATATGAATGCAATACAAATGCCCGGTACCTTTCATGACCAATATACATGCATTCAAATTCTATTAACTGCAACTCATGGGGGACCCACGTCGTCCATATATCCATCCGTAATTTCTCAACGGATCTCACCTCTGGGATGTAGTATCATCAATCATTTCTATCATCTTAATGTTTTCAACCATCTCATATTATATTCTTATCTTTCTCGATCTCATTAGATCCACAACATCTTCATACCACTCTCATCTCAATATCATCATAATCATGAGTGTATGAATGCAAATGACAATATAAGGCAAGTAATCACGATGTATGAGATGCAATCAAGTATAAGAGATGAATATTACATGCTTTCAAAAATTTCATAATACGTAGTTCCATGTAAATCAGTTTATCATATCGAAAGCAATGTGATGAATAAACATAGCAATTATCAACAATGGAGACAAGCCCACATAATGGCGACAAGCCCAAACAACAGCAGTCGGAATCAGCTTAAAGTTGATTTCCCAAATCACACATCATCACAGTTCAACACTGGTACTTACCCAAGCATTCATCACAACCGCTAAGGTGGGACCCCCAAACACATCCAATACCCCCTCAACATTTATAACTAATATGCACTTCTATTGGAGTCTACAAAAGAGAAATCGTAGTCTACCTCAGAGCCGAGAATGAGCCACGAACTGTCAACTCTCAACACAAGTCTTGCCCTTTCGGAGTATCACAATCCAAAATCACTTAGTCGTGTGAGTACCTACCATTTTCAATCTTGGTAGGCGAACTCGTCCCTTAATCATTAAATCAATAACAATAAAGTAAATAGAACAGAATAAATGAAAGTCTAAATCATGAATAACATAAGTGCGAAAATACAAACAACGTCCCCAAGGAACTGGTCTGCGTACAGTACAAGAGCCACTACTGATAAACTACAAGTCTAGAATAATACATAGTCTCAATATTCGAATATTGTCTCAGAATGCAAGAAAAGATGAGTATAAAGAAGGAGGTTGCGGATCCATCAAGCATGCTCACCCTAGAAACTCAAAAGCAAGCCTCGAGATCAATCGCGAGGAGTGGATGTGGAACCTGTCACGTACTGTGGACTCATAAAAGAATGCAGCAAGGTAGTATCAGTATAAACACTATGTACTGGTAGGTATCATAGGACAACAACAGTTAGCTAACATGTATAAAGGAAGAAACTAAATAATAGACATGCTCACAATCAAGTACAAACACTATTACAGTCCAAGAATAAACAACCTAAGTATAGAGTATCAAGTCAAAATCCAAGAAATATATGAATGTAATGATGAGTAAATATGCAATGCAATGCACTGGCCAAATGTAATCTCTGTACACATATGCTACGGATATAATACCTCTACGCCTCGATAGTCATGACTCATGGGGGACCTGCGAAGTCCATGTACCAGTCACTCCGCACACAGCCCAGAGATGACTCCACAACACCGACCACACCGCTAGCCATTCCGCACACAACCCGAAAATGGTTACGCTATCAAATATGTTGCAAGAATCACAGATGTTTCCTTCTCACTTATCTTCCTCAATACCAATCGTAGGTAATACCAATGTATCATGGAAATGACAATTAATGCAATGGAAAACGACAATATCAAGTGTATCATATCAATCCCAATCGTGTCACAAATGGACGCATATCACAATATTAGTATCAAGTCAAGTCCTTTCCACTATCCATGATAATACCAAGATAGGTAAGAGACATTATATCACAATCATGATATGGAAACTAACTGCAAATCTAATATCAAACACTCGGCAGCAAACTAATAAATCACAAAGAGGCAACAAGTTCACAAATCAGTCAACAATACCAAACCTAAGTAATTCATCCCAACTTCATACCCGAAGGCATAACATGCTTTATTCGATGATAACTAACTCTACATATGCTTAGCTAACCGAAGTCTAACTAAAAGGTAAGTTGTAACCTACCTGGATGCCGAGCGAGAGCCACAAATGATCACACCGGAGCCTTGCCTTTTTGCGGGTCCCGGTTATACTCAAAGTCTAGTCATTATTGAAATCTAAGTTAGAAACGGAAACTAACAATACTGATATCACTAGGCTATTCTTTGAATTTAAATCAACTATGGAAAACGGGGGGAAATGGGCCCACAAGGGTAAAACGGTAATTTGAGAGTGAAATCGATAATCCAACGTGCTAGAAGTTCAAATCAACTCTCCAATTGCTAAATTAGTTCAAACATGGATCAATTTCATCATAAAATGCAAAATTCCCAAATTAGGCATAAATCCTAGATTTTCCATTAATTTCTCAACAAAAAATGGAAGATTCAAACCTACTAGTTACTAATTAATGGAACTCATGCTTAGATTAGTCAAACTCAATAATTTATCTCACATTTATGACTTAGAAATCAATTAACACTATGAAAGTAGAACCCATCTTGTTTAACTAGTTTTCTACTTTTTTCCACCATAGATTCAAGCTTAAATAAGGTAAAATAATGAAAACAAGGTTAAAGAGACTTACCCCAAGAAGAATCCACCTAGAACCACTTGAAATCGCCCTAGAAATGCCTTAGAGAAATAAATTTGGGAATGGAAAATAAAAGGTCTAATTAGTCACTTAAAAGGGTTTTTGATTTCCCAACGTCCGCTGCAGCGAGACCGCCACAATCGTAAATCGCACGCTACAGCGGTTCGCCATGAAATCCTAACGGCTCACCGCAGCAGTCAACTGTCCACTACGGCGGTTCACGCACCAAAACCCAACACCCGCGCCTGTGACACATTGCTCGCTACGGTGCCTCAAGTCCACTGTGGCGCACTGAGGCTCGCCGTATCGATAGTAACTGACACCAGCGAAAAATCCAATTTTTCACAATTCAACCCCAAAATTCGACAATCACCCGAGACCTCAGAGACACAAACTAGATATGTACACATACGTAAAAGCACGCTACGGACTTACTCGTGGTCTTGAAATTTCCATCAGAGGTCTATTTAATCGAGTCAACCCCCAACTGCTTAAAACTAACTATCTAACTACTAGTCGAAACACTCCCGAGAGGCTCGGGAACCGAACCAACTATCCTACCAAGTCATAAACGATCCTCTGGACCTCACGAAATTGATGGAATTTTGTAAAAGGTATGTTTACTCAAAAGTTAATTATTGGTCAAACGTTCTCATTTAAATGTTCTAATTTCTTTAACTTTCACTAGGATCGTCCGATAATTTTAGAAATTGAGTCAATAGGGATAAAATAGTCAAAACGCACATAACGACCGAATGGGTCATTACATCAGATACTAATTAAATAATCGATCATCCTCGAGCGACAAGGAAAGAATAGGGGGAAAAGTACTTGAGTCAGGAAATAACTTGGATATCTGGCACGCATATCGGACTCGGTCTCCTATGTAGCCTCCTCAACAGGACGAAGCTTCTACTGCACCATCACAGAAGCTATCTCCTTAGACCTAAACTTCCTAACCTGCCTATCCAAAGTTGTTATAGGCTCCTCCTCATAAGATAGATTCTCATCAAGCAACACTGAATCCCAATGAATGACATAAGATCCATCTGAATGGTACTTCTTCAGCATAGAAACTTGGAAAACCGGATAGAAACCTGACAGGTCTAGTGGCAAAGCCAACTCATAAGCATCAACGCCAATACGATGGAGAATCTCAAATGGATCAATGTATCTCGGGCTCAACTTGCCCTTCTTTCTAAATTGCATCACACCCTTTATGGGTGATATCTTCAGAAGAACATGCTCACCCTCCATAAACTCTAAGTCTCGGACCTTTCGGTCCGCATACATCTTTTGCCGACTCTGAGCTGCCAGAAGCTTTTCCTGAATAAGCTTCACCTTGTTTAAAGATTCCCTCAACAAATCTGTACCCCATGGTCGAACCTCAAAAGCATCAAACCACCTAATAGGAGAACGACACCTCCTACCATATAAAGCTTCAAATAATGCCATATCAATGCTGGAATGATAGTTATTGTTGTACGCAAACTCGGCCAAGGGTGAGAACATGTCCTAATAACCACAAAATCAATAACACATGCTCTCAACATATCCTCGAGCACCTGAATAGTCATCTCAGACTGTCTATCAGTCAGGGGTGAAAAGAAGTACTAAGATCCAACTGAGTACCCAACTATGCATTCAACGTTCGCCAGAAATGGAAAGTAAATTGAGGACCTCGATCGGAGATGATAAAAATAGGGACCTCGTGCAATCGCACAACCTCATGGATGTAAATCCTGACCAACTTCTCTACATTATAAGTAACCTATATTGGAATGAAATGTGTCGACTTGGTCAGCCTGTCTATAATAACCCAAATTGAATCAAACTTGCCTAAGGTCTTCAGAAGACCAACAACAAAATCCATGGTGATCCTCTCCCACTTCCACTCGAGAATGGGTATCATCTGAAGCACACCACACCACTAGGTCTCTAGTGCTTATACTTAACCTGCTGACAATTTCCACACCGGGCAACAAAATTTAAAATATCTCTCTTCATCCGACCCCACCAATAGTGCTGCATCAAATCATAATACATCTCAGTAGAACCTGGATGAATGGAACATCTGGAACTATGTGCCTTCTCTAATATCAAATGAATCAAATCACCAGCACGAGGAATGCACACACGTCTCTTGATCCTCAGAACCCCCCTCATCATCAAGCACGACCTCATTGGCCTCACCACACAACACATTATCATGAATCTTGCACAATTGAGCATCCTCAAACTGCTGAGCCCTAATATGCTCTAAGAGAGATGACCTCGCCTCAACACATACTAAAACTCTGCCCGGGTTTAAAAGGTCCAATCACACAAATTGTTAGATAGAGTCTGAACCTTCATGGCTAAGAGTCGCTCCGAAAGAACCAACTGAGCTAAACTACCCATACTCATTGCCTTGCGGCTCAATGCATCAGCCACCATATTAGATTTACCTGGATGGTAAATTATGGTGATATCATAATCCTTCGGGAGCTTCATCCACCTATGCTGCCTAGAATTGAGATCCCTCTGACTGAATACATATTGAAGGCTGCGATGATCGGTAAACACCTTACAATGGACTCCATAAAGATAATGCCTCCAAATCTTCAAAACGAAGACCACCACTAACAACTCTAAATCATGTGTAGGGTAGTTCTTCTCATGGATCTTCAATTGTCTGGAAGCATAGGCAATGACCTTGCCCTCTTGCATCAACACAGTGCCCAAACCAATACAGAAAGCATCACAATAGACTGAGTAATCCTTACCCTCCACGGGTAATGCCAAGATCAGAGTCGTAGTCAACAGTCTTGAGCTTTTGAAAGCTCTCCTCACAAGCATCGGACTACTAAAAAGAAACATACTTCTGAGTCAATCTGGTCAAGTGAGATACAATAGAAGCAAATATTTTCACAAACCGACGGTAGTAACTAGCTAAGCCCACAAAATTATGAATCTCAGTCACAGTAGTGGGTCTCCCCAATCCATAATAGCATCAATCTTCTTGGGATCAACCATAATCTCCTCATTTGATACCACATGGCCCAAGAATGCCATAGAATCAAGCCAGAACTCACACTTTGAAAATTTGGCATAAAGCTCTTTCTCTCTCAACAATCCAAGGATAGTCCTCAAATCATGCTCTTCTTTACTCTTTGAATACACCAAGATATCATCGATACAATGATGAAAGAATTCAAGTATGGCTTAAAGATGTCATTCATCAAGTCCATAAAAGTTGCCGATGAATTTGTAAGCCCAAAAGAGATCACAATGAACTCGTAATTACCATAACGAGTCTTATAGGTCATCTTCGGAATATCCTCAGCTCGAATCTTCAACTAGTGATAGTCTGACCTCAAATCAATCTTTGAAAATACCGAAGCACCCTGAAGTTAGTCGAACAAGTCATCAATGCGAGAAATTAGGTACTTATTACAAATGGTAACCTTGTTTAACTGACGGTAATCTATGTACATCCTCATCATACCATCTTTTGTCTTCACAAATAACACATGAGCACCCCAAGGGGAGACACTCGGTCTTATGAACCCCTTACTCAAAATATCATGCAACTGCTCTTTTAATTACCTCAATTCAGCAGGTGCCATTCTATATGGTGCAATAGAAATAGGGCGCGTGTCTGGCTCCAAATCAATGCAGAAATCAATATCACGATCGGGTGGCATACCCGACAAATTAATAGGGAATACCTCTACAAACTCACACACAATAGGCACGGGCTCAATGGATGGAGAATCAACAATAGTATCACGAATATGGGCTAAGTAGGACAAACACCCCTTGTCAACTAGAATACCCCCGTTAGCCGGATTTTGTAGTAAATTCTATTTGTTCTTCGCCGCATTGGGTTGTGGGGCTTACTTCCTAGCCCCGGCGTAGATCTACTTGTTGTTAGTAGATCGGTAAGGGTATTGTTCCGATAGATAACTCTTCTATAGAGTTCATTAATAACTGAGCTCATTAGTTTACCCCCATCTATCTTAATGATCGCTCTCAACTCAGGAGGAAGAACTGGTAATAGACACAAAACCATCACGTGTGTCGCCAAGGGCATAAGGGGCATGATGACTTGACGTCATCCTCACCTTCCTCCGGCTTATCATCGGCAGTCTGTTCAAGGTTCCAAACTCGCTAAAGCCCAGGGTCAGGTCCCCAACGGCAGGAAGTTAGCCGGTCAGTTCCTATAAGAGTGAAGCCCCTTATCCTTATTCAATAAGGAAGTAGAGGCAAGTGGAGTCAAATGCCGAGCCTCAACCAGCAAAGGGGGACAGCCATGCCAATCCAAGCACTGGAAAAGTGTGCCCACTCTCAAAAAAGAAAGAAAAGAAAACAGGCAGGAAGGTAAGAGCGAGTAAGACTAGGTTATAGCAAGACAACATAGGTTAGATAGCTCTTACCGGAGGAAGAGGGCTTTTTATTCCACAACAACGAAAGCATTTTTCACTCTTTCATAAACTAGGGGATTTCACTTGGAAAAGAAAATGTTCCATACTAACGGATTCGGGTCCATACTAACGGATTCGGATCCATAACCACGGGTTCCAATGCACGAGATCTTGTAGCACTTACCAATGAGGTCCTATCGATTAGTATTACAGAGAAGAAATCAATTATAGACACTAATACAATTAGAGCCCAACTTATTATATACGGATATTCCTTGTCATTCTAATCTTGATATAGTTCCAACAGGCCTATTCTTTGACTCTCCTATAATGTATAGTATATTCTTTCCATCTTCCTACTAGGATAGATATTCATCTGTTTCCGAAAGAAATCGAAGAATTTCTTGGGAATCCTACAAGATCCGTTCGTTCTTTTTTCTCTGATAGATGGTCAGAACTTCATCTGGGTTCGAATCCTACTGAAAGGGTGAGAAGCGATATATTTTACATCCCAGAGGGGCTATAATTGGAGATACCATTGTTTCTGGTACAGAAGTTCCTATAAAAATGGGAAATGCCCTACCTTTTAGTGCGGTTTGAACTATTGATTTACGTAATTGGAAATAACCAATTAGGTTTACGATGAAACCTAGAAATCGATCACTAATCCAATTTGAGCTTGCTTGTGCAGGCGAGGACCGCTCGGCTAGGGCGCGCCAGAGGAGCTCCAAGCCACTTGACTCGTTGGAAAGGGGCTACTCAGTGAGAGGAAGCGTCAAATGATTTGGACAGTTGTCGCGCTGACGGAGCAGGGAGCCTACAGGGAAGGTTGGGGCAATGAGGAGCTAGATGAGTATCTGCAGACCCTCTACCCTATCGACTACATCTATCACTGAACCAACGGAACATCCACTTGAAACAGCATAATCATCAGAACCGACTGCAGCTTCATTAACTGAATCAACTGGTGCCTATACCTTTCTAGGATCCTGGTGCTGACTGTAGCCGTGGGAGGTGGGGGCTCTACCAAAAAGCATGCAACGACAAAATCAATAGGTGAGCCCTTACCCTCACTCCTAGCAGGTGGGTATCGACAGACACAACGACTTAATCAACCGGATCCACCGAAGTTATTTCCTCTAGACAGAATGAGGCTCCCGTTGAGAGATCTATTAGTGATTGGGGCCAACCCTCCTGGCAAAGAAAGAAAGGCAGGTTCAGGCGATTGATCAAAAAAAAATTCCTTCCCTTTCTTTATGACAGAGCAATTGAATGAAGCGGTGCGGGACCTATAATATTATGAATAAGCAATTCATTCTCCGTCCTTTTGAATAAAAAAAACCTTCGGAATGATGGTAGTAGAGTAGTCGATCTGATCTCGCGCGCGGACGGATAGATATGCCTATAGATGAGGTAGGCGAGGGTAGCTTGTCGGCGGCGTGTATGGTAGTCTTTTGTTTGATGATAACGGGAAGGGCAATTGACTGCAACCTTTTACAGCCTATTGGCTATTGGGTGGGGACAACTGGAGGAAGACAGCACGGGGCAAAGCAAAGGGCAGAGCTGCACGATCAGGTAATTGACAGAAAGCAGAGGGACAGGGAGGAGATGCTCAACTGACAAGTTACTTAGTGCAAGCCCCTATGGTTTGTTGCTTCCAAACCTGGTTGTCAGGACTTGGAGTGAAATCAGTTCTATTTTCAGGCAACCCCACCAATACTTAAGGGCTCAAAATGGTAGATTGGAAATTGAGCTAGCACCGATTTCGGTTCCACCCCCGGCTCTCTGATATTCTTCTCATTGAAAGTACCCCCCTCTTATTGACCAGGTAAACTTCATACGAAAAGCTTTTGAAAGCTCTTGAAAATGTCTTGTAGTAGGAGGACCCAAAGCCTCTTCCTGAATAAGTAGGCACATAGTATCATAAAATAGCCAGTGAAGTTTTCTTTTGTCTTCATCACCGCCTCACCAAAAGTTAGCTAACATTTTTTCCAACTGGTCAAGAACTCCCTTTGAAACTGGAATCCCTACAAGAAGGTGTATAGGTATCGAGAAAAGAACATGTTTGCAAAAAAAGTCGCCCTCCACTGGATAACAATGCTTTCATCTCCTACCACTTTATTTTTTCCTCTATCCAGAAGATGAGCCATATTTTTTTCGATTTAAATAGAGGTAGTCCTAGATCAAAATATTAGGAATCAAAGGAAGGAAAGTAGCATTGATGGAACGGGGGATCGCACCTTCAGCGAAGAAATAAGGTGACCGGCTGGAAGTTTTTGAAATCCCAACAATATTTTTTATATAAAAAGAATCTAGAAAGCCATCAGGCGGGGAGACCTTTTTTTGGGTTAGTGCGCGCCGACATGCTCAAAATTCCCTTTTGAACTTCTTCCATATTAGGAAGGCTCGTAAGCATCTTATTATCTTCCTCTGTGACTAGAGAGGGGGTGGTCTCAAGGATCTCATCTTGAAGCACCGAACCTTGAGAAGAAAGTAATGTATGAAAGAAATTGAGAGCTTTTTGCCATACAGAGACAAGTTCTGAATTTGGTTCAAGGTGCTTAGTCTCTATCTTTCTTCGTAAAGCAGAAGTTTTTCAAGGTTACTCTTGGCCGAATCTAATTCCATTTTCTTATCGACGGACCAACTCGTTCAAGAGAAAATTGGCCTTCTTCGTTTTCGGCATTTCTATATTCTGAAATAGTTCGTCAATTCAGTGCTTTATTTGTCGAGTCAATCTTCCTGGAGAAGACTTGAAAAGGATTTCCCGAGCATGGTAGAGATCAATGTGAAAATAAGAATGTCGAAGCCACAAAAAAGTTATTATTCAGTAAATAGAGGATTTCCTAATTCAATTATTTTATATATCAATCAGAAAAGCGAAAAGAGTTCTATTACGTATTGATTGGTGAGCTAATCAATAACAAATATGAAAGGGAAATCGTTAAATTATTCAATTAGATAATAATTGAATAATTTTCTCAAGTTGATTCAAATTATTCTAACGTTTTATTACTTATTTATTTTTGTTTGGCGTACAAAAAAACTTTTTGAATTCCCGATAGAAAGAGATTTCGCTAATGAAAAAGCCTTTAATGCTACCCAATATCCCTTCCTTTTCCAAATATTTTTACGACGATAAGAATAATCTTCTTCGGAGCGGGGCTAGGAGTAGCCCTCCACTTAAGTAGGAATCTAGGCATGGCTAAGGTAATTGTCTTAACGTGACAGTCCAAGATCGTGTGGTACAGAGACAACCAACCCATACCTAATATAATATCAATGTCTAACATATCCAGGATTATCAAGTCTACCCACGTGTCGTACCCCATAAAAGTAACTAAGAAATATCAATAGACTCTATCAACTAATACAGAATCCCCAACCTGAGTAGACACATGAATAGGCAAGTCAAGGCGGTCACAAGTCAAATCCCAACCAACCGAATGATAAGAAGATACATATGAGAAAGTAGGCTCTAGATCAAATGATATCGTAGCTGACCCATGACAATAGAAATGTTACCTGAGATTACAGCATCAGAAGCCTCTGTCTTAGGCCTACCGGAAAAAGCATAGCAATGCGCACCACCACGACCACTCTGACCAGACTGTGCTCCTCCCATGGAGGCATAAGAACCACCCCTACCGAACTGATGTCCACCCCTAGAAGCATGAGAACCACTGCATCCTGACTGAACATCGCCCCTCGCTGAAGAACCACCCTGACTACTAGAAGATGCCGGAGTTCTCAGAGTCTAAAACCTAAAACTCTGCTGATTCCCACTCTATTTAGCTCATGGGAAATCTCTAACAATGTGATCCGACTCACCACAACCAAAATAAACTTTGGGCGCTAGAGGCTGATACACGGAGGCTCAAGAACCAGATGGACCACCTCGGTCGGCTGGCCGAGAGAAAAAACCTTCATGAGATTGTCCAGCCCTATAACCACTCTGTCTAGAAGGGCCACCAGAAAATGTTTGCAATGCGGACTGAACGGGATGGCTGGGGGCTGAATGATAGGTCCTGGAAGACTAACCCCGCCTCTGTGACTGGAACCACTAAATCCACCATGTTGACGAGGCCACTTCTCACTAGAACCTCTAAAAGATTGAATTGTGGTAGACTCAACACTCATAGCGTGAGCCACTACTGCCTAGAAGGAAGACCCCAAAGCCACAAGTTGAAGGCAAGAAACATGGAGTGGAATCACAAGTCCACCAACAAATCTTTGAACCCTCTTTGCCTCCGTCGGAATCAAATGTGTCGCATACCGAGCTAAAAATAAGAATCTAGCCTCATACTCTGCCATATACATACCTCTTTGCCGCAAATGGGTGAACTCATCCCTGCGTTGATCCCTCAAAGTACGCGGCATATACTTTTCTAAGATGAGCTGGTGGAACTGTACCCAAGTGAGTGTAGGTGAACCAGCTGGTCTGCCCTCAATTTAATACCTCCACCATATTTTCATGTCTTCACGAAACTGGAAGAGACATAGTCCACACCACGGGACTCAACAATATCTATCTTGTAAAGCCTCTCATGCATATACATAATGAACTCATACGTATCCTCAATGCGGGTACCAAGAAACCTGGGCGACTCCATCTTCAGGAACCTACCTATGAGCTCTTGACCCATAAGTGTCAAATTATGGGTTGTTATTGGCCTAGGAACACCCTTAGGGGCTGGTATACCATCAATGCACAGAACCATGACAGTAGCAGGCTACATCCCCTGTGTTTGTCCCTACTCGGGAGTATCTAACCCTGCTCTAGTCCAAGAATCACCTGGAGTAGTGGCACCACCCATGGCATGCTGGGCATTAGGATGTAGAAGTATACGGATCAATGTGTCATGGAAAACTGGGTAGGACATGACCTTAGGGTGAGTCAAGGCTAGCCCCACACCTCCCCCAGCTGCTTGGTCTCCCTCGGGCTAACGCTCTAGAGAAGCAAATCGCGCCTGTCTTTGTCCAGCCACAGGAGCCCTGCCCTTGGCCAATGCGGCACCATGACCTCTAGTTCGGCATGTGACCTCTAACCTGTCATGTTCCTCTCGCGCCGGCCCCAGCAGCGGGCTAGGACACGACATATCTCGCGATATCAGCTCGTGTCCTCACCATCTGTGAGAGAATAGAAATAAATCAGATACCAATTCGAACGTTCCAGATACCAATTTGAATAAAGTAGCACGAATGAATGAAGAAATTTGAAATTTTCTAAATGTCCCATAGCCACTCGCAGATAAGTACGGAGTTCATCGTACCGATCCGCAAGACTCTACTAGACATGCTCTTGTACGTATAGACCGGGTAACCTAGGGCTCTGATACTAACTTGTCACGACCCAAAATCACTTAATTGTGCGGGCACCTACCATTTCCCACCTTGGTAGGCGAACATGTCCCTTAATCATTAAATCAATAACAATAAAGTAAATAGAACAGAATAAATGAAAGTCTAAATCATGAATAACATAAGTGCGAAAATACAAACATCCCCAAGGAACTGGTCTGCGTACAGTACAAGAACCACTGCTAATAAACTACAAGTCTAGAATAATACATAGTCTCAATATTCGAATATTGTCTCGGAATGCAAGAAAAGACGAGTATAAAGAAGGAAACTCTAGGCTGCGGATCCATCAAGCATGCTCACCCTAGACACTCAAAAGCAAGCCTCGGGATCAGTCACGAGGAGTGGATGTGAAACCTGTCACGTACTCTGCACTCATAAAATAATGCAGCAAGGTAGTATCAGTACAAACATTACGTACTGGTAGGTATCATACGACAACAACAATTAACTAACATATATAAATGGAGAAACTGAAGAATAGACATGCTCACAATTAAGTACAAACACTATCACAATCCAAGAATAAGCAACCCAAGTATGGAGTATCAAGTCAGAATCTAAGAAATATGTGAATGTAATAATGAGTAAATATGTAATACAATACACTGGCCAATGTAATCTATGTACACACATGCTACAGACGAAATACCTCCATGCCACGATATTCATGACCCATGAAGGACCCGCAAAGTCCATGTACCAGTCATTCTGCATGTTACGGTTCACTTTTACGCGAGGCATAAAAGCTATTGAATAACTTGTAGACTCTTGATATTATATTTATTTTTTAGAGTCGTCACCTACTTTATAAGGAAAAATAGAAAAATCATATTAAAAAAGGGTTTTCAAAACAAGAGAAAAATCCAATATTAACTAGAATTCAGGTAAGGGTTGAAATGATCCGTCGGAGAAGGTGTCAGGCACCCCGGTATTAAAGATCCGTAAAATACGACTGACATTCGATCTTATATAATATAATAATGCTTAAAATGCCTATGTGTTTAAAATATTACAAATAATTGTCATTCAAATTATTTTTTGTCAAAAAAGCTTTTACAAACATTTTAAAAGTTGAGCACGAAAAAATTCCTTTGTAAAAATTCCTCTCTTTTTGAAAAAATAATTTCCTTTGTCCCCTTTTAAAGAGAAGAGATGAAGCATTTGACTCATTTAGCAAAAAATCTAAAAATAAGATCCTTAATAGTAAAAAGAGGCCAACCAAGAAGGATTTGTTTCCTTTTATCCGAGCTCTAATAAATAAAGGATTTCCTTGGATAACTATAAACTAGTTTTAAAAAATATTTATTCAAGACATGATTTAAAACTCATGACAAATTGAGAAAAAAAAATCCATACCTTTTGCAAACTTTAAAGAAATTCAATTAACTTCATTCATTTGCTAAGCTTTTTCTTTTTGAAGACTTGAAATTATAGAAACATCCGGAAAAATCATATTTTTCTACTAATCAACCAAAACAGTAAATCATAATTTAAAGATGTAAAAATAGCAACTCTACGTAATTAGAATTCTACTTTTAAGGTTTCAATAATATTTAGTTTTACAATTAGCAAATATAAAATATATAAAACAAAAAGAATAAAGCGACCGAGTTGGCAGGTATATCAGCCCACCAAACACCGTTATAAAAAGATTTCTACGTCATCTTTACCCATGGATTCTACCATTTTTACCCATGGTTGGACCTTCATGCAAATAGTATACCATTTTTATCCATGGTTGGGCCATCATAATGCCGGACTTGATGAAATCAAATACGTTGGGCCCTCAAATGTAGCGCAAGAACAGAGGGAGGTAGCCCCGTGGACCCATGATCATGCAACAAAGAAGGGGGAAACAAATAATCGAGTTAGAACGCACCCAAAAATTATGGAACATCAATGAAACAAATACTAGTATAAAACTAAACATACACATGTATATACTAGTGTCGACTATAACAAATTAAACAGACCGGCGAAGGCTCAAAGATGTAACTGCCCAAGTGATTAAACTTTGGCAGAGCACCCAACAAGCAAAAATAGAAAAAAAGTAGGCCCAAATAGCTATTCCAAGACCTTGAAAGAAAAAAAGATGACCAGGCCCAAACTAGACATTCATAGATCCATCCATAAAGCCCACATTTGCTATATATATCCAACCACTTAAATCCAAGATATGCGTGAAATACAAAGATATATGATATAGTTAGGAGTATATGTCCAATCACTTAAATCCAGTGGGTCGGCATGATCCCGACCCGACCCCCCCCCCCCCCCGATCCCCCTAAAAAAATTGACGGTGTCAAGACTCGAAATCGGGACGCGACCTGGGCTCGTCCCGCCCGGGCCCAGACCCGCCCCGATCCCGGTCCCCCCTCCCCCTTTGCAAAACTACCTGTTGAAACAACGGCCAAATTTAGATTTTGACCGTTGTGCAACGATCCAAACGGTCATTTTTGTCCCTACCCCATAAACCCCCTACCCCTTAATATTTATTTTTAACCCTTAAGTTAGTATATTTATACTTTAACCCAATTTTCCAACTATAAATACCTAATTTCCTATTTATTTTATCTCACAAATATTTCTACAATATCTCTAATCTCTCAATCTATCTCTCTACAAGTCTACAATTACATTGCCTACTAAATATTTTATTTTATTTGCTCATTTGAATAATTGTATCAAAGTTCAAAAATTGTGAATGAAGTTGGCAACTAGTTTGAGGATCATCCATCGAGCAAATTTTCAACCTCAATTACACATCGGCATTTGTTACCTTCGTTCCTTCTTTAAATTATTATTGTTACTTTATTATAATTATCACACTTAATTTCATTATTTTTAATTATTTATTTGCATAATTAAATTGAAAGAATTAAGACGTACGATTATGGATAAGTGTAAGGGTGCTTCTTATAGTAGGGGGGCAACAAGGACATGGGTACTTCTTCTAGTCATCATATTTCTAAACAGGATGATTTGATTTATTACACTCATATAGATGAAATTGATTTTTTTAATGATATACTATTAGATGATGAGATATATTCTGCAACTGAATCAGACTTTAATTTAGAAGATAATTTAGATGACGCACCTAATAATCTAAATGACACATCCACTAGTGCACCTCAAACTGAAACTGGAACGCCTCTTATTCCACCTAGTGTGAGACAAGGCCCCACACAACAAAAATTAAAATCAGCTACATGAGATATTTTTTTTATAGGGACCAAGAGAATCAAGTAGTTAGATATAAAATTTGTAAAAATATTTATAAATTTAAAATGGGAAAAGGTCATGGTGGAATGGGAGGTTTATTGAGACATGTATAAGGCTTTCACAAAGCTAGGTGGGATGAATACGAGGCTACAAAGTCGGGTGCGCCAATGCGCTCTCCGTTGGGTCAAGGTTCACATAGTGCCCCAGATCAAGTACAGGATCAAATTAACTCGACGAGGGGAGAATTGTAGGTCCTAAATACTATAAACACAGAGATAGGGAAGCAATAGCAAAATTAGTTGCGGTAGAGGGTTTGCCTTTTTCATTTCATTCCTCCCCCAGTTTTATTCATTACATTATAGAAATGTATAATCCTGCTTTTAACAGTTTTCCTAGATCAATTGTTAGGAGAGACGTTTTTAAATTTGTAAATGAATATCAATAGTTAAGTTATGCATTATATCATTTTCCTTGCAAAGTATCTATCAATTTTGAAATAGGTCGTAGTATTAACAGCAATGATTATTTAACTGTAACATGTCATTGGATAGATCATAATTGATCTATGCAAAAACGTATTTTAACATATAGATATATTGATGATAGGAACACTAGAAATTTATTACAGAAAATATTCATCAATTTTGCGATTATTATGGTATAACTGACAAAATAATGAATGTTACATTAGATATTGTTTCTTCTAATAATTATGATATGAGACTTTTAAAAGATCTATTAACGCCATTTTTTCCTAATCATTTTCATATAAAATGTGTCATATTTATAACTTAGTTGTAAAGGAAGGTCTATCACTTTTTAAAGATATTCTTAATAAAGTACAATTTGCTATAAACTTTATTTTTAGAAGTAATAGAATACAAAGAAAAAAAGAATATAAAAAAAACTTGTCGCGATTGTGGATTATCTTTTAGAAAAATTCCCGAAGATCTATCGACTAGGTGAAATTATCTATATGAACAACTACATGTTGCTTACGATTATAGAAGATCTATAACTTTATTTTTTAACACCCATAATTGAAATCTAACTGATATGCATTGATTGGGAAAATTTTCAAAACTTATTAGATTTTTAGAAAAAAAATTTTAAGCAACTAAAGAATTTTCTGGCATATATTATCATACTATTTCAACTATGTTATTTTATATAGATCTGATATTTTTGTAACTTAGTGAATATATGAAAAAACCATCTTATAAGGCACCTATTAAAAATGTTTATCAAATTAAAAAAAATTGTATTCCTACTATTTATATTATTGGTGTTGTATTAAATCCGACTATTAAAATAGACGGTTGTAAAGCACTTATTGAAACTATTTATGATTATATAGCAGTACTTCCACCTCCAACTCCAAAAAAATCCAAATGAACAACCACCTAAGGAACCAACTAAAGAAAAAGTTTTATCTAGCATACACGATGATTGCAAAAAAGTATATATGCATTACCAACAAGAAAGTGTTAGCAATCAACCAGCTTCTATACCAACTTCTTCTTCTTCAATACAACCTCATAAAAGACATGTTGTTTCTGCGACTAGTATTGAAAGCCTTAGAAATAGAATGTTTAGTGGTACCACTGCTAATGTAGTTAGCGAGTTTGATATTTTTGTTTTATATGTTGTTGTACCGTACCAAGCAGTTCTCAATGAAAAAGGACATGAAGACTTGCTTAAATACGGGAGGGGAAATGAGAAGACATTTCCGATACTAGAAAAGATGTCCCGAGATGTGTTGAACATTCAAGCGTCATCAACGGCGTCTGAAAGCGTTTTTTATGTCGGAAGATTTCAAATAGGAGAGCACATACACTCATCAGCTTAGGCTGGACTAGGCATGATAACCCTTCAAATTGGACATGACAGGGAACACAAGTCTCTAAAGGGACATTATAATGCCAACACATATACTGTTTTAATAAATTGGTTGTTATAACATGCTATAAAGGAGACTAGAAAGGATTGCATGCTATCATGGAGATGTTTTGGTGATGGAAATAGATAGGCGGGTACACAATCTTTTTGGTGATGGAAATAGATAGGCGGGTACACAATAATCTTTCTGATGAGCAAAACATGACACAATATGACTCATAAGGTTTATCATGCTATCATAGAGGCATTTTGCATTTAGACAAGTAAGGGTTATCACATAGCCAGTTCAGTATATAGGATTCACACACACAAAACTAGCTAGATGACTTTTCAGAAATGACCTTTCAAGCATCCAAAAATATTTATGGTCAAGCTAAACATACATGGTCATATACATGTTGTATATCATTCCATATACATAGATGTTCCTAACAGACACAAGATGATGCAAATAATGGCATAGGCATGGTCTGGGTGAGACTAGCTAGGTAGGACAATGACACAAGATGACTCAGGAGCCTCTTATACTAAAGGGGGAGATATCTTGACGCTTAACAGGTAGTACATACTTCCATACAATCCAGCGAAGCTTTGAAACCCACAGAGATAAGCTAAACCATTGATAACATGACATAATTTAGGCATACATAGTCATTTACGGTCTGGACAATCCCACAGAGTCATGATCACACGTCCTTTAGCCTAGTGTTACCTCAAATGGAGGCATGATATTGTTAAAGTAGTTATAGAGTAAGTTATGAGTCAATAAATTAGCAAATTATAGCCAAGAGGCAGACCAAACAACTGTCTAAAGGCAGAAACCAATTAACGACTCAACAGGATAGACCTATTCACAGACTTTAGATCCAATATGAATGTGCATTATCCAGGGATCAAAACAGATACATACAGGGGGGTCATTTTTTATCCCAGACTCATGAGAGAAAAGCACAGATCCTATATGTTTACTACTAGCATTCCAGGGGAAATATATTACAGCAAGAATGTAAGGAAAGCAAAATTTTTAAGTCATTTAGGAATGATCTTAGGCTAAACCAGCTATGCAACCTCAGACACATGGAAGAACTAGGCATAACCATATATTCACACTTCAACTAGTATAGGTCATGCATTTAAAGCAAAAGCAATCATCTTAAACGGGGTACTACGAGCCCTATCATGGTCCTAAAAAGAAGAGGGGCATATCAAGAACCTAACAGGATTTCTACTAAGACATGAACTTATATACACTAAACTGAACAAGGTAGGCATGAACATTATTAATACTAATTATCATTTAGCCAATCTAATTAAGAAATTGACTAACTAAACTCATATTATCCCACATTTACTAGCTAATACTAAACACACACATAAATACATTCTAACATTTCCTTGCTACAATTTAAACTAATCTAACAAGCACATAATTAAACAAAAACAGAAACTACCCTAACGAAGCACATAAACACATAAAATAAAAAGGAAGAGTAATTACCTTTTTCGAGTGCAGCCGTTGAATCGAGATCCGGAATGGAAAGCCTTCCTCCAACACTCAAAGCTCAAACCACAAAGGAAAATAAACTTTAGACTTAGAAAACCTAGAAAAATAACTAGGGTTTCTGGTTTTGCTCGAAAATGAGACTTTTGCTCAAACTTTTGAGGAAAATCCAATGTTTCAGACTTCCGAAATGACAAAGGGAGGGGTTCCTTTTATAGGCTCCAGAAACCCCAAATTCTACTCACCTAACTGATATGAGAGATGTGAATTTCTCAGGTTTTGATTCAAAATAAAAAGGGTTTTGAAACTGACCAACAAAAATTCAAGAATCGTCTACTAAATCGAAAAGAACTATTAAATGGTTTGCAGAGAAGCAGAGGGGTAGGGGGTGTTACCTGTACGGCATACTAGGACTGTCACCGGCAAAAGCTATCTGCAATTTTGCTACTTTGAGAGGAAAGGGGTGAAGAGTACACTGTCAGCTAGGGTTTGCCCTTACCCTAGTCGTGTTCATTGAAATGAAGAGCAAAGAGGCCTTACGCCCCTAATAACTGAAGTGGGCCGAGCTTAGTCCTTCTCTGGACTAGGCTCGATGAAATAAAAGCGACGGGGCCCAATTCGTGAAGAATAAAAAGGGCTGGGCAACTTAAGAATAATTGTGAAAATGTGTCCACGATATTAACGATATTAATTGAAAATATGTTCACTTCAATTTCAATTGTGGCCAGAAACAACCAATTAAAATCAATTGAAGCTAAAATTAAAACAAGTATTAAATAAAATCCAAAATCTTTCATAATTTAAAATGATTAAGGGGTAAAATAAGATGCTATTTCACACTCTATTTAATTGCTCAAATTTCATTAATTTTATGGAGTAAAATATTTATCCAATTAATATAATTAATTTAGACAATTAAGTAGATAATTGTCCTCTTTAAATCATAAAAATTGATATATGTTTCTTAGAAATATGTAAAAATATGCTAATGACATACAATAATATATTCGATAATATTTTACCAAATAATATGACAAAATATCACCTGAATAATTTTATAAAATCATTTTGGTATGTAAAATGCATATTTCATTCCATTCATAACTCGGGAACTCTGAATAATTAATTAAAGTATTGGAGGGTAAATATTAGGTGTCAACAACTGTATGTTCGTTGTTCGGGGATGGCAAGGCCATCCATGAGCAACGAAATTTGACAAACCTGCTTTTTACAGACCAAGTCAAAGTGTTTCTCGGTGTTTACACAATTTTTGGGAATTGTGGCCGGATTTACGCCACTCGAACTTCTTTTCAGCGAACACCGCAACCTCTCGATTGGATTTATGTCGCTTCACTCTGTTGAGCAGACAATACGACCCCCTTCGACCGGATTTACGACACTCAGACTTCTTTAGCAAACACCACGGTCTCTCGATCAAATTTATGTCGCTTGACCCTGTTGAGCGGACATTGCGACCCCCTTCGGCTGAATTTACGCCACTCGGACTTCTTTTCAGCGAACATTGCAGCCTCTCGACCGAATTTATGTCACTTGACTCTGTTGACTTGAATGTTTTTTGAGTGGATGCCGCCTTCGATACCGTCTGGCTCTATTGATTTGATGGGGAATGTCTATTTGAATGAGTGACTCACTTGGCATTGTCCATATCATGAGTTGTTTGCACTGCAAAATCTATTGTGACACCATTAGTAGAAAATGCACTATAAACATAATTGGTAGCGACGTCTTTATGATATCATCACGATTCTTCGAGACAAGCATTTGTCCTAAGACAAACCACTTTATAAATAAGCAGTGTTCCACTTCAACGTGGTCAGCCTAATGTGTCACACTTTAAGGAAGGATGACCCGATTCAAAATAAAGCAAAATATCGCAATTTTAGGGTAGATGACCGCTTCACAATAAAGCAAAGTGTCATAATTTTAGGGTGAACGACCCGGTTTGAAGTAAAGGTAAGTGTCACAATTTTAGGGTGGACAATCCAGTTTATCACAATTTTAGGGCAGATGGCCCGATTTGAAATAAAGTTTTAAAATAAAGGTCCCGTAAGGGCAATGTGTCACAATTTTAGGGTGGACGACCCAGTTTGACATAAAGTAAAGTGTCACAATTTTATGGTGGATGACCCAGTTTGTCATAAAGTAAAGTGTCATAATTTTAGGGTGGACGACTCAGTGTGTTACAATTTTAGGGTGGACGACTCTGTGTGTTATAATTTTATGGTGGACGACCCGATTTTGAAATAATATTGAAAGTAGAAAATTCCACTAGTGGGCCAATAAAATGATATACCGAATACCATGTGCCTTTCACGGCTTATGACTTGCTCGAGGCTCGATGATGCCCTGCTTAGAAGATATTGACTGGATTTGTCCCTATTCAATTGATAATATTTCCTTGATGCCTTTGATTATATGGTCATTGCATGGGTGTCTCCCTCGAGCTTACGAAAATACCCACATTAATAGCAGGTTTGATTCCAGAATTGAATAGGTCGGCGGATAAGAAAATTTGTCCATCGGTAATAGAAATTACATTAGTAGAAATATAAGTCGAAATATCCTCAAGACTGAATGACCTGTAATCAAAGAAAATGATTAGTAGATACGTGTCACTTTGCTAGCGACTGTGGTTAGGAAATTTAAGAAATAGCTTAGAAATATCAATACAAAGTATGCGCCCTTTGCTTTAGACGTTTCCCTCAATAATGCGGTCATGGCAGAATTTTTGAGATTACTTTCAATCCACCCAGTTAAAATACTAGAAGATTTCCTTGCAAACTATGATGCAGGTCATTGTGGAATTTTTGAGGTCCTTTCTCAAAAAATTTGCCCCAGTTTAAGACGTATCAATAAACTCTCGCACCGAGTTTTTGTGAAGGAATTTTTGAGATCCTCTCAAAAATTCTGCCCAGTTTCTATCTAAGGGATATTGGAGATTATTTTGGTAATGTGTGGCTGAGTCCTATATGGACTGCTTACATATCCCTTCTTGGGAAATCAGGTCATCGTGTATTTCATGTAGCGAGGTTAAAAATGGGCCTATTTTGCCAGTGTCAAATTATGTGAGACTGGGATGACATTTGCGAATCAGAATATTTCGAAAAGCCATGAGTTGTGATAGGTCCGGGTAGACTTGAGTTGCCCATATGTACCCCAAATACTTGAGGCGGGTATTAAAGACAAGTGATGTCCGTCATTTAAGCATAGGGAAAAGAGGCTTGTAACCTCTTAATTATAAATGTGGTTGACAACACATCCATAAGTAAGACTTTACATGGACATAGTTTCCACATTGCTTTGAGGACATTGTCATCTTGATCTCTAAAAAAAGGGACTGAAATCGTTGTAGTGCTGAGTTATGTTTGCACTAAACACTCGACTTCTCAAGAAATAGTTGATAAAAGGATGATTTTTGAAAAGTGAGCACTCTATATGCATTCTGGCATGGATGTGGTTGATGAAGGTTTTGAATTTTGTTCAGAAGTTCGGTATCCTTCTTTAGCACACTGCCACATTTTACGGCAAAGAAAAATCGTTGAAGACTTGACGTTGATTTCTGCAAAATGCAAAGCAAAGGCATTAAAGTAGACAAAGGGGAATAACAAAATAGTTATTATAAATGGAGAGTAGGTTTGAAATGTTAGTCGTTCGGCTTGTACCATTTAATAGCCTTGTTATTTTGATATTTTTAGTTGTTGCCTATGACTTGATGTCTATTTTGATCGGTTTGATGATCTTTTTTGGACAAGCGACGCCTTTGGTCTTTGATTCTTAGTCATGACGTGCAAGTCGCCATGTCGAGTGGTGTCTTCAATTTGACTGTTGGACTTCTGCTCATTTATATGCAGTTAGGATAGTGTTACCTACAAAGTTCTAGTACATGTGTTATAAGGTTATGATAAAATAAAGAACAAATGATAAAGTTAGAGACGAAGCCGTTTGGCTTATGATGATTGAAACGCGATGGTTGATGCCTTTGATAGCGTCATATTAATTCAGCAGCATTATTTCATAGCTTGTTATCCCTGCACTCAAAGAAAATTTCTTAGTTTGAAAAAGTGATTGACTCACGGTGAGCCATTTTGAATGTGTTAGTCTGTTAGTTATGGTTAGTGGATGGTTTGGAAAGTTTGAGAAATGAATCTGACGTTGAAGGCTAAAATAGTCGATTTGAGATGCCACATAAGGTGTGTCTCTACTTCGTTTGGGGATCTCTGTAAGGAGGAGATATTTAGAGATATACATATATAAATTATTAGTTTTTGTTTTAATTATTGATAATGAGATGTTCGATTGGGTAGCTTGAAGTTTGAATAGAGGTCTCAAAAGGTTATCTGAACTATTTCAGCAAGTTTCCCCGATTTCCAGTCTGAGGGTCCTTAACTTAAAGCAGTTTGAAAAATGAAGATTTGAAGAGTTGACTAATTCAAAAACATGCCCCAGCTCCTAACTAAGGGTCCATAGTCTGAAACAGTGGGAAGACCGTACCCTTATATAGGATTGCCTACGTATCTTGCTGGAACTAGAATCAGGTCTGACGTAGTTCAGACCTGAAACTGATAGAATCCTAAACAATGCGGGATATTTTATAAAAATTAATTTGAGATGAAGAAAGGTCAGATTCAACAATTTTTGAAGATATAATCGGGAGTTAATTTGTGTTGTCTCGGTTGCCGGGTTCCATTTGATTCACACTTATTTGTATTGGTAATCCTTTGTGTTTGCGGTTATGTCCTTGGAAGACTTGTACATGCCCGTGTTTCAATCAAAGAAAAATTCTTAGTTTAAACATAGTGGTTGACTCAGAGTGAACATTGAAATCCCTGGATCTAAATCAGCTCTTCCTCTATTAAGGTGCGATGTGTCTACCGATTCTTCGACTTAACTTCTTTAAACCTTGTAAAATCTATGGAAATGTGTCCCAGATCTATCTATGGAAGGGTAAATGGAGTTTATATTATATTAAGAATGGGCGCAAATAGGTTGCCTACTTATCCTGCTACTCACAGGAAATCAGGTCAAAAGTAGTTCATACAAAGTCAAAAGAGTAGTTAAATGATTTATAAAGGAATCTTTAAATCCTTTAATCAGGTTTTGCGCTTCTTCTCCAAATGCCTTGGTGCTAAGTTCGATGAATCGTATTGAACCAAATTGTTGTTGGAGCTTGGTGGCTCTACCTTTGTCTTGCGCCTTTGGAGCATGTCTTGAATTTTATGCCTTAATGCTGGACATTCTTCTGTATCATGCCATTGGATATTTGAGTGATAGGCACATCTTTTGGACAAGTCAAACCCCAGATACGGATATTTAGAGATTCATCTATTTCTTGGTTTTAAAATTTCTTAGGCCTTCAGCCTTTCAAAAATACTCATGTAAGATTCAGCCAAATGAGTGAAGGCTCGAGGCTTTCTTTTCTTCTGTTGATAGAAGTTAGGTTGTGCTTGGTAAGATTGGTTTTGGATATCTTACTTATAGGTCGGATAGGTCATCGGATTTTGATAGTAATTATGGACTTGATCATGTTGGGGTTGAAAGATTGTTATGGCAGTTCCAACATTCTCCTCGTCCTCATTATTCTCATTATCCTTACCAATTTCCCCATACTCTTCATTCTTGATATCCTCATCATTCTCATCATATTCACCATTCTTGATATCCTCATCATTCTCATCATATTCGTCATTCTCCTTTTGAGGTGTCTTAGTTCGACAATCTTGCAGATATTTCTGCATTGTTGACTTTTCAAGAATGACGAATATGAGACGTTGTTGCCTATAGCCTAACCAGTCCTCGACTTGGATTAGCTTCGAGAAACTTGTTGCATTGGACAGAAGCCACGTCTCATGAAATGTGTTATCTTGTATGTCCACAAAGATCTTGACCAATTCCTCTTCTGCTACTGGTGGGTACACTTTCAAAGCTTCTATTCTCCATCAAATGGCATAATCTTTGAAAGGATCTCATGGCGTCTTCTTCATTTCGTACAAGTCATACCTGTCCAACTCTATTCTGATGTTTAAATCGTACTACTTTACGAAATCACTAGCAATGTCTTCTCCTATGCTCCATTTATGAAAATCTTGCTTAGTGTACTATGTAAGTGTTGGCCCCGATGGCCTTTGGATAAACAATTTCATCCTGATGGCTTCAACGTGTCCGACCCTGACTAATCTGCTACAATAGTCTTTTAGATGAGCCATGGGATCTCATTTCCTATCAAAGACATTGAACGTTGGTATTTTGTATCTAGCCGACAATTCGACATTTGGGTGCATACACAAGTTTTCATAAATTAGGTTTTGATTGTTCGTTGAGCTTATAACCTCTTCTATCATTTTCCTTGTATGTTCGATTCATTCATCTAAACCATGGCGGCCACTGGTCCCTATCTCTTTTCCGGGTCCTTTGAAATTATTGGGTTATTTTAGTTGCTCTCATTGGAAAGAGGTGATCCCCTGACTGGAAGACGAGCGACACGTGTTGTTGGCTTGGAGCTGAGTATGGTAGAGGGGTCCATCATTGTCATTTCCTTTCCAATTCAATGTTCAATACAAGTCAACCTCTTTAAGAAAAGAGAAAATCAAAAGGTAGAAGTGTTAGTTCATCGATCCTAATAGATAATCACATAATATATACAAGTAAGATAATTTTGCTCAAAACAGACTAGTCCAAGGTTTGAGTGAGTAGAAGACTCTAAGAAGTGACCCAAGTCGCGGAACACAATGACTTATTGTCTAGTAAGACCTCATGTTAAAGGACCGATGGAAGAGAGATGAACTTTAAATGTGGCAGAATTTGTGATTTTGAGAAAGTTGACTTGTGTCAAATGCCAAAATTTGATCCTTACATTTCACTAGACCCTATTATTTGTTTTGGATGTCTATCCCGGTATGATAACATATTCACCTTGAATAACCAATCCCAGTAGTAGGGCATCACGAATGATGATGTTGTTGTCTTGTGAGTCAAAATCTTGCCCTAGTTGAATGTTTGAAACCAATTATCTCTTGTGTTGGATTTATCTAAAAAAGTCTATCCAGTTTGTAAATTTGGTCGGCTAATCCTTTGTGCTGGGTTTGTTGGTGGAATTTTTGAGACCATCTCAAAAATTCTGCCTCTGTTGTAAGTTTGGGATCTCCGTACTTGGTGAGGCGATTCCTCAAATCTTGATGTCTCAGAGGCTTCCTAGGGGTTTCATTGGTTTTTGTTTGGTGCGACCGAGCTCGAAGAGCGCCTACATATCCTATATTGGGAATGGAGGAGAAGACAAGGTTCATTTAAGACCCTTACCGGATTTGTCCCTACAAGGATTGTCGCCGGCGAAAGCTATCTGCAATTTCGCTACTTTGAGAGAAAAGGGATGAAGAGTACAATGACGGCTAGTGTTTGCCCTTACCCTAGCCATGTTCGTTGAAATGAAGAGCAAAGAGGCCTTACGCCCATAATAACTGAAGTGGGACAAGCTTAGTCCTTCTTTGGACTAGGCTCAGCGAAATAAAATGGACGAGGCCCAAATTCGTGAAGAATAAAAAAGGTTGGGCAACATAACATTAATTGTGCAAATGTGACCATAAAATTAATTGAAAATATGGCCACTTCAATTTCAATTGTGACCAATCAATTAGAATCAAATGAGGCTAAAACTAAAACAAGTTTTAAATAAAAGCCAAAATCTGTCATAATTTAAAAAATTGAGGGGTAAAATAAGATGCTATTTGACACTATATTTTAATTACTCAAATTTCTTTAATTTAACGGAGTAAAATATTTATCTAATTAATATAATTAATTTAGACAATTAAGTAGATAATTATCCTCTTTAAATAATAGAAATTGATATATGTTTCTTAGAAATATGTAAAAATATGCTAATGACATACAATAATGTATTTGATAATATTTTGTCAAATAACATGACAAAATGTCATCGAAATAATTTTGTAAAATTATTTTTGGTTTCTAAAATGCATATTTCACTCCGTTAATAACTCGGGAACTCTAGAGGGTAAAAATTAGGTGTCAACACCGCACACAGCCAAGAGATGACTCCACAACACCGACCACACCTCTAGTCATTCCGCACACAGCCCAGAGATGGATACAATATCAAATATGTTGCAAGATTCATGGATGTTTCCTTCTCACTTATCCCTCTCAACACCAATCCCATGTAATATCAATGTATCATGGAAATGAGGATGAATGCAATGCAAAATAACATTATCAAGTATATCATATCAATCCCAATCGTGTCATAGATGGACACATATCACAATATCAGTATCAATTCAAGTAATTTCCGCTATCCATGATAGTACCAAGATAGGTGAGAGACACTATATCACAATCACGATATGGTAACTAAGTGCAATCTAATATCAAACACTCGGCAGCAAGCCAATAAATCACAAAGAGGCAACAAGTCCACAATACCAAACCTAAGTAATCCATCACAACTTCATATTTGAAGGCGTAACATGCTTTCTCCAACGATAACTAACTCTAGATATACTTCGCTAACCGAAATCTAACCAAAAGGTAAGCCGTAACCTACCTGAATGTCGAGCGAGAGCCACAAATGATCACATCACAGCCTTGCCTTTTTGCGGGTTCCAATTATATTCAAAATCTAGTGATTATTAAAATCTAGGTTAGAAACGGAAACTAACAATACCCATATCACTAGACTATTCTTTGAATCTAAACCAACTATGGAAAAAGGGAGAAACGAGCCCACAAGGGTAAAACGGTAATTTGAGAGTAAAATCGGTAATACAGCGTTCTTGAAGTTCAAATATACTCTCCAATTGCTAAATTAGTTCAAACATGGATCAGTTTCATCAGTAAATGCAAACCCCCAAATTAGGCATAAACCCTTGATTTTCCATGAACAATTTCTCAATAAAAATGGAAGATTCAAGCAACTAATTAATGAAACGCATTCTGAGATTAGTCATACCCAATAATTTATCTCACATTTAAGACTTACAAATCAATTAACACCATGAAAGTAGAACTCATCCTCTTTAACTAGTTTTCTAGGTTTTGTCTACTATAGATTCAAGCTTAAAGAAGGTAAAATAATGGAAATAAGGTTAAAGAGAATTACCCCAATAAGAATCCACCTAGAACCAATTGAAATCACCTTAGCTATGCCTTGGAGAAATAAATTTGGGAATGGTAAATGAAGGGTCTAATTAGTCACTTAAAATGGTTTCTGATTTCCCGGCATCCGCTGCAGCGATCGTTGGTCCGGTGCAGCGAGACTGCCCCAGTAATAAACCGCCCGCTACAACGGTTCGCCATGAAATCCATCGCAGCGGTCAAATGTCCGCTATAGCAGTTCACATACCAAAACCCAGCACCCGCGCCCCGCGACATATCACTCGCCCCAACGATAGTATCAGACACCAGCCAAAAATCCTATTTTTCACAATTCAACCCTGAAATTCGACAATCACCCAAGACCTCCTAAACATAAATATGTACACATACGTAAAAGCACGTTACAGACTCACTCGTGGTCTCAAAAATTCCATCGGAGGTCTATTTAATCGAGTCAACCCTCAATGGCCTACAACCAACTATCTAACTACTAGTCAAAACACTCCTAAGAGCCTCGAGAACCGAACTAACTATCCTAGCAAATCATAAATGACCCTCCGGACCTCACGGAATCACCAGAATTTCAAAAAAAGCTTGTTTACCCAAAAGGCAACTGTTGGTAAAACGTTCTAGCTTAAAGATTCTAATTTCTTAAACTTTCACTAGAATTGTCCGATAACTTCAAAAATTGGATCAACAAGGATAAAATTATCAAAACGCATATAACGACTGAACGGGTTGTTAAACGGAACATCTCAAAATACTCGTAGTCTAACATATATATATTCTACGTTAATAATTAACCTAATATATATAAGGACTTAATCCTTAAAATAATCCAAGATACACCAAAAATCGACCAGGGCCTGCGGTATTAAAATTCAAACTTTATTACCTAACAAGCATAATAACATACTAAATAGTCATATCCTTAAGTTGATTTAAAAACTAAACCCAATTTGACCCTCAATTGCAAGATTTAATAAAAGCCTAATTTCCAAACTCTAGGTTTTTCCCTAATTTCAAAAGGGTTTGTAATACCAAATTGATCATCAAAATATCATCATCTATCACTAATCAACACTGGTTTACAATATCATAATCATCTAATCAATAATCAACCCTTAAATCAAGATTATTACTCTCTTATTCTCAACATGGAATTTAGGCTTCTTCCCCAAATATAATTTATACTTGGATTAAAAAACTTAAAGGATGAAATTATAGCTCCAATGAAGAACCAAGGTGAAATCCACAAGAAATCCCCTCTTAGCCGAGCTCTAATCCCAAGAGAAAGTATTTTGGGGAATGAAATCGTTTTTAGGACATTTCATGATCTAAACTGAAATAGCGATTCTGCTTTGGCGGAATCGACTTTGCTAATGCGGTCATGCTTCAGTGGAAAAAGGGTCGTTGAGGCGAAGTCAGTTAAAATCCTGGAGGATCTAGGAGCGGGAATGAGTCTGCAGAGGCTCCATCGCCTCTGCGAAAAAACATCCACTGAAGTGAAAAAAATCCACATTACACCAAACCTGTATTTGCGAGCCAACCTCCGCGGAAGCGGATAGAAGGCCACTGACGTGGACACCAGAAATGAACAAATTAGAAACTAGACGATTCTCCACCAAACACCTGAAATGCTCCCTGAACCCCCCTACAAACCAACACATGTGACATCAAGGTAAACAATGCTACAAACTCGCTCACGCACTCGGATTTCTCATACGATTGAGCTAAGACATACTTTTAGATGAAATAACCCAAAATATCCATATTCCAAAATTTTGCAAATAAAGCCATAAAGTACATCTAAATGCCTCGAGAAGCAAACCAATGACTCGACTAAGTCATAAATGACCTTCCGGAACTACCGGAAGCGCCGGAACCCGAAAATGAACCCATATACTTAAAAGCCAACTCTAGGTCAAACTTATCAATTCTAAGGTATAATGACTCATTCAGTCGTTATGTATGTTTTGACCATTTTGCCCTCATTGACCTAATTCTCAAAGTTATCGGACGATCCTAGTGAAAATAGGAAGAATTAGAACCTTTAAGTGCAAGCATTTGACCAATAGTTGACTTTTGGGTAAATGAGCATTTTCCAGAATTCTGTCGATTCTATAAGGTCTGGAGGGTCGTTTATAACTTGGTGGGATAGGTTCGGTTACTTAGGCCCTCAGGAGTGATTTGACTATTGGTTGGAGAGTTTGTTTTAGGCGTTTGGGGGTTGACTCGATTAAACAGACCTCCGATGAGAATTCTAAGACCACGAATGAGTCTATAGAGTATTTTTACGTGTGTGTGCATGTCTGGTTTGTGTCGGAGAGGTATCGAGTGATAGTTGAATTTTGGGATTATGTGTTGGGAATTTTCTGATATCTGTTGCTCGCTGGAGCGAGTTGTAATGTGCCCCGGCGGATGATGAGATTTTGTGAGGGTCACCGTAGCAGGCAGTGAGCCTCTACGACAGACTGTTGGTTGTTAAGATGAGCCACTGTAGCGAGCAGCTTGAGCGCGGGCGCAGGCCCCGCTGCAGCGGGCGACGGGAAAATCAGAAACCCTTTTAAGTGTTAAATTAGACCCTTCATTTCCCATTCCCAAAATATTCCTACATAATATCTCAAGGGCAATTTCAAGTGGTTCTAGGTGGATTCTTCTTGGGGGTATGTCTCTTTAACCCTGTCTCCCTTTAATTACCTTTCTTAAGTTTGAATCAATAGTGGAAAAACCTATAAAACTAGTTAAAGAGGATGAGTTCTACCTAAATAGTATTTATTTGATTATCAAGCCAAAGTGTAAGATTAATTGATGGGTTTGACTAATCTAAGCATGGATTCCATTAATTAGTAACTAATAAGCTTGAATCTTCCATTATTGTTGAGAAATTGATTATGGAGAATCTAGGATTTATGCCTAATTTGGGGGGTTTTGCATTGTATGATGAAATTGACCTATTATTGAACTAATTTAGTAATTGGAGAGTGGATTTGAACTTCTAGAACATTGTATTGTCAATTTCACTCTCCAATTTACTATTTTACCCTTGTGGGGCCGTCTCGCCCTTTTTCCCATAATTAGTTTGGATTCAAAAAATAGTCTAGTGATATGGGTATTGTTAGTTTTCATTTCTAACTTATATTTCAATAATGACTAGACTTCGAGTACTACCGCGATCCTCAGAAAGGCAAGGCTCATGTAGGTTACGGTTTTACCTTCTTGGTTAGACTCCGGTTAGAAGCATATGTATAATTAGTAATTGTTGGAGAAAGCATATAGACCTTCGAGTATGAAGATAGGATGGAATACTTAGGTTGATACTGATGATTGATTGTGGTTGTTGTTTTATTGATCTTGTGGATCGTAGCCATGTGCATGATACTAGTCTTGACCGTATGTAGATGGAGGATTGATTCACTCTTAAGATGATGATTATGTGTCAATGTGTGGCACAGTTGACTTGATATATTCTCTTTGGCATTGATATCATTCATACATACATGAGCATGCATTTGGCTCGAGTTACTTATTTTTTATCGGGTTGCGTGTTCTGCAATATATACTTATTTTGGATCGGGTTGCGCATTCCGCAACATATACTTATATTGGATCGGATTGCGCGTTTAGCAATATAGGTACATGGACTTCACGGGTCCCTCATGGGTCATGACTGTTGGAACGTAGAGATATTCCGCTCGAAGCGTGTGTGTATCATTGCATTGCATATGCATTCATATTCTCATATTCATACATATTTGATTCAGACTTGGTATTTGAATATGTGATACTATTCTTGGATTATGTAGTGTTTATATCTGATTGTGAGCATGCATATCTTTCAGTCTCTTTCTTTATATATGTTATTTAACTGTTGTCGGCCTATGATACTTACCGGTACATAGTGTATGTACTGATACTACCTTGATGCATATTTTATGAGTGTAGAGTTCGTGACAGGATCCACTTCCTCTCCCCGTGACTGATTCTGAGGCTAGCTAACGAGCATTCAAGGTGAGCACATGAGCGGATTTGCAGCCCCGATGACTCTCTTATTAGTTTACTTGTCTTATTTGTATTATGAGATAGTATTCCACTATTCAGACATGCATTGATATTCAGACTTTCATTATGTATTAGTGGCTCTTGTACGACCTTAGACTTGAGGATTTATGTATTATTCCGCACTCTTTCTTTATCTATCTAGACTTGTTATTATTATTGATGGTTTGGGTTTACTTTACTGTTGTTCAAATTGTGATTAAGGAATAAGTTCGCCTACCAGGTGGGAAAAGGGTAGGTGCACATGAGCTCCCCAAATTTGAGATGTGACATAAAGTCTCTATTTTGGATTTTTCTTTCAAAAATTTCATAATGATATCTTGAGATTCGTGCCATCAATCCCCGTGTATTACAAACGCTACATAGAATCTATCAAAAAGATAATTTAGTCAAATAAAATCTTTAGCTAAAAATGACCAAACATGTGGTTATAATAACTTTAGTTCTTCTCGTTGCCCTGGTTCCTTCTTTGGACCATCAGTTTCATCACATCTATTCCAAAAAAAATTTGTAATCATCATAGATGAAGGCGTGACAAACTCTGGAAACACACCGAAGTGTTTCAACAAAGCTGTTATCATTGAAGGAAAGAAAATACTCCTCGCACTTGATTCATTTACACATGCCTTGATATTTGCATTGATGATTTTTCCAATATCAAGTGGCAAATCTAGACCTCATCACAATTGAGGTATTTGTATTTAGCAAGAGTCTGCAGATTACAAAACCCATTCACGGTCGATGATGATAAGAAATATTTAGTCCAAGTAAAACATTTCGCTCTCCATTAGGTTTCGTCACCCAATTTCCTTCCAATCAGGTGCAAGTGCAACTAATCAAATCTGAGTCATCTCGTCATTGACGGACTTTAAACCAAAAAAGTTGATTGATGCTCTCAGGTGAGAAATTGATTTTCTTTTTCATGACCACAGATTCATTAAGATTCCTATAGAATTCTAGAACAAGGTCCAAGCAAAAGTCTCCATGATGGACGACTCATCAAAATCACCATCTTCAGCACCCTTTTCTTTTATAATATTGGGACCCTTCAGTTTGCTTGAAGATTTACGAAGAGAATTCTTTTTGTTATCCATTTGAGATTTGTAGAAGAGATGAGAGTAAAGGACACAAGTAGAAGAAGATGAAATTAGGGCACACTTTTCTCTAGGAAAGGGACTTTATTTTATAAAATCACAAGTAGAGTAAAATATGAGAAAATATTGGGATTCAACATACATATTCAGGGATGGCCATTCTTCCGTACTTGAAAATATCTCCTTATTTTACGCCTTTCAATTGTACTTGTGCGTTCCATTTTTTATTTTTCACAAAATCTTATTGTTCTGATTTTTTTTAAGGGCTTCTTTCTTTGTAATATCCATAAATAGACAACCAAAAAAAACTAGATGCATTGTACCTTATGTTAAGTCAAAAATATTATCCTCAAACTAAAATTTATATCTAATCATCTATATATATATATTAAAAAATTATAGAATCCTTTTGACTTTCAAATTTACATTCACGGAAGAAAGCTTGAAAGAAAACTGTGATCATACATGTTCTATGTGTAATACATTGACTAATTTAAGACCTTATCAGTCTTTTGATTCTGATTTAAATTTAAATCAGTAAATTACCTGAACCAACAATTACTTTGCACAATTAAATGGTTCACTAACTAGTTACTTAGGTATAACGATCACCATAAAATTACTCCTGTGTAGGTGACTCTATTTTTGTAGAGGCCTTCATGTGATGTTTTAGTTGTACAATAATCTGGATATTAACCATATTAATTAGTTAAGTAATTTTCATGCAAATCAATGTTGGGCTTATGAGATTCCATTGCTTCACCCTCAATGACTACGGGTTAGAGAAAACAGTTATAGAGTTATGCATCTTCCTTACTCACGATGTGACGAGGTTTCATTTTATTTAAATACTTCATATTTATCTAAACATATATACACATCTACACATATATATATATTAATAGAAAAGTGATACTTATATAAAATTAAAGAAGAGATAGTTCTGAATTTAATGTCGTTAGCTCGACTTATTTTCTTGACTTTTTTTAGTGAATAAGGATGGTGAACACTTCCCTTTCAAAATGTCCATTGATGTATGGCTTGAGACGATGGCCATTCACCTTGAACTTTTCACCCCCTTCTTGTTGTTGAATTTCAATTACTCCATAAGGAGTGATACTTGCAATAATGAAAGGTCCTGTCCAACGAGATTTTAATTTTTCTGAAAATAGTTGAAGTCTGTTGTTGTAAAGGAGCACAAGATCTCCAATTTCAAAGCTTTTCTTTCTAATCAACTTGTCATGCCATTTCTTTGTTCTCTCTTTGAAAAATCTAGAATTTTCATACGCTTCCAATCTCATTTCCTCCAACTCATTGACCTGCATGAACCTATTCTTTTCAGCCGTTGTTAGTTCACAATTTAATGCTTTTAAACCCCAAAAGGCTTTATATATGTTATTGCTCAATTGGAAAATGGAAAGTTTTTCCAAAGACTATTTTGTATGAAGATGTTCCAATTGGCATTTTAAATGTCGTTCGGTACGCCATAAGGCATCATCTAACTTTAAAGTCCAGTCTTTTTGAGAGATTCCAACCATTTTTTCAAGTATTCTTTTTAACTCGCGGTTGAAAACTTCAACTTGCCCTTAAGTTTGAGCATGATATGGTGTTCTTGTTTTGTGAGTCACACCATATTTTGATAATAAAGAGAAAATTTGTTTAGATATGAAATGAGTCTCTTGATCGCTAATAATGACTCGGTGTGCCAAATCTAGTAAATATATTATTTTAAAGAAAATTTCACAATGTATGAGCATCATTGTTTCTTGTGGGGATGGCTTCAACCAATCTCGACACATAATTCACAACCACAAGAATATATTCAAAAGAATGAGAAGAAGGGAAAGGATCCATAAAATCTATTCCCCAGACATTAAATATTTCACATACCAATATTGATTGCAATGACATCTCATCTCTCTTGGTAATATTACATGTTCTCTAACACTTGTCACATTGTGCGACATATGCACGTGCATCTTTAAAAAGCGTTGGCTAGTAAAAATCAACTTGTAAAACCTTAAAGGCAGTTCGATTTGGTACATAATGTCCTCCGATTGAGCCATCATGGCAGTGGTATAATATTTTATTCATCTCTTCCTCGGGTACACATCTTCTAATGATATTATCTGCACAAAATTTAAACAAGTATGGTTCATCCCACAAATAATATTTAGAATTAGATATAAGCTTTTTTATTTGTTGGTAAGAGAGATCTTGGGGTGTCCATTTTCCAACCAAATAATTTGCAATGTCTGCAAACCAGGGTGGTTGAGTCGCAACTGAGTTGACAGAAAAATGCGTTCATTAGGAAACTCTTTCTTTTATATCAAAGGACTCAAGAGGAGGGTTCTCTAATCTAGACAAAGATCGGCTATCTGATTCTCTGTTCCCTTTTTATCTTTTATTTCAAGGTCAAATTCTTGGAGAAGTAAAATTTATCTTAACAATGTAGGTAGGGCATCTTTTTTTGCTAAGAGACATTTTAAAGTTGCATGATCAGTAAAAACAGTGACTTTGATTTCTATTAAATAAGAACAAAACTTATCAAGTGCAAACACCACTGCCAATAACTTTTTTTCTGTTGTGGCATAATTCAATTAAGCCTTATTCAAGGTCCTACTGGCATAGTAAATGAAACGGAAAATCTTATCCTTTCTCTGGCCTAACATAACTCTACATGTTGCATCACTAGCATCACACATGACCTCAAAAGGTTGGTTCGAATCAGGGACACAACTACAAGGGCAGTTGATATTTTTTTCTTAAGGGTCATAAATGCTTTCAAACAATCACCTGAAAAGTCAAATGTAATATCTTTCATCAAGAGGTTAGTCAGAGATTTTGAAATCGTTGAAAAGTCTTTTATGAACCGTCTATAAAAAGTCGCATGCTCTAGAAAACTTCTAATGCCTTTAACAGTCGTATGAGGGGGTAATTCTGCTATAAGAGCAACGTTTGCCTTATCAACTTCTATCCCTTTAGCAATGATTTGTGTCCTAAAACAATTCCCTCAGTTTCCATAAGTGAAGAATCATGTTTGTCTCTTCACATCTCTTAAGAACTATAGTAAAATGGTGAAGACAATCCTCAAATGTTTTGCCAAATAGTGTGAAGTCATCCATAAAAAATTTAACAAACTTTTTGGTCATGTCAGAAAAAATTGCTGACATGCAACGCTGAAATAAAGCAGAGGCGTTGCATAAACCAAATGACATTCTCCTATATACATATGTTCCATGAGGACATGTGAACGTTGTTTTATCCTGATCTTCTGGTGCTATTGGTATCTGGTTGTACCCTGAATAACCATCAACAAAACAATAAAAATTATATCTTGCGATTCTTTCCAACATTTGATCAATAAATAGTAAAGGAAATGATCTTTTCTGGTGGCATCATTGAGACGTCTGTAATCAATACAAACTCTCCATCCTGTGACAGCTCTGGTAGGTATGAGTTCATTATTTATATTTTTTATAACTGTCATACCGCCTTTCTTTGGCACTACCTAAACGGGACTTACCCAGGGACTGTCTGAAATAGGATAGATGATACCTGCCGCAAGAAGCTTTATGATCTCCTTTTTCATTACCTCCTGCATTGCTAGATTTTATCTCATTTGGGGCTGAACTATTGACTTGTAGCTATCCTCCATGAGGATTTTGTCCGTCCGAAGAGCTGGACTAATCCCTTTAATATCTTCTATAGTCCATCCTAAGGTTCCTTTGTGTGCTTTTAGTACTTCAATTAATCTTTCTTCTTAATCTGTTGTCAAAGAAGATGAAATAATTACTGGAAATAAATCTAGTTCAAGATAAACATACTTTAAATGAAATGGGAGAATTTTTCAATTTTTTGTTGAACTTCTTCTGGTTGCATCGCATTATTCTCATAATTTTTTTCCAATAATTCAGCTTCATCTTTTATGATGGGATCATCATGTGTAGTGTCTGATGTGACCAAACATCTTTCCATTGGATCTGAAGTTAATTGATCATTTCTGAATTCATCTCCAAGATCATCAAAAATGTCAATGGAAAAACAAGAAGACGATGTCTAATCTCATGAAAATCTTAATATCTTTTGCATATTAAAAATGATTATTTCTTCATCAACTCTCAAAATTAGTTGTCCTCGGTGAACATCTATGGTTACTCTACCTACAACAATAAATAGTCTACCTAAAATTATTGGTCCATTAGGACATTCCTTCATTTCAAGTACTGTGAAATCTATAGGGAAAATGAGCTTATCTACTCTTACAAGAACATTTTCAATTATTCCCTTAGATTTTTAGTACTTTGATCTGCAAATTGAAGACAAACACTTTTGTCTTTTATTTCACTAAGATTTAATTTCCTGAAGATAGAAAATGACATCGGATTTATTGAAGCTTCAGTATCACAAAGTGCCTTTTCAAAATATACATCTCCCAAAGTGCAAGGAATTATAAAACTACCTAGATCACCGAGTTTTTGTGGTAGCTTATTTTGAAGTATAGCACTTCATTTTTCGGTAAGCATCACCACCAAAACTTCTTCCAATTTTCTTTTGCTTGATAAAATTTCTTTTAAAAATTTAGCATACGATAGACATTGTCATGACCCCTTTTAGAAATCGTGGTGGCACCTACACCTTTCACACAAGTAGGCGAACCATTCCCAATTAAATGATGCGAATATAAATAAGAAATACGAAATTAACAAATTACTTAATAAATCTATCTATCATAATATAAAAGTGAAAATAAGTCTGAAAAGCAACGATACAACCCCCATGAATCTGGTCAATAATACAAGAGCTCTAATGCCAAATACATAAGTTGAAAAGGAAGGTAGCATAGTCAAAATGTCTGAACATGTCTCTCAGATAAATAAAAGATAGGAAAGAGATAAGAGAATCTAGGGGTATACCGGAAGGTAACATCCTCACCCTGAATCACTCAAGACCGTCGGCTCAAAATCAGCCACATTGTCCTGAACTAGTTGAATACGTTGTATCTGTATTAAAAAAGAATACAATAAGTATAGCATGAGTACACAACGCACCCCCATTCGCATCATAGGCCGACAACGATGGAAGATACACAAATAGAGATAAACACCAAGTTGACACCAAATAATCCTTTTTTTTCTTCTGAAACTCACATAATTTAACTTCGGGATCTATGACACCCATCCTCACAAATCCCACATAGAGCATACATAAAAGGGTAATTTAGTCAAATAAGTGTATGTAGCTAAAAACGACCGGAAAATCGTTACAGGCATTTGTAACAAAGCATCATTGAAAGAAATATTAGTGTGAATTTGTTTTAGAATTTACAATTTTTTTGCAAATTGACCATCAAGTTTTTCTCATTTCATTTGGGAAAAGGGAATTGTCACAGGGAGAAGGGTTATTTTTCTATATTCTTTTCTTTGACTTCTTTCTCTTTTGATCGTTCGGATGGTATTTCAACATTCTTACTCTTGTCGTACTGTAGTTCTAACATGTTCTTTTCTTGTCTGTCTCTACATGGTTCTTCAAGTTCTTACCTGACCACAAAGTGATAGTCTTAAGGTGATCTTTTGTATTTTTCTCTATATTGCTGGGTAAGGGACCTTGAATTTTTTTCTGACACAAGAGTTTTCAATTGGCTTAATTGAATTTTCAAGTTTTTAGAACTAAAAATTGACTCTCCATTTTTTCATCATTGGCTAATGTACTTGTCGAATCGGTCATCAAGACTTGAATGGGCTTGATGATGCCTTTGCTGATATGGGCCTACTTGTTGATATGGTCTGAAATTTGGTAGCCCGCGATTTTGATTGAAATTCAGGTGGACCCTGTACCGGTTGCTTTTGAAAGCTCTGGGAATTTTCAATAGGGGTGAGCGGGTCCGGATATCCTAACTTTTTTGAACTATCCGGATCCTACCCAATAAAAGATCGGTTCCTAAATTTACTAACTGGACCCTACCCGTAGCAATCATTACTCGGAACCTACCCGGACCCTGCGATTCTGGGTAGGTTCCCAGGTACCCGGAATCGATGTTTCTTTGTGCAAAATAATGCCTTCGTATATCAGTTTTGGTTTAGGAATAAACTTGTCTGCTTATCCTCTGAAAGCCAGTGCCACAAAACCCATAAAGAATCCTTTCAAAACAAATATCCCAAGAATGTTTCAAAGATTTGCTTTGGTTTTCGTTTCAACATTCTTTTTAAATAACTTAAAGGAGTACATAGTTTAAAAAATTCAGTTTTTCAGTTTTCTACCGCTTTTGGCTTTTTCTCTGCTTATGATTTTCACTTTGTATTATTTGATTTATTTCTTGATAGTAAAAGTGATTGTTCTGCATTTGGTTTTCCCCCCTTAAATTGTGTACTTTAGTATGGCTTTTTTTTCTTTTTTTATTAACTAAAAAATAATGGAATTAAAAAAGTAAAAATATTTAATATTTCATAGGTTTCGGGTATCGGTTCCGGGTCCGAGTACCCTGTCTCTATTTACCAAAATCGGAATCGGACCCGACATTGATCGGTTTCTAATTTTACTATCCGGAACCTACCCGTTATTATAATATATCTACCCGGATCCTACTCGTTAGTGTCGGTTCCGGTCGGGTATCTGGGTACCCTGTACCCGTGCTCACCCCTAATTTTCAGCATCGTTTGGATTGCTCCATTGAAAGCCCAAATATTTTTGTGTCAATGAATTACCAAAAGAGTATGGTTTATATCCGAGGACATTAACCTGCTCATCATTTTGGTTGGTTGCTTGACATTCGTGGTTTAGATAATTTCCTCTACACATGTCACAAGCCTCAACTTGACTTGACTGTTATATAGTTACCTGAAAAGATTCAAACTTTTGTGCTAAAGAAACAATTCGTTGTGTTAATGTATTTGAAGCATCTGCTTGATTTACGGTATCAACTTTCTTGATGATTACGCGGTCAGGTGGCTATTGAATGACATTTTCAGAGATTTTATTCATCATTTGCAGTGTTTCTTCTGTGTTTTTTCCCCCATAATGGAACCTCTTGCAGCTGCATCTATCACATTTCTAGAAGAAAATTTTAGCTTGTGATAAAACATATACAATTGCATAAGTTTAGGAATGTCACGATGTGGACATTTTCTTAGCATTGCTTTTAGTCTTTTCTATGCCTATTAAACTGATTCATCATCAGTCTTGCAAGAAATTAGAAATATCTTGTCTTTAACTTTGTGGTTTTAGCAGGGAAAAAATATTTATTTAAATTTTTTTGAGTCATCTGGTCCCATGTGGTGATAGACCCTTAAGGTAAACTCCGCAATCAAGTTTTGGCATCTCATTTTAAAGAAAAAGGAAATAGCCTTAACTTGATTGCTTTTGGTGATACTCCATTATATTTAGCAGTTTCAACTAATTCTAAGAAATCAATCAAGTGAACATAAGATCTTCACTTAAATCAACAATGAAGGTACATGATTGTTAAATAGTTTAAATTAATTCAGTCTTGATTTGAAAGTTGTTAGCTGCAACTGGGGGATTTCTCACACTAGATTCACAGTTGAAGAGATATTGTCTAGCGTAATCCCTTAGGATTCTGTGTGTTGGTCTTGGCGCCACTTCATCAAACTAACCTTCTAGAATATGTGGTGGTGTAATTTCTGGTGGGTTATTTCCATTTCGTGGTTGGTGCTGAAAGTATGTATGTTCTAGAGACAATCATTATTAGGGACAAATGTACTTGAACACATTCGTATTATTAATAAGATTAATATTTATGGCATTTGTGATTATTGAATTATTATTTGATTGTTTCTAATTATTCATTAATGTGTATCCCTTGAGCTTACATTGTCATTTAATAGAACGAGATATTGATGGTAGAGCATGACTCTAAAATAGCCTCGACTAATGATCATCGAGAATGGGATATCGATGATATGTTATAAGTCGACATGTGGTCTGCATCACATTCTTAGAGAATGTAATATGTCTCACCTGCTACTAGTAATGGTTACTAGTGATGGACACATGGATACTTTTGGAAAGTATTGGTATACCCTGCTGATAAACTATTTGTTATACATGTCTAAAGTGTTATTAGTGTGTGAGAGATGAAAATCCTTTGACTTGAGGTCAATACGCACCTTGTTTACAGAGTAATGTCCTTTGACCCTGTCCTAAGCTTAAACTCCTTATAGGATAAGATACGGCTTGTGTTGGGTGCATTATGATGTAAATTAAGGTGGTAGTTGAGACAAGAATGGGATTCATTCCTCGATTGGATATTCGAGAGAGCACTCAACTTTTCATTGATATTAGGTCGACCAAGTCATTGGCCAATGCAAAAAACATATTTAGAATTTGATCTAGTTGTCGACTAATATAGATGAGATAAAGTGATCAAGCCATTTGGATAGACACATGGCAAATCCTAAGCTTGATCGGGTGTGTCGCGAATGAAAGGAATTTATCATCTCACACAAAGGTTATATTTGCTGGATTCATGTAAACATACTTCACATATTGAGTTCGTCATACGGCGCAGTTTAGGAGTTCCGTCTCGATCTTAATTGGATTAGTGTCGATATGTGAAGGCCTATAAGGTCACACTATGTCGATTGTCTTTTCGGTCTAAGGGTGTATTGAGAGAATATTAAATATTCGATTTGGAACCGAGATATTTAAATTGATAATAACTATGGGATAATTTCTATTAGATGGAAATTATTTAGTTAAATCAAAATTGGATTTTGGATTTAATGTGCTGAATATATATATATATATTAAATGAAAACGGAAATGGATTTTTATGTAGGGCGTCGCGACGCTCGCTAGGTCGCCGCGCGCTGACCCCCCACCTGCCGCAGCCGAGCCCGTCGGACGCCCATCACACCTGCGGTTTTGGGCCAGGCTTAAGCCTAACCCTAAAACGTTTTCTGACCTAATTGTAACTATAAATACAACACTAAACCATTGTTTTAACATACCAATTCATAAACAATTCTAGACTTAGAGTCTAGGACGAAACTCTCTCGAACCTCTGCCAAGATTTCCTGGATTTCTTGACAGAGGAATTCATCATAGCATAATGCTTGCAGTCGAAGGGACAGTCGCGTGTAATCCCTAAGTAAAAGACTCCAGATAATACAACCTGTAAGTGTTCATATTTTATTTTACATTTTTTATTGTCATATAACCATACCACAAGAAATTGTTTGGTAAGTAGAACAAAATTTTGAACTTCTGCTATGCCTACTTATATGTTTTGAACCCAACAAAAACCCAACAGTGGTATCAGAGCCCAGACTGGTTCAATGGTTATATAACAATTGAATAAAATAATAATATGAGTTAATAATAAAATTAGATTAAAACAAGGCTTCTTGAAATCCTAAATATCTTGATCGAACGGTTAACCTTTTGATACCACCCTAAATTATATCCTACGCTAACTCTAGGAAGTCACTTCGTTATAACTCAAACTAAGCCAAAAGTGCAAATATCCGGCTCATTGCACGGTGCACGACGAAGAACGAGAATGAATGGATGATGGTCGATATGTGCGTTATTGATAATGGTGGGTGAGGATAAAAGATTTGTGATTTGATCCCTAAATTCGATTTAGGGCTCGAACGATTTTGAAAAATCAACAAATAAACATTTTGTCAGGACGTCGGCACCGCGACCTATAGTAAGGCGCCGCGGTGCTTGCTAGGATTTTCAGGGCGGCGTCGTGGCTCCATGGTGGAGCATCGCGGCCCTAATGCTTCGTTTCAAAATTTTGGACTCACTGGACAGTAGGCACCACGGCTCTATGGTGGAGCGCCGCAATGCTAATGCATTTACAGAAGCCGAAAGGTTTCTGCCTTTGCAGCACCGCGACGCTAATGCATTTGCAGAAGCCTTTCGGCTTCTGCCTCAGTGGCACCGCGACCCTAATGATTAGCGCCACGGCCCCACCTATCCAGAAACAAAAAAAAAAATTAGAGTTCAGAATGTTTGACCCAAGATTATTATTATACAATATATTATTTGATGAGTATATTGTTTATGTGCTAAATGTCAAATTGTTTGCCATTTAAATTACTAGAATAACGTCCGCAAATACATGTCTGGGTAGGCGACAACTAGTATTTGTTAAAACCGCTTAATATCATGATTGGGTAGGCGGTACCCAATATGTGCTTAGTCATTTGCATGATAATTAAGATGCTTTGTTGGACATAGCATGCTAGAGTTGATCTTGGTTAAAACCATGAATTAAAATGTTTCCTAAAATTTTTAATACAAGTCTCATTTGCAATGAACGCGTCGTCCGTTATAATTAATTGTAGTGCAAAATTCTTTTCAGCGAGATGAGTATTTATGCCACAACATTTGCTTCATAGATGCATGTTAAATGTAGAAGTGAGTGATAAACCTTCATGAGTATTTACACCATCGTGTTTGCTCTATAAGGCAAAACTCACTTAGATACATAATTGCAGTCGCATAACGGGGTTGACTTGTTAGGATGTCTTGGCGCCACAATGTCGTACAAGCCGAGGGACGCAGATCGATTGTTTAGAACATTCGGTCAAACAAGAGTTACAAATTATTTGTAATTGGTTTAGAGACCTACCGGGTTATGCTATTGAAGTTATCAGCCACAACAAACGCGGAGATAACATGAACCTGGATCTTAGCCCATTATGACCATATTTGATATGAGTCTGTATTCTTCCATGGGGTCGAAAAGTATGTTAAAATAGTGGGAGCTAATTAAACTAAAGACCATGTAAATTAGTTAACGAATGTGTTCAAAAGAAATTATATTAGAGTTTAATTTCAAGTCTATCTATATCTTCAGCTTATACAAAATGTCGAATCTATCACTGAAAATGTTGGTCAAGACAAACAAGTTGACTGGATCAAATTACCCTGACTGGTTAAGAAATCTATGATTGGTGTTAAGACTAGAAAGAATTGAGTATGTGTTAGACACAGTGTTCCCCATAGTCCCTGCTGAAGATTCTGCTCAGTATGCCATGTTTGACAAAGTGGCTTATCAGAAATATCTAGACGATGCTACCTCGACATAATGTGTAATGTTGTCCTCCATGACCTTGGATTTACAGAGGCAACATGAAAACATGGGCCCCAACGAAATGCTAGAACACTTGAAGAGTCTCTATGACTCACAGTCTCAGACAATGAAGTATGAACTGTTGAGGGACCTTTTCAAGTGTAAGCTGAATGATGAGGGTCAAGTGTCAGCACATGTTCTGAAGATGATTGGGCTGATAGAAAGGTTGGCTTCGATTGTAACGAAGCTGCCTATAAATGTCTCTATCAACCTGATCCTGAATTCACTCCCTGATTCATTTGAGAATTTCATTGTGAACTTCAATATGAATGGGACCAAGGCAAGTCTTCCAGAGCTTCACAATATGTTAAAGACCTTTGAATCATCTACCTCTAAAGGTAAAGTCATGCTCATGGTGGGCTCTTTTAGCAAGTTCAAACCCAAGGGTAAGAATATGCAGAAGAAGAAGGGTAAGACAGTTGCTGCACCTACAGTTATGAAACCTAGAGGAGGTGTTCAGAAAAAGGCAAAGGTATCTTCGAATGTGTGCCTCAATTGTAAGAAGAAGGGGCACTGGAAGAAGGATTGCACAGCTCCAGGAGGAGGCAAAGCACTAGGTGCTCCTGACTCTACTGGACAAGGTATGTTTGTCATTGAAATAAACATGTCTATAAGTAACTCTCACTGTTGGGTATTAGATACCGCTTATGGCACATTTGTAACAATGTGCAATCTGATTGACAGAAGAAAGGTTGGACCTTGGGAGGTAGACATGCGTGTTGGAAATGGAGCACGAGTGGATGCTGAACGCGTGTGAACTTATAGACTAGATTTACCTTCAGACTTTTATTTAGAACTAAATAATTGTTATTTTGTTCCCTCATTGACGAGGAATATTATTTTTATCCCAGTGTTAGACATTGAGGGGTTTTCCTCATTTATTGCCAATGGCAGTTATGTACTGTCTTTTAATGGTTTTATTTGTGGAAATGCTCCGCTTGTGGATGGTTTGTATGTTCTAAGCTGTAGTCGTGAAATTTTCAATGTGTAAAACAAACGAGCTAAGATAAGTAATCCAAGAAACCCCACCTACTTATGGCACTGTAGACTTGGTCACATCAATGAATCAAGGATATCAAAATTAAGAAAGTTAGACTACTTGGAACCATTTGAGTTGGAGTCATATGGTAACTGTGAATCTTGCTTGAGAGGAAAGATGACCAACAAGCCACTTTCTGGGAAAGGGGTGTGAGCCAAAGAGGTACTTGAATTGGTCCATACTAATGTATGTGGGCCACTTTCAACTCAAGCTAAGGGAGGCTTCCCTTACTTCATCACTTTTACAGACGATTTCACAAAGTTTGGGCATGTGTATCTTATGAAACCCAAGTCCGAAGCCTTTAAGAAATTCAAGGAGTACAAGTCAGAAGTAGAGAAGCAACTTGAAACAAGTATCAAGACCCTTCGATCAGATCGAGGAGGTAAATACTTAAGTAAAGAATTTCTGGATTACTTGAAGCTTCATGGAGTCCAATCACAATGGACACATCCTGGAATGCCACAGATGAATTGTGTTGCTGAAAGGAGAAATCGAACCCTATTAGATATGGTTAGATCCATTATGAGTTTCTCAGCTCTACCAACATACCTTTGGGGTTATGCATTGCAAAGCTCAATTTATATTCTGAACAGGGTTCCTTCAAAGTCAGTAGAGAAAACTCCATATTAGATATGGAATGGCAAGAAGCCAACACTTAAACATATGCGACCCTGGGGGTGCCATGCATATGTAAAGAAGATGCTTACTGACAAGTTGGAATCTAAAAGTGAGAAATATTATTTTGTAGGGTATCCAAATAGAACTAAGGGGTTCATGGAGAACATAAGGTAATTGTTTCCAGAAATGTAACTTTCCTTGAAGAAGACTATGTCTACAAGGAACAGAGCTACAATAAGATAGAACTTGAAGAAATTTAAGAACTACAAGATAACACAGAAGTTGAACCCTTGTCAAAAGACCTAGACAATAATTCAGTGGGAGTATTTGGTGAAGATTGGGTACTTAGAGTACGCCCTTCAGCCAGTGGGAGTGATGTGAGAGATAGTGCAGAAATGCAAGGCTCTCATACACAACCAATGGAAGATGATACAATAGTTGTATATCATTCCATTCAGGAAATACATGAAAATGACATTCCTGAAAGCTCTCAAGGTGATGGTTTTTCCAGCACACAAAGACCTTCTCACAATCAGAATGCAACAAACACTGAAACGCAGAATAATCAACTCCGTAGGACTACTAGGACTCATCGTCTGCCTGGAAGACTTAATCTCCTTGTTGAAACACACAATGAGATAGATATTCCCGATGAGGATGAACCTACAACCTACAGCGAAGCTATGTTAGACATGGATTCACAGAGATGGCAAGAAGCTATGAAATCTGAGATGGACTCGATGTACATCAATCAAGTTTGATACTTGGTTGATTTTCGAACAGGGGTTAGACCCATAGGATGCAAATGGGTATTCAAGAAGAAGATTGATGCATATGGCAAGGTACATACTTATAAGGCAAGATTGGTGGCTAAAGATAATAATCAACGACCTGGGGTCGATTATGATGAAACATTTTCACCTATTGCGAAAATTAAGTCCATTCGAATTTTGCTTGCATTAGCCGCATACTATGATTATGACATTTGGCAAATGAATGTTAAAACTGCTTTCCTCAATGGTAACTTAATTGAGGAGGTGTATATGATACAACCTGAGGGTTTTACATCCAAGACTAAGCCCAAAGCAGTATGCAAGCTACATAAGTCCATTTATGGACTTAAGAAAGCCTCAAAGAGTTGGAATATTTGCTTTGACAAAGCAGTCAAATCGTTTGACTTTGTTAGAAGCAAAGAAGAACCCTGCGTTTATAGTAAGCGCAAGGATGGGAGTATTTTCTTCATTGTTATATATGTAGATGATATATTAATAATGGGAGATAATAAGACTCTCATGCAATCAGTCAAGGAATGGTTATCCAACACCTTCATGATGAAGGACTTGGGTGAAGCCTACTATATTCTTGGAATTATGATCTATAGAGATAGACCTAATAGGTTGTTGGGGCTGTCACAGTCCATATACATAGACAAAGTGCTAAGACGATTCTCTATGGAAAACTCCAAGAAAGGAAGTCTTCCTATGGTCAAGACATCAAGTTATCAAAGAATGATAGTCCTTCTTCTGTTGCAGAACTTGAACGCATGAAAAGAATCCCTTATGCTTCAGCTATAGGATCTATCAAGTATGCCATGATCTGTACGAGGCCAGATATGGCCTATGCACTTAGTATGACTTGCAAATTCCAACAGAATCCTGGGGAAGAACACTGGAAAGCAGTCAAGAGTATTCTTAAGTATCTTAGACGAACTAAAGAATATTTCTTAGTGGTGGACAAGAGAAGCTGGTGTGTACTGGGTACACCGATGCTAGCTTCCAGACAGATCTTGATGACTTTAAATCTCAATCTGGATATGCCTTCATTTTCAATGGCGGAATAGTGAGTTGGAAAAGTTCCAAGCAAGTTACAACTGCTGATTTGATAACTGAAGCCGAGTACATTGCTGGATCAGAAGCTGATAAAGAAGCTGTCGCGATATCTGAGTTCCTAAAGGAACTAGGGGTTGTTCCAAGTGCCACTTGTCCAATAACGATTTATTGTGACAACACTGGTGCGATTGCGCAAGCTAAGGAACTAAGATCAACAAACAGAAATAAGCATGTACCGAGGAAATACCACATACTCAGGGAGATGGTGGAGACTGAAGAAATAAGATTAGACTATGATCTCGCAGATGATAATCTAGCTGACCCGTTTACTAAACCATTAAGCTTAGTTAAGCATAATGGTCATTTTGAAAATATGGGTATTAGATACATCAAAAATTGGCTCTAGTCCAAGTAGGAGATTGAAAGTATGTATGTCCTAGAGACAATCATTATTAGGGACAAATGTACTTGAACACATTTGTATTATTAATAAGATTAATATTTATGGCATTTGCGATTATTAAATTATTATTTGATTGTTTGTAATTATTCATTAATGTGTATCCCTTGAGCTTACGTTGTCATTTAATATAGTAAGATATTGATGATAGAGCGTGACTCTAAAATAGCCTCGACTAATGATCATCGAGAATGGGATATCGATGATATGTTATAAGTCGACATGTGGTCTGCATCACATTCTTAGAGAATGTAGTATGTCTCACCTACTACTAGTAATGGTTACTAGTGATGGACACATGGATACTTTTGGAAAGTATTGGTATACCCGGCTGATAAACTATTTGTTATACATGTCTAAAGTGTTATCAACATGTGGGAGATGAAAGTCCTTTGACTTGAGGTCAATACTCACATTGTTTACAGAGTAATGTACTTTGACCCTGTCCTAAGCTTAAACTCCTTATAGGATAAGATACGACTTGTGTTGGGTGCATTATGATGTAAATTAAGGTGGTAGTTGAGCCAAGAATGAGATTCATTCCTCAATTGGATATTCGAGAGAGCACTCAACTTCTCAGTGATATTAGGTTGACCAAGTCATTGGCTAATGCAAGAAACATATTTAGAATATGATCTAGTTGTCGACTAATATAGATGAGATAAAGTGATAAGCCATTTGGATAGACACATGGCAAATCCTAAGCTTGATCGGGTGTGTCGCGAATGAAAGGAATTTATCATCTCACATAAAGGTTATGTTTGCTGGATTCATGTAAACGTACTTCACATATTGAGTTCGTCATACGGCGCAGTCTAGGAGTTCAGTGTGGACCTTAATTGGATTAGTGTTGATTCAGTGTGGACCTTAATTGGATTAATGTTGATATGTGAAGGCCTATAGGGTCACAATATGTCGATTGTCTTTTCGGTCTAAGGGTGTATTGAGAGAATATTAACTATTCGATTTGGAACCGAGATATTTAAATTGATAATAACTATGGAATAATTTCTATTAGATGGAAATTATTTAATTAAATCAAAATTGGATTTTGGATTTAATGTGCTGAATATATATATATTAAATGAAAACGGAAATAGATTTTTACGTAGGGCGCCGCGGCGCCGACCCGGCATTGAGCCCAATCAGACTGGCCCACTACACCTCGGGTTTTGGGACAGGCTTAAGCCTAACCCTAAAATGTTTTCTAACCTAATTGTAACTATAAATACAACACTAAGCCATTATTATAACATACCAATTCATAAACAATTCTAGACTTAGAGTCTAGGACGAAACTCTCTCGAACCGCTGCCAAGATTTCTTGGCTTACTTGACAGAGGAATGCACCATAGCATAGTGCTTGCAGTCGAAGGGACAGTCGCGTGTAATCCCTAAGTAAAAGACTCCAGATAATACAATATGTAAGTGTTCAAGTTTTATATTACAAGTTTTGATTGTCATATAACCATGCTAAAAGAAATTGTTGGGGTAAGTAGAACAAAATTTTAAACTTTCGTTGTGCCTACTTATATGTTTTGAACCCAACAAAAACCCAACAGGTGCTCCATTTTCCGTCGTGACTTATGCTTTGAGAAACATATGTTTGTCCTTCCATGCGCAAATGAATAGATCTTTCAATTTCTGGATCGTAATAGGCCAACTCTTTTGTAGAAGAGCGGGTCATAAACTACCTGAGATTTATAAAATTACAACGTAGTAAAAAATAGTACAAGAAAAAAATTAGTACAGTAATATTTTAATAATAGTAACTATTCTTAACGCCAATTATAAATAATAAAAAAACGAGAACCGGAGCTACGAGAATAACAAATAATAGTACTACTACTAATAATAGTTATTGTAGTATTTAGTTGGTAATGATAATATTAATAAAGACAATAATAATAATGAACATAAAAGTAGGTTCTCAAATTAGTAACAAAACATTTAGTCTGAAATGTATGTCAATCCCCGGCAACAACACCAATTTGACGAGCGCTTAGAGCATAGGAAGTTGTAGCTCGTACTGTCAAATTATAGTAAAGTGTATATTATCGTTCCACAGAGATTGAAAAATCTATGCTACAAATTTGTAATATTTAGCTACTATTTGATAGAATCAAATTGATGAAATGAGAGTAAAGTTTTAGATTTGTGAGTTGCTTAAACAAAAATAACTTTCGGGAGATCTATATGTAAAAATAAAAGTGTTGGGAGTCGTTGAATTCACTTAATGATAATTTTATAATAAAATCTCAATCTCTACATATATTTCACTAAAGGATAATTGTTTATTGCTAAGACAATTATGTTTGCGCACTAGAAAGTAATCAATTAATAACACTCCTTGAGGTTGTGTATATTAACCGATATACGATTAGTTACGATAAGACCGAAATATATTTCTTACCTAGATTGTGCTAAAAAGTAGCAAAGATCTCTTGAGATTATCTTTACTGAAAATCTATGAAATTGCTTTCGACAACTCCTTCTTGAGAATTAAAATTGAAGTAGTCAAAAATTAAGATTTGAAATGATAGATATCTTAAAATTATCATTCATCCACAAATTTATCACTAATCATTATGTATCGATTTTGCTTCGTGAGAATTACAAAATCTTTACAAGAATAACTTAGCAATAAATTAGATAGACGCGTTGAATTAAAATCTAACATTCCAGCACAATATAAAAAGAAAATAAAAAAATCTCAAGTAAAAAACGCATTAAAATTGAAAAATTTATTATAAATATATATCAAGCTTTATCAACTTATCCCAACAAAAAGATCCTGGCCCTTGCTTAACTCCTTGTTCCGTAAACCGGTCGCTGGTAGATCTGATCGGATCCCGGACACGCGAGAGCCCAGCCCGGGAGGAATGCATGGTTCCCTAGCGCTTCATGGGACGGACGTTCGCAGTCCTCCTCCATCTAATCTAACCCTACCTCGTTCGCCTGCTGCTGCCGCGGCACAATAAGAGAATGAGGGAGCTAATCGCTTGCTTGTGCGGGCGAGGACCGCTCGGCTAGGGCGCGCCGGAGGAGCTCCAAGCCACTTGACTCGTTGGAAAGGGGCTGCTCGGTGAGAAGAAGCGTCAAATGATTTGGACGGTTGTCGCGGCGGCGGAGCAGAGGAGCCTACGGGGAAGGTTGGGGAAATGAGGAGCTAGACGAGTATCTGCGGACCCTCTACCCCATCGACTACATCTATCGCCGAACCAACCGAACATCCACTTGAAACGGCATAATCATCGAACCGATTGCAGCTTCATTGATGAATGAACGGTGCCTATACCTTTCTAGGCTCCCCAGTGCCGGCCGTAGCCGTGGGAGGTGGGATCTTAGGTGAGACCGTCGGTGCGCCCAACTAAACGCCAAATAAATCTCCATAAAACTTCCACATCCGAGATTCCATGTGTGACTAACTCCATTGAGAAATGCCCCTCTTGTACGCTAACGTTCTAGGATGGCAGGGTTGGTAAAACTCTCCTTGATTTATGGTAGCATTGCTAGTTGCTTTAATTTTTGATCGTACGCATATTCCCCGTCTAGTGAGTCGAGAAATAAGGGCTTACTTTGAAAGCTCAACCCATGTAACTTGTGATTCAACCCTTTTTTTTTCCCCGACCTATTCCCCGGGATCTATGTATGTGTATGATCATTTTAAAGCTCCACGCATGTAAGGTCTTGCTGGCACTGAGTGCTAAGCGCGCTACGACTTTTCTGTTCAAGAATTCTACTCCATTAAGAAATATTTAAATCTAGTAAAGAAAATGATTTTTATAATATTAACTATATTGCCAATACTTTCAGAAATTCTTAAGATTATAAGAATAAAGAAGGAAGAAGGGTGTAGAGACAAAACTTTAGAAAGTAAAGTAGCTATGTTGTTCTTTTTCCTCCGTCTCTACAATGAGAGAGTTGCCTTCTATTTATAGAATACATTCCTTCATTACGTGTTGAAATGTCATGCGAGGAAATGTATCTTGAGAAGATAGATTTTGAGCAAAATATATCTTGAGAAAATGTATCACAAGGAGATTATCTTTACTTCTTTCATTGTGAAGTGAATGTGCCACAACCTTCTTATTTTTTTTCTTTTTACTATATTCATGACTTTCTTATTTCCTACAACACATTGTTAGAAAACACATAGAAATTAAAATATAATATAATTTCTTTATTTAAAAATAGTATAATTTTAAATATAATATATATATAATAAAATTTTGAAACAATATAAATAATATTAAAACATGTAAATAATAAGGGTGTGTTCGGTATGGATAAAAATGTTTTCCACGGAAAATAATTTCCTGGAAAAGTGTTTTTGAATAACAATTGAATTTCTTACTTATTTTCTTTTGTTTAGTTAGTTAGTGTAAAATAAGTGAATTTCTTATTTATTTTTTCTACTTATTTTTTTCATTCGGTTGGTTAGTAGAAATCATTTTTCGAAAAATACTCACTCCGGCTCAACCAAACCCCACCCCACACCCACTCCACCCCCACCCCAACCCAATCACCCAACCCAAGACCCCCACGCAATCACCACCCTCGAACACACTTCATCTTCACCCACTCCTTCCCCGCACTACCACCCATCCCAACTCTAATCCCACACCACCGCTCCACCCAACCCCACACCCGCGCCCTCTCAAATTTTTTATTAATATATTTTATTTTACTTTTATTAAATTTTTATAAAAAATAAAAAAAATTCTTAGCCCATCCCGCTCCCCCTTGCCCCACCCAACCACAACCCCACACCAAACACAAAATTTTCATTTTTTATTAAAATAAAATAAAACATATGAAGTAGAAAATTCAGGAGGGGTAGGGTTGGTTATAATTTTTTTTCGTGACTTGCTACGATTCATAGGCAAAATTAGTGATATTTTTATCATACAAAAAATAGTTTAGTGACTTTATGTGATACTTGAGCAAAATTAAAATAATTTATATTACAAAAAATAATTTAACAACTATGATGTAAAATAAAGTCGAAGCGATCATCTATAAAATCAACCCAACATTTCATTAGTGCGAAGGAAAGGCATTGAACCCCTATTTTATTACCGGTTTATTAGGGTTACAAAATTATAACAAATATTATTTTAGGCATATGACAATTTTTTTTTAAAATAATGTTTTTGTTTTTGTTGTATAATGAGAAAGTTCTTTTGAGTAGTCTATACATATTACAAATTATCTTTTATTTGACTTTTCGGATCGATGAATATTTCATCAGTGCAATCTCATGTCTCTATATCTTAGCAGATAAAAAAACTTAAAATTCTAATTACAATATTATAAAAAACATTTGTGGGGGTATACTAGTGTAAATATTCCTTTTAAGGTATTTTGGAATTACTCAGATGATATTCAAGTCCAAAAATATAGCCATGAGTAGGGATGACAGGTGAGTATAATTTTGCGGATTCCGTACCGCACCCGTCTTAGTTGGGGCGGATATGTGTATAATTTTGACGGGTAGTAGGCGGGTATGAGTATTGAAACTGTACCCGTCACGGGTAGGCGGGTAGGTGATGGATTTGCAGTCATACCCGCCCCGCATCCAACCGCCTACCCGCCCGCCTTATACTCGCCCTAAGCCCAAAATATTAGCAGCCCATAAGTCGTGTCTTCAGCCCATAAGTCACGACAAATCTCTCATTCTCCAAGAAAACTCAAAACCCTACGCTTGTTCAGTCCTTCACGCCTCCCTCTCTCTCGTTCTCCTTCACGCTGTCTCTCCTCCCTCTCTCATTCTCGACGTCTCTGCCTTTTTCTTTAAAGGAAAAATCACAAACTTTTTTCACGAACCACCTTGACGTCTCTGCCCTTTTCTTTAAAGGAGATGCTGATGTACTTTGGGGTTGTCTTGGTGAGGTAAATTTTTGTGCATTTGTTAAGTTTTACCTATTGGATTTGTGGAGTTCAATTGAAAAAGTTGAAAAACTTTAGCTTATATAGCTGAAATAATATCTGGGTTTTGTCTACATTTGTAATATATAACTATTTGGGTGGATAATTTTTGAGTTTTCTTGAAAATTTTATTTTTTTGATTCTTTGTTGTAAGGGGGAAGAGGTGAAAAAAATGGAAAATTCTAATGGTGAAAAAATTCGGAATTCTCCTCCATCTCTCCCAAAGAAAATGAGGCCGTGTCAATATTGATTCTTGACTCAAATTTTTGGGATAATTTTTGGAATTTGAATTTTTGAGATAATTTTTGGAATTTGAATTTTTGGGATCATGTTGATCAATAATTAATCACAAATGAATTGATTATAAAATATGGCAGACGGGTACAGACGGGTATTGACAGGTGACGGATATCCACTTAGGTGGTGGAGCGGGTGTGAATTTAGGAATATACCCGCCTAGGCGGGTATGGATGTGAAAATTGTTCCCGCCACGGATGGAGAGTATAAAATTTTCTGACGGATACGGATGCGGAGAAGGGGCCGGCCCGTCCAATTGTCATCCCTAGCCATGAGACCCATCTTAAGTGGCAATATAGAAGTATCAAGATCTTTGTTTGAAAGTATTACAGATTTATATTCCGGTCAATCTTTTAAAATCAGTTTATTTTAAAAAATATTTTTTCAAAAAGTACTGAGAAGTAATTTGTGTTTGATCTGTTAACTTAAAAAAAATGCTTTTAAGCAGTAATTAATATTTGATCAAGCTTTTAAAAAATGATTAAATGTATCTCTTCAAAAGTGCTTCTATGAAAAAGCTACATTTTTAGCTTAGGTAAATGTTTCTACCACTTCCCATAACCACTTATTTTCTCCCAAAACTTTGCTAAAACACCTCACTTTTTTTAAATAAAAACTTTTGGCCTCACAAAAACTTAGCCAAATAGGCTATTATTTTATTTTATTCAGCAACTAGTAATGTTTAAAATAATTATTTAATTTATAATCTCACAAATAATGAATTTCTTTGCTAAGAAATAACACAAAAAAAAAAGGAGGTAGCTGTCATAGAGGAAAATCATAACATCTCAAACTTTTAGGTATAATTTCACTTCTTTTTCAAAGAGATACTAGTACAATTCATGTTTTGTCATTATCATTATTTCCCCTTTTGACTACTGAAAAAGACAGATGCAAAAGAGAATACAAATTAATAAATTATTACGAAGAAAAAGAAAAGTAAACAACCAATAATAAGCTAAGGTTCCATTAACACCTTGTTTGGATGGTTGTTTTCCGTGATTCATTAGTTTACATATGTTATAGTATGATGTTATATTGTATTATACTGTATTAATGAACATAATGTTTAGATAGACTATATCGTTTGTTGTGGTTTAATGATATTTTTATCGTTTGATTTGATTGTATAATAACATGTAAGTTTACTAAAATATTTTTAATTAATATAACTATTAAAAATATCAATAATTACTAGAATAATCCAATTAAAAGATGAATAATAATGTTGATAGTTACTTTGATTTGATGTTTGTGTTCATTAGTCTTGCTTTCTTTTATATTTTGATAAAGTAAGCTAGCTGTTCCAATTAGTTCCCTCGGCAAATAGCCGGGAACTTTCACGTCTGCTTCATTTTGATCAATATTATAAAGTGATCGTTTATGTCTTTAGTACCCTACTATTCAGACCAATGAAACAGTTTAATCACAGTGTTTGTTTAAATTGAAGAGGCAGATGAACAAAATGAAACTAGGGTAAAAGATAAAATATGAACTTTAAAAAATAAATGGAAGTATAATGTGTAAGTGAAATACGTTAACAATACAAGAATCATCAAATCTATAGTTACAAAGAGAAGTTTTCTATGGTTATATAATCACGAAATTACAATAAATTTATAATATCATACAATATAATTTTAAGAGCAATGAAAAGAAATATGATTTCGTAGAAATCATACATTAATGCACCAGGGGGGACACCATCCAAACAGAGGGGGGGGGGGTAAGAATCATGCTTTACCTTCATAATTTTAATTCAATGCCAAAAAATACACACAATATACTTTTCATATAATCTTCCAAAAAATCAGTAATAGTGAACCTTTTTTTTTCCCGATTAATGGATATCTTCTATAGCCACATGATTTTCTTTAAAAAATGGATATCTCATCTGTGCGGTCCCAAGTCCCAACATCTAAGCAATACAAATCTCATCATAAAAAAAAAGATGAAAAATATTTATTTAAAAAGAATAAAAAAAGAGAGAAGAACATTAAGATCAACTACTAATTTGTATTTTCGTTTATGGGGAAATCGCTTCCTTCACCAAATAGAATCCAAGATTTTGCGAGAATAATTAGCTCCAATAGAATCCAAGTCAAACCCGCATCTAGAATTAGCAGGTCGGTGGTCGACGGCGAATCATCGGAGAGGCAGAGGCGCCTGAAATTGAAGAAGAACATGGAAAAAGCAAGCTCTAACTCTAACTCTAACTCTAACTCTAATTCCAATTCCAATTCCAATTCGAATACATCTCCGTCGGTCCAGCGTAGGGTACCTCTTGCTGACGTGGTGGCTCACTCTGTTAAGAGGTGGTTTCAGGATACTCTTAAGGAGGCTAAAGCTGGTGATACTAATATGCAGGTCCTTGTTGGTCAGATGTATTTTAGTGGCTATGGTATATCCAGAGATGCACACAAGGTGTTCAGACTTTTTTGCTTCCTATCATCTTCTTTTATTTATTACTTGTCTTAGTTTCACTATATATAGTTGCTCATAGGTTGCTATGAATCTACAACTTGGTGATTTATAAATAACCTAGTGTATAAATTCATGTTTTCCATTGACAAGATATGAACAGAGAAAACCCCCAACAACAACAACAACATACCCAGTGTAATACCATAAAGTGGGTCATAAAGTGGGGTCTGGTGAGAGTATTATGTACGCACACCTTACCTCTACCTTTGTGGGGCAGAGAGTTTGTTTCCGATATACCCTCGGCTCAAAAAAAACATAGTAAATGTGAACAGAGAAAAGCCCAATGAAACATATTGTCTGAACTTAAAACTGCTCTTACACTTGAACTTTTACCCCGTTTATCTAATGCTGAATTGACGACCTATTCTAAGTAAGAAGAGGTTTTTAGATTTGAAAATAAAAAGAAACAATTTTATTGACAATTACATATTGTCTATTTTGTTAGAAGAGTCCTCCGAATATTTTGGTCTTACATTTGTTTCGATAACAAGGGTGAAAATCGGATAAATGACTGAAAACAAATGTTTATCATTGTGAAGCACATGAAATGCCTTCAAATTTGAAATTCAAGCTCGTGTGTGCCTTATAATACTAGAAGAAGAAACCCATAATTAGGAGAATGTGTCCATCATGTCCAGTTGAACTTGATTTCTTTAATGATTCAAGAGAAGGAGAACAAAAAATAGAGGGTGCCTGCATAATTTAAGTGCTTAGTTTCTTCTTAATGAAACTACACATAATTAAGAGGATGTACCGTCATGTACGTGCTTACTTATGACGTCTTTAATCCGAGAAGTGAAAAACCAGAGTGTTGCCGCTCAGTTTCATTTATATTGACTAAAAGTTGTTCAAAATTTTCAAAGCAGTCAAAGGAAAATAGCTCCACTCTTTCCTTTGCCAGAATTAGAGTTTTCGGTTTGCTGGAAACATTGACAGTTTTTCAGTTTTCTGCCTCTATTTGTTGTGTCTGAGGATATGGGAAATGCTTCTACTGATTGCTCATTTTGGGTACAGGGAAGAGCTTGGATTAGCCAAGCTTCAAAGAGTCGTTCGTCGGCATGGAAAGTGAGTGATAAACGCCCAGGTATGTGGACTTTCTGCTCACTGAATATATTGGTTCACTGTTATTGTGTGGTGTTCATCTATTCTTCTTTTTTAGGCTATAATGCCAGTGATTCTGATTCTGATGATACTGTGGGAGACGCAAAGCAAACTTGAAGCTCTTTTTATTGGTAAAACAAGCTATGGCATCGTAAGTTCCATTGCGTTCATTGCACACACAAAATAAAGGGTCCATTGAATTCATTTCTTTCACTCTTGTTGTGCAAACTTTTGAGCTTACGGTCTTGTTTTACTTTTGCTCTAGTTGTTTGGAAATTGTTGCATTTGCTAGGTATTGAACTCTGTATGTTTTAGTGTATGATAAGGCCACTCTATCTATATTACTTGATATTTGAAAACTTCTTTAGCAGCAAGTATTTATGTGACATTATGGATCCTCTAAAGACCATAGATTTGAGTTGATTTATCTTTCACACAAAATATCTCAATGATTTGAGAGTTTTTACAGTGTACATGGGGTTGATCTACGTTATTTTTTGGGGGTGTATATCAAGATGTTTTATTAATATTGAACAAAGATGGTGTCAAATTACATGCAATTGTAAATACATCAAAAGAAGGGGAGGCCTTGGAGTAACTGGTAAAGTTGCTGCCATGTGACCAGGAGGTCATGGGTTCAAGCTGTGGAAACAGCCTCTTGCAGAATTGTGAGGTAAGGCTGCGTACAATAGACCCTTGTGGTCCGGCCCTTTCCCGGACCTCGCGCATAGCGGGAGCTTAGTGCACCGGGCTGCCTTTTTTGTAAATACATCAAAACTATAGTACGGGATTTTGCACCAAGAGCATAAATGGAATAAGAGAGAACTTTGAGCCGTCCTTATGTGCTTTTCCGTACCTTCAAAATTCTGCCGTTTCTTATGTCTCGCCGAATCATCCAAAAAATGCAAAAAGGAGCTACATTCCACACTTTTTTCTTTATGTGGCTCAGCTTTCTTGTCCTACTTGTGACAACTTCTGCCACTGTAATAGATTATACTCATGATTAATTATATAATGAATAAGTTCCATTGCAAAATTGCAATTTTCTAGCTGATGATCCTCCGGTTACTTTTTACACAAGCAACATCAACTGACTACTATTCAGTTTACCCCCATAAGTTATTTGGAGTCAAGATAGCACCCAGTCTGCGGCTCTGCACCCTATGTAAAGAAAGCCACTTCCGTAGGTGTCTTAGTTTTTCACAACATCCATGTGGGCCTAATATCACCTCTTTTATAAAGCTCTTACAGTACATTTTCATTGAAACTTTTTAGATTATGCTTTTTCTTTAGATCACTGTGTTGAGCTCTCCAAACTGAATGTGACTTTAAGCGCTCGTTTGGTTGCATCAGTGATATGTTTTAATACTGGTATAAAATCCCTCATTAGCTATACAATGTTTGGTTAACTTTTTATTCTTGCATAAAGTTCGGCATTACACAAATACATTGTTTGATTGTTATTTTTGTTACCCTCTTAAGTAATACTTGCATAAGTTATGCAGGAATTTATGTTTTTTTATGTGGATAGGAAGTGGAATAAGGGGATTAGTAATACATAGATTAAAACAATAAAATGACCCCCATGTATTAAACAAATTTGTAAGAGTAAACAAAACATATATTTTAATCCATACGCTGAACAATTCATGTATTATTATTCCTTGCATTATAATTCATCTATTACTAACCCCCACATTACAATCCATGCATTACAATCTCTACATTATTAATTCCTGCATAACTTGTCTCTAAACCAAACGACCCCTACTTTTAAGAAGAAATTTGGTAATGCCTCCTATTGTGAGTCATGAATAAGTCTCCTAATGAGATGTCCCGTGAGATTTTGATGTCCATCTCTCTGTATTAGTCAGCTAGCATGGCTTAGTAGTTGTTAAAGAGAACAAAGTGAGAAACTTTTGTTTAGGGTCATTCTCCACGCGAACGTCCAGCCAAAATTGCATATAGTTGATGTTACCCTCCCCATAAAGCTTGATGAACTTAGAGAACTCTTTTTTCTCTTTTATGATTCCCTTCCACAAGCATTTTTCATATGTAGTATGAGAACCAGTTGTGTTGTCTACATCCGTACTTCGCCGGAAGCAGAACTAACTTCCTCCACATGGAATCTTCCTTGCATGCAAATCTCTGTAGCAATTTTCTCATGACAGTTTGGTCTAAAGTATATGCTTACAAATGCCCATTCTCCTGTTTTGATTGGGGCGATGATCTTAATTCGTATCTCATCCTACAAATGCCGTCTCCTTTCTTCATTAGTTCCACTCCAGAAAACGTCCTGTAGTTTTTCAGTCCTCATGCTAATCGATGCTAGAATTGTAAACAATGACATGAAGTATGTGGGGATACGTGTAATTGCCGCCTATACAAGAAATATTTGGTTGCCCTCAAACAAGGAAAGTGTTTTCCATCCTTCCAACCTCATTTCAATTCTCTGTATCACTGATAGTCTCAGTTCAATGTCCTTGAATTTTCCTCCTGGAGATGGGCCCATATTATGTAGACGGAATGTTAGCCAACTTACCCCACAAGCTCATGTTAATTCAGGAGTGCTTTGTACTTCTCCAATCAGTAATAATTCTGCATTTTCCAGGTTTACATGTAGTCCAGGTACAACTTTAAACCACATCCTGTTCTGCACGAGAATCTTACCTGTCTTATATGTGCTCTAGAAGTTGAACACATCATCTGCTACTGAAGACCGAAATAGAGATATCTTTCCGTTCCTCCACTAAGTACCTCACTGTTGCTCAACCTCTAGCTATGGGTTGTTCCACCTATCTACCGACGATGACAATAGGTCTAATACCTCCACTCTAAATCAATATATCTATATTTCAATTGCTAATTAGTTGGAGTCAGCTGGATGAATCATCTATATTCATCCTTCTTTATTTAGCATATTTAATTTCAAACTGAGTAATTTATCTTTTAAGGCAATTCGGGTTCTCAGTTCTCTAAATCTCTCACTTATCCCTGCTCAAACATACAAGTTTTAAACCAGAATAAAAAATTCTTGGCAGATATATGATCGGATGCAAAACTAGAGAATCTCATATTGGATATTCAATGATATTTTCACCTCTTATATTTTGCCCCAAGTCCTTCCTGTAAAGGATGTATAATAAGAAATTCTTTTTTAATGGTCATAGACCTTTGTGATGTTAATTAGTAATGCTGGTGTATCACATCTCAGCCTAGAGTCTATTCTCTCATTAGCAAGCGTACTTGCATCCAGAGTTTCTTTCCCTCACAAAAGAATGTGCATTTTGATTGCTCGATGTGAGCTTATATCCATTACCGACCTCAATTTTACTGACAACACCTTTGCCACAATCGAGTTAGAAGTTACAAATCTTTAATATGCACCTCCCCTCCTCATTGGAATCACGATTATATATGAGTAACTAAAGCTTCTTCCTCACCAAGGGTGCCAACTTTTGGAAGATTCTTTTATGAGGAATAATACCTTGTGAGGGTGCTAAATTCAAGATGAACAAAAGTTCTAATCTTCCCAGTCCATCTAATATGGTGACGAACTCCCAACAATCGTGGGGAAAACCACTACTTCTGAAAGTTGAACACAAAAAACAACTATTCAGCATATGCTCCAAAACAATTAAAACAAGAGCATCCTCTCACAATCATTATTTATTGGACCTTTCCATTCTAATACTCTATTCGAGAGTTAATAATATTTATCAAATATGTTCCTATCTAACGGAATGTTGGATAGTTAAGACCTCCCATATTCGTAAGATGAAAGTTACGGAAATGAGAATGTTGCGATGGATGTGTAGACACACTAGGAGAGATAGATTAGGAATGAGGATATTCGGGACAAGGTGAGAGTGGCCTCGGTGGAGGACAAGATGCGAGAAGCAAGACTGAGATGGTTTGGTTATGTGAAGAGGAGAGATATGGATGCTCCAGTGCGGATGTGTGAGAGGTTGGCTATGGATGGGTTCAGGAGAGGTAGAGGAAGACCGAAGAAGTATTGGGAAGAGATGATTAGACAGGACATGACGCAGTTTCAGCTTACCGTGACATGATCGTAGATAAGTGGTTATGGAGGACTCAAATTAGGGTAGAAGGCTAGTAAGAGTCTCATTTATCCGTTTATACTAGTAGTCGTAGTATTGCACTATATTTTCTTGTCCTTTGACCTCTACTATTATTTGTTATTTCTTGTACTTTGATTATCTCGTCTCTCTGTGGTAGCTACCGCTCCTTTCTTTTCCAGACAGCTTATTCGCTGCCGTTATTTTCATTTTCATATTGTTGTGAATTGCTTATCCTCCTCTGACTTCTTTTGGTGCTTTCTCCTGAGCCGAGTGTCTTTCAAAAACAACATCCCTATCTTAGGGGTAAGGTCTGCGTACACTCTACCCTCCCCAGGCCCCACATTGTGGGATTTGTTGTTGTTCCTATCTTACAGAATGCTATGGGATCAAATGACAGTTATTGTTGGGAAATTTTCTGAATGAAATGAAAATAGGATTTATATAAAAAAGATTTCCCATTCCTTAGCCGGAAAGATATATGTCCATGAAAGAAGGATTAAGGATCCACATTGGTGGAAGTGATCCTTCCACTTCATCAGATAATTGTTTACCGCGTCCTAATCATGTTTGGAAAATGTGTTAGCGAGACCATTTGGTCGAAGTGCTTTATCACCCGAGCAACTCTCTAAAGCATGTTAGATGTCATTATCAAAACTCAAAAGGCTTTTTCTTTTTGGCTAATACTCTGCAATTCAACACCTCCATGTCTGGCCTCAACACTTCCTTATGTAGTGTCGGTAAATGTTGTAGAATCTTTTCCCTAACTTGATTATCCTCATGAACACCTGTCCATTTATTTAAATTTGTATATTTTCAAGGAAGCTATATCTTTTACGAGCACTAGGCATGCCACGGAAGAACTTGATATTGTATCTCCTTTTCTAACCAATTCATGGGGGGAACTATTTCGAGCAACATCTTTCCCAGGCTACCTTTGATATCCTTTTGTGGGGTCTTGTCATCATTAGTCTCCCCATCATGCTCCTCTTTCATTTTCAGATTGCTCAATTCAATTGAACAAATTTTCAATGATTTTCTCTGCCCTTGCAAACAACTTTTATACGACTTTAACAAATCTATCCTTAATGCTCTTAGGTTCTTGAAGCTCGGCACTCCTTCAACTGAATAGATGTTCCTTTAATCTTTAACCATTGTTTTGAAGTTTTGCTGCTGTAATGATGTATTTTTGCATCTGAAATATGAAAGGCTTCTGTATATCATTTGTTGTGTAATTAGTATGACCAAACTCAGATATTGGTTTAGGCAATTCAAGAAGCTATCTAATTTATCCATGTAGATATAGGAATTTCTCATCCCGCTTAGTGGTATCAGAAGTCTTTCAATTCGAGAAACTCTCTTCCTATTCATCCACATGAACTTGTAAAGGCACGTCGTTAACCTTTGTGGTGGATCGACGAGAGTGCGCCTAGCCAGGAGTGATGATTCGGCCAGCAACAATGCCATATTCCATAGATAAGCAAGAAACTGAAGCTTCTCTTTTTACTTTTGATGTACTGCGCATTCGGCGACCGGCAGAAGTGCTTTTATAGTTTGTTATGGACCAACATATGGAACGAAGAAGCTTGTTGTTGCTTTCTGCATGCCAGCCGGTCGACGAGAGCAGTCCTGGATCAAACTCTTCACGCAAGGAATAAAATACACTCTTTTCTTTGAAGGACAGTTGTCCTGTCGGGTCTAATCACCTTACCTTACCCCACAAGGCATGATATCATATCCATTTTGAATGGTTTCATTCTATTGTTGCTATCTAGTAAAAGACTAATCTTTAGAAATCCGTCGTGACCTCCTTGCATATAATGGTGGTATCCAGGTCAATTTGACCTTACCTCGACTATTTCCCATGCACCGACTATCTCCTACTAGCACTTGTACTAGGTAACTCTGTCCACCAAAGCTTAAACAAATGAGAAGAATTCACCTAGTGTTTTACTACTTTTGGGATTTGAAACTTGGTCTCCCGTGATTTCCATCTTACATTATTGACCTCTTGACCACACTCTTAGGTGCTGTCACTGCAAAATTTTATCCGAGTGCAATTGGTTGTCACCTAAGCTATTAGCCTATTTGATAACAATCACCTTAAGGGTTCAAGAATTGAATAAAGAAGATTAAAGAACATGCCGAAGCTAAAACAAGAATTTAGAGAACACGAAATAAAGATAGAAAGAAATTCAAGAACGAGTTAAGATTACTAAACTAAGTTCTTGATTTGTTTCTCTAGTAAAAGTATTTATTTTCACAAACTACTTGTTTACTAGGTTCAAATTAAGGGTTCTTAAGATCTTTTCTTGAACTCGTTCTTAAAAATTTTCTTTCTATGTTTGTTTCGTGTTCTTTAAATTCCTGTTTTACCTTCCACTCCCTATTACCCAGGTCAGTTGTCTTGTATGACAATATGACACAGTTGCTGACTCCATGACTTGTGTTTGGTTCCAAGTAGAGGCTCTTATGTATATCAGTTGTCGCAGTGAAAAGGTTTGCATGACTTTGTTGCGCAACATATTCTTAGATGCCCATTAAATAATATATTAGGTTTCGGTGAGAGGGACTAGTAGGTAATAAGCGAGAGAAATGTTGATAGTTTTCTTTGCACTGCATGTGAACATGGATGGAAATACAACTATTGCCTGCCATTCTTTAGAGGGCCGGGGAAACTACTTTTCGTTATGGTAGTCCTTTTGTGGGGTTGATGAGGGGAGTAGCCTGGTAGCTTCTCCAATTATCTCAGTAGAAATGAGGCAAAATGTTAACTTGTACTCACAATATTATTTTAACAACCTTTTCGAGTCTCTTCTGCCCACGGGCACATCATAATTTTCATGTTCAAAACTTTATATCATATAATACATTAATTATAATTTTCTTCATGCAGTGAATTTTGGTGCTATGCCTATGCCAGCCGCCAATCCCCTGCAGTTTGGTAACGTAGCAGACGTTGAACTGGACTTACTGTTCTGATCTCCGTGATCTTTTTTTTTTCTTTTTTCGAAGTACTCGATGTCCATAGTGTTATTTTCACCGACTGGACTGTTAGCATATCACATTATTTATCATTAGTTGATTTTCTGTGTCATGGTGATTTGATCTTGTAATTCTGGCTTTACTGGGAAGAAAACTGATAAGGTAATGATTCTTTGTTTAGTTCATCGAGCCAGCTTCAGTGGGATTTTTCCTTTCAAGTCGTGATGTTGAAACGTCAAGTTGCTTTGGTGTTGTTGCATGCTAATAGAGTTGTCCATTTGTGGCAAACATTGAAATATTTTGTAGTTTATCTTGAAAGCGGAACTTAACTATGAAATGACAAGAAGAAAAGAGGAAAACTTTATGATGGTAATGACCTACAACAACCTACTCCGTGAAATCTCACAAAGTGAGTCAAGAAGGAAATATTATACATATACAACAAGGAATGCACAATCACACAATACATTTTGCTTCCTTGGAAGTAAATTACTAGGAGCATGTGGCATCTCCATTGCATCTCATCTATATCAACACAATTTAATCTGGTTTGAGAATTCAATGTAATGTTACTGTTGCTTACTTATGCTTATGCCTTAGCTTTGTTGAAGCAATTAGTTTTCAAGAAAATCATAGCTTTGCTGAATCAGTTATTCAGGAACGTTGGTTTTCACGTTTCTGTTTCCTCCACACCCATGGCATTTATGAAAACGCAGATTGCCTTTTGTAATTCCGGACGCTTGTCACACGCGGTATAGTGCCAAGCCAAGCCCTTCTTCAGCATCACTTCCTACATGAGAAGCCAACTCAGAACTAGTAGAGTCAATTGAATTACTGGGAGAAAGTATTGTATCAGGTTTCAATACCTGTGCAAATATGCCATTGCAGTATATATCCCCAACACAGCGGCCATAACGATCCTCGTCAAAAACTAAGACCCTTGAACTCTTACCCTGACAAACTTTAGTCAGTTCTTCCTTGGGCTCTTTGCCATATGGCATTGCACTTTATGGTGCATCTATCCCCCTGATTTCTTCTTCATTCGTTATTTACCAATTTGATAAATATAGCAGAATTGTAAAGAGATTTTCCGAGGAGGTGTTTTAATACCTTAATCTGATCCTATATTTTCGAGCAAGAACTTCCTCATGGTTCACTGGTATCACCCTGTGACAGAATTATCGGGTACTATTGTAAAGGAGTAAGAGAAGTAAATAAATATTACAAGTGTTCGAAAGGATAAACAAATAGCCAATTTTCAGAACTGCCGCAAAGTTGTTGAGTCTTGAATCTTAATAACCTGAAATCAAGAAACACTAAATTTGGATGGTTACAACTGTGTGCTGAGTCGAGTGATTGCACTTTGTCCTTAAGACAAGATTGCCCCATATATATGCTTTTATGTTAGCGGACAATAGTCTCCCAAGATAAAACAACACTTTAATCTCAACACTACAAAGCAAATAGGTTGAGTCTGACGAAGAAAACAAATACGAATCGACTTGCTGAAGAAATGAAAAAAGAAGGCAGAGTTTCTGTTTTAGTCCCAACGTTTTGGACTGAATTTCAGTGTCTTTTCTGTTTGTCTCTGTGTATATAAATGTTGTCTCATTTTTTCTGTCTGTTTGGATGTTTATATTCTGTTTTGTGTATTTTTCGTGTGTTCCACAATTGAGCCAAACAACTCAATATATAGCATGGAGGAGGGACTCCTCAACTGCCCAAACAAGGCAGTTAATGGCCATTATGGAGGGCTGTTAATGGCAGATTTATTGCCATTAGGGAGGCTGTTAATGGTCATTGAAGGAGGGCTGTTTATGGAGAAGTTAACAGCCAAGTAATGACTGGTTAATGCTCCAAAAAATAGCCCAAATGGTAGGCAGAAACTTTCTGCCTTCCGTCATTCCCAAAATCAACTTTCCAGAAACTTTAGGGACCAAACTGTAAATATTAAGGAATTTGGGGTCCTAAAAGATAATATAAAAAAGTCCCACAGCCCACAGCCCACAGGCCACAGACCCACAACCCACGACCCATGACCCGTGACCCGAGATCCGAGCCCGAGCCCGGAAGTAGTAAAAATATTAGAGCTATATAAAATAACATAGTTGAAATAGTAGTATAATATATACCGGAAAATTCTTTTGTTGCTTGAAAAAAATTCTCTAGAAATACAATAAGTTCTGAAATTATTTCCCAATCGCTATCTACAACCATATCAGTTGGAGTTCGACTATGGGCGTTAAAAAATAAAGTTATAGGTCTTCTATAGTCATAAGCAACAAGTATTTGCTCGTATAAAGAATTCCACATAGTGGCTACTTTTTTGGGAATTTTTCGATAAGGTAGTCCGCAATCGTGACAAGTTTTTTTATAATTTTTTTTCGTTGTATTCTATTACTTTTAAAAATAAAGTTTATAGCAAATTGTATTTTATTAAGAATGTCTCCAAAAAGTGTTAGACCATCCTTTACAACTAAGTTATATATATGACACACACATTTTATATGAAAATAATTTGGAAAAGATGGAGTTAAAAGATCTTTTAAAATTCTAATAGCATAATTATTAGAAGAAGCATTATCTAATGTAATAGTCATAATTTTATCAGTTATTCCGTAATAATCACAAACTTGATAAATATTTTCAGAAATAAAAGTATCAGTGTGCCTATCATCTATATATCTATACGCTAAAATACGTTTTTTAAAAAGACCATTTATAATCTATCCGATTACAGGTTACCGTTAAATAATCATGGCCGTTAGTACTACGACCTATATCAGACGTGATAGATACTTTACTAGGAAAATGATATAGGGAATAACGTAAATACTGTTGATATTCATGTGCAAATTTAAATACATCTCTCTTAACAGTTGATCTAGGAAAACTGTTAAAAGCAGGATTATACATATCTCTAATATAATGAATAAAACCAGGAGATGATGGAAATGAAAAAGGCAAACCCTCCACAACAACTAATTTTGCTATTGCTTCCCTATCTATATGTTTATCATATTTAGGGCCTACAATTCCCCCTGTCATAGGGTTAATTTGACCCTGTACTTGGTCCGGGACAAAATGTGAATCTTGTCCCGATTGAGAGGGCATTGGCGCACCCAATTTTTCAGCCAGGTGTTGGTTCCACCTAACTTTGTGAAAGTTTTGTATGTGTCTCAATAAACCCCCCGTCCCACCCTGACCTTTTCCCATTTTAAATTTTAAAATATTTTTACAAATTTGACATCTAACTACTTGATTCTCTTCGTTCCTATCAAACAATTTCCATGCATCTGATTTTAATGGTCATTTTGTTGCGCCTCGTCTCATACTAGGGGGAATATGAGGCGTTCTAGTTGGAGGTGCACTAGTCGGTGTGTCATCTATATTAGTGGGTTGGGTGTGTCATCTAGATCATTTTCTAAATTAAAATCTTGTTGAGTTCTAAAAAATATCTCAACGTCTAAATCTAATGGTATTTCAGGAAAATATTCAGTACCAACGAAATCATCTTGTCTAGGAATAGGATTACTAGAAGAAGTACCCATGCCCTTGTTACCCCTACTAGAAGAAGCCTTACCCTTACCCTTAAACATACCTCTAATTCCTTTCATTTTAATTATATGCTAATAAATAATTAAAGATAATGAAATTAAGCGCGCTAATTAAAATAAAGAAACAATAATAATTTAATGAAGGAACGAATGTACCAAACGTCGACATGTAATTGAGAGATTGAAAATTGAAACTTTGCTCATGGATGATCTTCAAGCTAGTTGCCAACTTCACTCCCAAATGAATAAATAAAATTAAATATTTAGTAGACAATGTAGACTTGTAGAGATAAATTGAGAGATTAGAGAGATTGTAGGAAGATTTATGAGAAAGATGAAGAGAAAATGAGGTATTTATAGTTGAAAAATTGGGTTAAAGTATAAATTATAGCTGGCCAGTGGGCCGGGCTCGGGTCTGGCGGGCCGAGTTTAGCGGGGTTGGGTCGGGGCGGGATCGGGGCTGGGCGGGACTTTCTGAAGTCCCGTCCCGATCCCGTTAGAATCGGGTCGGGGCGGGGTCGGGGTCGGGGTCGGGATCGGTATCGGGTTCCGGCGGGTTTTCCTTTTTTTTTAATAACATATGTATAAAAAAAAACTCAATAAACAAGACAAGATAGTGTAATAAAAACATCCCAATGCTGTTTTTGTGCCTCTTGTATTATTTAATAGACATATGGTTTTTTTGTAATACAAATACAATTGTCTAAATTGCAACTTTGTGGTGTTGTCTAAAAGTTGCAAATTACATAATAAAATTGCAATTAAAAAAATTACATTCTCAAAAAAACTTGTTCTAATTACTTGATAATTTTCTGTGGTTCTTCGGTTGGAATTGGTATTTGTTGGTCAAATTGATCCACGTCGCTTCCACCACCTTCAGATAAGATTTCGTTGTAGTTTTCATCTTCTTCTTCGTTGATCTCTGGTTGATCGCACCTTCTCCGCTCCGCTCGTATCCAATTTCTGAATAATACTGCAATTTCCAAGCTGTCTCCGGCTAATGAGTGTCTGTGGTCTCCTATTTGATATCTGCCGGCAGAAGAAACGCTTTCAGACGCAGTTGATGACGCTTGAATGTTCAAAACATCTCGGGTCATCATTGAAAGTGTTGGAAAGGTCTTCTCATTCCCCCTCCAGTATTTCAACAAGTCTTCATGTCCATCTTCATTGATAACTTCTTGGTACGGTACAGAACCCTGCAAAACAAAAATATCAAACTCGCTAATTTGGTTAGTAGCGGTACGGCTGCACATTATATTTCTGAGGCTTTCAATACTATCCGCAGAAACAGCATATCTTTTGTGAGGTTGTGTTGAAGATGAAGAAGATGGTATGGAAGCCGGCAGGTTACTAGCACTTTCTTGTTGGTAAAACCTATATAGTTTTTTGCATTGGTCTTCTACGCTAGACAACACTTCTTCTTTAGTTTGTTCAATAGGTGGTGGGTGATTTAGATTTTTTGGACTTGGAGGTGGTAGTACTTCTATACAATCGTAAATAGTTTCAATAAGTGATTTAGTACCGTCTATTTTAATAGTCGGATTTAATACAACACCAATAATATAAATAGTGAGAATATGAATAAAATATTTTTTTATTATGATAAACATTTTTTAATAGCTGCCATATAAGCTGATTTTTTCATATATTTACTAAATAATAAAAATATTAGAGTTATATAAAACAACATAGTTGAAATAGTAGGATAATATATACCGAAAAATTCTTTTGTTGCTTGAATTTTTTTTCTAAAAATACAGTAAGTTCGGAAATTTTTACCCAATCACTATCTACAACCATATCAACTGGATTTTGATTATGAGAGTTAAAAAATAAAGTTATAGGTTTTCTATAGTCATAAGCAACAAGTAGTTGCTCGTATAAAGAATTCCACCTAGTGGATATTTCTTCTGGAATTTTTCTATAAGATAGTCCACAATCGTGACAAGTTTTTTTATATTCTTTTCTTCGTTGTACTCTATTACTTTTAAAAATAAAGTTTATAGCAAATTGTATTTTACTAAGAATGTCTTCAAAAAGTGATAGACCATCATTTACAATTAAGTTATATATATGGCACGCACATTTTATATGAAAATGATCTGGAAAATATGGAGTTAAACTATTTTTTAAAATTGTAATAGCGTAATTGTTAGAAGAAGCGTTATCTAATGTAATAGTCATAATTTTATCGGTTATTCCATAGTAATGGCACACTTGATAAATACTTTCTGCAATAAAAGTACTAGTGTGCCTATCATCTATATATCTATACGCTAAGATACGTTTTTGCATAGACCATTTATAATCTATCCAATGACAAGTTACCGTTAAATAATCATGGCCGTTAGTACTACGACCTATATCAGACGTGATAGATACTTTGCCATTAAAATGATATAATGAATAACGTAAATATTGTTGAAATTCATGTGCGAATTTAAATATATCTCTCTTAACAGTTGATCTAGGAAAATCGTTAAAAGCAGGATTATATATATCTCTAATGTAATGAATAAAACTGGGAGATGAAGGAAATGAAAAAGGCAACCCTCCATAACAACTAATTTTGATATTGCTTCCCTATCTCTATGTTTATTGTTTTTAGGGCCTATAATTACCCCCGTCATAGGGTTAATTTGACCCTGTACTTGGTCCGGGACAGTATCAGTATGTGAACCTTATTCCGATGGAGCGGGCGTTTGCGCACCCGGTTTTGAAGCCTGGTATTGGGCATACCTAGCTGGATGAGCCCTTATTACGTGTCTCATTAAACCCCCCGTCCCACCGTGACCTTTTCCAGTTTTAAATTTTAAAACATCTTTACAAATTTTACATCTAGCTACTTGATTCTCTACGTCCCTATCAAAAAATATCCATGCATCTGATTTTAATGGTCGTTTTGCTGGCCCTCGTCTCATACTAGGGGGAATATGAGACATTTCAGTTGAAGGTGCACTAGTGGGTGTGTTGTCATCAACATTCGTGGGTGTATCATCTAGATCATCGTCTAAATTAAAGTCTTCTTGAGTTCCAGAAAATAGTTCCTCGTTTAAATCTAATGGTATTGTAGGAAAATGTTCAGTATCAACAAAATCATCCTATGTAGGAATATGATGACTAGAAGAAGTACCCTTGCCCTGGTTGTCCCTACTAGAAGAAGCACCCTTACCCTTACCCTTAAACATACCTCTTAATCCTTCAATTTTAATTATGATAATAAATAATTAAAGATAATAAAATTAAGTGTGCTAAATAAAACAAACAGACAATAATAATTTAATGAAGGAACGAATGTACCAAACACCAACGTAACGTCGACGTGTAATCGAGAGGTTGAAAATTGAAACTTTACTCGATGGAAGATCCTCAAGCTAGTTGCCAACTTCACTCCCAATTCCCAAATGAATAAATAAAATTGAATATTTAGTAAACAATGTAGACTTGTAGAGTGATATATTGAGAGATTAGAGAGATTGTAGGAAGATTTGTGAGAAAGATGAAGAGAAAATTAGTTATTTATAGTTGGAAAATTGGGTTAAAATGTAAATATAATAACTTATGGGTTAAAAATAAATATTAAGGGGTAGGGGGTTGGGGGAGGCAAAAAATGGTCGTTACACAACAACCAAAATCTAAAATGGCCGTTGGTGCAACGGTATATTTGCAAAGGGGGGAGGAGGGTTACGGGCGGGATCGGGATCAGGTCGGGATTGGCGGGACTGGGGCGGGACGAAACATTGTCCCGTCCCGGTTCGAGTCCCGATACCGATTTTTTTAATATGCGGGTTCGGGGCGGTGTCGGGGCGGGACCGGGTCGTCCCAGCCCACTGGCCAGCCTTAGTGTAAACATAATAACTTAGGGGTTAAAAATAAATATTAAGGGGGTAGGGGAAGCCAAAAAATGCCCGTTTCACAACGGCCAAAATATAAAATGGCCTTTGGTGCAACAGTTATTTTGTGCAAAGGGGAGGGGTCGGGCGGGACTGGGGGTGGGACCGGGGCAGGATGGGTCTGGCGGGACTAAGGCGGGCCGGGTCCGGGCGGGACGAGCCCAGGTCCCATCCCGGTATTGAATTTTTTTTATAGCGGGATAGGGGCGGGGTCGGGACCTAGCCGACCCGTCCCGTTGGCCAGCCAACTTCAATCTATGAAATATCTGATGTGGCCCCTAACTTGTGGGTCAACACCTCAACGATACTTCGCCTTTGCTTTCCGTGTCCTGCTGTGTATTTTTGTGTTTTTTTTTTAGTTTTTTAGTTCTATACATATTAATGTGAAAATATCTACACTGTTAGTCATTTGTAAGATTGTTATATATAAATAAATTTTTTATGATGAATATTCATTGGTAATCTGGTACAACAACATATCCATGCCAACAACAACATATCCCCTGGGATCCACAAAGTTGGGTCTGAAAATGGTAGAGTGTACGTCTTACTCTGAAAAGGGTAGAGTGTACGCCTTACTTCTATCTTGAGAGGTAGAGAGACTATTTCCGGTAGACCTTCGGTACAGAAACAAGCAATTCAAAACAGTATAAAAGTCATGGAAAAATACTATAAAAGCATAATAAAGCTGACTTAAAAAAAGGAGTCGTAACTACCATAAAATAATACGATAATAGAAGTACAAGAAATAATAGATAGTATCAGAAATCGAAGGACAAGAAACTACCAGATTAATACTACGATTACTAGTATGAAAGTATAGGTAGTACAACACTAAGCTACCTGTTAACCTTCTACCCTAATTTGTGTTCTCCATAACTTCAGATCTAAGGTCATATCATCGGTAAGCTGGATCTGTGCCATGTCTGGTCTAATCACCTCTTCCCAACACTTCTTCATCCTACCTCTGCCTCTCTTGAAATTGTCGATAGCCAACCTCTCACACATCCGCGCAGGGAAATCCGTGCATCTCCTCTACACATGCCCGGACCATCTCTGCCTCGTTTCCCGCATCTTATCCTCCACCGAAGCCACTTCCACCTTGTACCAGATATCTTCATTTCTAATCCTATCTCTCATAGTATGCGCACACATCTATTACAACATCCTCCTTGTCACAACTTTCATCTTTTGAACGTGATAGTTCTTGACTGGCCAACACTATAGTTGGTTTAACCACCACTCTATAGAACTTGGCTTTAAGTTTTGGTGGCACCTTTTTATCACATAAGACTCCAAATGCGAGCCTCTATTTCATCCACCCTGCCTCAATATTGTGTGTGCCATTATCGTCAATCTCTCATCTTTCTTGGAGAATAGACTCAAGATACTTGAAATTTCCTTTCTTTTGAATGACCTGAGTACCATGCCTCACTTCTACTCATGTGTTACGTTACTGAACTTGTACTCTAAGTTAAGTATTCTGTTATGGTCCTACTCAACCTGAACCTTTTAGCCTCCAGAGTTTGTCTCTCTCCAGCTTAGCGTTAACCCCGTTGCGAGTCTCGTCAATCAGAACAATGTAATGCACGAATAACATACACCATGACACCTCACCTTGGTTCTGCCCTGTCAGTTCATCCATCACAAATGCAAATAAAAATGGGCTAAGAGCTGATCTCCGGTGCAACCCCATCAACACTGGAAAGTGCTCCGATGCCTCTCCCACTGTCCTTACCCTTGGCTTGGTTCCATCATACATGTCCTTGATCGCCCTAGTATATGCCACAAATACATATCTAGCCTCCAAGCATCTCCATAGAACCTCATTGACACAAATGGTAACTATATATATACAAGTAAATGCAGTGATAAATGTAAATAGTGTTTACATTGTTTGTGTGTAAAGTAAGTCGTTCCCCCCCCCCCCCCTTTTCTGTTTCTATTTTGAAAGAACAAATTCACATAAAAATAAATTCTGGAAAGAACTTGTTGCAGAAGTCCTTGTTTCTAAACACGAAGTAGGAACTTCTGAGATTATAAATTTAAGAATGCAAGTGCTTATATGATGATGACATAGTGAAAAAGACTATCTTTCTAGTTAAACTAACACGCGTATGTTACAATCAATTTCTTTTATGTTAAACTTAGTGAAACAATGTGTTTTAAAGTAATAATACAACCAAAGAAAAAGAATGGAAAAGAGGCATAAATCTTAAAAGACAAAGCAAAAGAATGCCAGTGCATGTGTCTTATAAAGTGATTGGAAAGTCATGTATAAAACACACCCATCGGCTCAAAGGTGAAAGAGATCACCTTTGTTCTGAATTTTGTGATTGTGAATATATTATCTCTCTTGCCTAATAGTGAATATATTTCCACATATTCACCGTATATTCTGCAATTAATATTTTAATGTAATTATGTAAAGTAGAGATCTTTATTCCATTAGAATTACAATTGTACACACTATATATATTGTATTAATGAAAGGACTCAACTCAAGGAGATTTAAACTATTCTACGTGGTATCAAGAGTAAAAAATCCCTAAACCCTATTCGCCCCCCCATTCTTTCTTTTTTTGTCCGACGCCAAAACCTTACCGGAAACAACCGATATACACCCTGTAGACGACTGATATACTCTCCCTTCCGCTATATACAACTCGTATACAACCTTATACACAGCCGATATACACCCTTTATACGGCTGATATAACCTCTCTGCCACTATATACTACTCGTATACATCCTCCCTAAGTCGATATACAACCGTATACGGCTGATACTGTCCTATATACACCTCGTATACGTCCCTAACTCCCCCTCTTTTTCTCACCTACTTTTCAGCAACCCTTATGACATCATCCGCGGCCTACATAGCTTCTCCCACTTCCTCCTCATCAACACCGGATGTCAAGAATTCTTCTCCCTCTTCCAACCTCAACACCTTTCATCTGGCTTTCACCGTAACCAATATCAAAAGCTTCATCCCATTGATTCTTGATCAAGAGGATGGACAATATGTGTCATGGGTTGAACTGTTCCAAATTCATGCATGTGCTTACAACGTGCTTGACCACATTGATACCACCTTTCCCCGCCCACCCGACATCGACGACACGACATGGAAACGGCTTGACGCTATCGTCAAGTAGTGGATCTATGCCACTATATCCAAGGATCTGCTTCATACTATTATGAAGATTGGAGCTTCGGCTCAAGAGTTATGGGCACGTTTGGAGGAAAGTTTTCAAGACAACAAACATATACGTGCCGTGTATCTCGAGGAGCAATTCAACACCACCCGTCTTGAAAATTTTTCAAATCTGACCGACTACTGCAAATATTAAAACTACTTGTCGACCAATTATCTAACGTGGGTACTCCAATTTCTGACACGAAGTTAGTTCTGCAATTGATTAATGGTTTGCCAAAAGGTGAATATGTTACACTTGCAACGATGATCCAACATGCCGATCCCCTATCGAGTTTCAATAAAGCGCGGTCCCAATTGCTATTAGAGGAGATGAGACGAGCAAAACAAGATGAACCAAACCCTAAGGCATTGGTGGTCGATGCCCTCGCTCCAACCATCGCCACTATCGGATAGCCACCAAACTCCGACCACGAGCCGCCGTAGCACAATTGAGGTGGCGGCCGAGGCAGAGGTCGCGGATGTGGTTGGGGAGGCAAAGGTAAAGGCCGAGGGGGACATCCCAATAATTCCAACCAGCCACAGTAGGCCCAACACCCAACACAGTGGCCAGGCCTACTGCCCTGGCAGTTATACGGGAAATGGGCCTCCACAACAGCTGTGACCCAACAGCAGCAGTGGCAATAGCCACAACCGAGCATACTGGGAGCCCATCCAGCGGCACATCCAGAAAGCCATCAGGCCTATTTTTCCCAGCCCAGCAGCCCGCATCCGACCTTACTCTAACTAACTCGCGCTAGGCTTTCAGCACCTTGAATCTTTAGCAGCCCAATGACGCATGATATACGAATACGGGTGCCACGTCCCACCTAACTCACAACTCTGGTAATCTTCCTCAACTGCGTAATTTAAATACTACTCAATTTATTATGGTCGAAAATGATCATCGCATTCCAATTCAAGGGTTTGGCCACACACAAACTCCACCACTGTACCCCCTTCTCCCTCAAACACGTCCTATATGCCCCTAACATTATCAAGAACTTAATATCTGTTAGAAAATTTGCCATTGATAATTCGGTATCTATCGATTTTGACCCGTTTGGTTTTTCTGTGAAGGACCTACATACGGGGAAACTTCTTACGAGATGCAATAGTGTGGGGGACCTCTATCCTTTCCTATCCATGTCCGCTGCTAGTGTCAATCCTCACACATCTCTCACTGCAATCTCCTCCTCAACGTGGCATAGTAGACTTGGACATCCCGGAGCTCATATTTTTGATTTTCTTAGAAACCGCCCAAAATTGCTACTCTTATCATCTTGGAAAGCATGTTGGACTTTCGTTTACTTTATCTTTGATTGTTACGTTTTCTCCCTTTGATATTATTCATGTTGATTTATGGACCTCTCTCATTGCAAGCAAATTGGTTCATAAATATTATTTAAATTTCTTGAATGATTTTTCTCACTTTCTATGGGTCTATCCGCTCCACTATAAATCTCAGGTCTACTCCAAGTTTCTTAAATTTCATATTTATGTTAAAACACAATTTGAAAAAGAAATAAAAACGTTTCAATGTGACAATGGTCGTGAGTTTAATTATTCTCTCTTTCATAAATTATGTACGGCTAATGGCATGGTATTTCGGTTCTCCTGCCCCCATACTTCCCCTCAGAATGGTAAAGCCGAACGAATTCTCCGCACCATTAACAATATGATTTGTACCTTCCTTTTTCATGCATCTCTCCCCTCAACTGTTGGGTATATGCATTAAAAATGACAGAATACCTCCTTAATATACTACCTACCAGTACTATCCATAATAGGACCCCTACCGAGTTCCTATTCCACCGGATCCCTACCTATGATCATATTCAGATTTTCGGTTTTCTCTACTACCCAAATCTTGCCTTCACTATGACACACAAATTAGCACCCCATACCACTCTGTGTATCTTTTTGGGATTCCCATCGAACCATATGGGGTACTTATGCTATAACGTGTCCATATGCAAAATCATAGTCTCACGTCATGTCACATTTGAGGAGAACGTTTTCCCATTTGCCAATATTCACTAATTTTGAACCACTGATTATGGATTTCTAAATGACATAGAGACCTCACCTCTAATCCAAAACACACTACAATATCTGCCACCTCCGGCTGTACTGCCACCACCCACCTCCGATACGTTAACCCCTAGTCCCATCAAACAGTGTCACTACCACCACCTCACTGCCTGACACCACTCCTACCCCACTGCCCATCAGCGACCTCCCTCCCATTGCGTTACCCACCCAGCCTAATTTTCTATCACTCCCTAACACTAATTCCCCATCATACTGCCCGTCAGTACCTAACCAGTCACTGCCGAGCACCTCTGCCCTGACAGCCAACACCCAACCAGTGACCGTTCCCACATATCGAATGGAAACCCATACACAACACGGGATTTTCAAACCAAATGTTCACTTTAATCTAAATACTCAAACCATCTCACCTATCCCTAAAACCCCCAAATTAGCCAAATATGACCAGAATTGGAATGCGGCTATGCGTGATGAGTTTAATGTGCTAACTAATCAGCACACTTAAGACCTTGTTCCAAAACCAGAGGGGGTGAATGTGATTCATTGTATGTGGCTCTATCATCCCAAATTCATAGATAGTGGTGAGCTTGAACGCCATAAGGCAAGACTTGTGGCTAATTGTACTAGTCAGAAGGAGGGAGTTGATTATGGTGAGACTTTTAGTCCGGTGGTCAAACCAACCACCATTCGCATAGTGTTGAGCATAACTATGGGTAAGAATTGGCCTATTCACTAGCTTGATGTAAAAAAATGCTTTCTTGCATGTGGATTTGAAAGAAACTGTTTATATGCATCAACCACCTGGTTTTATGCATCCGAAGGTTCCTCAATATGTCTGCCGTCTTCGTAAGTCACTATATGGTTTGAAATAAGCACCCAGGGCTTAGTATGAGCAGTTTGCTACATACATCATACATATCAGGTTCGTGTGCAAGAAGAGTGATCATTCACTTTTTATTTTTCATCGAGGTATTGACACGACTTACCTTCTTTTATATGTGGATGATATTGTTTTGACAACTTCTTTTGATACACTGAAACACGAGATCATTGTCCTACTCAAGTCCGAATTTGCTATGAGAAATTTGGGTAAGTTGAGTTATTTTTTGGGGATATCAGTGACTAGATCCACACATGACATGTTCTTATGTCAGCGTAAGTATGCAGAGGAGATTATATACCGGGCTAAAATGACCAACTGCAAGATCATGCCCACTCATGTCCGGACACCTGTCGCTCTATGCCCGGCTATTGTGTATTTTTGGAGGATAATATTATTTCGTGGTATACCAAGCGACAAGCCACGCTCTCACGTTCGAGTGCAGAAACAAAATATCGAGGTGTTACGAACGTTGTTGCAGAGCTATATTGGCTCCAAAATCTCCTTCTTGAGCTTCATTGTCCCTTACGTAATGCATCTTTGGTTTACTATGATAACATATCTGCTATCTACTTATCTTATAACCCGGTTCAACATTAGCGAATCAAGCATATTGAGATGGATATTCACTTTGTTCATGAGAAGATTGCAATGGGTCACGTTAGGGTGTTACATGTTCCTTCTTCGTATCAGTACGCATATATCTTCACTAAGGGGCTCCCTCGGCAACTGTTCCTTGACTTCAGATCCAGTCTCATCGCCCGGCCTCCTCCCGCTTAGACTGAGGGGGTGTGATAGTGAATATATTTCCATATATTCACCGTATATTCTGCAATATTTCATAATTAATATTTTAATATAATTATGTAAAGTAGAGATCCTTGTTCCATTAGAATTACAATTGTACACACACACACACACACACACACACACACACACACTATATATATATATATATATATATATTGTATTAATGAAAGGACTCCACTCAAGGAGATTTACACTATTCTACAGACACATTTAACATGATAAGCCAAACAACCCCTTGAGTCATGAAAAAAATAGCCCAACAGTGAAATGATAATTGGTCGAAAAAACGTTTGTCCTCAACATAACTCTTCACTCTTACAATTATTAATAAAGATCCTAATAATTCAGAAAAACCCTAGAATCTAAACAAAAAGCAAGAGGGAGCTCGTGGATCAAACACCATTAATTTCTCTACAAGCTGATAGTAATCAAGTGTACTTAAACATCGGAAGATCAAGACCAAAATTCAAGATCAAGCTTCAAGCCCTTAGATTAAAATTCATCAAAATTCAAAATCAAGCTCACATGCCCTTGAATTTATGTCTGAAAAGAAGAATCAAAGGAAATATAGATATTATAATATGCAATGTAATGAAGTAACTAAAATTCTACAGTTATCACAATATTTTATAGTCTTAATTAATTTATTGACATGAAGATTTATTATATATCTACAATTTTTGGCATGCCAGTGGGACAATCTCTACTTCTCATCTCATCTTTTAGACTACCAAAATTCAAAAACATCAAAATTGCTTCAAAGAAAATTAACTCCAAATCAATTTCCTCCGAGCTTGCTAATTTCAAGTTCTTTGTTGATGAGGAAAGCATCCTCAATGTAACCTTTGGAATCCTTGAACCAGTTACAAGGACATCCCAAGAAGCTTTTCATGTGCAGTCCGTATCAACTCCTGTCTTCAGATATTTATCATCAAAAGGAGTAAATTTCTCTACCAACTCATCAAGAGGAGGAAGCAGTGTTGCTGAAATGATTATGGAGACTCTAACTCTACTTAACCTCTTTAGATCCAAGAACTCCTCCATGAAGAAAGATGATGATGCTTCAAGTGACAGATTCTCTCCACTTAGACCACATGACATGAACCAGTCAAGGATAATCTATATGATAATCCATGCTGTTCTCCGTCATCCACAATGGTCATGCAAGTAATGGTAGTCAATGATTCATTTGTGGAGGAGTAACTAACAAACTTGATAAAGGTAACCAAATCTTGATGACGCATGCACACAATCGAGATGTTCGAATTGACAAGTCGATAGACAAGATGAAAGACTTAATGGAAGGAGAATCCAACATGTACTTGAGAAGTGTCTAGAAGCTCAAAAGATTGAATCTCTCGCAAAACAAGTTTCACCCACCAAGAAATTTAGTCTCTTATGAAGAGATGATTCCAATTGGCCGACTAAAGAAGTTCATCCAATGGACTATTAGGTACAAGTATGTAGCTGTTGCCAAATTCTCTCTTATGTATACAAAATCATACACTACAAGGATTGATACTTTGAAGTCTCAGATTTCAGTAGTTTGATAGCAAGAAAAATTCAAAGCAACACGTTACACACTTCATCAAAATATGTAACAATGCTGAGACTTATAAAGATTATCTTTTTAAGTAATTCGTCCTCAACCTCAAAGAGAATGTCTCTGATTGGTACACACATCTCAAACCTAATTCCATTCACATCTGGAAGAAACTAGAGTAGGAGTTCCTCAATCGCTTTTATAGAACAAAGCAGTTTGTAAGCAAACTTAAAAACACTCATCAAATGAAGGACAAGCCGATTATGGACTTCATCAATTCATAGAGAAATACAAGTCTAAACTACAAATATAGGCTCAGCGAAACTTTTGGCGCATATATGTGCATCCAAGGAATGCATTGTGAACTTCACTACTTGCATAGAAATGTGCATCCAAGGAATTAAGCTTAGGTGCTTTAAAGAACTACCTAATCGTGCTCATGACATGAAGTTGAGCATGATCTCCCATAGAAATGAAGTGATGCATGTATTAATAGGCCAAAGTACTGCACCAGATCTTGAGCCTTTAAATATTAACACTTAATTATGTATATACGTAAATTAAATTTTAAGAAGACATGAAATATCTAAATTTGTTGATTATACGATTTAAAGATAAGTGGTTTGTATCCGATCAGAAACTTCCATGAAATTAAGGATTGAAAATGGAAAAATGAAAGTAAAAACAAGAGTATTAGTATGAATTATGGAAGAAAAATCTTATAAAGTGTATCATAATCAACATAATAATCTGGTTCTTGAAGTATATCTTGAGAGTTATTTTGTTTCAAGGGTTACAAGTTTCAGAGATGAGATGCCTTCTTCCTTCTCCCCTAAGCTATATTTATACAAGTCAAAAGTAGACTTTTCTATCCTAAAGTACAAGTGACGTGTCATTACAATAGTGCCAATGTTCTCTTATACTGCAACTGCAAATCGTGGCTAACAAAAGTGACCCAGGTTGGTGGAAATGTGAGATAGTCGTGACAAGTAACTCGGACACCCTTCTTGTAATGACCCATCCGGTCGTTTCTAGATAAATACCCTTATATATCTATTTTACCCTTTTCGTGGTCTCTATGTGGAGTTTGTGATGCGTGGGAATGGGTGGCATAGATCTTAAGGTCTATTTATATGAGTTTCGAATGAAAAACCCAAAATAAAAACCTTAGAGTTTGATAGTTTGACTCAAGGTTGACTTTTGAGTAGATGAGTTCATTTTCGGATTTCGTCACTTTCGGTAGCTCGTGAGAGTCATTTATGATTTAGTCAAGTCATTGATTCGCTTCTCAAGACAATCAGATGTATTTTGTGGCTTTATATTATAATTTTTTTATATTTTGTTATTTCAAATGATTCTTTAAAAAAATATATTTTAGCTCGATTAAATGGGAAATCTGAGGGTATGCGTGAGTTCGTAGAATTATTTACCTTAGATGAACATGTCTAGTTTGTGTCCGAGGGATCCCGAGAGTATTTCTGGTGTTTGATGGGAGTTTGGTAGTGTTTCATTATTGCTGGTGTCTGGTGTCCGCCTCGGTGACACTGTGTTCTCTCCTGCGTGTCCGCCTCTATGGAGGTTGGCTCGCAGAAATGAGTTGCGGATTTTTGTTGAGTTTTCGCCTTGGAGGAGGTTAAAGTGCAAGGGGGGAGGGGTGAATTGTAATTTTTTGTTTCTTAGTTGACTACCTCAAAGTGCTAGTCGATTGTAAACAGATATAGTGCAGAATTTAATTATTGAAAGTAAATAACATTAGATGTTTTATACTGGTTCGGATTCAATGTGAATCCTAATCCTGTCCTCTTGGGTTTCAAAGGTGTTCTCTACAGCTCTTTTAAAGTTTGATGTGGTACAATGATAGTTTGAATGAAGCTCCTATTTTTACACTCAAACACTCATAATCTTTTGATACAATGCCTCACCAACTATACTATGTCTCTTCTCACTTTTTTGTATACGCTATAATTCACTCAGAGTTACAATCCTTGCTAAAAGATAAGTAGAGAGCTTTGAGAAGTTGAGATGAAAGTATATTTGCTTTTGTCCTTTGGAGCCGTTCTTTATAGTTGTCGAGAGAATCTTTTGGGTCTGGCAGAGATGGAAACCCAAGAGATTTGATCCTTGGAAATAGGAATTGGGAATCCTAATTTCCAAGAATAAGGTTAGAGCTTTTTTCAACGGACTGATTTTACTCCCTTGCGACAGTTGATACTAAGGCTGGCCAGTGGGCCGGGTCGGCCCGGTCCCGCCACGAACCCGACCTTTTTTTAAAAAAAAAATCAGTATCGAGACTCGAACCGGGACGGGACATGGTCTCGTCCCGACCCGTTCCGCCCCAGGCATGCTAGTCCCGACCCGATTCCGGTCCCGCCCGAAACCTCCCCTTTTGCAAAAATAATCGTTGCACCAACGGCCATTTTACATTTTGGCCGTTGTGCAACAACCATTTTTGGCCTCCCCCCTCCCCCAACCCCCTACCCCCTACCCCCTTAATATTTATTTTTAACCCATAAGTTATTATATATCCACTTTAACCCAATTTTTCAACTATAAATACCTCATTTTCTCTTCATCTTTCTCACAAATCTTCCTACAATCTCTCTAATCTCTCCACAATCTATTTCTCTACAAGTCTACATTGTCTACTAAATATTCAATTTTATTTATTCATTTGGGAATTGGGAGTGAAGTTGGCAACTAACTTGAGGATCTTCCATCGAGCAAAGTTTCAATTTTCAACCTCTCGAATACATGTCGACGTTACGTCGGCGTTTGGTACATTCATACCTTCATTAAATTATTATTATCTGTTTATTTTATTTAGCGCACTTAATTTTGTTTACTTTAATTAATTATTAGTATAAGTATAAATTTATAATGGAATGATTTAAACGTATGCTTACGGGTAGGGGTCATGCTTCTTCTAGTAGGGGCAACAAGGGCAAGAGTCCTATTTCTAGACAAAATCCTATTCCTACACAGGATGATTTTGTTGATACTGAACATTTTCCTACAATACCATTATATTTAGACGAGGAGCTATTTTCTGAAACTCAAGAAGACTTGATGTAGATGATACACCCACTAATATAGATGACAATACACCCACTAGTGCACCTTCAACTGAAATGCCTCCTATTCCCCTTAGTATGAGACGAGGTCCAACAAAACGACCATTAAAATCAGATGCATGGACATTTTTTGATAGGGACATAGAGAATTAAGTAGCTAGATGTAAAATTTGTAAAGATGTTTTAAAATTTAAAACTGAAAAAGGTCATGGTGGGACGGGGGGTTTAATGATACACGTAGCAAAGGGTCATCCAGCTAGGTATGCCCAATACGAGGCTTCAAAACAGGGTGCGCAAACGTCCACTCCATCGGGACAAGGTTCATATACTGATACTGTCCCGGACCAAGTACATGGTCAAATTAACCCTATAATGGGGGGGGGGAATTGAAGGCCCTAAATACAATAAACATAGAGATAGGGAAGCAATAGCAAAATTAGTTGCTGTGGAGGGTTTGCCTTTTTCATTTCCTTCATCTCCTGGTTCTATTCATTACATTAGAGATATGTATAATCCTGCTTTTAACGGGTTTCCTAGATCAACTGTTAAGAGAGATGTATTTAAATTCGCACATGAATATCAATAGTATTTACGTTATTGATTATATCATTTTAATGGAAAAGTGGCTATCACTTCTGATATAGGCCGTAGTACTAATGACCATGATTATTTAACGGTAACCTGTCATTGGATAGATTATAAATGGTCTATGAAAAAATGTATCTTAGCGTATAGATATATAGATGATAGGCACACTGGTACTTTTATTGCAGAAAGTATTTATCAAGTGTGCGTTTATTACGGAATAACTGATAAAATTATGACTATTACATTAGATAACGATTCTTCTAACAATTACAATATTACAATTTTAAAAAATAGTTTAACTCCATCTTTTCCAGATCATTTTCATATAAAATGTGCGTGCCATATATATAACTTAATTGTAAAGGATGGTCTATTACTTTTTGAAGACATTCTTAGTAAAATACAATTTGCTATAAACTTTATTTTAAAAAATAATAGAATACAACGAAGAAAAGAATATAAAAAAACTTGTCACGATTGCCAACTACCTTATAGAAAAATTCCAGAAGAAGTACCCACTAGGTGGAATTCTTTATACGAGCAAATACTTGTTGCTTATGACTATTGAAAACCTATAACTTTATGTTTTAACACTCATAATCAAAATCCAGCTGATATGGTTGTGGATAGCGATTGGGTAAAAATTTACGAACTTATTGTATTTTTAGAGAAATTTTTTCAAGCAACAATAGAATTTTTCGGTATATATTATGCTACTATTTCAACTATGTTGTTTTATATAGCTCTAATATTTTTATTACTTAGTGAATATATAGAAAAACCTGCTTATAAGACAGCTATTAAAAAAATGTTTATCAAAATAAAAAAATATTTTATTCCTATTCCCACTATTTATATTATTGGTGCTGTATTAAATCCGACTATTAAAATAGACGGTACTAAATCACTTATTGAAACTATTTACGATCGTATAGAAGTACTACCACCTCTAAGTCCCAAAAATCCAAATCACCCACCACCTATTGAACAAACTAAAGAAGAAGTGTTGTCTAGCGTAGAAGACGAATGCAAAAAAGTATATAGGTTTTACCAACAAGAAAGTGCTAGCAACCTACCGACTTCCATACCATCTTCTTCTTTTTCAACACAACCTCACAAAAGGCATGCTGTTTCTGTGGCTAGTATTGAAATCTTCAGAAATAGAATGATCGGCCGTATCGCTACTAACCAAATTAACGAGTTTGATATTTTTGTTTTGCAGGGTTCTGTACCGTACCAAGCAGTTCTCAATGAAGAAAGATGTAAAGACTTGCTGAAATGCTGGAGGGGGAATGAGAAGACCTTTCCGACACTTTCAATGATGGCCCGAGATGTTTTTAACATTCTCACGTCATCAACGGCATCTGAAAGCGCTTTTTCTGCCGGCAGATATCAAATAGGAGAGCACAACACTCATTAGCTGGAGACAACTTGGAGATTGTAGTATTATTTAGAGATTGGATACGAGCGGAGCGGAGAAGGTGCGGTCAACCGGAGATCAATGAAGAAGAAGATGAAAACTACAATGAAATCTTATCCGAAGGTGGTGGAAGCGACGTGGATCAATTTGACCAACAAATACCAATTACAACCGAAGAACCACAGGAAATTATCAAGAAACTAGAACAGGTTTTTTTCCAGAATGTAATTTTTTTAATTATAATTTTACTATGTAATTTGCAACTTTTGAACGACACCACAAAGTTGTAATTTTGACAATTGTATTTGTATTACAAAAAAAATCATATGTCTATTAAATATTATAAGAGGCACAAAAATAACATTGGGATGTTTTTATTACACTATCTTGTCTTGTTTAATTATTGAATTTTTTTTATATATATGTTATTTTTTAAATTAAGTGCAAAAAAAAAAGAACCGCCCGGATCCCGATCCCGATCCGATCTCGACCCTACCCAATTCCGACGGGATCAGGATTGGGGCGGGACTTCTGCAAATCCCGCCTATCTCGATCTCGCCTGACCCGACCCGATCCCGCCCCTTCCCCCTATCCCACCCGACCCGATCCCGCAAAATCCAGCCCGACGGTCCCGAGCCCGGCCCACTGGCCACCCCTAGTTGATACTGAATATTCAAGGTGCATGTTTGTAATTGTTTCCTTAGTTACTTGGTACTGGTTTCCTTATTTGATTAGGATAGACACGCTTGATTGATGCTGAATTGATGCATCGAGATCTTGTTCATATTGACTTGATCTTTTCCTTTCTTGATGTATTTTCTCCTTAAATAAGTTGCTACTTATTTATTATGCTTGAACACGTACTTGCTTTGGGCTTCAATTAGTCAACTGGGCTTGAGTCTTCCGTTGGGCCTTGTAAGTCAGCTGAGCCTGTCTTTGATTTGTGAGACATGTACATTGCATTTAGTCATTATTAAAACTTGACACTAACAATATCCTCCCTTTTGATGATTACAACAAATGTATAGATGCATAGTCAACTTCCCTGTTAATGTGTAGATTTCTGCTCCCCCTGAGTAGTTGACTTAATGTGCTCCTCCTGAATAGTTGACTTAGTGTGCTCCCCCTGAGTAGTTGACTATGAAGTTTGCAGTCCTTCATATTCTTTCTCTCCCTTTGGCATCAATAAGAAAACACAAGCACACACATATATAGTCCTAACATTAACTAAGTTAAGTAGTTTAAGCATTTGGATTTATGTCTCATAAAGACCACAAAAAAACAAAAATTATCTTAACAACCAAAAAACACATTGTCCAAACATCCAATAAAAAATGACATATTAGTGTTCCTTCATATCATCCTGCTGCTGCTCCCCTTCCTCAAGTTCCTCTTCCTCACCCTACTACTCCTACTCCTGCTTTGTTGACTTAGTGTTCTCCCCTTAAGTAGTTGACTATGAAGTTTGTGGTCTTTCTTCTTCTTTCTTTCCCTTTGGCATCAATAAAAAAAACAAGCACAAACATATATAGTCCTAAAATATATTCCTAACATTAACTAAGTTAAGCAGTTTAAGCATTTGACTTATGTCCCGTACGGACCACAAAAAAACAGGCAAATTGTCTTAATTGCCAAAAAACACATTGTCCAAACATCCAATAAAAATGGCATATTAGTGTTCCTCCATATCATCCTGCTGCTACTCTCTTTCCTTAGGTTTCTCTTCTTTACCCTGCTGCTCCTGTTGTTGCTCTTGATGCTCCTGCTGATACTGTTGTGCGAGAAGGTGAAGAAAATAGGCCAAGGTGTTGAGTATGACACCCTTGGTATTTTCTAGAGTATCAGAGAACTTCCCAGGCAAATCAGTCATGCTTGTCTAAAATTTAGTAAACAATTTAGCAGTTTCCTTCATCATGGTTTCTAGCTTAATGCGTAGACAAACAACATCAGACCCTATTTCTTTGGTGGAGTCATGAATTTTCTCAAGGCGAAAGAGGAAAGATGCCATCAAATCCTTAAGGCATTCGATTATGGCATCAATAACATTGAGTTTAGAGAGGATTTCCACAGAATTTTCAGGCACGACAGGGGGTGAAGTAGAGGTAGAAACCTTAGGAGGTGACCCAGGAGTTGGTTATTCAAGAACATCCTTGGCAATCCAAGTGTTCCTAGAGAGAACATACCTCATACTTCCAAAGGCTCTAAAATTATAGCATTGCCTGAATAGGGTACTAGGGTGATCATCAAGATTAACATGATAAGCCTCAAGGATACGAGTGATAAGCATACCATAGGGAAGACTAGTGGGATTAGAGGCACATTCAAGCATGTAATTGATGATGATAGAAGATATATTAAGTTTCTTTTTGGACAACAAGCAGTATGCGACAAGGGCATCACGTTGAGTGATGTTGGAGTAGGACCCAACATGAGGAACAATTGTAGTAGACACAATGTGACAAATAACACGAGTTTCAAATGTGATATCAAAAGGACCAAATTGAGCAGGACAAAAAAGGGAATTTGACAAAACTTTACTGGCTTGGTCAAAAGAGACATTAAGAGATTAAGGCCAAGAGGTTTTGGTTAGGTCATAAAAGCCAAAGCAGGAACAATCCATAACAGAGTCAATAACGGAACAATCTAACATAATATGGGTACCTAGAACTAGAGTCTCAAGTTCATTTATCTTAGTAGTTGGATAGAGATTCACATAAAACATTCACATTGGGGTTTAATAAATACGGGTAGGATTTTGAAAGAAATTTTTCCACTCTTGGCAAGTGAAGAGAGGCTTTACCTTACAAGAAAGATATTGCATGAGGTCCAAGTGAACTATGTGGCCAGTGACGTTAGATTTATCCTGTAGAGAGAGAAATATGCCTCTATTTGAGAGATCATGAAATTTCCTTTTGATGTCAAAAAGGCTTTCAGGTTCGGGCTTAACTTTCTTGGCAGAAGCGGAGCATGCTTCATGATCCATGGGTCTTTTTCTAATGGTTTTTATGGGTGTGGAATCAGATGCATCATAAGAAGATGAGTGAGCGGAGTTATCAGAGGGAATATTGTTGTGGGATGAGGGTTTACCCTTATTTTTGAAGTGGGTACTACTATGACTGGATGAATTGGAAGGTTGGAGGACTTTTGGGGTTTTGCCATGTCGGTTTTCATTGAAGAGAGAGGGGATGGTATGGAGAGAAGAGAGAGTGGATATGTAGTTTTAAAGGAAGGTTATCTAAGGAGTCAAGAAAAGGAAAAGATTTTTAGGGAAAGAGAATCGACGGCGTATAAAGTGAAAGAAGGGAGATGAACTGACATGGAGTAATAATTACCCCTAAACTAATTAGACACGACGAACGTACAAGGAAAAATAAATAAAGAACAACACATAATTAAGGCAAGAAAATAAAAATATATATTTTTTTAAAAAACTTTAACACGCAACAGTTTAAGGAAAGAAATTTTCACAAAGGATTTGCAATAATTCCTAGGAATTCTCTACGCATGCAAAATCTTTCTTCCAAAAGAGATTTTGTAAAGATATCAGCATGTTATTTATCAGTGCACACAAATTGTAGTTCAATAGCTCTCCTAAGGACATGATCTCTAATTAAATGATATTTAATGTCCATATGCTTTGCCCTAGAGTGATGAACATGATTTTTTGTCAAACAAATAGCACTAAAATTATCACAAAATATTTTAATAGGTTTAAATAACAAATTATAATCACTTAGTTGATGAATCATCCATAAGAGTTGAGCACAACACTGCCCAATGGCAATGTACTCAACTTCAGTGGTGGAAAGTGAAATACTCCCTTGCGTTTTGCTATTCCAAGATATTAAAGATTGTCCAAGTAGCTAACATGTACCACTAGTACTTTTATGATCATCTTTGTCACCTGCATAGTCAGCATAAGAAAATCCTTCTAATTTGAAGGTGTTAGTCTTTGGGTACCATAAGCCATGAGAATTTGTTCCAAGTAAATATCTAATTATTCTTTTGACAGAACTAAGGTGAGATTCCTTAGGAGCTGACTGATACCTGACACATTTGCAAACACTAAATATAATGTCTGGTCGACTGGCAGTGAGATAAAGTAATGACCTAATCATCGATCTGTACTTAGTTTCATGCATTGGTTTGCCTTCATCATCTTTATGTACTGAGCAGGTAGGACTCATGTGGGTTCCCATAATCTTTGCTTCACTCATACCATATTTTTGGATGAGCTCTTTGGTGTATTTACTTCGATTGATAAATATTCCCTTATAAGATTGGTGAATTTGTAGTCCCAGGAAAAATGTCAATTCTCCCATCATTCTCATCTCAAATTCACTTTGCATTAGATTGTAAAATTCCTTACACATAGAGGGATTAGTACTTCCAAATATAATATCATCAACATAGATTTGAAAAATAAGGTTTCCAGATGAGGTTCTTTTGATAAATAAAGTAGAATCATTTTTTTCTTTAGAAAACCCATGTTCAACTACACAAGCACTTAGACTATCATACCAAGCTGTAGGGGCTTGCTTAAGGCCATATAGAGCTTTAGTTAGTTTGAACACATGATAGGGAAAATTAGGATTTTCAAATCCAGGAGGCTGTTTGACATAAACTTCTTCATTTATAAAACCATTTAAAAAAGCACTTTTAACATCCATTTGAAAAAGTTTAAAGCCTTTAAATCCAACATAAACAAGTAACATATGAATTGATTCTAACTGAGCAATTAGAGAAAATGTTTTATCGTAGTCAACTCCTTTTTGTTGTGAGTATCCTTGAGCAACCAGTCTTGCTTTGTTTCTTACTACATCTCCAGCCTCATTGAGCTTGTTGCGAAAGACCCATTTGGTTCCAACAATTGATGCATTCTCAAGTTTAGGAACTAGGCTCCACACATTATTTTTCTTAAATTGGTCTAGTTCATCCTTCATAGCTTTAATCCAGTGATCATCTTTCAAAGCTTCATCAACTTTCTTTGGCTCTAGTTGTGAAATAAGCGCCAAATTTGTATTATTTTTAGCTGAAGATCTGGTCTTCATTTTTTCATTTATGTTTCCTATAGCAAGCTTCTTTGGATAGTTTGGCTCTTCTCCATTTATTTGGAACAATTCCAACTATTAGGTTAGTCAACTGATTAATTTCAACAGTCGGCTCTTTATCGCTGTTTGGCTCAATAGTTGGAATGATTGCTGTGATCGGTAGTTGACTGTCTTCTTCATCTGCAGATTTACCTTTCTCGGCCAAGACATTAGTATCATCAAAGATTACATGAATGGATTCTTCAACAGTTAAAGTTCATTTATTTAATACTTTGTATGATCTACTATTAATGGAATAACCAAGAAAATACCTTCGTCGCTGCGTGGATCAAACTAGCCTAGGTTGTCATTTCCATTATTGTGAACAAAACAATTATATCCAAATAGATGAAAGTAACTTATGTTAGGCCTTTTTTCTGTCCATAGTTCATATGGAGTTTTCATCAGGATAGGTTTGATTAGACACCTGTTTAGGACATGACATGTTGTTCTTACAACTTCATCCTAAAAATGATGTGGAAAATTATTTTCTACTATCATTTTTCTAGCCATATCCTGTAGTGTTCTGTTTTTCCTTTCAACAACACCATTTTATTGAGGAGAGCATGGTTAAGAGAAGTTGTAAGTGTATCCATGTTCATTACAGATCTCTTCAAAGGACTTTTTTTCAAATTCTTCTCCATGATCACTTCTAATAGAAGAAATGTAGTATCCCTTTTCACGTTGTACTTTCTCACAAAAAAAACTTAAGATTCTTTAAGGTTTCATCTTTATGAGCAAGAAATATAACCCATGTAAAATGAGAGAACTCATCAATTATAACAAAAACGTACCTCTTCCCTCCAATAATAGCATTTCTAATAGGACCAACTAGGTCCATGTGCAGTAGTTGCAGTGGTTTTGAAGTAGTCACAATATGTTTGGAATTGAAAGAGTTTCTAGTTTGCTTACCTTTTTGGCATGCATCACACACGTGATCTTTTGAATAGTTTAGCTTTGGCAGACCTATAACTAATTTATGCCTTGCTAGCTTTTCTATCAGGCGCATGCTTGCATGTCCAAGCTTCTTGTGCCAAATCCAAGGGTCTTCTCCCATAGATGATAAGCAGATGTGTTATTTAGAACATTGAACTAACACAAGTACACACACATTCTTGTTTCTACTTCTAGGTAGAATGGATCTTCTAGAGAGATCTTCAATTATACATCCTGTTTTACTAAATCTAACTTTCAGGTCGGCATCACATAGTTGACTTATGCTTAGCAGATTATATCTAAGCCCCTTCACCAAATAAACATTAGTAATATCACATAGATGATTAAAAGCAATAGTTCCTAACCCACTTACGCTTCCAGTTGAGTTGTCTCCAAAGGTTACAAGTCCTCCATCAAAATCCTCAATTGTTTTGAACAAACTTTTATTTCTTGTCATATGACTTGAACACCCACTATCTAAATATCATTTATCTTTTGTATTCTCCTTGTGGTGTTCCTGCAAAACAAAATGATTATTTTCTTTTAGGTACCCAAGTATTCTTGGGTCATTGAGGGTTAGCTCTAACACATTTATTATCTTTTGGTTTTCATATCCAGCCAGGAGTAGTTTGATAAAGAAATCTATAATTGTAAAATTTATGTCCAATTTTTCCACAACAAAAACAAGATTGAAAAAAATGTTCTTGGGTGACATGCTGATTAGTCAACTTGCCAGGGTAATTTTGGTTAATAGACTTCCGACTAGTTGACTTAGTTCTTTGAGTCAACTGGTCAGTCTTAGAATAGGCAATAGACTTGTCAATTGAGTAGCTAGAAATAGACTTATCACTCATAGACTTTTTTCCAGTTGACTTGTTGTGATAAGTCGACCGGTTTGAACTAATAGAACTATGACTAGTGGATTTGCGTAGACATTTTAGTTGAAATCGCAAATCATCAACTTCTTCATGAAGAAAATATTTTTTAATTTCACAAACTTCCAGGTTAAGTTCCCAGTATTTCTTTTCTTTTACCAATTTTCTGTATTCATCGAAAACTTTATTTAGATCTTCAAGAGTTTGATCAAACAACTCTTGAGTTTCATGACACTTAGAACAAGGATAGGGTCTTACCTATCTCGTTTCATCAATTGCCATGAAAAATATGTTGTCAATTTCTTCATTCTCGTCTTTAGAAATTTCATCTTCACTCCAACTGATAAATGCTCTTTGTTTTTATTGTCCTTGATATGTCTTCCTTTTTAACTCAGGACAATCATCAGCTATGTGACCATATTTTCCACATTCATAGGACTTCCCATCATTTCTTGGTTGATCACTTCGAGATTTCCCTTTTCTAAAGTTGGAAGAGTTTATTCTATTGTTGCTAGATCTTCTCATGGCTTCTACCACAACTCTAGATATCATTGCAACTTCCTCTTCTCTGATGTCATCATCAAATTCTTCAACTTGATATTTGAATGCCATAACCTTTTTCTTGCTTTCATCTTGTCAAAGCTTGTTGAGATAGGTCTTTTCGAATGCAATCAGGTCTCCTCTCACCTCATCAGATGTAAGTGTCTTTAGATTTATACTCTCAAGAGCAACTACTTTGGCATGACACTGTGGAGAAAGACATCTCGGTATCTTCCTTATATTATCCATAGATGTGAAAACTTTTCCTGATGCCTTGAGTTTCCCTAGAATCTTGTTAAATCGAGCAAACATGTCTTCTACCGTTTCTCCATATTTTATCTTGAAGGTTTCTTATTCATAGACAAGGAGACTAACAATAGTTTCCTTTACCTTATCTGTACCTTCAATGTGACTTCAAGTTTGTCTCACATTTCCTTAGCTGTTTCACATGTGGAGATCTTTTCACATTATTCTCCACTTATAGCGTTGTATAATAGATTCCTTGCTTTTGAGATTATCTAAATTACCTCCATTTGTGCATCAGTGTAGTAAGCTAGGCAGACCAACTCATCAATTGATGTAATTCTTCATTCTTGTTTTCATCAGTCTTTGCTTTGGGCATAGGAATGTCTCCAAATTTGATAACCCTCCAAATCTTAACATCATATGATTTGATGTAAGTTTCCATTCTAACTTTCTAGTGGGAGAAGTGTTTCCCATTGAAATAGGGTGGTCTAGTTTGGGAAAGTACCTTCTTGAAATAAAACTCCAATAGTAGTGTGGTTTGACATGATCTTTTTCTCACTTGATGTTAAGCAAATATAATGTGAGACCAGGATCTGATACCAATTTAAAGTGCAAGAGCGGGGGGAAGTGAGTTGTAATTTTTCATTTCATAGTCGACTAACTCAAAGTGCTAGTCTACTGCTAATAGATCTAATACAGAATTTAAATGATGAAAATAAACAACACTAGATGTTTTATACTGGTTCAGATTCAATGTGAATCCTAATCCAGTCCCCTTGAGTTGCAAGTGTATTCTCTGCAGCTCTTTTTAAGTTTGGTTTGGTACAATGATAGTTTGAATGGAGCTCCTACGTCTACACTCAAACACTCGTAATCTTTTGATACAATGCCTCACCAACTATACTATATATCTTCTCACTTTTTTATATACACTATAATTCACTCAGAGTTACAATGCTTGCTAAAAGATAAGTAGAGAGCTTTGAGAAGTTGAGACAAAAGTATATTTGCTTTCGTCCTTTAGAGCCGTTCTTTATAGTTGTAGAGAGAATCTTTTGGTTCTGGAAGAGATGGCAACCCAAGAGATTTGATCATTGGAAATAGGAATAGGGAATCCTAATTTCCAAGAATAAGGTTAGAGCTTTTTACAACGGACTGATTTTCCTTCCTTGTGAGCGCCTGCGGCGCTAAAAAGTATCCTTTCGTTGATATTGAATCTTCAAGGTGCTTGTTTGTAATTGTTTCCTTAGTTACTTGGTACTGGTTTCCTTGTTTGATTAGGCTAGACATGTTTGATTGATGCTGAATTGATGCACTGAGATCTCGTACATAATGACTTGTTCTTTTCCTTTCTTGATGTATTTGCTCCTTAAATAAGTTGCTACTTATTTATTATGCTTGAACATGTACTTGCTTTTAATTTAATCACTCAATTGGGCTTGAGTCTTCCGTTGGGCCTTGTAAGTCAGCTGAGCCTGTCTTTGCTTTGTGAGACCTGTACATTGCATTTAGTCATCATTAAAACTTGACACTAACAAGAGGGATTTTGCGTAGGGGCGAATGCGCCTTTGTGGGATCTGGTTCACTGTGGAGCTGGGGCGAGCTATTAAGTGACTATTCCCCAGCGAGATCATTTCACGTGGTAGCGGGTCTGCGCTAGCAGAGTCGATTCTACTGGGGCAGAATCGCTGGATCAGGTGTCCTATTAATTCCCTAGGTAATATCACTTTTCCAAAAATAGTATTTTCGAACATAGAGCTGCCACCAGTAAGTTTCTGCTGTTTTGAGAGCAATTCCTCCATTTGGGATAATAATTCCATCCTTTATAATTTGATTACATGATTCTAAGTCCTTAAATGGTGATAGATTGTGCATGTGAATTGGGTAAAGTGATTTATGGCTTCTATTTAAAAATAAGAGAGTTGAGTCTTGATTTAAAGGGTGTTTATGGATTAGATTGCTTTATTTATTATGAATTAGTGATGGAAATTGGTAGATAAATATGTTGTAGAGTTAATTTGAGTATTGAAACCCATTTGATTTGGGGAAAATTCTAGGGTTTCTAAATTGAGGCTTTTTGTATATTGTTCAATTGAAGGTCCAAATGAGTATTGTTTTCTAATTAAATTAGGGATATGATTAATTAGTATGTGTTCATGCTTTCCGAGTAATAAAGTTTAAGTCTTGCTAACGTAGGCCTGGGGTTGGTTTGAAAGTCTTGCTTTGTTAAGGATTATGTCTTTATATGTTGTGTAAGCTTTATATTAATGAATAGTATATGTGTGATTAAACTTCAATTATCATAAGGCGCAGTGGAAGGGCAAGGATATCACTGAGATTTGATTGTTCAAGGTTCCAGTTCAGCCTAGAGATAGGCTATGGTTTACTTTCTCAAGATTTCGATAGAAGTGCAGAATTAGTTATAAATAATGAAGGGTATTGGGTGTGTTTGGGGTTCCCACTCAAACTAATATGATGAATGGTTGAGTGGGTACCGGCGTTGAACTGTGATGATGGGTGATTTGGAAAATTAGCCTTAAGCTGATTCCGACTACTGATTGATTGGACTTGTCGCCATTATGTGGGCTTATCGCCATACTTGTTATTGTTGTGCTTATTCATCAACCATGTTTGATATAATATCCTGATTGTAATTGGATTATATGTTGATTAATTCTTGAAAGCATGTGATATTCATCTTTATACTTGGTTGCATCTCATGACATTATGATTCTTGCATTGTATTGTCATTTGCATTCATACAGTCATGGTTGTGATAATATTGATATTGGAGTGGTATGATATATACTTTGGGTCCAAGGTACTGGAAAGGTAAGAATAATACAATAATATGGCAACACTGAGATGATGATACGCGGGGGTACGAGTTGCACGCCTGCAACAATTATTATTCATCCAAGAGTTGGGCTCTGATGAGAAATTCTGGAGGAGTATATGGACTTCACGGGTCCCCCATAGGTGTGTTGATCATAATAAAAACTTGACAACCTATATACTAGAGGATAAAGATACATGGCATATGCATTGCATTCATATCATACATATATCATTTCATAGATTATCTATGGATGGACTTGTACTGGATTGGTGGTTGATGACTTGGCTAAATTTCTGGATATGAAAGGATTGTACTTGCTCTTTGATGCTTGGATTACAGTTATTGAACTCTTCTGAAATTGGATGACTTAAGTGATTATGAATCTTACTTGAATAAGGTGATATATGACGTATGTGAACTCTTCTATGGATAATGTGACATTACCTGGATTATTGAATTATCTAGTATAGGACTAATACCAGTCAACTTGATATTTATCTCTTTTTACGTATCTTCCGTCATTTTCGACCTATGATATCTACAGGGGTACGTTGTGTACTCATGCTGCACTTACTACATCTTTTCTTGATGCAGATACATATCCCACTACTAGTTCGCGAGCTCGAGTGTAAGTCTGGGCAAGTGGATTTTAGCATTTTAGGGTGAGAATGCTTCTTCCAGCATGCCCCGGAATGCTTATATCTTATTATATGTCTTTACTTGATTATGGAGACACATTCATACATTTCTCATTATGGTTATTCAATTTTGGCACTATGTTGCCCTTGGATTTTAGACTTGTATCAGATTATTATCGCTCTTATATTCACATACCAGATTTTGGGGGATATGTTTGTTTCTTAGACTTTTATTCCGCAGTTATATCATGAGAGAAATTATATAGTATTTTTTTATCTTTCCGCTTTTATTTATGTTACATCATGTGAATGATTTGGGAGTGGTTCTCCTATGGGTGGGAATTGTGTAGGTGCCACCAGGATCACTAAAAGGGGTCGTGACTAAGTTGGTATCATAGCGTTTAGGTTAAACGGACTAAACTACAAGAGCAATGTCTAGTAGAGTCTTGCAGATCAGTGCGGAGACGTCCGTACTTATCTTTGAGAGGCTATGGGATATTTAGGAAATTTCACTTTCTTAATTCATTTCGTTCTAAGTAGAATCAAATTGGTATCTGACCTTTGTTTCTATTCTCTCACAGATGGTGAGGAATCGTACCGACGCAGTGAGGGAGGAGGCACTGGCACCTGCAGTGAGCGGTCGCAATAGAGGATATGCTCGGGACTGAGATAGAGCTTGAGAAGCAGCACCAACTCGGGGTGGGGCATAGAGATTCGATCAGGATTGTGCTAGGTCAGAGTACCATAAGCCGTATATTGAGCCTCAGGATGATATTCTTGAGGAGGATATGCGGCCAACCTAGGATCAACTTGGATTTATTGCCACTTCGATTCTACATGACACATTGGTCAAATTGTTGAGTGTTCTTGATGGTTGTGCCTAGACAGGCGTACATCCTACTATTCTGAGTGGTTCTCATACTCGTGTGTGAGAGAGGTAGACTCAGACCCTCAAGTTTTTCACTCCCAAGGTTCATCCAACGGTGATGTCAGCGCCCTGAATTGATGAGTTTCATACTCCAGAGTGTTGTCCCTGACCTATTGTAGGGATAACTATGTCCCGCGATGAGCAGAAGATTTTAGAGCACTTTTCGAACATGAAGCCTCCAATGTTTTATGGTCAGCCCGAGGAGGATGCATATGAGTTCTGTCATACCCCAACCTTGGGGTGTGTGGCTGGAACCCAGCACCCTAAGACTCGAGTGTACCAATCCTGATACCTGTAGTATACTTAACAAAACATGGGCCAACAAGGCCTCTGACGAATGAACATCTAATCAAAAGACACAACCACCTGCATGCAGAAAAGACCCATCATATATATATATATATATGCAACATGGCCGACAAGGCTGATATAGGCATAATGGGTCCACTAGAAGGCCAGCAAGGACACACAAAACTACTATATATAAGATGACTATGTACAACCTCTAGAAAGTATATCAATGACACCTAGTTGGGATAGGGCCCCGCCATACCCAATTATATACATATGTGCAATGACCATACCTATCAGCTCACTAGACAGTTCCGGAAGAAGGGAGTGTGACAACCTTCAGCTGAATCGGGTCACCTATTGTGAGGCATCGTTTATATCTCTATTTGTACATGGGGGAATAAAATGTGGTGTCCCTAGAAAGGGACACTCTATGAAAGATGTACTGAATATGTAAGGCAGGTAAATATAAATAAAGGATGAAATATGAAGAAATAGTATAGAAGTCAATCTGAAACTCATACATAGCCATTGAGGGCATACACTGTCACAATCATGGATATATATGCATGTCTATAAAAGTCAAGCCATTTATCTGGGTCATATATATATATATATATATATATATATATAATATAGTATCAAGTCACTCTGTGGGGTAAATGATGTCTTAATATATCGTACCCGGCCTCGTAGAAGACTCGGTCGTACCTGACCCAGATATGTGACTCGGTAATATCAAAACCAATTATAGTGGTGTGCGCATATAAGCGCATTACCAGGTCGAATATAGCATGACTCGGTAAGAAAATAGATACATATATATAAGTGCAATGCACTACGTGACTCTGAAGGGCCCTATGAATTCAATTGAAGTGACTCAAAGTCGTTACCCTCTGATTATCGTTATGTAACTGTATCTGTATCCATTGTTCGAGAGTCAACAAGGATTATAAGAAGATATATGATTCGAATACTACCAAGGGGATGTGTTCTTGACAAGGAATAATAATAAAAGCCATGAAATATCTATATCAAAATGAAACAATGAGGTTCATAAGCTTTAAACTTAAGAATAGAGTTTCTTTTAATGTGCCGTCATTATGGTTACGTTCGTTTGTAGATCATGCCAAAGAATGAAGGAAATAGCCTTACCATACCTTGCTAGCAGAGAAACACTACTCCTATGACGTCCCGCTCATCGTACAACTGTTGATCTAAGCAAATAAGATAATCCATACCAATATCCAATCAATGGTCTTAAGATTTCGTCGTTGAGACATTTCATCGAGCACTTGCTGTATATGCTTTCTTCCCTCTTGTTTTTTGGTAACTTAATCTATTCTATTGTCCTATTTAATAAAACAATATTATCAAGACTACTACAATCATACTTCATGAATTCTAGCCATAGTTCAGTCAAAACCCTTATTAAAATCACCCAACAATCAACACCACAATTATCACGATCAACTATGGAGTTTGTCTCCCTTTCTCCATGGATTAGCTAAATTTCCATAAGCTATATTCATCATTAGAACAAGCTAAGCTATGAGAATTTAGAGGACATGAAAGAGTAGAAAGAGCTCACCCTAAATAACCAAGAAATCCTCCATACCAAGCTTCCTTCCAAGCTCTTCAAGATTTCTAAGTTGTTTCCGACAATCCAAGAGAAATTTCAACATGATCCAATCTTATTGAGGGAGAATTAAAACCCTAAACTTGTGTAAGGGCGCTTAAATGGTGTATATACCTTGTGAGAGGGTTTGGGGACATTTGGGAGTGAAGGGGTCGAAATGGGAATGTTTAGAGCAAGTGACCGACCTTGGGCTATTTAAAGGCAGCCCACCGCCTCCCATTTATGGGAGGATATGTGGTGAATATGGGAATATGCAGTTGCATCCTCCACCGCATATGGTGGCAGTGAGGTTTCCAAATGATTGACTTGAGGTGCGGTCCCATCTGCGAGGTGGATTGGCTTCCGCGACGCGAAATACTTAGAGTATCGCCTGATTTTCATCTAAATTCATTGAGATATGATTTTGATCCTAATAACTTATAAAGATACATAGACCTTCTTAACATCCATTTATGTTGTATGTGACCCTCGAAACTAGGCTCAGGTCATCAGATCTTAATTCGATTAACTAAACTCTTAAACATGCACGAACGACAGGCGTAACTTGGAATCTTATAGATATACTTCCAAACATGTCCCAAGGGCTTCATTATCCTTTCATGGGCATCTACACTCCTTTTATCTTGCATCGGCTTGACATGACGTACTGAACATAATAATTTCAAGCACAAAAGGCTTAGCGACTCTGAAACTCTTACGACTTCTTCGATTTTCAACTCAACCATTCCTTAATCTTCCCAAGGGATTCCTCTTCCTTGTCTTAGGCTTCCTAACTTAAGGTATGTTCGGTGAATGAATTTACAGGGTGTAACAATTTCATTATGAGCAGCCATGAGAGGTTGCATACTCTGGTTATTGTCGAGTCGCACAGAGTTAGTTTTATGGCCTTTCATTTTTTGGGAGACGCAAATTAGTGGTGGAGGGCCTATGTTGATTTCTTACCCATGGGGCCACCTCCATTGAATTGGGTTAGGTTATATCGGGTTTTTCCGAATTTGACAGAGCGGAACAATTAATCCTTCAGTTTTGAAAATTCTTTAAGACAATTATATTTATAATTGTTGGTTAAAAAATTCTAAAATATTAATTAATGACAAAAATGTGTAAAATTAGGATATGATATACAATATATATACCAAGCAGTATTTTGTCAAATGAAATGACAAAATGCTCCCGGAGTAATTATGTAACATCATATTTGCCTTGTGAAAAGTATATTTTACTCCATCTGTGACTCGAGAACTCTGAATGATTAAATAAAATTATAGGACGATAGAACTTAGGTGTCCAACAACTATCCCTTCGTTGTTCAGGGACGGCTAGACCATCCCTGAGCAACAAATTTTGAATGACCTAGTTTTTAGACGACCAATAAGAAATAACTCTCAGTTTTTATGCAAATTGTATTTTGAAAATCATTGCCAGACCCTGGCTTATGGGTTTCCTACATATCTTAGGTTGTATGAGAATTCATGCCACTTGTAATTCGACTCAATTAAACTACTAAAAGCCGATAAAACTAAAGTATCAGACTGGGAAGCTCCAGAATGATTTTATTGGAATGTGATCGATCCTCGAAGGTTGAGTGACCTAGAAATCCCAAGTTCCAGGAATAAGGTAACTTGTAGTTCAACTGGATGGCTCGAAAAGGGTATTCCTTATGTGGGAATCCTTTTGACCATTCTGGTATATGCCCAACCAATTATGGGTTTTAAAAACAAAACTTCGTGATTTGCAAGTGAGGTCGATGTAAAGTGATGTTCAAGATCATGTACAGAGAGCTTGAATCTCATTGGCATATATATTCAACCGGCTGCCAAAGAACAATTTCCATGTTTGCTCCGCATGTACCTGGATCGGGTCTTTTTGCTATCCACCTCCAGTAGCTTTAACCTATTTACATATGTTGAGACCTGCGTGTTGGTTATTATTTTTATAGTTTTTCATACCTACGTGGATTTGTTTTATTGTACCCTCTTAGGTGATTTTGTTTGAGCGGGCGCCTCTTCCGACACCATCTGGCTCTGCTTGAATCTTGTTGAATGGATGCCACCTACGACACCGTCTGACTCAGTTGACTTGTTAGGGATAGTTTGTTCGAGCCGGTGTCACTTGCGACACTGTTTAACTTTATTTGGTAGATGTTATTGGTCCTGTAGTTTGATTTTCGGGGATCGACGACTGTGGCTTTTGGATGAAAGTACGTCGTTCAGAGTTATGGGGTGAAGACCACAACCTTTCAATTGGAATTACATCACCTGACTCTTGGAATGAATACCGCATCCTTTCATCTGGAATTACATCATTCGACACTGGAGGTGAAGATTGCAACCTTTTGACTGGAATTACATCACATGACTCTTGGAATGAAGGCCATAGACTTTTGACAAGAATTACATCATTCGACACAGGGGTGAAAACCGCGGCCTTTCGACTGGAATTATATCACCTGACACTTGGAATGAATACCGCAAGCTTTCGAATGGAATCACATCATTCGACACTTGGGGTGAAGACCGCAACCTTTTGACTGGAATGACATCATTTGATTCTTGGAATGAAGACCGCAACCTTTCGACTGGAATTACATCATTCGACACTGGGGTGAAGAACGTAGCCTTTTGACTAGAATTATATCACATGACTTGGAATCACCTGGCTCTTCGAACGAAGACCGTAGCCTTTTGACAGGAATTACATCATTTGATACTAGGGTGAAGATCGTAGCCTTTCGATTGGAATTACAACGGTTGAATTTTGGAATGAAAACCACAACCTTTCGATTGGAATTACATCATTCGACATTGGGGTAAAGATTGCAGCCTTCTGACTGGAATTACAATCACCTGACTCTTGGAATGAAGACCGCAACCTTTCGACTAGAATTACATCATTCGACTCTAGGGTGAAGACCACAACCTTTCGACTGGAATAACATCAACTGCCTCTTGAAATGAAGATCGCAACCTTTTGACTAGAATTACATCATTCGACACTGGGGGCAGCTTTTCGACTGGAATTACATCACCTGACTCTTGGAATGAAGACCGTAACCTTTCGACTGGAACTACATCATTTGACTCTGGGGTGAACACCACAACCTTTTGAGTGGAATTACATCACCTGACTCGTGGAATGAAGACCGTAGCCTTTCGACTGGAATTAAATCATTCAACTCTAGGGTGAAGATCGCAACCTTTTGACTGGAATTACATCACCTAACTCTTGGAATGAAGACCATAACCTTTTCACTGGAATTACATTATTTGACTCTTGACTCTCAAGGTTAGGTTGTATTTTTTACATCGTTCGATTCTTATGTTTAGCGATGTATGCCATCGGTATTTATTGGGTTGCTTGGTAATTTTGTGTGGGAGGGATATTTTGGACGAGTGGGGTAGTTTGGGTAAGTGGAGCTTGAGGCGCATATGGAGTCGTGAATGATACTGGGTTATTTTGTAGCGGGCTTTGTTGTGGACTAGCTTGTGGGTTGATAGGATATGGATTAGTGCGTTGCGGGCTGACGTGTTGAGGATTGGTTTTTCTTAGTAAGGGATTTTGGGGAAGGTTTTGGGGAAATGGCGGTTCAGGGTTGGTTTTGCCGGCTCCTGCATCTTCTAGGTACTGCATTATGTTTTGCATTTGATGCCACATTTCAGGGGTAATGACTGTGTCTCTGAGCCAAAAATTTCTTACCCCAATTGTTGTGCCAATATATTCAAATCCTTGTTCGCCTTCGGGACTAAGGTCTATATTACGGTGATATTCTCGTAGCCACTAGTGATATTCTGGAGTACATCCTGCCTGACTATCTCCAATATCCATTTTGTCAATGTCGTTCCATTCATCAAAAATTTTCCTTGCTCTGGGGATAATGAAATTCGACCCGAATTGAATTTCAGAAACTCTCATATTTGCTTGGAGGGGGATTATTTGCTCTTGTCCAAACTGTCGGAGTACGCGGAGTGGAGCGTATGGTTGGAGGCCTTTCAACCCGATAAGCTCAATATAATAAAGCCGTCTGCATCTTATCTATGCTTTCTTGGATCCCAAAAAAGAATTAGTGCTCTGACCAAATGCTGATCGAGGGAGATATCGAATAATGAAATGAGGCAACCCAATCTCCTCCTAATTTCCATCTGGCTGCCAAGGTCGAAACTTGCCCACCATATTTTCAGTTTACTCAGAATCCCACTCACCATTCTGACTTGCGGCACAGATTCCATCTATAATACAAATATACAAAAAATGAATATACATTTTCCAATTTCGGCATGTCATGTTTAGGCTTGGATCCGTCTATCATTACCACGCTACACATAATATGCTGATTGGTCGTTGGGTTGTGAGACCCGTCGATAATTTTGGTGGATTTCTTAATTGTGGAGTTGATGTCAAGGATCAACCCACCTATGGTGTATGCACGCATGACTTAAATAAATGGTGGTATAGCTCTATCCAAAATTTTCTAAGATTTGGCTTACTAAACTTAAGGTTCCCGAACGGACTGCTCAAGTGAGAAGGCTACGTGGCCACCGGATGGTCCGGACACTCCGCGCATATGCCAACTATCCTAAAATTTGGTAATTTGAATGAAAATTTTGCGAGTGTGCAAAACACACCTCGCGTGTATGTGTGATAGTGTCAATTTTCCGAAATGGAAGAAATATGAGTAGAATGCCAATTTAAGGAAAACAGTAAGAGAATATAGCAATTAAAACAGTTATGCATGCAAAATTTCACAAAGGAAACAAATCAAAGCATTAAATCAAATAAGGAGCAAAAAGTAAAGCACAATAATAATTAACCTGGGTTTGCTATGGTTAAGAACCTGAAGTTTCCCCAGTGGAGTCGCCATGCTGTCATATCCCATTTTAACCAAGTCAAAGCGGAGTACAACATATTGGTGATTCCTAGATTGGATTAAGGAGTCACCACCTAATTATTTTACGGTGAATTAGGACATCTAAATATTAACTAATTGCTGTAAAATAACTCTGATTTTATGGTCTGCAAAATTAATGTGATTCTAGATAAGGATTCTTTATTATCCTAAAGGGAAGGGGTTAGGCATCCTTTAAGATCCGCTAACTTGTGGTTATCCGGTCAAACTCAAGTTAATTATTGTGTTAAGGAAAATGCATGTTTATAAGTATAAAGTTAAAATAATGTTTAAAGAGGATGCATTTTTTGATAAAGTAATGATTTTTCTTTTTTTTTTTGAGGAGTTTTGCAAAGATGATTGCGAAAATAAATTCCCGATATGAGATCCGGAAGAGTATGCGTGACATTGTAAGGTATGGTTTATAAAATATAAAGTTTGATTTTGGATAAAAATGTATATTTGTATGGAAAAATATATAAAGTTAATTTTGGATAAGGCATGCATTTGTATGAAAGTTGATAAAGTAATTATTTCTTGCAATTGATAGTAAAGGGAAAAAATAATTTATTTGTAATATAAAGAAATGATTTTTAGGAAGTCATTTTAAATCATAAGATTGGATAGAAACAAAGCCTTTTAGGTATGTTTAAAATGCAAATAGAAGATGACCAATTTGATTTGAAAGTTTGAACATGTATGACGCGCCTAAAATAAATAAACTAGCGACGGATTTCTAATTTTAAAACTAACCGAGCCTAAAGTAAATAACTAGCTACGGTTTCTAATTTTAAAACTACCTTATTAATTATCCAATCATAGCCTAATTATTATAAATGTCATAACAATCATGCAAATATTAAATAATTATTACAACCCCCACAAAATAGGAATAACAGAATTAAAGAGTAATAATGAAAGGGAATTAAGGCAGATGACGATGTCATCTCGCCCTATTTGTTTTGAAATCCCAAGTTTGGAGAATGTGAGGAATGTGGATGCGGGTCTTCATTTGGCAATGATCATGATGAGTCTCATAACGAGACTCTTCGTAGCTCCCGATGCATTTCATGTAAGTAAATAAAAGAAAATGATCAGTAGACGGGATATGGAAATATATACATGAGAAAATGTAAATAAATAATTCATGAAAAGTAATATGTTGTTGAGACTCAAGATGTAGGCAGGTGCGAAAAAAATATAGAGTAGGCCCAAAAATGATAGTTATCAAACTTAAAAGAATAGACCAGCCCAGATGCATAATAGGGACCAATTCAACACATGAGGACTGATATACAAGATATTTATAATACATGTAACATATCTGGAAGATATACACACATATAACTTCTGTATGCAATGGGTGTATACTAAATCTGTATACCATGTATATTTTGAGATATATCACCTCCAAACTAGGAATCAACTAGGGGAGACAAGCAATAGAGCCATATTTATTATACAAAACATGTGTCCTTAGGCCTAACAGAGAAAAAGTAAACATGATAATATTGCTAGGATATCAAAACAAGGACAAACTGCAGGCTGAGTTCCTTCTATTACACATATCTAATAAATCAGAGTAAGTTGAACAGGGTATGAGGCATCCATTTAAGACGTATACATACATCCCTAATAGGCAACTTTAACATGATCAAGATGTCTTTTACAAAACATGGGTCCTTAGGCCTAACAGAGAACCTGGTCATCCTATCAATATATTAAGGATAGATCATTCCAAAGACACATTCATTGTTCCAGGAAATTGACATGCTTACATAAGTAGATCCACAAAACATGGGAAGAAAAACATGATCCTAAGTAGGTAGTTTAGACATATATGCACAATTTAACAGAGAATAAAAATGCATTTTTTTCCTGAATGAGGCCTATTCAATCCATTTTCTAGGATCTTTCATTCATGCCTGGACAAGTTCAATACCAAACTATGCCCTATATACACATCCTGCTACATGGAACATGATTATAAGTTATCTGTGAAATGCAACAATGGCTATAGCTTAGCATGACATGAGTCAGTTTCAATGGATGCATAATACTAAGGTAAGTATCATTCAGACAATTCAATAGATAGGGCAGATATAAGAGAATTTTAAGATGTGTCACATGCGGATATGGGGATATTTTCTCATCTAAACAGGCAAGGCAAGTGTATAAACAGTCCAACAGACATATGAAATAAGGAAATGAACAAGTGATCATTTTTAAGGACAACATCTTAAAGGGCACAAAACCATCTAGTATGGGCCGGACATACAAAGTCCTACTCATTCGATATGCTTGACACAATGACACTTATATATTTTAGGCATGAAGACCTCAAATAAACATGTAAATAAACTAACAGGTAGGGTGACATGATATTTCAAAGATGATATTTTCTATATATAATTATCCAAACTAGGCTTAGACATATATGATCCTAATAAACTAATCAGTAGAATGAATATGGGGAGCTCTGAGAGCTCATATACAACATGACTTAAACTTGTTCCAAAATAATGCAAGAGGCCAGCAAATGCACATTTTAACTCAGATCACTTGTTAGTCTAATAGAATGGCTAAGAGACTTAGAAGACATTTACATGTTATTATGAAGTCACTATAGAATTTAGGCATGTGAAGTCACACACAGTTACAAAAGTACACAGGTAGTTAATCAAATATGACGTTTTCAAAGGTGATGGACAGATCTAACTGGTTGTGGTACCTATTACATATAAATGACACATTCAATCATAATGGTGGTAGAGTATACAAGATTCATTCTCTTGTCTAGCTCAAAACTTACGCATACATATTTGCTAATATGTCAAGAGAAGTTCAAAACTGAAGTTAATCTATCATTCAATATCCAACAAAAGTAAATAACAGAGGCAAATCACATATTTCCAGAAATTTCAGACAGGTAAGGGAACATGAAGAAAGCTTTTGTCAAGAAAGCATCAGAAATAACACACCCATCACATAATATTGCACAAGAACTCAACATAGTATGTCTGGAGCACAAGCAGATTGCCTAAACTAGGATAACACTACAAGATTCACATAAACTTGTTCTGATTCCTCTAAAAGGGAGATGCACCAAGATTAAAACCAAACCAATTCCCAAATACCACACTTCCTGCTTATCAAGGCTCTGAGTATGAATCTATACCTAGAATATAACACTTAAGTAAAACATGCATTAACTTAATTCCAAACTGCAATATTGGTCCAGAAGACCCTACCTTAACATGGATAATCTAATAAACTATTCATATTAGATTATACGAGGGTTAATATTATTTGGCTTGATCCATACAAGATTTATATATGAATACAAATCCTAGATATTATTAACTTCAGTTAAAACAGGATAAACATACTTAAATATAAATACTCAGTAAACAGAAACTGAACAAAACACACGACATGTAATACATCAAAGTAAAACTGAGAGGAGTTAGGGTCTATTGACATTCTCCGGGCAGCGAACCGACGCATCGTCTCAAACCGTCGAGTCCTCTCGGAGGAGTGTGTTTATGCGGTTGAAAAGAAAATGAGTTTGGGTGTTTCATGGCTATGTCGAACCAAAAATGAGAGTCAGAATTGAGGATTTTTTCAAAATCGAAACATGTTCAAGAGCGAATCTTTGTCTCTAAAAAGAAAACTCTTTTGTGAAACCACCAGATAGGTCGATTCTTTGCAACAACTTAAAAAAAAGAGGGCTTTTTGTTCTCTTAAAATCCGAATCCCCTCAACAACCAACAAAGAGTTCAATTTATAGCCCCAATTGAGACCCTAATGGCTAAGGTTTGAAATTCAAATTCAAAGCAAAGATTGAAAATGTGACGGTTTTTTTTTCATTTCGAAAACCGAGATGATAATGAAGGGGTACGGGTTTATGCTCTTACCCACCAAGTTCTTGAAGGTGTTCTAGAGGTCCACTGCAGCATGCATGCTTTACAGGTCGATCTGACTCAAACGAGCTATTCAAAGCTCTGGGGTTTGCAAAAAAAAGAAAAAAGGCGACTGGGGTGATGCGAGGGCTCGATGGTGGAGGGGACATGGTGGCAGTGGTGTGGTGATGGAGTTTTGTCCGGCGGGTAAAGGGAGGTGACGGGTGGAAGGCCGCTGGTTTTGGAGAGGGGTCTAGGGTTGTTGGTCGATGGGTGTGTTTGGGACGGTTTGTTAATGGGGAATGAGATAAAGGGGTATTGGGCTTGGGTTGCCGGATTTGGGGATTGGATCGGTTCGGTTGGTTTTAGGTTTAGTTGGGTGTTGGGTTGTTTTTAGGGGTGAAGTAGATATGGGAGAGAATAAATGGGAGTTGGGGTTTGGGCCGGGTCGGTCGATTGGGCCTGGAGGGGAGGGGGGTGTTTGTTTGGGCTGAAAACTAGGGAGTTAATTTTGTAGATTCATTTTTGGGGTTGATAGAATGTTTTGGGTGAAATGAGTTTGGGTTAAAATAAAAGGGTTTATTATTAAAAGGGAATGCATTAGAATGAAATAACGATGTGATAATAATAAAAACAATATTTGCGAGATGCTTAATGCTTATAAAAATAAAATGTGGTGTCGTTTTGAGAAAAATAGAAATACATAGAATATTACGATAAAAATTATGATTAGGATATTAAAAAGTAAATGATAGTAAAAATGCGAATAATAATAATAATACTAAATAAATAATGATATTGAAAATAGACGACGATATTAAAAGCCTTATATATATATATATTAAAATTATTTTTTGAGGTGTCAAAATATTTAAAATTGCAACTAAATATCGGAAAATAGTGGACAAAATTGGGTGTCAACAACCATATACCTCAACTAGACATGACCTTCAGTAACCAACACTCATACTATGCAAGCATGGAATAGTCTTAAGCAGCCCATCTTTAACTTAAATAGACTCCAGAAGGGATGAATGACATACCACTTAGCTAGACAGACCATATATTACCAAATAAGCTTTTAGACTATCATTTATTGACCATGGAACTAGCCTAAACAAAGGAATGTTTTCCAGAAAAACTCAAACTAGCATACTAAGAATGTAATGCATCATACAAGACATGAACACATTGTCATTTATGCTCATATTAATCTTTTAGACTTTTATAGAACAATATGACCTAAACATTTTAGCAATTCTATCATACATACCTTATATGGATCTAAGATGCATGCATACTAACTGAAATGGAACACATAATCATACATTAAACTAAAACCAGTTTTAGATTGACATTGTTCTGAACATTATTTAACTTAATCAACTCATATTTGACTAGAATCAAATTGTACCAACATGTTGACCACTTAAAACTGATTACACATGATTATGTAAACCTCAAACTAGATATTATACTAACCAGATGACTTGTATGTGCACAGAACCATCCCCAAATTAATAGGTTTGGCTTCTATTTGCCTAAACACATAAAAAACTAATAAACAGAGAATGAAGCTAACTAAACATGTTATACCAGACTATGATTAACTTGATCACATGTTTATGAATTCAGATATGTACACATAATTAAACTACTTTGATCAAGTATAAATAACAATCAACACACAAATAATCATCCCAATACATTTAAATAATAGTTGTAGCTAATCAAACATGGTGGACATCAACTTAAAAAACACAACAACCGTGATGACGAATACCAACAGTTAACTTACCTAACCAAACTTACTAATTCATGATCTAATAAGCACAAACAATAAATTAATTTAACATAAAACATACTGAATATTGATCCAAGAAGTTCAAAAACAGGCTTAGACTAACATATGTTAATAGCTAATCTAATATTGTTAAACAATCATAATCTAGCTAATCACACTTATTTAACATAATGATACCTAACATGCTTACATAACTACCCTAATGAATGTAAGCAACACCTCATCTGACTAGACATACTCATATTTCAATCAAACAGGCTCAAACAGTAATTAAACATGCTTAACAAACATATAAACACAAAATACTAGTTATACTAGACTAATTAAATAGGAAATTTAAAAGGGAAGGAATTACCTTGTGTGAAGGCAACCTAAGGACTGAAGTTGAGCTTGTTCTTCAGCCCGACGATCTCCAACTCGCAAACAAACAGAAGAAAAATGTTTCAATAGTGAACGAACAATTAAAACTAGTGTTGGGTTCAGCCGAAGGGTTTGGATAGCAACTTAAGCCAAATTGCACAAAATTTAACTAGATTCAACTCTTAATCAATGTAAAAGCAAAAAATCAACTTTCAGACCTCTAGAACTATGGGAATAAGTATGTATTTATAGGGAGATATGAAACCCTAGAAGTCCTACATCAATCGGTGTGGGAGAACTCAGATTCGGGGGGAACTTTCCTTCCAATCTGGTTCTCAACTAATAGAAATGGGAAATTCAAAATCAAATCGGACAATAGTAATAAATGCTGGTAGCAAAAGTATAGTATAAAGGAGGGGTGACCTCACCTGGGTATGAGCTTCCGGTGGCATACTGGTGTGAGAAAAGGGGTGGGCATTTAATGCCCTTGCCCCTTCCGACGAAGCAACTAACGAAGAGGAGCACTGTACGAGCTCTGTGCCTTGCCAAAAATGGTAAAAGGCAACAAAGCGGCAGCTAGGGTTCCTAATCGTAACCTTGAAGGGGTGAATGGTTATTTCCCCTTTACACTTCATCTGGCAGGCTTGGGCTGAGCCTTTGGCCTTTGGATCAGTCGTTTAACACGAGATATGAGGCCCAAAATATTTTAAAAGCTAATTAATCTATTGTGGTCACATTTTGCAAATGTGGTCACATTTTAAATAGGAAAATAATCGAATAATTTCACATATGACCTAATTAGAATAAAAGCTTCATTTTAGGCCTAAATTTGACACTAATTAGGATTATAGAAATTTAAATCATGCAAAGTCTCTTTTTAATTTAAAACATGATTTGAAACCGAGGTGTAATCCCCTTATTGTATTTAATTAAATAATTTCCCTAATTTGACAGAGCGGCATAATTAATCCTTCAATTTTCATAATTCTTTAAGACAATTACATTTATAATTGTCAGTTAAATATTTCCTAAGTTATAATTAATGATCAAAATGTGTAAAATAAATATATGATATACAATATATATACCAAGTGATATTTTATCAAATGAAATGACAAAATTCTCCCAGAGTAATTATGTAAAATCATATTTTCCTTGTGAAATGTATATTTCACTCCGTATGTGACTCGAAAACTCCGAATGATTAAATAAAATTATTGAAGGGTAAAAATTAGGTGTCAATAGAGGTGACATGGATAGGTTAGCGGTTCTACTTTCTATGGTTATAGGCATCAGGGTAGATATCAGTCATCACGGCCTAGTTAACCAGTTCAGGTAGCCCTCCAGATTACAGATGGTGTCTCTGCGGGGCAGAGTGGTTCTAGTGGGGGCCAGTCTTCAAGGAGTTCACTGTCTCAATATTCTGATCATAGTGGTTCGGGTTCTTCTATCTTTATCTAGCAAACCTCAATGGTTAGGACTTGTTATAATTATGGTGAGATTAGGCACTATAAGAGAGAGTGTCCTAAATTTTTATCGAGTACATTCTGTGCACCTAGGACTCCAACAGATCTATCTAGGGATGGTAATTAGGCTAGCCGGAGAGGATCTTAGTCGGGCCGTAGTGGCCATCAGCCTAGGCATGGTGGATCCCAGGTAGGGAGAGATGGAGCTTGTTCGGGCCGAGGTCGCCAGCAGGGTACTCAGTTCGAGGTAGGACACACTCATTTCTATACTTTTTCGGGTAGGCTCGAGGTTGAGGCATCTGGCGCAGTTATCACAAGTATCATCTAAGTTTGTCACCAGTCTGTTTTAGTGCTATTTGATCTAATGTCTACATTCTTATATGTGTCAGCCTAATTTTCTGCTGATTTAGATATGTGGTGTGATATGCTTGACATCCCTATTCGTTTATCCACACCGATTGGTGATTTTGTAACTGTAGACAGTGTTTATCGTATGTGTGTGGTTACTTTTTATAAGGTACGATACCTGGGTAGATTTGGTCATTTTAGACATGGTTGACTTCGATATTATTCTGGGTATGGATTTTCTATCACTGTACCATGCGATTCTGGACTATTATGTCAAGACCGTCACATTAGCTATGCCTGGTCTTCCGAGGTTAGAGTGGAGGGGCGCTACCTGCCGTGCTACTAAGAATATCATTTCTTTCATCCGAGCTATGAAGTTGGTAGATAAAGGTTGTATGGCATATCTTGCTCATATTCGGGATACGAGTGTGGAGACTCCTTCCATTACGTCTGTTCCTGTAGTTAGTAAGTTTGCTGAGGTCTTTCCTTCAGATATACCAGGAATACCGCCAGATAGGGATATTGATTTCTATATTGATCTTTAGCTGGGTACTCAACCTATTTCCATTCCTCCGTACCATATAGCTCTAGCAGAGCTTAATGAGTTGAAGGAGCAGCTTCAGGACTTGTTGAGTAAGGGATTCATTCAATCAAGTGTATCTCCACGGGGTGCTTTTGTCTTGTTCGTGAAGAAGAAGGATGGCACTATGCGTATATGCATTGATTATAGATAGTTGAACAAGGTCACCATCAGACACAATATCCAATCCCTCATATTTATGACTTGTTCGACCAACGTCACGGTGCTTCAGTATTTTCAAAGATTGGCTTAAGGTCCGGGTATCACCAGTTGAAGATTTGGGCTGAGGATGTTCCCAAGACAACTTTTTGGACTCGTTATGGTCATTATGAGTTCCTAGTGATATCATTTGGTCATACTAATGCCCCTGTAGCGTTCATGGACTTGATAAATTGGATAGTGAACTAGATTCAGCTCTTAATCAATGTAAATGCCAAAAATCAAGTTTTGGACCTCTAGAAGTATGGGAATAAGTCTGTATTTATAGGGAGTTATGAAACCCTAGTAGACCTCCCTCAATCGGTGTGGGAGAACTCAGATTCGGGGGGAATTTTCCTTCAAATCTGATTCTCAACTAATAGAAATGGGAAAATCAAAATCAAATCAGACAAAAGTAATAAATGTTGGCAGCAAAAGTATTGTACAAAGGAGGGGCGACCTCACCCGGGTATGGGGGTCTGATGTCTTATTGATGTGAGAAAAGAGGTGGGCATTTAATGCCCTTTCCCCTTTTCACGAAGCAACTAACGAAGATGAGCACTGTACGAGCTCTATGCCTCGCCAAAAATGGAAAAAGGAAACAACGCGGCAGCTAAGGTTCCTAATCGTAACCTTGAAGGGGTGAAGGGTTATTTCCCCTTTACGCTTCATCTGGCAGGCTTGGGCTGAGCCTTTGGCTTTGGGATCAGTCGTTTAACATGAGATATGAGGCCCAAAATATTTTAAAAGCTAATTAATATATTGTGGCCACATTTTTCAAATGTGGTCACACTTTAAATTAGAAAATAACCAAATAATTTCACAAATGACCTAATTAGAATAAAAACTTCATTTTAAGCTAAAATTTGATACTAATTAGGATTATAGAAATTTAAATCATTCAAAGTCTCTTTTTAATTTAAAACACGATTTAAAATTGAGGTGTAATTCCCTTGTTGTATTTAATGAAATAATTTATCAAATTTGGTGGAGCGGAACAATTAATCCTTCAATTTTGAAAATTCTTTAAGACAATTACATTTATAATTGTCGGTTAAATATTTCTAAATTAATAATTAATGATCCGAATGTATAAAATTAGGATATGATATACAATATATATACCAAGCGATATTTTGTCAAATAAAATGACAATATGCTCCTGGAGTAATTATGTAAAATCATATTTTCCTAGTGAAAAGTATATTTTACTTCGTCTGTGACTCGGGAACTCCAAATGATTAAATAAAATTATTGGAGTGTAAAAATTAGGTGTCAACAACCGTCCCTTCATTGTTCGAGGATGGCTAGACTATCTCTGAGCAACGAATTTTGACTGACCTAGTTTTTAGCCGACCAATAAAAAATAACTTTTGGTTTTTATGCAAATTTTGTTTTGAAAATCGTGGACGGACCCTGGCTTCTGGATTTCCTACATATCTCAGGTTGCATGAGAATTCAAGCCACTTGCAGTTTGACTAAATTAAACTGCTAAAAGTCGATAAAACAAAAATATCAGACCGGGAAGCTCCGAAATGGTTTGGTTGAATGCGACTGATCCTCGAAGGTTGAGTGGCCTACATATCCCGGTGTCGGGAACCAGGTCACTTTTAGTTTGACTGGATGGCCTGAAATAGGTATCCCTTATATGGGAATCCTTTTAACTCTTCCTGTATATGCCCAATCAATTATGGGTTTTAAAACAAAACTTTGTGATTTGTGAGCGAGGTCGATACAAAGTGATGTTCAAGATTATATGCATAGAGCTTGACTCTCGTTGACATATATTTTTGACTCGCTGCCAAAGGACAAGTTCCACGTTTGCTCTGCATGTATCTGGATCCGGTCTTTCTGCTCTCGAACTCCAATAGCTTTGACTTATTTCCATATGCTAAGACCTGTGTATTGGTTATTATTTTTATATACCTGCATGGCTTTATTTATTGTACCCTCTTGGGTAATTTTCTTTGAGTGGGTGCCTCTTCCGACACCATCTGGCTCTTCCTGAATCTTGTTGAGTGGATGCCACCTGCGACACCGTCTGCCTTTGTTGACTTGCTGGAGAGTGTTTGTTCAAGCAGATGAAACCTGTGACATTTTTTGACTTTCCTTGGTAGATGTTATTGGTCTTTTAGTTTGATTTTTGGGGAACGACGATTGTGGCTTTTGGCCTGAAGTACGTCGTTCGGAGTTGGGGATGAAGACCGCAGCCTTTTGACTGTAATTACATCACTTGACTCTTGGAATGAAGACCATAATATTTTGAATTGAATTACATCATTCAATACTGGAGGTGAAGACCACAACCTTTCGACTGGAATTATATTACCTGACACTTGGAATGTAAACCGTTGCCTTTCAACTAGAATTACATTATTCGACACTGGGTGAATACGACAGTTTTTTATGGGAATTACATCACTTGACTCTTGGAATGAAGACCACAACCTTTCGATTGGAATTACATCATTTGATACTTGGGGTGAAGACCGCAACCTTTCGACAGGAATTACATCACTTAACTCTTGGAATGAAGACCGCGACCTTTCAACTGGAATTACATCACTCGCCACTGGGGTGAAGACCACAACCTTTCAATTGGAATTATATCACCTGACTCTTGGAATGAAGACCGCAACCTTTTGACTGGAATTACATCATTCGACATTGGGGTGAAGACCATTACCTTTCAATTAGAATTATATCATCTGACTCTTAGAACGAAGACCATAGCCTTTCGACTAGAATTATATCATTCGACACTGGGGTAAAGACCGCAACCTTTCTATTAGAATTACATCAGCTTTATCTTGGAATGAAGACCGCAACCTTTCGATTAAAATTATATCATTCGACACTGGGGTAAAGACCGTAGCCTTTCGACTAGAATTACATCACATGACTCTTAGAATGAAGACCATAACCTTTCAACTGGAATTATATCACCAGGCTCTTGGAATGAAGACCACAACCTTTCAACTAGAATTACATCATTCAACACTGGGGGCAACCTTTTGACTGGATTCACATCATCGGACTCTTGGAATGAAGACCGTAGCCTTTTGACTGGAACTCTATCATTCGACTCTGGGGTGAAGACCACAACCTTTTGAGTGGAATTACATCACCTAACTCTTAGAATGAAGACCGCATCCTTTCAACTCGAATTACATCATTTAACTCTGGGGTGACGATCGCAACCTTTCGACTTGAATTACATCACATGACTCTTGGAATGAAGAATAACTTTGGGGTGATGATCGCAACCTTTCGATTGAAATTACATCCTTCGAATCTTGAGTCTCAAGGCTAGGTTATATTTTTTACCTCACACCTCTTACAACATTTTTCGGCATTACGTCTTTACTTTGTTTGGTGGCTCTTGAGGCATAATAATTGATTTTTGATATCGGAATGACTTTTATCGTACATGTTTCACTCATGAGAAAAAAGATAGTTCCATCATCCCTTTGACGACGTTATGGTGACCTGCAATAATAGAAAGATTCATAAGTTTCCTATGCGGTTTATCCGCGTTGTTGGCTCCTGCTGTGTTGTTTCTCCATTTTCCTATCTCGACCGCTCTTTCTGTCCCGATATAGTGCGAGAAAATGTTTTGAAAAGAAGTGTTTGATATCTATTTTTCGAAAAGGAATTTCTCTATAATATTTTATATATAAAAATATTGTCAACTCATGTCATGACATTGTTTGGTTAAGCGAGAATTTCTAAAAGTCTTCAGCGCTCTACTTTTGCTCCATGCGTGTCCTGATGAAATTTTTGAGTTTCCCTTGAAAATTTTGCCCCAGTTCTATATTTGGACCGGCTGACTCTAGGGCCAATTTGTATTTGAAGGAATGTTTGAGTTCCTCTCAAACATTCTGCTACATTTTATGAGCTTGGGTCAGCTGATCCTTTGAGATGGATTGTAGATGAAATTTTTGAGATCTTCCTAAAAATGCTGCCCCAGTTTATGAGCTCTGGCCGGGTAATCCTTTGAGTAAGATTATTGACGAAATTTTTGAAATCTTCTAAAAAATTCCATCCCTATTTATGAGCTTTGATCGAGTGATCCTTTGAGCCGGATTGTTGATAGAATTTTTGAGTTCTTCTTAAAAATTCTACCTCAATTTATGTTGTGTGAGGAAATTCTTCAATTTCATGGTATCTATGAGGTTTCCTAGGGGTTCATTTGGATTTTCTGTTTGGTACGACCGAGCTCGAAGAATGCCTATGTATCCCTCTTTGGGAATCAGGTCCTCACGTAGTTCATAATAAAGAGGGTTAAATATTTTTGTGATAATGCGACCGAGCTCGAAGAGCGCCTACATATCCCTCTTTGGGAATCAGGTCCTCTGCATATTTCATATTACATAAAATGATGGATTTGGATAATATTGCGACTGAGTCCGTAACGAATGCCTACATATCCCTTCTTTTTGTTTTGGAATCAGGTCCTCGCGTAGTTCGTTATAAATGTGCGTGATTTTTGTGATAATGCGACCGAGCTCGAAGGGCGCCTACGTATCCCTCTTTGGGAATCAGGTCCTCGCATAGTTCATATTACATAGAGTAATGGATTTGAGTAATATTGCGATGGAGTCCGTAATGGCCGCCTATGTATCCCCTCTTTTTATTTGAGAATCAGGTCTTTGCGTAGTTCGTTACATAGAAATTGGTTTGGTTTTCTAATGCAATTACAAGAAAAAGTGTGATTACATGCAAAAGAAAAGTGAGATTACAAGTAAAAAAAAGTGAGATTACAAGTAAATATTATTAAAAGAAAAAGGCAATTACGAACTTGGAGCGTGTCCCTCATTGATAGGCAGCTTGTAAGCCGCAATGTCTGTGCTCTACCCGGGCATAACAACATATGACCACGCGAACACATCAACATACTCTCTTAACAAATTTATCAGTTCTTCTTTTCTGGGAGCGTCCAAATGCGACTTACCCTCGTTTCCTTTACTATTTACCCGTCTCTGAGGTCAATTGTTTCCGTCTCATCCAAATTAGGCATCTACATATTTTCATATTGGTCTTCCTCGTCCATGAGGTCTTCAAGTAATGCTGCTTCTTCATCATAATCCTCATATTCTTTGTTGTTTGTATCACACGACTCGCTCATCTCGCGACATGTCATGACATTATGAGTTGTTTTTATGTTATTACTGAAAAATAAGGCAAAGCATTGTTCGTGTGCAAAAACATGTTATATATAGATAAATAAAGACTGTTTTTTGCATAAACTGAGGCTTTTCATTGAATTTTGACAAAAGTAAAAATTGTGGTCCTGACTCGGATCAATCGTCGAGTCATTTCCATTTATGAACAATACTTGAAAAGTTAAGACATAAATGGTGAAGCCTCAGACCTCAAGCCGATTTTCACCAATTTTTGAAAACAAAATTTAAAAATTCTCTTTATTAAGGAGCGAAAAATGATGTAGAGGTCTAGTTGGACAGCTGCTCATCTGGATCAGCATTGCAGATTGTGGCTGCTTCAATGCATTCTTCTAGTATAGCGGTACACTCCTCCTCTTAGAAAACATCCCCAAACCTTCTTCTGAGTCCCTATCGTTGTGTGTGGGCGTGCAGACCGAAAATGACTGGTATAAACCTGGGAAAGGCTTTCTCATATCTAGAGATCCTCTCTTTAGCTTTGTAGCCTCAGAGGATTCTGCTGAACTTGGTATGTACATGAGGATAAACCAATACTCATTAAAAGTGCCACTAGCTCTCGAATGCCTTGGAGCTCTCATCCTAGGCCTTTACTGGGCTCAAATCTACTTTGGAGTATCATTGCGGCGACAATCTTGTAGGCCGACGGCATTAGAATGTCTTCATCGTCCCCTCAGTGTGCGGATCTCATAAGTTCCATTACATGGAAGTTTGTATCTTTTTGGACTTCCTCTATTAGAGGCACAGAGTTGTCGGGATAGTTGTGGATACTCCTTGCTCTATGGATCATGACTTCGTGGTCTTCCCAAACAAATTTCATTGATTGGTGAGAAAAGATGGCACAACTCCGACCATATGTATCCACGGTCTCCCCAGTAGGAGATTGTAGTTGGCACTGATATCCATTACTTGAAATTCTATGGTGAATTTGGCAGGCCCCATTAGTATATTGAGGTCCACTTCACCCACGGGGTCACGTTGTGCCCCATCAAAACCTCTCATATTGGTACGACTCTGGCATATCTTTTCAATGTCATAGCCTAATTGCTTTAATGTTGACGCGGGGCATATGTTGAATCCGACCCCATTATCAACAAGTACTCAGGATATAACCTTTCCTCAACACTTGATGGTGAAGTAGAAGGCTTTGTTTTGAGCCATTCCCTCTCGTGGAAGTTCATCAATAGTGAATGAAATCTGATGTGCCCTAATGATGTGGTCCTACCATGTCGACCAATCTTTCACTATTATTTCCTGTCGAGATGTGGACCTCCTCAAACGCCTTCATTAAGGCTAGACGATGTTGTGTAGAGCTCAGAAATAGTGACATCATTGAGATTCTGGTCTGTGTTTTATGTAGATGTTCAAAAATAGAGTAATGTTTTGGCTACATTTGGCGCCAAAAGTCCTTATCTTTCCCATCAGTGATGGGCTTTCTTGAATTGTTTTATTTGCGGGGTGCTTCTTGCGTCACTTCTTCTGGAGCGTAGCATCTTCCTGATCTTTTCATACCTTGAGCCACATCCGCAAATTCCTTTTTAGGAACTGCGATGACTAATTGCGATACTTTAATGACAAACGTCTTCTTTGGGGCCGGGATTAATACCTTAAAATTGGGACCCTCTTGTAGTGTGAGAGAGATGACTCCGCGCTCTAAGCTTTCAATGCCTTCTTGGGCCAACGGTCGACATGCCATCCAATCCTCTTCTCTTTCAATCATATATATGTGAGCGGAACCATGATTCGGAAGGGGATTTGTATTCACATTTTGCGTTGCAACCTCTAGAATTAATTCTCGTTTGGCAATCGTATTTTGCAACTAGTGCTTCAGATTAATGTAGTCTTCAGTTGAAAGCTCTTTCCCTTCGGAAAGGTAAGCACAAGTTTGGTCGGGTCGGTAAAAATGACTTTTTGGGTTAGCAAGCTGTGGCGGCATGACTTTGATAAGATCGATGGCACTTAATTTCGCGAACAGGCTGGTTCACATTTCTGGAAGTGGCGTGAATATTTGAGAAGGCTTCTTCTTAAAATTTGGATGCGACAGGAGGCGGCTGGTTGCGATAATTTTCCTGGTTTTAGGGTGCTTAATTTGTGGGCGCGGGAATGTGGTAATTTGGAGATGGAGCTTGGTAGACATGTATAGGTGTTTGGCAATTTGTTGGTGCAGCTTGGTAGTCCGGCTGTGTGTAATACACCGTCACGGGGCTGTAGGGTGACAATATATTGTTGTTCGGAGGAGGAGATTGGTATACATCGAAGGATGATTGTGATCCTTCCCTTCTACGTTTTCTCAGGCTCAGGGTGTGTAAAATGTTTGCCACATCTTCTTTCTTCTTCTTGGTGGCTCCAACAGAGCTTGATGTGCTAACTTTGTTAACGATGCTGATGATTTTCCCTATTTTGAGACCATTTTCTATAGTCTCCCCTATTTTGACCAAATCGGCAAATGACCTCCCAATCATACCCAACATTTTGTCATAAATCCGAATCTTGATATCAGATAAATGCCGAAACTAGTTCTTCCTTGCTCATCAAAGGTTGTACTTGAGAGGATTCAACCCTCCACTAACTTGCATACTCGCGGTAGGTCTCTATCGATTTTTGGCAGATTTTCTCCTAAGAGTAGAGGTCAGACACATTTTTCATATTGAAGCGGAATTTATCCATGAAGGCTTTCACCATGAATCCTAGAGGCTGATATCTTGCACTGTGAACCGCTTAGATGCTTTACCTGTGAGGCTTCAGCTAAAGAACCTCATTAACAGTGCCTCATTATTTTTGGCGCCAACTAGCTGGTCGCAGTAAGCTCTATGATGAGCTTTGGGATTTCCCATGCCATTGTAGAGTTCAAATTTGGGCACTTTGAAGCCCTCTGGCAAGTCCAAATCTATATGCATGTATAGGTCATCATATCTCAATCCCATCGCTTTGCAGGAGCCTTTGTTAGCTTTCTCCAACAAATTTATCATTTTTTGTTCTATTTCTTTGTCCCTTCTGTTTTGTTCGGCTCTCTAATCCTTTTCTATCTCCTTGTAGAGATCCAATTCTTGCAAGGAGTCAATAGGGGTGATTGGGTATTGGAATGATACAGTGGGATGCGCGGGGCGACTTTTGGGAGTGCATGCATCTCAGGAGTAGTATGGGTAGTAGTGTGTTGGTGAATGCTAGCATTAGCATAAGCTAGTGGTGCCTGAAAGGTAGGCGCAGATTGAGAAGTCTCAACTATGTGGGTGGCATTTAGTGGATGTGGTGTTTGATAAGAAGTCCCAGTATGGGTATTTGGAAAGTGTTCGAGTACATGCCAACTTAGAGATGGAAAGGATGGTGGAGGCCGTCTTAGCTCAGCAACAACTGATTCTCTGGAAACATTGATGGCTTCACTTATTGTGACCTGCTCTTAGAGGTGAGTGACTTGATTGAACATCAAAGTGATTATGTCCTCGGAATGCGAGGCATTCTGGAGATCTCGAGGAATTACGTCCTCAATTATAGCATTCTTGTTGTGGGTATCCTCGGGAGTACCAGTCATGTTGGCTTGGTTCTCTTGGTTTAGGGATGCTGCTGAAGCTTTAGATCTGGTGAAGTATGGCAGTTTATCGCAACAGATAGACCCTATTCTATAAGAAAAAACAACTCAAAAGCAAACGACGTTAGTACGTTAGTTGGAAATCATAATATAAGATATCACACATAAGTTGAAAACAAGGCACATATACTCATGTATTTGATCGGAAACTCTTGATTGATTCTTCCATTATAGGGGTATTTTGGTTATTTTGGCCAATTTTGGTTTCTAGGGTTTTAGTTTGAAGGCTTGTGGTTGATTTTCCACCATGTCATCATTGAACCAGAAAATCCTTTAAATAGGGGGGATTATAATTTATATAATATAGGGGCCGAGTCTTATATAGATTACCTACATATCCCTCCTTGAGAATCGGGTCCTGCCATGGTTCGGGTTATATAAATATGATATCCTAATTTCTACTACTCGAATCTTAATTTTTATCCTGACTAGGCCCGATATGGGCTTCCCACGCATGCCTCTTTCGGACATCATGTCAGACGTGGTTTAGTTTACAAAAAGTGAGAGGGGGATATCTTTAATTGAAAGCTAGAAAAGGGACGTCTAAACTACCCAAAAGATGACTTCTCTTTGAAGCCATGGAGAGTAGTCGTCCTTACGACCATGCATTTTTCAGTTGCTTTTCTAAAAGTGACCTTATATCATAAGCCAGATCTATCTGCTATTAACCAAATGCTCCAACTTGAACTTGAAGGCTTCACATTCTTCAATGTCATGCTTAGGAGCTCCTGAATGGTACAAGCATATCTTCATCCTTGAAGTTCTTAGGAAGAGTTTGTAGGTTGTTTTGAGAGGCTGAACCTTGCCGATGCGGCATAATAGTGAGAAAATGTCGGCATATGAATCCTCAAAGGTAGTGAAATCATAGCGCCAGAGTTGTGTGTCCATGATGATTCCTTCACCAGGAATAACAGAGTCATAGACTAGTAGGGAGTGAGGTCTCCACAAGTTGCGTATGACTTTCTCATCAATTAGTCTGATGGTTATTTTCTTAAAGGCCACATATTCATCAGTGTCGTGGCCTGACTGACTTCTATGGTACATTAACCTTTTGTGTGCAAAAAGAAGTGCACAAGTTATGAGGACCTTAGGGCTAGTGTGTGCCAGTCCGATAGCTTTCATCCTATCATAGACTTTGATATTTATCACTTCCTTTGGTGAGACTATGAAGTAGGATCCATGGGCTTTGAGGGAAATCGCCTACCACATTGGGGATGATCTACGGGAGAAACCCTTGTGACATCCCGTGTTGATTAGTAGCTCTATTGATGATTGGGGTAACTTCTCCATGCTCACTGCTTTTTTCCCCATATGGTATTAGATTATCATTTGGTAGGTGAGTCAGAGGGACATAGTCTTCCATCATAGTTCAGACTTCGTCGGGGCGGTTTTGGTATTGTGGTTTTCCTTCGGGAGACCTTTCACTCAACTTTTCCACAAACTCCAAGATCCTGTCTACTTCTTTCATTTTGGTGTTTGCCAAATTGGTTTTGTAGTGAACTTCCTTCAACTTGGCTCTTGCCAACTCAATCTTCGCATATATTTTGCGGATTTTGGCCTGAAGCGACTCCTCGGTCTCTTCATCACTAATCAGGTCAATGACTGGCAATATGACGCTTTGATTGTCTAGAGTCTCCATGGGTAGCAGATCAACCTTTAAGAGGAGGTTAATTTAGTCGGCTTTTGGTATTTTCTTTTATTTTTCTTTTTGGTTGGTGTCCGGAATGTGGGACCAATCAAGAGTTCAAGATGGAACACATGAAAGCACATAAATAGTTATAATATTCAGGTTCATGTAACTCATTACTCCAAGGCTTTCTAATCGTTTGAAGCATAAATGTGCCAAATATTAATCAAACCATTTCCCCACATAATCATTTCATTAAAAGTAATAATATCTTCTCCGAGGGGATTATAAAACATGAATAAAGCAGTAAAATCAGAAAAGGTCTCCTCTAGTGGCTGATGATGAAGCTCTGTCAATTCGAGCTTTCTTGGCCCTTTGAATGGGGGCCTAGAAAAGGAGATGAGTAGACATCAGAACTGACCCAACCCATCGACTCCTTTGTATGGGGGTCATCTGTGCAGCGTCATCTATAACCTACATTTATATGAGCGTCTAAATCCTCAAGACACTCATTAGTGAAATTGACTTCTTTGGTCAAGCCGGTTATGATGATCTGGTCGTACTGTATCTTCTCTTAGTATTTGGTATCCCGATCATCTTGTTGTCTCCAAAGGTGGTGGGCTTTGATCTCGACCTTTGAATCCCGATCCTATTTTGACTTGTAGAGGTTGGGCCTCGGTGTGAGGGTACCTTGCAAGTGTGCTCTCAACCAATCTACATAGTCCTCATCACGACCTAGGTGAAGAGGGTCATCGGCTAAAGTCTCTAGATCCCACCTTACTCATCCATTCCATTCAAAAATGATTTTGGCAACTCCTTCGATCTTGTCGCCCTCGTAGTCAAGCACATATTCCTCCATATTTCCAATTTGGGGGATTACCTATTCCCTTTTGAACTGTCATAGGACCCTAAGAGGTACATATGGTCGAATTCCCTGGATCCCCATAAGTGGTAGGAAATGGCATTTTCAGCCTCTCACTGATATGGTCTCGAAGTAGAAGTTAGGAAATCTCCATTGGATACTATTTTCTTGGAGCCTAGAAAAGATGAAAGCCCATCCCTCTCTAGATTTAGTCCTGAAATTTGGGTAAGTGACTAGAAGGTCGTCATCTCTACATGTAGGGTCTCGGTATGATGGAACCTCAATTTTTGGAGGTTTTTAATGATCCACCATTTGACTAAAAGGTTATAACCTTGGAAGTACACATATAAGTTTTGGCATTGACCTAAAGCTCGGTAAATGTCAGGCAGGATGACTGGGACTAGGTCATAATATTTGATTTCCCCGTTAGTGGTTATGCCATTAAAGATAGCATGGGTGACAAAGATGACCCGGGTATCTATGGCTTGGTAGTGGTCTTTGAGAAATACCATGGTTCCTAGCAGGCATATGGTGAGGGCTAGAGGTCGTGTAGCTTCCCAAGCGGAAAATGAATGGAATTTTACGGAATGTTCTACGTAGCCCTGGGTAGACCCAAACCGGGTATGGAGATGCCTAAAATCTACGGTCGGGTCAAATATCTATTTGGCGCTAGCTAGGTATAACATCTTACGAATCTCACTAAGAGTTGACTTATAGGTACTAGAAGGTTGCGGTAGGGTTTATTTCTCTACCTCATACATGTACCTACACTGTCTATACAGTCTCGGATCTCTTTTAAGGTTGGGGTTATCTCAAAATCTCTGAACCTAAAGACCGTTATTTCATTGTCCCAATACATGGTAAGGACGTTTAGGAGGTCTGGATTGCCTTTCATAGTCATAAGGGAAGGAAGGTGTCCTAGACAGTTCGTTACTTCCTTTTGTTGTGCGGCACTTAGACATGACCACCAGTTTTTCAGCATCTCGAGTGCTTCTACAACCATGTCAATTTTCAAATTGGGAGGCATCTACAAAACAAAACAAGGTTAGTTTCTCTCCCCACCCAAGGAGCAATGGTTTATCACATAAGGCACATAAATGCTTCAACATAGCAAGTAGTTGGATGTTGTGCCTTTGGGTCGGAGATCGATTAGGAAATGAGGGAGTCAACCTGTCAGGTCCATGTAGGTCTGAGATACCCGAACCTATCTAAGTCAGTATGCGCTAATTCAAGGGATTTGGCTTCACTTTATCCTAGTTGTACCAGAGTGGTTTAGCAAATGACATAGGGACCCGAGCGGACAACCCAGGGTGAACCGTTGTCGACTATTGGAATGACCGCATACCGACTCCGTCTTCAACGTGTTCCAAAAAATGGTTTTTGTTTTATACTGGAAGGTGACTGCGAATTCACATAATTACCTTTGTGCACAAATGCAAGTATGTGTGCATGCCATTTGGTGGAAGATGAATGGATGAATGACAATTATAATTGCGGTATTTAAACACATAAACAATTTATATCATTTTTAAAAAGCATGTTGTATTGGAACCCTTATGGTTAGAACCTAGGTTTATCCCCAGCAGAGTCGCCATCTGTTGCAGTTCACTTTTTATACGGGTTAGCGTATAAAGTTCTCCTAAGAGTTTGGATAGTGCTATAAATTGGATAATGTGTTTTTTAGAGTCACCACCTAATTTATAGGTAAATTAGGAAAACCAGTGTGAAAGGGTTTATTCAAATTCCTTTGAAAAAACCTATCTAAACCAAAGTCAAGGTAAGGGTTCTGGTGATTCCCTGGGGAAGGTGTTAGCACCCCGGTATTAAAGATTAGTAGAATAAGGTTGACCTACGGGCTCTATAGCTGCTTTCAAAAATGATAAAATTGCTTAAGGTTTAAAATCCACAAAATAATTTATCATTTCGTGTATTAAAAAAAGTCAAAGGTTTTATTTAAACAAAGAGTTAAAATCCTCCGCCAAAAATAGTATGCACGATATGTTTAATCAAATTTAGTTTTTGGACTAAGAACACTCAAATGCGAACTTGAGTAGAACTCCACGTTTAGTCCAACTATTTTGATTATTTTACACTTGCATCTTTTATCCAAAATCTTTTCATGTTTTAAAAGTGGTATAATTTCATTTAAAAAGACAAGTATGAGTTTTTGAAAAGGGATAAAAAAAATGGTTTCCTTTTGTTCTTAGCATGCTATATTGCCCAAGTCAACCATATATATACTTCAAAATCCTTAATTTAACTCAAGTCCAAGATAGATTTTTATTTGTCCAAATCATTTATCTTATTGGGCTCAGCCCGGACTATGACTTAAAAAATACTTATCTCTAGGTCCAAATTCGGTTTAACATCCCATTTTTGTTTTAAAATCACTCATGTCCAATTCTGGGTCCATTTGATATCAGTCCATTTCAAATTTAGAATTTAAAATCTAAAGTCCAAAACCTTTTGAGTCCAAAATCAATTTGAAACTTAGTCAAAAATTAGTTTTCCATTTCCTGATTTTAAGTAACCAAAACAACTCATTATTTTAACCACCCAGTCCTTTTATTCCTGCCTTTTAGGTTTAACCAACACTCAAAATTACGTAGGCAATCTAAACTAAACGATATACACATCGTTTGCCTATCCTAGATCCCAATCATAAATAAGTTCCAATAGTGTCATAAGTATGTTTATTACAACAAAGATATATATATATATATATATATATTCAGACGAAAGGTATAATATTTTATATTGACTTTAGGCTGGTGGACATACTTAAGCCCACCAGTTGGTTATTATTACCCACAGTTTGGCCTTCACACAAGTATTAGCTTCTTTTGCACTTTTTATCTCTGCCAGAATAGGTATGATTGGGTCTCAGCCCAATCGACATGAATGTGAGATGCATGACTCGTCTGAATAGAAGTTATGGGCCCAGTAAAGGCCTATCTCATGGTGATGCAACAGAAAACAAGCAAGGGGAAAACAAATGTGCAAGTTAGAGAGTATCTACATATATCTAATGCGATTAAAGACTAATTAAACTAATCAACCTATAGATTAGAATAAATAAACAAGATAGACTGGATGGGATCAAACGATTAGTCGGCAAATAGAGAAGGGAAGAAGTGAGCAGTGGGCCAAGCCCAAAGACATAACAGTGTGATAAAGAACAGATAGACACAGAAATTGGCTAAGCCCAAATAGATCATGTGTATGAGAGCAATGGATGATATACAAATATACATACTTCATTTACTATATATATTAACATATTTGGTACTGTATATAACTTGTATATCAGAGGTATACCCTAGAATTTTCTTTTAAGACAAGCACACAAGAAATAAATTTAAAGAAAGGCCCAGTCATAGCTATATGTCATGGCTATATATCCCTATTTACTAACCAAATTCATCTCAGAAAAAAACACAGTTCAGTGCTAACATATCTTGAATGATATTTTAACCATACCAGATTAGGCAACCAACCTAAATAGAAGCACAAAAGGTAGGTTATCTAGACATGAACAGGCACATGCAAACATATGTATAGTCTAAATACTTGTGAAGTATCTATGTATAACATACCCAACCCTGTCAACACACACCCAATAATCTAACCAGATAGACCAAAATATCAGAGAAAATGAGAAGACACCTTATGACAGAGCTACTTAGACATTCATTTCCTTAATATGTGGTTTAGATATGTACCAGAACTTAACTGAGCCTATGTTGTTTAACAGATTCACACAAAGATAGAGGGAGATGGGCATACTGCAGTGGTGAATATAGGGGAATATGGGTAACAACACTCTGATCTTACCAACACATAGATGCAGGACATAGATATATATGACCAAACCAAACCAAATGCAGAGTCACGTGCATGAAGAAAGGATAAGATTTTGAACAGATTTACACTGGACCCTTAAAAGGCTACTAGGGACATGCTGAGGGTAGGGAAAAACAACTAGTACACTTAAGCTATGCAATCAGATTCTGTTTAGGTAAAACATGATGTAGTCTTGGCTTTCTTAGGCTAAAGCATACAAACTGATCTAAACTCTCAACATGTCAAGTTATTTTAAACCTAGACAGAGACTGAATTGACACAAAATGAGTATTCACCATATACCTCAACTAGACATGACCTTCGGTAACCAACACTCATATTATGCAAGCAAGCAATAGTCTTAAGCAACCCATCTTTAACTGAAACAGACTCCAGAAGGGATGAATGACATACCACTTAACTAGACAGACCATATATTACCAAATAAGCTTTTAGACTATCATTTCTTGACCATGGAACTAGCCTAAACAAAGGAATGTTTTCCAGAAAAACTCAAACTAGCATACTAAGAATGTAATGCATCATACAAGACATGAACACATTGTCATTTATGCTCATATTAATCTTTTAGACTTTTATAGAACAATATGACCTAAACATGTTAGCAATTCTATCATACAGACCTTATATGGATCTAAGATGCATGCATACTAACTGAAATGGAACACATAATCATACATTAAACTAAAACCAGTTTTAGATTGACATTGTTCTGAACATTATTTAACTTAATCAACTCATATTTGACTAGAATCAAATTGTACCAACATGTTGACCACTTAAAACTGATTACACATGATTAAGTAAACCTCAAACTAGATATTATACTAACCAGATGACTTGTATGTGCACAGAACCATCCCCAAATTAATAGGTTTGGCTTCTATTTGCCTAAACACATAAAAAACTAATAAACAGAGAATGAAGCTAACTAAATATGTTATACCAGACTATGATTAACTTGATCACATGTTTATGACTTCAGATATGTACACATAATTAAACTACTTTGATCAAGTATAAATAACAATCAACACACAAATAATCATCCCAATACATTTAAACAATGGTTGTAACTAATCAAACATGGTGGTCATCAACTTAAAAAATACAACAGCCATGATGAGAAATACCAACAGTTATCTTACCTAAACAAACTTACTAATTCATGATCTAATAAACACAAACAATACATAATTTAACCTAAAACATACTGAATATTTATCCAAGAAGTTCAACAACAGGCTTAGACTAACATATGTTAATAGTTAATCTAATGGTGTTAAACAATCATAATCTAGCTAATCACACTTATTGAACATAACAATACCTAACATGCTTACATAACTACCCTAATGAATGTAAGCAACACTTCATCTGACTAGACATGCTCATATTTCAATCAAACAGGCTCAAACAGTAATTAAACATGCTTGACAAACATATAAACACAAAATACTAGTTATACTAGACTAATTAAATAGGAAATATAAAAGGGGAAGGAATTACCTTGTGTGGAGGAAACCTAAGGATTGAAGTTGAGCTTGTTCTTCAGCCTTGTCGATCTCCAACTCGCAAACAAACAGAAGAAAAATGTTTCAATAGTGAACTTACAATTAAAACTAGTGTTGGGTTCCACCGAAGGGCTTGGATCGCAAGTTAAGCCAAATTGCACAAAATTTAACTAGATTCAGCTCTTAATCAATGTAAAAGCAAAAAATCAAGTTTCAGACCTCTAGAACTATGGGAATAAGTCTGTATTTATAGGGAGACCCTAGAAGACCTCCATCAATCGGTGTGGGAGAACTCAGTTTCGGGGGGAACTTTCCTTCCAATCTGGTTCTCAACTAATAGAAATGGGAAATTCAAAATCAAATCGGACAAGAGTAGTAAATGCTGGCAGCAAAAGTATAGTATAAAGGAGGGGCGACCTCACCCGGGTATGAGGGTCTGGTGGCATACTGGTGTGAGAAAAGGGGTGGGCATTTAATGTCCTTGCCCCTTTCGATGAAGCAACTAACAAAGAGGAGCATTGTACGAGCTCTGTGCCTCGCCAAAAATGGCAAAAGGCAACAAAGTGGCAGTTAGGTTCTTAACCGTAACCTTGAAGGGGTGAAGGGTTATTTCCCCTTTACGCTTCATCTGGCGGGCTTGGGCTGAGCCTTTGGCCTTCGGATCAGTCATTTAACACTAGATATGAGGCCCAAAATATTTTAAAAGCTAACTAATCTATTGTGGCCACATTTTGCAAATGTGGTTACACTTCAAATTTGAAAATAACCGAATAATTTCACAAATGACATAATTAGAATAAAAGCTTCATTTTAAGCCTAAATTCGACACTAATTAGGATTATAAAAATTTAAATAATACAAGTCTCTTTTTAATTTAAAACATGATTTGAAACTGAGGTGTAATCCCCGTATTGTATTTAATTAAATAATTTCCCTAATTTGACAGAGCGGAACAATTAATCCTTTAATTTTGAAAATTGTTTAAGATAATTATATTTATAATGGTCGGTTAAATATTTCCTAAATCATAATTAATGACCAAAATGTGTAAAATTAGGATATGATATACAATATATATATATATATACCAAGCGATATTTTGTCAAATGAAATGACAAAATTCTCCCAGAGTAATTATGTAAAATCATATTTTCCTTGTGAAAAATATATTTCACTCTGTCTGTGACTCGATAACTCCAAAGGATTAAATAAAATTATTGAAGGGTAAAAATTAGGTGTCAATACAGGCGACATGCACAATTTAGCAGTTCTACTTTCTGTGGTTATAGGCATCAGGGTTGATATCAGTCTTCACGGCCTAGTCAACTAGTTCAGGTAGCCCTCCATGTTACAGATGATGTCTCTACGGGGCAGAGTGGTTATAGTAGAGGCCAGTCTTCGAGGGGTTCACAGTCTCGATATTTTGATGATAGTGGTTCGGGTTCTTCTATCTCTATCCAACAGCCCTTAATGGTTAGGACTTGTTATAATTATGGTGAGATTAGGAACTACAAGAGAGAGTGTCCTAGATTTTTATCAAGTACATTCTGTGCACCTAGGACTCCAACAGATCCATCTAGGGATGGTAGTCAGGCTAGCCGGAGAGGATCTTAGTTAGGCCGTGCTGGCCATCAGCCTGGGCATGGTAGATCCCAGGCAGAGAGAGATAGAGCTTGTTCGGGCCGAGGTCTCCAGCAAGGTACTCAGTTCGAGGTAGGACACACTCATTTCTATAATTTTTTGGGTAGGCTTGAGGTTGAGGCATCTGGCGCAGTTATTATAGGTATCATCTAAGTTTGTCACCAGTCTATTTTAGTGCTATTTGATCTAAGGTCTACATTTTTATATGTGTTTGCCTAATTTTTTGCTAATTTAGATATGTGGTGTGATATGCTTGACATCTCTATTCATTTGTCCACACCGATTGGTGATTTTGTAATTGTAGATAGTGTTTATCGTATATGTGTGGTTACTTTTATAAGGTATGATACCTAGGTAGATTTGGTCATTTTAGACATGGTTGACTTCGATATTATTCTGAGTATGGATTGGCTATCACTGTACCACGCGATTCTGGACTATCATGTCAAGACCGTCACATTAGCTATGCTTGGTCTTCTGAGGTTAGAGTAAAGGGGCGCTACCTGCCGTGCTACTAAGAATATCATTTCTTTCATCCAAGCTAGGAAGTTGGTAGATAAAGGTTGTATGGTGTATCTTACTCATATTTAGGATACGAGTGTGGAGATAATGGTTGAAAAGGCAACTTGGGAGATAGAGTCCGACATGCAGAGCAGATATCCTGACTTCTTTACTCCCTCTGGTATGATTTCTTTGTTTGTTTCTCTCTGTTCGAGGATGAATTTTGTTTTAATTGTTATCTGATGTAATGACTCATCCGATCATTTTTAGCTAAAGACCCTTATCTGCCAATTTTAGCCTTCCCATGGTCTATATGTGGAGTTTGTGATAGGCAGGTATGGGTGGCACAAATCTTGAGGTCCATTTATATGAGTTTCAGATGAGAAATCCAAAATAAAAACCTTAGAGTTTGATAGTTTGACTCAAGGTTGACTTTGGAGTAGATAGGTTCATTTCCAGGTTATGTCATTTCCTATAGCTCCGAATGGTCATTTATGACTTAGTTGAGTCATTGGTTCGCTTCCCAAGATAATGAGATGAATTTTGTGGCTTTATTTGTAAAATCTAGATATTTGGTTATTTCAGACGATTCTTTAGAAAAGTATCTCTTAGCTCAGTTAAATGGGAAATTCGAGGGTACGAGAGAGTTCATAGCATTTTTAACCTTAGATGTGCATTTTTGGTTTGTGTCTGCAGGGTTTTGAGAGCATTTCGGGTGTTTAATGGGATTTTGGTGTTGTTTCATTATTGCTGGTGTCTGCCTCGGTGACACTGTGTTCGCTCCCACATGTCCGCCTATGCAGAGGTTGGCTCGTAGAAGCTGGTTATGGACTTTTGTTGAGTTTCCTCCTTGGCAAAGGGATTTTTCCCAGGAGCAAATGCGCCTCTGCGGGATCGGGTTCATTGTGGCGCTGGGGTGAGCTGTCAAGTGAATGCGTTGCAGCGAGGTCATTTCACGCGGTAGCGAGTCCGCGCCAGCAGAGTCGATTCCGCTAGGGTAGAATCGCTGGATCAGATGTCCTATTAAATTTTATAGGTAATATCACTTTTCCAAAAATAGTATTCTCGAACCTAGAGCTGCCACCAGTGGGTTTCTGCAGTTTTGAGAGCAATTCCTCCATTTTGGGTAAGAATTCCATCTTTTATGATTTGATTACATGATTCTAAGTCCTTAAATGGTGATAGATTATGAATGTGAATTGGGTAAAGTGATTTATGGTTTCCATTTAAGAATAAGAGAGTTGAGTCTTGATTTAAAGGTTGTTTATGGATTAGATTGATTTATTTATTATGAATTAGTGATGGAAATTGGTAGATAAACATGTTGTAGAGTTTAATTTGAGTATAGAATCCTATTGGATTTGGGGGGGGGGGGGGGGGAATTCAAGGATTTCCAAATTTGGGCTTTTTGTATATTATTCAATTGAAGGTCCAAATGAGTATAATTTTCTAATTAACTAAGGGATATGATTAATTAGTATGTGTTCATGCTTTCCGAGTAATAAAGTTTGAGTCTTGGTGACGTGGGCTCGGGGTTGGTTTGGAAGTCTTGTTTTATTAAGGATTATGTCATTGTATATTGTGTAAGCTTTATATTAACGGATAGTATATCCGTGATTAGACTTTGATTATCATGAGGCGCAGTGGAAGGGCAAGTCTAACACCAAGCTTTGACAGTTCGAGGCTCCAGTTTGGCCTAGAGGTATGCTACGGTTTAATTTCACAAGATTTCGATAGAAATGTGTACTTAGTTATAAATATTGAGAGGTATTGGGCGTGTTTGGGGGTCCCACTCAAATAATTGTGATATATGGTTGAGTGGGTACTGGTGTTGAACTGTGATGATGGGTGATTTGGAGAATCAACCTTAAGCTAATTTTGATTGCTAATTGATTGGGCTTGTCGACATTATGTGGGCTCGTCACCATACTTGTTATCGTTGTTCTTATTCATCACATATGCTTGATATGATATCCTGATTGTACTTGGATTATATGTTGATGTATTCTTGAAAGCATGTGATGTTCATCTCTATACTTGATTGCATCTCATGACATTATGATTCTTACCTTGTATTGTCATTTGCATTCATACACTCATAGTTCGGATGATATTAATATTAGAGTGGTATGATATATGTTGTGGGTCCAAGGGACCGGAAAGGTAGGAAAAATTTGAGATTATGGCAATACTGAGATGATGATGATACGCGGGGGTACAGGTTGCACGACTGCAACAATTATTATTCAACCAAGAGCTGGGCTTCGATGAAAAATTCTAGAGGAGTTTATGGACTTCGCATGTCCCCTATGGGTGTGCTGATCATAATAAAAACTTTACAACCTGTATACTAGAGATAAAGGTACCTGGTATATGTATTGCGTTCATATCACACATATATCATTTCATTGATTATATGTGGATGAACTTGTACTAGATTAGTGGTTGATGACTTGGACAGATTTATGGATATGAAAGGATTGTACTTTCTCTTTGATGCTTGGATTACAGTTATTGAACTCTTCTAAAATTGGATGACTTAAGTGATTATGAATCTTACTTGAATAAGGCGTTATGTGACCTATGTGAACTCTTCTATGGATAATGTGACATTACCTGGATTATTGAATTGTCTAGTATAGGACTAATTGGTGCCAACGTGATACTTATCTCTTTTGCGTATCTTCTATCGTTGTCGGCCTATGATGTCTAAGGGGGTACATTGTGTAGTCACGCTACACTTCCTACTTTTTTTCTTGATGCAGATACAGATCCCACTACCCGTTCGTGAGCTCGAGTGTGAGTCTAGGTATGTGGATTTCAGAATTTCAGGGTGAGGATGCTTCTTCCAGCATGCCCTACAATGCTTATATCTTATTCTATGTCTTTACTTGATTCTGGAAATATATTCATACATTTCTCATTATGGTTATTCAGTTAGCGTTCTTGTATTCTCATACCATATTTTGGGGGATATGTTTGTTTCTTAGACTTTTTTTCCACATTTATATCATGAGACAAATTATATAGTATTTTGTTATCTTTCCGCTTTTATTTATGTTACATCATGTGAATAATTCGGGAGTGGTTCGCCTACCGGTTAGAATTATGTAGGTGCCACCACGATCCCTAAAAGAGGTCGTGATCCTACCAGGGAGAAGATTTTTCCCCCATATAGATAGTCCTCCACATTTTAGGGTTTCCGTGTCACGACCCCGAGAAGTGGAAAAATCACACACACTGGTTCGCGGGAAGAATTTGAAACATTGCCTCCATTTTAAGGACAAGACATCCTATCAGAAACTTATTTAATGCATTTCTACAACTATTCGGCGACATCTTTTCAACCGCATCAGATGGCGTTTTGAGACCAGGCATTTCCCTTCGCTTCTCAGAGGGTATGATTACTTGACTGCCTATTTAAACCCCAACTCAATTCGAATACCAGACCTAATTTCTTCCTGTTCAAAATAATCCTTCAAGTATAACTGCAACATCTCTCTTTAGTTATATTCCCATCTTGTTCTTCATAGTAACCGCTCAGTCAGAAAGCTTACAACTATGTCTTCATCTACTTCAAATACACCCTACACCTTTGGAGGTCATGACAATGAATCCTTTTCTATGCTCATACATAGGCTAGGAAAAGCTCATGCCTCTTCTGCTACCCCTCAACTGGATCTGGAATCTCTGGCAGTCGATATTTTCCTCCCTATCTTCCATTATCAAAAGGATTTTTGGGTCGGTGGCTGATAACAAAATGATGTCGGAATCCCTTCCTAGATCACGATGAGCCTCTTTTGCCAAGTGCGTGAAGACTGTGATCAAAGGGCGGATGTTGAGATTTATGCAGTGATAACAGGCGAACATATCACTCACCACGTCCCCGTCTATTCCATGGTATATACTTATCCATTTAACTTGGGTGTTTGACTTTCTGTTCTCGAGGTCAATAACGACCCCTGTCGTTACTATCATAACTGTCTGGCCAACTAGCCCTCAGGCTTGGTGGCTGATCCTTTGCATCCAACACCTGGCGAAGTGCGCCCATGAAGAATTCTCTCCAGACCACTTGATCCATACTTACTCGCTACGGTTGTTTCGAGGAGGGATGGTTCATTTTAGTCATCGGGGCATGAGAGGCCTAATTTTTAACATAGAAGATGATTACGACCGTGGCTGGACCGGGAGATTCCTTATGATCCATACTGACCGGTTCTTTCGCCCATCCTTCACCCCGACCCTTAAATAGTGGAATTCTAATCGTAAATTTTCTTATGACTCTACTTGTAAATTACTTCTTTCGCCTACCCTCTCGCCTGATTTCCTTTCGATGATTTCGTAACCATCCTCATTGAACCAGAGCTTGTAGAAGGCATTTTTGGATGGGTAATTGATTTTCTTCATGCCTCTCCAAACACAATGTGGACTAGGCAGAGCAAAAGTCATTGTACTTATCTGATGTATATAAGAAGGGGTTTGTGAGGGTAGGTTGGTCGGAGTTTGGGTGGAAACGGGTTGACACAAAAATGGAATACAAAGTTGGGGTGTCGGGTTCTCAGATTCACCGGACAGTGTGGTGTTGTGGGGCTTGCACAAGTAGTTTAGGGTGGAAATGGGTTAAGACGTTTTGTGGGGACATTCTAGGCACGTTGAGGGTTATATTGGTGGTCGGGATTTAGTGGTTGTATGATGGTAAGGTGGTGGAAACTGATCCGGTCAGTAGGTTGATGGTATAGGGACTTGATAGGGAAGGTGAGGAAAATGGTTGGGGTGTTCGGGTGGGTTTGTGATGTTTCGGTTTAAGGCCTTTGGGGTGTGAATTGGGGAAGTGTTGTAGGATGTTGTGGTGGAAAGCATGAATCAATTTGGACAAGGATTGGCCACGAGGTTGCTAAGGACAAGCTCGGGTGCAAACCAAGTGAGGTAGGCCGAAAGTCCGGATAGAACCTTGGCTTAGGCGTAGTTAGATCACAAAAGTTCTAACTAAACTTACACCGAATAAAACCTTGTCTTGGGTTTAGCTAGATCACAAAAGTTCTAACTAGACTTGCACCAAAGGTTTGACGCACAAAAGGATCGAGGTTCGGACCACAAAAGGACTGATGGCCCCCAAAAGGACCAACTAAATTAACCAACACAAAAGTTGAATAACTTAGCAAAGTTGAGTAAAACTCAAGTATATTTCATAAATCTTCAATGTTATTTACATCAACTACATGTCCTATTTATACTAGTACCTAGACCCTTCTAGAAGACAACATAATAGACATAATACATGAGCCATTCGGCCACAATGGGAAAGGAGGAAGGGGTTCGGCTGACCTTGGGGGAGGGGATGAATCCAACCTTTCATGTGTTCTAGACCACCCTTTTGTATTACTCATATAGATAAGTGCATGAACTAGTTAGTTCATGAATCTCATCCAAATGGGAAAGGGGAAAGGGGCTCAGCCGAATGGAGAAGGGAAAGAACCAACCCTTTATGTTTTCTAGGCCACCCTTTTGTGTCATCTATGTAGATAAGTACATGAACTAGCTAGTTCATGAACTATCTCATTGGGGCACAGTTGGAAGCTTCCTTTTCTAGATTGTTCTTCGGCCTAGTCCCTTATCCTCTTACACGGCCTAGTCATCATGACCTAATCTTCTCCTTCTATTACAAGATCTATTAATTATGTCCCAAGGAGAGCTAGTGGTCTTGGCCAAGACCTACATAAAGGCCAAAATAAATGTGTCTTTCTTGGATCTTCAAGTTATGTCTTCAACTCTACTCCACATTCCATCCCATTTTAAGCATATCACCATATGACGGATGACAATCTTTGGTATTCCTCACAAGTCACCTCGTGGCTCATGTTGGGAGCTTAAGCCCGTGTCATTTCTTTCACCAATCTCCTATTCTTTAACAGAATTTTCCCTCAAATTCTCGTCATCTAGGTATGATGATAAGTCTACACTATGAAATGTGGAACCTCTATATTCGCCCGGAAGTTCTTCCTTATAAGTGCTTTCTCGGAACCTAGCCAATAACTTGAAAGGTCCACACTTTAAATAGTGTTCCCATTAGATCAAAGAGTCATAGGTAAAAGAATTTAGCCGTGCACCAACCAATTTCTCACTAGAGTAAGCAATTGGTTCTTTGTTTTGAATTACGTCGGTACCAATATCAACTCCTCTAACATCACGTTCAACTTCAAATAGTATCTCAATGTTCAGAATAGGGGAAGCAAGAGCACTACAATCTCTGATGAAATGACGATAAAAAGAAACCAAGCCATGGAAGCTTCTTACCATACTTACATTTGTATCCTCGGGCTAACACTGGATACTCACATGAATGCCCTCAGATGATACCACGTATGATCATGGTACCTCAGGCATGAGATTCACAGAAGATATTAGAGCGTCACACAATCCAAATGGCATCACAAGACATTCGTACAAACCATATTTGATCTTGAAAACCATCATCTACTCATCCTCTTCTCGTAACCTCATTTGATGGTAGCCACTCCTCAAGTCTATATTGGAGAATGACTTGGCCCCACTCAATCCATCCAAACAATCATCCATCCGCAGCATATGAGATTCTTACTTCACGGTGATGTTGTAGACCGCTCGGCTATCAATACAAATGTGCCAAATTTCATTTTTCCCTGGCACCAATAAGGCGGGTGCCGCACATGGACTAAGGCTCTCTTGGACAAAGCCTTTTTCTAATGACTCTTGCTCTTATCCTTGCAACTCCTTAGTCTCCTCCGGATTGCATCCATAGTTTTGATGATTTGGTAATGAACTTCTTGGAAATAAATCAATAGCATGTTCAGTACCTCTCATCGTTGGTAATTCGGGTGCAAGATCATTCGTAAATACACTTTTCAAGAGTTTGGTATTTTCAACCGTATTTCCCACAAGACTCTCCTTCTCCTTGCACACCCATACATCTATAGAGCTTCCTTTCTTCGACTCTTCTTCTATCTTCTGTGCATTAAGTAAGAGGGCCTCAGCCTAGCATTTCTTGGCATTCCGGATCTTCATTTCCTTTACCTCACTAGAATAGCATCAATCGGATCTCCTTATCATATTTTCAAAAAGAATATGTATTATTCTCTCCATCATGTTGTGATTTCCTATCATATTTCCATGGTTGACCCAGAAAAATATGGCAAGCATCCATAGGTAGGATGTCGCACCATATTTCATCTTCGTACTTACCAACCCGAAAGCTAACAAGAGCTTGTTTTACTACCTTGAGCCTGTTGTCTTTGTTCACCCATCGAAGAGTATAGGGCTTAGGATGGTTGTGGGTAGACAATTGCAAGTTTTCCACCATTTTTACGGAGGCCATATTGGCATAACTTCCTCCATCAATGATCACATTACATACCTTATCACTTACTTTTCACCGAGTGTAAAAGATTTTCCCTCTTTATGTCTCATCATGTTCTTCAAGTTGAACACTCAGCACATGTTGGAGTATCAAACTTACACCCTCCTCCGCAAGAGCAACATCTTCCTCTTGGGCCTCCTCAATTTTGGGTTCCTCAATAGCGAAGGAATGCGCACCCTCTTGATACTCTTCAATGGTCATGACCCGAGGGTTAAGACATTCGTTTGCAAAGTGTCCTAGTCCTTGAAATTTGAAACACCTCTTCCTACTTCTATCTACCCCCTTCGCAACCTCTACTTTCTTCCCTTTATCATTTTCTACATTTTCTTGGTTATACAAAGGGTTAAAATAAGAGGTATTGTCCGTTTATCTAACACTAGCGGGCTTTATATATGATTTTGGGGTACCCTTATTTTGTTTCCTTTCAAACTTGGGTGCTAAATGGCATACGTCTTCAAATGTGTTGTAAGCTGTCACTTCAACCTTCTCTTAAATTGCCACATTCTAGCCTCCAATGAATCGTGCAATTCTTTGCGTCTCCTTTTCTTCCAAGCCACAAAGCATGGTGACCTTCTCAAATTCTCGAATACATTCCTCAACCTTAAGAACTCCTTGACGAAGTTTGGTGAGCTTAAGGTATAGGTCTTGTTCATACTCTCTTGGCAAGAAATTTTCTTCAAGTGTTTCTTTAGTTTGTCCCAAGAGTCAATCTTGGTTTTTCCATTTCTCCTCCGGCTTGTTTTGAGGTTTTCATACCACACGGAAGCGAATTCCTTCAACTTCAATGTAGCAACCTTAAAAACTTGTGGTCATCGTATTGCTTGTATTCAAAAAGTCTCTCAATGGCCCTTAACCATTCAAGAAACTCTTCTGAGTCCATGTTTCCTTCAAAGGTTGGAAGATCAAACCGTAGGTTCGATCATCTTCCCTTTCATGCCTCGGGTCCTCTTGGAAAACTTCTTTTGCATGTCTTGGGTTGTTTTATGCAACCTCCTCCCCGGACTTAGCATCATTAATCATGACACGCTTCGCAAATTCTTTGCTCAAGGGTTGCAATTGTTCCGCAATAAGACACTTATGGTCCTCCGAAGTTCTTCATTTATATTAGCCATATCGTCAAGGCGTGGGACGAGATTGCCTTTCTCTAATACCAAACTGATGTATATAAGGAGGGGTGTGTGAGGGTAGGTTGTTCGGAGTTTGGGTAGAAACGGGCTGACACGAAAATGGAATCAAAAGGTAGGGTGTCGGATTCTCGGATTCACCAGACATTATGGTGTTGTGGGGCTTACACGGGTAGTTTAGAGTGGAAGTGGGTTAAAACGTTTTGGGGGGATGTTCTAGACATGTTGAGGGTTATATTGGTGGTCGGGATTTAGTGGTTGGATGGTGTTAATGTGGCAGAAACCGATCGGGACAGTATAGGGACTCGACCGGGACGGTGAGGGAAATGGTTGGGGTGTTCGGGTGGGTTTGTGATGTTTCGGTTTAAGGCCTTTGGGGTGTGAATTGGGGAAGTGTTTTAGGATGTTGTGGTGGAAATAATGAAGCAATTTGGACAAGGATTGGACACGAGGTTGCTAAGGAGAAGCTCGGGTGCAAACCCAGTGAGGTAGGCCGAAAGGCTGGATAGAACCTTGGCTTGGGCGTAGTTAGATCACAAAAGTTCTAACTAAACTTACACCGAAAAAAACCTTGTCTTGGGTTTAGATAGATCACAAAAGTTCTAACTAGACTTGCACCAAGGGTTTGACCCACAAAAGGATCGAGGTTCGGCCCACAAAATGACAACAAAATTAACCAACACAAAAGTTGAATAACTTAGCAAAATTGAGTAAAACTCAAGTATATTTCATAAATCTTCAATGTTATTTACATCAACTACATGTCCTATTTATACTAGTACTTAGACCCTTTTAGAAGACAATAAAATAGACACAATACATGAACCATTCGACCATAATAGAAAAGGAGGAAGGGGTTCGGCCGACCTTGGGGGAGGGGATGGATCCAAACTTTCATGTATTCTAGAAAACCCTTTTGTATTACCCATGTAGATAAGTACATGAACTAGTTAGTTCATGAATCTCGTCCAAATGGGAAATGGGAAATGGGAAAGGGGTTCGGCCAAATGGAGAAGGGAAAGAACCAACCCTTTATGTTTTCTAGGCCACCATTTTGTTTCATCTATGTAGATAAGTGCATGAACTATCTCCTTTGGGAACGGTTGGAAGCTTCCATTTATAGATTGTTCCTTGGCCTAGTCACCTTATCCTCTTACACGGCCTAATCATCATGGCCTAGTCATCTCCTTCTATTACAAGGTCTATTAATTATGTCCTAAGGAGAGCTAGTAGTTAAGCTAGAAATAAAAACAAACAAAAAAAAGTGGTCTCGGCCAAGACCTACATAAAGGCCGAAATAAATGTGTCTTTCTTGTATCTTCAAGTTATGTCTTTAACTCCACTCCACATTCCATTCCATTTTAAGCATATCACTACATGACAGATGGCAATCTTTCGTATTCCTTGCAAGTCACCTCGCGGCTCATGTTGGGAGCTTAAGCTCTTAGCATTTCTTTCATCATTGTCACTGCTCCTTACTACTCTTTTAAACTTCTCCTTTTCGGGACTTTATATGTTGTTTTAGGCCTTTCTACAAGGAGGACAATATCTTATAGGGCTCTGTCGTGTGAAGCTGCTTTGAACAACATCATGCATGCTATTGCTACAGCCATAACCTCCGTCAACCGCAAACAAAGGGCATCAAATCTTGAAGATTTTACATCAGAGGCCATCGTAACACAATTGAGAAATCCTTGTAGGAGGACTGAGTATTGGAGAGAGTCTGGCCAAGGGATGGTCCATGTAGAGGATGAGGAAGAAAAAAAGGCTGTCCTAGGAGGATTTGAGGGCCTTTTCTGAGAAGCCGCTGAAGAAGTTGGGGATGTCCTAGCGAACGCTAGTGTTGATCCTACAATTCCTGTGCCCCCGACGCCCACATCCCCCCTGGAGGAGGCGTAACCTATTTCATGCGCTCCATAGCGGGTCCTTCTAGGCCGTTGTAATGATCCATTTAGTCATTTTTGGTGTAACACTCTATTTGACCAAGTTACCCTTTCGGGGAGAAAAATCTAAGTTTGATGTTTTGAAATGGAATGAGTTGATTCAAGATTAAATTTTTGGTAAACAGAGTCATTTCTGAGTTGCATCACTTCCAGTAGGTCCGGAGTGTCATTTTTTGCTTCATGAGGCATTCAGTTATGTTTGGATTCTTATTTGCTAAACTGTGAACTTTGGGAAGTTTTGTAGAAAAATGAGTCTTAGCATTGTCGAATGGGTATTTTGAGTACTCGAGCAAGTTTGTAGAATCATTTACACTCAGGTAGCATTTTTATTTTTATTCGGGAGGTATCAGATGAGTTTTGGGTGTTGGATGGGGATCTTGTTATTTTGGTGACTGTTGTTTGCTGGTGTAATCGCTTTTGCGGAATTATGCCACACCTGCAGAGCTGCTTCTGCGGAAGCTGGTCCACAGATGCAAGGGTACGGGGATTTGGGAAAGGGTGCATCTACGGATCTTTGTGCGCATATATGAGACCAATTCTATAGTTTCTCCCACTCCTGCACAGTTTGTTGATTTAAGTTGGGACCGCTTCTGCGGTCAAATCTCTGCAGAAGCAAGACTGCTTTTGCGAGGAAATTCCATAGAAGCGGAATCACTGTTTCAGAATCATTAAATGATCCAAGTTCGAAATCACTATTTATTTTTCACATCTTTTAAGTTTAAGTTCGGGTTGGGGAGGATTCGAGGGGTTCCAAACATTTCATCTTGGGGGTCAGATTCTCACCGTGTTTCCATTAATTACCTATGTTTCTCTTCATTATTTGTGATTTCTGTTATGATTTATGGGTAGAAAACCTATGGGTTTTTCAAAAATTAAGAGAGCTTATTTAATGAAATTGTGTGCCAAGATCTAGTCTTTAATGGTTGATTATTCAGATTTAGACTAATTAATGATTGGGGAACTGATTCTAAGCTTGAATTCCTATTTCAATTCCATGATTTCTCAGTGAATTTTTAGGGTTCTTCCAATTTGGATTTTTTTTATAATTAGGGCAATTGAAGGCCTAAATGTGACTAGTTTTCTATCAAACTTAAGGAGATGACTATTTAGACCTTGAGTAGCATGTTTCTAAATCAAAGTTTTGATTTTTCCCTTGTGGCCCAGGTCACTTTGGTGTTCGTATATTTAGTTTCTTTGAAAGGACTTATCTTTATGATCGTGTTTAGAATTATGTGTTGACGTAGAATCTATGATATTAGACTACGATCATTTAGAGGTTCTACGAAAAGGCAAGGCCTTGGCATGGGATTGACTTCGTGACACATGCTCGGTCGTGAGATAGGCTACAATTTATTCTTTTTAGACTCTGATAGATGCATGTAATATTTGTAATTATTGAGGGGTATTGGGCGTCATGAGGGTCCCACCTTAGTGACTGTGATGAGCACTTAAATGGGTACCGATATATTGCGTTTGGGAGGATCACACTTAGGTTGGTTCCATCACCTGTTATATGGGCTATGATAGTTGTGTGTGAACTTATATTTGGTGTGTGCATTGATTTACCTCATCACTCTATGCATCTTAATATGAAAAGACGACTTACCTGGAATTGTTGTGATAGTGATGATTTCGAGGAACATGTTTATTCATCTGTTAAACATGACTTTCATCTCATACTACTATGATTAATGGTCTTATTTACTATTTGTATTCATATATTCATATATTATCATGGATACTGAGATGAATTTGATATGGGATGCTATTTGGTCCGATGAGATGGGGATATGAAGGTAAATGAGTCTGCTATGAGATGATATGGATACTGAGGTGATGCGATATGAAATGACTCGACAAATGAGTCTGTGATTTGATGCTCTACCAATTCGATGGATCATGCCAGTTGGTTGTGAGCGGTATATGGACTCTCGGAGTTCCTCATAAGTCATAGCTATGTGGCGATATACAGTAGCATGTGTATACTAGGTTGATGAGAGGTACCTTGCATAAATGCATTTACATTCACACTGCTTATGTGAAATGTGCATATCTGAATCTTATATGTTCTAAAGTGATTTATGTGTTTGGACAATAACTGAGTAATCTTTAGGGTATTTATCAGTCATCTCAAGATTTATGTGTTACGTGTGGTTTATCGTTGTCGTCCTATGAGGCTTACGGGGGTACGTTGAGTACTCATACTACACTTATTATATTCTTATATGGTAGATACAACGCCGTCTACCTGTGTCGGACCTCATGGATGACGTTCGAGGCTACTAACTTAGAGATTCCAAGAAGAGCCTTGTAATTTTCATTAACCCTAGACTCTTCTCTTATTTACTTATGTTCTTGTTTTACTTTCGATACAGTACCATTTAGACATGGTATTCCTTTTATGTAGACGCTATTGAACTGTTTAGACCAGGTTTTAGGAAGTGTAATAATTTGATAATTTAAGTATTTTACAACTTATTATATATGGCAAGAAAATTTAGTATTATTTTCTCTTTTTTCGCTTTTAAGTTTTGATTGATTTTATTGGGTTTGGAAGTGGTTCACCTACCGAGGGGACAATGTAGGTGCCGCAATGATCCTTGAAAGGGGTCATGATAGCCATCCTGTCACACCCCAACCTTGGTGGGTGTGGCCGGCACCTGGTGTCTTAATGGCCCGAACGTACCATCCATAGAACATGACCTAATTATATAATAATATAGGCCGACAAGGCTTGATAATGATAATCGTATAGTAACATGGGCATGATAACCTGTAACCGGAGACAACCCATACATATATACATAAACAAGGTCGAGAAGGCCATCATAAATATAGATAGACCATTAGAAGGGCCGAAAAGGCCATTTGAAACAACTGTATACAAAACTCAAGTCTACAAGCCTCTAGAAGTAACATAGAGTAACAGAAGGTCGGGACAGGTCCCCGCCATACCCAAAATATAGATGTCGAATTTGTTAATATATCAACAATCACCTACATAGAGTCATACTTTCATTGTGAATGAGGCAAACCTGTAATGAAATCCATGTTTATCGTCTCACACTTCCATGTTGGAAGCTCTATATTTGAACTAGTCCCCTAGGCTTCTGATGCTCAATTTTGACTTGCTGATAGTTCAGACATTGAGCCACGTATTCTGCTACATTATTATTCATGTCATTCCACCAGTACATTCCCTTAAGGCCGTGATACATCTTCTTATATCCCATATTAACAAAATACAGTGATTGGTGCACCTCTGCCATAATACGCTCTTTGAGTCCCCCAATGTTTGGTACACACAAACGACCTCGATACATGTCCTTCCCAAGCTCTAGTATTGACTTCTTCTGTTATGGGATTCCTTCTTTCATCCTCACTAGTTGAGGATCTTCAAATTGTCAATCCTTCACTTCAGTTATTAACAATGATTTTGTTGTGTTCTGGAGAACAACACCCCCATTATTTGAATCAAGTAACTGAACGGTCAATGTAGCCAATTGACACATGTCTCTAGTCATAGGCATCTTCTCTGCTGCTACATGACTCATACCCCTCCCTCATATAGACTTGTGACTCGGAGCGTCAGCTACCACATTAGATTTGTTAGGATGATAAAGAATATAAACATCATAGTCTTTCAGCAATTCAAGCCATCTCCTTTGCTTTAAATTCAACTTTTTCTGCAGGAAGATATATTGAAGGCTCTTGTGATTAGTGAAGATATCAATGTGAACCCCATATAGATAATGATGCCATATCTTTAAAGTAAATACCACCACTACTAATTCAAGATCATGAGTCGGGTAGTTCTGCTCCTGCTTCCTCAACTGCCTCAAAGCATATGCAATAACCTTATTGTGATGCATCAGAACAAAACCTAGGCCCACTATGGAAGCATTATAATAAACAACATACCCTTTAGTGCCTTCAGGAAATGCTAAGATAGGTGCTGATGTCAACCTATCTTTCCACTTTTGAAAACTCTACTCACAATCCTCTGACCACTGAAACTTGGCCGCCTTGTGACTCAGCTTTGTCAACGGGGCAGAAATAGAAGAGAAACCCTCTGAAAACCTCCGATAATATCCTACTAGGCCCAAGAAACTACGAACTTCTATAGAAGTTGTTAGCCTCGGCCAATTTTTCACAGCTTCGATCTTCTGGTTATCAACTTTGATGCCTTCATCTGAAACTATATGGCCAAGAAAGGCTACTGAATTCAACCAAAACTCACATTTGGAAAATTTGGCATACAACTTATGATCTTGGAGCGTCTATAGCGTCGCTCGCAAATGATTAGCATACTCCGCCTTTGACCAAGAATACACTAGAATATCATAGATAAACACAATCACAAAGATATCCAGGATCGACTTGAACACTCAATTCATTAAATCAATGAAAGCCTCTGGTGCATTAGTACGCCCAAAAGACATTACAAGGAACTCAAAATGGGCATATTTAGTTCTGATAGTAGTCTTTGGAATATCCCTTTGTTTGACACGTAACTGATGATACCCGTACCTAAGGTCAATCTTTGAGAAATTTTTAGCATCCTCTAATTGATCAAATAAGTCCTTGATCCTTGGAAGCGAGTACTTATTCTTGATAGTATCCTTAGTTAGCTGATGGTAGTCGATACATATTCTCAGCGAACCGTCCTTCTTGTGAACAAATAATACGGGTGCGGCCAACATAGAAGAGTTGGGCCTAATAAAGCCCTTCTCTAACAAATCTTTTAACTACTCCTTAAACTCTTTCAATTCAGCAGGAGTCATTCTGTAAGGAGGAATGTATATTGGATGAGTGCCCATAAGTACATCGATAGCAAAGTCAATTTCTCTGTCGGGAGGAATACCCGGAAGCTCATCTGGGTCTGGGAATACTTCTGGGAATTCATTAACCATGAGGAAACACTGAAGAGTTAGGGGTTCTATCTCAGTATCACGAACCAAAACTAAATGATATATATATAGCTTTTGGAAATCATCTTTCTCGCCTTAATGTAGGAAATAAACCTACCCTTCAGCATGGCGGAATTCCTTTTCCACTCTAGAACTGACCCATTTGGAAAGTGAAATTAAACAACTTCCGTCTGACAATCAACATTTCCATAACACGAAGCTAACCAATCCATACCCGTAATCACATTAAAATCCACAATTTCTAATTCCACCAAGTTTTCTAAGGTGCGACGGCCAGCAACTATTACTATGCAATCCCGATAGACCCTTTTAGCAATTACTAGATTACCAATTGGCATAGATACTGCAAATGGTTCACCTAACAATTTGGGCTCTCTATCAAACTTACTAGCAATGAATGGCGTAACATACAATAGCGTAGAGCCTAGATATATTAATGCATGAGAAAATATGGACAATATAATTGTGACACTATCCAGAGATGACTCCAGATCTTGTCGACCCCCTAGTGTATAAATACGGTTCTGAGTAGCACCTGACCTAGATGCTCCACCTCTAACTCTACCTCGATCGGCTGGCGGCAGAGAACCCTGCCTAGGAGGGAGTACTGAAGATGAAGAAACAACTACAGACCTAGTCGGTTGTGCCATGCCACCTACCTCTAGATAGATAGTTCTATATAAGATGGCTCAGTTGCCCACAAGAATACACAAATTCGAGCCCTGACGACACTGTCTGAAAAGGGCCCTACCACATAGATCATAATACGGTAAAAGCAGTCTTGCCTGACTATAATCTTCTCTCTACTGTGACCTGATGCCCGAGAACTCTGACTTGGTCCAGAATAAGAAAATCGATCATGACGCAGTCTCTAAAATTGTGGGGGTACGCTGGCTTCCAGGTAAGTTAGGTATCTAGAAGACTGGTCCTGGACCCACTTCGGAACTCATCAAGATCACCTACAGATTGGGCCATCTTATACTGACCCCTATCTCGCTCTCGGTCGGCCCGTTATTGCCGCTTAATATCCTCCAAATTCTGAGCATAGACCTGAATATGAGAGATATCCATACACAGGCTCAAAGAAGCTATAGTACACTCATTTACCAAATGTTGCCCCAAACTGTTCACAAACTGATGCACCCGATCACTCATCTCAACTACGATTGTAGGAGCATACCTGGACAAATAATTAAACTAAAGGATTTATTCTTATATACACATATTTCCCTGCTAAACGTGTAAGAACATATCTTGCCTGGCCCATCAGAGATCTACCGACAGATAATGTTGTAGGAAGGCCTTAGAAAACTCTCTCCATATTGCTGGTGACACATGAGATCCCTTGGACTGCTCCTATGACTTATACCATACAACATCAACATCCCATAATCTATAAGAAGCTAACTATACTGTCTCAGTATCAGTGGCATGCATTACCCGCAAAGTTTGTTGCATTTGATCTAAAAAATTCTATGGATCCTCATTCGAGTCTGACCCCGTGAATATCGAAAGGTCCAGGGTAATGAAATCCCAGACTCTCACACTAATCGCACTGTCAGAAGGACCAGTAGCCTGACGTTTAGCTTGAGCGGCACACTAACCGAGTCAATAACTGAATTGCACGATGCATTTCAAGATCCTAGTCAAGGAAATCCTGTGGAGGAACTAGAGGCTCAACAACTCCTCTCAACTCTTCTAGAGGTGGTAGAGTTCTGGGATAAGGCCTCGTTCTGAGGCTCATGCTTTCCAGTATTAACGGGTGCACCAGACTGCTACCCTCTCCCACATCAACATCTAACCTCATACTAGTCGTCTGCCTTCTAGTCGTAGGCATCGCTGAAATCATAAACAAGATAGGAATTAGGAAACTGAATTCTTACAACTCAGCTCTAACACACGATCTAAGATAAGAATAAAATTAACCATCCTAAATGTCTCATAGCCTCTTGCTTATAATTGTGGTGCACAACACATCCATAAATAAGACTCTACTAGATATGACTTGTAGACTTCCTAGGATAGACCTGCTCTAATACCAAGTTTGTCACAGCCCAAACTTGGGGGGTGTGGCCGACACCTGGTGACATAACGGCCCGAGCGTACCACCCATAGAACATGACCTGATCATAAAAGAATCTGGGTTGATAAGGCCTCAAAATGATAATTATATAGTAACCTATGCATGATAACCTACAACCTGAGACAACCTAATCATAAATGCATAAACAAGGCCGACACGACCATCATAAGTATAGACAGACCATCAGAAGGACCGGCAAGGCCAAATGAAACAATTATACACAAAACTCAAGTCTATAAGCCTCTAGAAGTAACATAGAGGAACAGAAGGTTGGGACAGGGCCTCACCATACCCAAAATATATATGTGCATCAGAACCAAAACCTACCAACACTCTATAACAGGCCCGGATGAATAAAGCTGGATTACGAAACCTACTGCAGAGCAGCGTTTGTCCATCTATATGCACTTACGTGCATGAAACACAGTGCCCCAATAAAGAGACGTCAGTATGAAAGAATCTACTGAATATGTAAGGCAAGTGAACATAAATAAGTGCGGAAATATAAATACGGATAAGAAAGGAAACCTATAACCCTGAATGCCCCTGCGAGCGTATGATATGCATGCTTCATATAAAAATGTATACATATATATGTAAGCTACACTATGGGTAAATATCATCATCAAGCCACTCTTGAGGGATAATATAATGTACCCAACTGCAGTCATGTGCACATATAAATGTGATACCCATCTGACTATAGTGTGGCTCGGTGTCATAAAATAAATACATATATGTATGATGTATGACTGACCTCAGAAGGACATCATGAACATGGTCAGAGTTACATAAGGTTGTTATCCTCTGACTATCGTTATGTAACTTACGTATATCAGTTGTCGTGAAACCAACAAAGAGTACAAAATAGCACATAATAAGAGATATCATAAGAATGCAGAAAAGTACTAACGGCAAGGGACATATAAGATCTATACATTATTTCAAGAGTAAGAATGAATACACTTCTAATGTTTAAGGATAGGGTCGTTTAAGAAATGATTTGTTTGTATCGTTTTAACTAAGATCATGCCAAAAAGAAGGAAGGGTAAGCCTTACATACCTTGTCACTTTTCCAACATTAGTCTTATAAATCTCCGTATGCTCTCGAACGATAATCTATGTAATAGAGATAATTCAAATCAAGATTGGATGGATAACTAAAATATTGATTCATTGCGACATTCCATCGAACACCTAATGTGCATAAAACTTCATGTTCTTTAACAATGGCAACTTTAACATTTAGACACCACCTCTAGTTATTTCTACCTTTCTATTCTTCTTTATCAACTACCAATAAGATTCCATAACTTACATCAACCTTAACTTCAACCAAACAGCCCAACAAGAGTTAACAATCAACAAGACAACAACATCTTATATTCTTCCAAGTTCTAACTTGTAATTTTCTTACTCAAACAACTTTACTAACATGTTAATAACCTCAAACACAACCAACTAGGTGGTATACTTACCTTGTACAGCAAACACAAGCTTCAGTCCAAGCATCTCCTAGTTCATAACAACCTTTACTTGTGCTACAACACTATAATAATGATAATCTTTGGTGTGAACTCTTAGATTTCACCTTGAAACCTTAATAATCTGTTTGACAACCCTAGGGGGAGTGTAGAGGTGAGACTTGGTAAAAAAATAACCAAAACTGACACAACAAACGAATTTAAGACGTCAAATTTCGGCCACCGCCATGGCTTTCACGACCACATTTCACGGCCGTGAAATATTTCATGGTCTATGAAAGTGGACCATGAAACCACCCTAAAAATCACCCTTCCTGAATTATTTTCATGGTTGCATGCCAACTATTTCACGATCCGTCAAGCATTTCACGAGCCGTGAAATGGAACAATCTTTCTGACGAACTTGCATCCTTCGATTCGATTTACCCCGAAACCTTCTGATACTTACTTAATACTTTATTAAGAGCTCCTTCAACCTCATAGGGGTACTTATTCTTCTTCGTCTTACGTTAGCTAGCTTACGATGATGTCGATGTACAAAGTATGAGGTGTAACACGTCCCCTTAGTCTGGACCATCCTCAGTTTCCTTGGAATCGTCCATCTCTAGTGGCCACTTTGATCCTTCAGGTATGTCGTCCTTTCTTTTTTTTGTTGATCATTCTTACTCTATTTTATTGTAACAGTTTCTGACAAAGTTTATCCAGTTTCCTTTTCATTTCGTGTAGAGCCATTCTATTGCCACTTCTGTCCTGGAATTAACGAGGGATTCTCGTTATGTGTCTGCCTGGGAGTTTGAGTAATGGAATAGAGACAACCATATCCTTTAGGCTGAAGTTGAAGAACTCAAGTCCCGTAACGAGGCATTCCAGAACCTGAAATACTCTATAAAGATTTGGTGGGAGGAAACCTAGCAGGCCCTGACAAAGTGCGAGAATTCTCTACAGGAGCTCAACACGGCTTATGATGAAGTGCAGGGGCAGGTGTTTCGACTGAAGACATGTCTGGACATTTCCCAAGAGTGCGCATTGGAACTTGAAGCTTCATGAGCTCTAGTCCGAGCTTGATATCAGAAGTCACAGCTACGAAAGGAGGTGGACCAAGATAAGGAAAAGTTGTTCAGGGTATTTGGCCAATCTACAGACTCGCGCAGAGACCCTTAGGGAGATCAATGAGGGCCGAATTTACAACCTGACCACAACCCTGATAGATGTAGAAGTCAACCTAGGTGGCGCCGACATATATATGAATGACCTTTTTAATGCCATGAGGAGTGTTGAGTGAGAGGATTCTACAGACTCTACTCTTCTTCTGCCAGAGGCATAACCCCCCTACCTTTAGCTCATGATAATTTATGTTAATCTTTAGGCCTTCATGCCTTTTTTTGGTATGTGTAACATAATTTGTGGATGATCGAGCTAACCACATTAGCCCATGTTGGTTTTTTGGATACTTCTTTTGTTGCCCGCTACAACACCGGGCTTCTTTGGACATAGTAGAGGTTGTTTTACCTGACCGTTTTAAATATAATCCGTTTGCATTTTGTTGATATGTTTCGAATTTGAGCATTTGAATTTCTACATATTTTAAATTATGATTGTCGACATATCCCAACTCAAGGTATGATTTCGTGCTTTGACATGCTCTTTGATGAGAAGTATTGGATCGTGCACAACCTTCCATATTTTCTGTTTTAATACATAACCGTCGGGGCGTGACCGCTATGCCCTTCTTCCAGAATATGTTCATTTTCGAGTGTCTATATTTCAATGTGAAAGTTCTTGCTAATGTATGCATTTTCATTGCATTTTGTGTTCGAGCCAGAAATCTTGCGCTCAATCCGAGCATGTCACTTCCGAAAATACTTTTTGTGGTTGGGAATTTTAAACATCCAACTCAAATTAAATGAGGGCCCTTTGAATTCATGTTGAGTAGGAGGACGTCTTGACCTCATTTAATGGAACAAGGTTCATAGAACATACACGCTCTTAGGCCCTTGGGTCAAGCCGTGTGATTGAAGTTGAAATACGGAGCCTTGTAGTCTCCGAGTAAAGTCTGGTGCTAAACATTTGAGTTTGAGAGTTTGTTTGTGAATGATTGTGAACAAATGTAATTCTTATTTCGTTCACAAGAAGCATGGGGCGAAATACCCTATTGATACATGGCCCATCTTCAGGATTTCTACAAAATTCCAACTGTTTTTGAGTAACAAGTACAAAATAACACAATCAATTAATTTGCCCTGATCTACAATTTCCAGGAGTCCCGGTGATGTGCTTTTGTCTCCGTCTCTGGGTGAGGCTTCTGTCTTCTATCTCTCGCACATCTCCCTAGTGCATGAATGTGAAAGCCTGAGGATTCGGACACTGGTGATGCTTGATTTCTGAAGTCCCGACCATTGTTAGTTATACAATGTTCATTAATTGCCTTATTAAAAACTGTAAAAACCAGTGCGGGATAAAAACTCGGCCAAAAAAGAGAGTGCAACATATCTTTTCAGTTTTCACTTCAGCGCCGGGAGTAACTTTTCTGCCGGGCAGTCCCAGTCTTGAAAGAAAAGATATGTTAACCAAAAAGTTTTTCATTAGGTTAGACTCGTACCTTGGGGGTAATTTCGTCAATTCAATTTCAAACTAAAAGTATACTCTAACTCAATTTGAGTAGAACTCTACTAGTTTTTAGTCCAATGGATTGTCAAATATTCCTTATACGTTTTTGGAAAATCTTTTCATGTCAAAATAAAATATAGTTCATTTTAAAATGACATGTTTAAAGTTTTGAAAGTATGTTTTTCTATTTCAATTCTTCATGCTATTTCCCAAAGATTAACCCATATAATACACTTTCAAGCCCATACTTTGATTCAACTCTCCAAAGTCTTGATTTTCTTTAAAATGTCTTTAGTTGAGCTTGACCCATAACAGTACACAAAAGTGTTTCTATAAAACTCAGTGCAATTTCTTTTCTTAAAAATTGAACTTGTCCAATTTCTTTCCGCCCGTTTTGCAAAGTAACATTTCTATTTTATTTGATTTCAGCCCAAAACAATCCAATCGGTTTTAAATCCAAAAATCAGTCTGCCCTTTCTTCTATGATTTTATTAGTTTTCTTCAAAATACCAATAGATTTATTTGTTTTAAAATCTACTTCCATGACGATTCTATCTAAACAATGTACATATTATTCGCCTATACTAAGTCATAACCATAAGGGAGTTCCAATAATATCAAATATGTTTTTACAAATATTGTACCATATATGAAGCTGGTGGGTTTACCGAAACCCAGCAGTTGGCTATTTTCACCCATGGTTGGGCCATCATGCGCAGCTATCCCTTACCAGACTCGATCAAATAAAAAATGGTTGGGCCTTTGGCCCAACTAGGCTGGTAATGCAGTGGCTAGAGCGGCCCATTACGATGTGCAGGAGGGAAATGAGAAGAAGGGGAAAATAAGGAATGGAGTTAGAAGTATCTTGAACTCATCTAAATATAATACAAAGGACTTTGGAATTTATTCATGACATTTATAAGATAAAGGAAAAAGAAAATATGAAAATCACCATTTTTGGGCCAGGGACAACACATAACAACAAGCACTGATTCATCACATTAAGACTAGTTAGGTTGAGCCCAATATAATCTAAATAGTAGACATGGGTAATAGTGGAAAAAAGCGCACAGTACAAGCCCAAACATTTCATAATACATGAACATATGTTGATATATGTCACGATCCCTTTTCAGGAATCGTGGTGGCACCTGCATAATCGCACCACGTAGGCAAATCACTCCTAAATCATCAACACAATATGATACAAGTAAAAGCAGAAGATAATAAATTCTATAAACTGTCTCATAATATAAAGCGGAAGAAAATGATAAGTCTGATACATCCAAAACAACCCCCAACTGATCTAGTATGTGGGTACAAGAGCACTAAAATATGATACAAGTCTTAGATGGGCAATGAAGTGCCAAAACAAAATATATAGTCTTAAAGTTGTAAACATGTCTCATAAATAGAAGTAAAGATTGTAAGAGAGATAGAGCAATCCAGGGCATGTTGGAGATAGCATCCTCACTCTGATAGCTGGGGATCAATTTCTCGAACTCAGCCACACAATCTCGAGCTAGTAGTCGAATTTGTATTTGCATCCAAAAAAGATGAAGAAAGCATAGCATGAGTACACTATGTATCTCCATAGACATAAATATCAAGTTAACACCAACTACTACTATACTAAATCAATTCAATAATCCAAATAATATGACATAGTTCACAAAATGATTCATAGTGTTCACATGTTTCCTTATTTCAATAAGAGTTCATAATTACTCACATTCATCCAATTTCAAGGAGTTCTACAATAATTCAAGTATCAAGAACAAGTATAATCCTTTCATGTCCAGAATTTAGTCAAGTCATCAATAACCACTTTAATACAAGTCTAACCACAAGTAATAAATAAAATGGCATATATATTGATGATATGAATGCAATGCATATGTTAGGTATCTTTATCAACCCAGTATACAATACGTCAAGGTTTTATTATCAACCGTACATCCATGGGGGACCCGCTAAGTCCATATACCCCTCCACTCTAAAATAACTCATCGACTCACAGAGCTTAGCTCTTGGTTGTAATAATATCATATTTCAGACGTGCAACTCCACTCCCCGTGTATCAATGTCATCTTAGTGTTGCCATAATCTCATAAGTGTTCTTACCTTTCTAGCCTCTTCAGCCCACAACATATCCATACCACTCTCATATCAGTGTCACATAACCATGAGTGTATGAATGCAAATGATAACATAATGCAAGATATCATGAATTAATGAGATGCAATCAAATAAGAGATGAAATATCACATGTTTCCAAGAATTTAATACACATATACAATCCAAGTACATATCAAGATATCATATCGAACGCATGTGCGATGAGTAAACATATCAAGCAACTATGGCGACAAGCCCAAATAACCAGCAATCGAAACTAACACAAGACTGATTCTCCAAACCCCATCATCATAGTTCAACATTGGTCCCACTCATACATTCATCACAACCGCCTTAGTGGGACCACCAAACACGCCCAATACCTCTTAAAATTTTAAACTAATTATGCACTTCTATAAAAGTCTCAAAAAGCTAAATCATAACCTACCTTAAAGTCGAGCATGAGTGCTAGACGATCAAGCCCCGACGACAGCATTGTAACGGTCGAAGTCTATCCATGTATATACAATATCCGTTAATATAAAGCTTACGGAACATACAAGGATATAAATCTTACAAACAAGACCTTAAAATACCAACCCAGGCTCACTTCACCAAGACTCGAACTTTAATACCCCAAAACCATCCATTTATATTAGGTAATCATATCCTTCAGTTAATTGGAAATCTATACACATTTGAACCCTCAATTGAACAATGATAAAAAAAGTCCCACTTTGAAACCCTAGAAATTTCTCCTAATTGAAAATAGGCTCCTATTCTTAAATCAAGACTTACAACATGATAATCTAACATATTCCAACACTATTCATGATATTAATCCAATTTGATCCATAAACCTTCATTAAAATCAATAGCATAGTTCTCTTATTCTCATAGAAACTTACAATTCATTTTCCCCCAACTTAATAACACACCACAACACCATTAATGTACTTAGAACCATAAACTAAAATCATAAATGGAAGAAACTCTTACCCAAGATTGAAATTGCTCCTAAGGTTCTAAAAATGCTTTAAGGCGACGCTAGTTTCGAGATATTCAAAATTAGGAAAATAATTCTGACCTAGGAGATTTTATAGGACACCTGATACAATACTTTCACCCTAACAAAATTGACTCCACTGGAGAGGACTCGCTGCGGTGGACAGGACCTCTGCTGAGGCGGTGTCACTTGACACTTCGCCTTAGCGCCACGGTGAGCATGACTCTGTAGGAGCAGACTCACCCTTGCGGACATACCTTCAGCCACGGCGGAAATCCACAATTCTCAAGCCCTCACTTTGGTGAGCCAACCTCCTGCTGAGGCGGACATGTCGGAGTAGAAATTAGTTCTGCCGGAGTGGACATCAGAATAGGAAAATAGTCCAAACATCTATCAAACCATCGAAATACTCCCAAGACCCTCTAAACACAAACCAAATATGTTCGTATATGGTAAACAGTGCTACGAACTCGCTCGTACCCTCGGATTTCACATTTTACCAAGTTAAGGCATACTTTTCTAAAGAATTTTCTAGGAAAACTAAATAACCAAACTTTACAAATAAAGCCACAAAACATATTTGATTTCCTCGAGATGCAAACTAATGACTCGACTAAGTCATAAATGACCCTTCAGAACTACTGGAAGTGACGGAACCCAGAAATAAACCTATCTAGACAAAAGTCAACTTTGAGTCAAACTAACTAACTCTAAGTTTCTAAACTTTGGGGTTTTCATCCGAAAGTCATATATAGACCTCGGGATCTGTGTCATCCCCGCATATCACAAACCCTACATAAAGTCTATGTGAAGGATCAAATAAGCAAATAATGGTCTTTATCTAAAAATGACATGGCAGGTTGTTATAGTATATACCATTAAAAATAACATTTATCCTCGAACAGAGAGAAACGTACAGAGGAACATACCAGAAGAAGTAAACAAGCCAGGATATCTACTCCGCATATCGGACTCGGTCTCCAAAGTCGCCGCCTCGATAGGATGATGCCTCCACTGATCCTTCATAGATGTTATCTCCTTCAATCTCAAGTTACTCACATGTCTGTCTAAAATAGCCACAGGCTCCTCCTCGAACTCTAACTTCTGATCAAGGAACATAGAGTCCCACTGAATGATATAAGAATCGTCGATATTATACTTCTTCAGCATAGACACATGGAAAACTAGATGGATGCCTAAAAGACCCTGTGGGAGAGCCAACTCATATGCCACCTCCCCAACTCTCTGAAGAACCTCAAATGGTTCGATATACCTCAGACTCAACTTTCCTCTATTGCCAAATCTCATTACACCCTTCATAGGTGAAACCTTCAGAAGAAACTTGTCATCAACCATAAACTCTTAAGTCTCAGACCTTCCAGTCCACATACTCTTTCTACCTACTCTGCACTGCCAGGAGTTTGACCTAGATCACCATCACTCTCTCTAATGAATCGCTCAATAAATCAGTATCATAGGGACGAACCTCAAATGCGTCAAACTAACCAATGGGAGATCGATATCTTTTACCATACAAGACTTCGAATGGTGTCATATCTATACTGGAGTGATAGTTGTTGTTGTACACAAACTCGGCCAAGGGTAAATGCTGGTCCCAATGACCACCAAAATCAATTATATAGGATCATAATATGTCCTCCAATACCTAAATAGTCTGCTCGGACTAACCGTCGGTCTGAGGGTGAAACACTATACTAAGATCCAAGTGAGTACCCAATTCTCTTTGCAAAGTCCTCCAAAAATGCCAAGTAAACTGAGTACCCGGATCCGAGATGATAGAAATAGGAACCTATAAAGACAAACAATCTCCCAGATGTAGTTCTTAGCTAACTTCTCTGTATTATAGTCATCTGAACTAGAATGAAATGCACGGACTTGGTCAATCTATCAATAATGACCCAAATAGCATCAAACTTGCCCAAGGTCTTGGATAATCCCACAACAAAATCCATAGCAATCCTCTCCAACTTCCACTCGGGAATGAGCATCTTTTGAGACACACCACAGGAATGCTGGTGCTCGTACTTAACCTGCTGGAAATATTGACATCGAGAGACAAAATCAATAATGTTTTTCTTCATGCTCCCCCACCAATAGTACTGCCTCAAATCACGATACATCATAGTAGCACCTGGATTAATTGAATACCTAGAGCTATGGGCCTCCTTCATAATAAAATGAGTCAAATCTCCTACATAAGGCAGACACACTCTACCCTTGATCCTCAGAACACCCTCAATATCCATCATGTCCTCTTTGGCCTCACCATTCATTATCATATCTCAAATCTTTCACAACCCTACATCATCATAGTGGTGAGTTCGAATCTGATCTAAAAAGGTGACCTCACCTCCACACAAGACAAAATCCTACCCATATTCGAAATATCAAGGCTCATAAAATAGTTGGCTAGAGATTGGACCTCCAAATCCAAAGAACTCTCACAAACAACCAAACAAGCTAAGATTCCCACTGTAACTGTCTTTCGGCTCAAAGCATCCTCCACCACATTGGCCTTGCTTTGATGGTATAAAATGATCATGTCATAATCCTTCAACAACTCCATCCATCGATGCTTCCTTGAATTGAAATCCCTCTGATTAAACACGTGCTGAAGACCGCGGTAGTTGGTATACACCTCACAATGGACACCATACAAATAATTCCTCCAAATCTTCAAAGCAAATAGAACAACAACCAACTTCAAATCATGAACAAGGTAATTCTTTCATGCACCTTTAACTACCTTGATACATAAGCAATAACCTTACCTCCTACATCAATACACAACCCAAGCAAATCCTAGAAGCATCATAATATATAGTAAAGTCCTTTTCTCTATCGGAAGGGATAAAATTAAGGTTGTGGTCAAAAGAGTCTTGAGCTTTTGAAAGCTCTCCTCACACTGATCGGACCACTGAAATGACACTTCCTTCTAAGTAAACTACATCAGATGAGAAGCAATAGAAGAGTGTTACGCCTTGTAGTTTCGCACTTGAATGAGAGTATAGTCAGCCGATTTTAGTTATGAGAATTTGAAACTATTTATGAGGCTTTGTATGACATATAAGGATGTTAAGGAATGTTTTTGGAAGGTTGGAAGTCAATAGGAACAAAGGAAGTACAACTCGACGTAGATTGATGAAGTTTTGACAATACACCACGCGTTTTATGCTGCGGATGCCATCTCGCCTCGTAGAAGTGGCCATGGATTGAGGCCACATTTTCCCCACCTCATTTCCACCATATGTGGTGGCATATGTGGCTACATATGGGCATATGCACCACATATGTGGCTACATATGGGCATATGCACCACATATGTGAGGTGGTTTGATGGCTTATTTAATGCCAAAAGTTGGCCAATCTTATCTCTCACCTTATTTTTTACCCCTTGAACCTAGACACCTCCCAGATTCTCTCCAATACCCTTTATACCATTGAAGAACACTCCAACAAGTATCCAAGCTGAATTATCCTTCTAAGGATCAAGAACACCTCGAAATCTTTATTAACTAGCTCGGCAAAGTTGCAGACTTCCTTGAGATTAAGTTGAAGGTTGTTGTAGAGAGGTTCTTGGCGGATTAAGGTAAGGTTTCATCACTTATATGTGTTATTTATCTTATCCTAACTTGTCTTGATTGATTGATGGAAGTAACTTGAGAATATTTGGAGTTTGGTGAATATAATCTTGGAGAAACATCTCTTGTGATATGAAGTTGTGTCAACTTGTTGGTTGAAATTAAGAATAAATAGTGGTTTTGAATCATGTTGGTGAGGTTGTGTAGTTGAGTAAAGAGTTATGGAAGATGGTGGTGCTATATTGAGCAAGAATCCATGATAGTATTCCTCTAGAACTTCACGTACGCAAGTTGTTTGACGAATTTCCTAAATGAAATCTCTTATTCAATATGAGTTTGATATTGAACAAATTCCTAATTTAATGTGGATAATTATTCATACCACGTGAGAGGTTCTTTGGAACATAATTAACTTCATCAACAAGGTATGTAGGGCTTACCTTCTTCTCCGTTATTGCATGATCCTTTCTATAACAATCGATATGAACATGTCCTCAAAAAGATCCTATTCTTAGATGATTAACAAGATACTTGAGGTTATTCCCCTATTTGATTATGTATGTATCCGTCATTCATCAAGTTTATAATCCATAATTTATATTATTCCCTTCTATGGATAACGCAAGAGTTGGCACTTCATGATTAAGAAATTAAGATAAAAAGTCTTATTTTTTATGGATCCTCACAAATTAGAAGAGTATATGAGTTCACATAAGAATAGTCATGGGTGCAACGACCTTATGTCACCCCGACTAGTTGATGAGTCCTTCATAGGCTTGGTATGGCCTTATATGTTTATATTATGTATTTACATTGCCCACAGACACCATTGGCATTATATACGTGGCTATACAGATATGACACTGATGATGTTGCCCACAGAGGCCTACGACATTACATACGCAATCTATTATATACAGAGTACCGCCCCCAGAAGCCTATGGTGTTATATACATAATCGAATAGTTATGCATACTTGCAGATTGGTCTAGTGTGACACTTATGAGTTTCAAGTGGTATCTATGATTTCCTTGATTTACTATTTATTTATTTACAGTTGATTATGCCTTATATATTCGGTACATCTTTCATACTGATGTCCCTTATGGGGCACTATGTTCATGTCCGTAGGTACAGATAGACAGTACAGCGCTCTTCCTCAATAGGTTGCTACTATGATCATCACAGTCCCCTCTCTCAGAGTTATTGTATACATGTCATTAGGTATTGTTGTACATATGACTAGTATTTTGGGGTATGACGGGGCCCTGTCCTGACCTATATTATGCCATTCTTAGAGATTTGTACACTTGCGTACAATATGTGTAGTTATGTTGTGGCCTTGTCGGCCCTTTTGTTAGTGGTATACTCTTATGTTGCCCTTATTGGCCTTGTCGGCCTTGTATATATATATATATATATAAGCTATTGGGACTCTTTTGTGTACTGGTTGTTATCTATTCTTGACTTATTATGGTTAGACGGAGGCCTTGTCGGTCCAAGTTGCTCAATACAGGTCCCAAATACTACAGTTGGTCTGCTTAGGTCTTCGGGTGCTAGGTGTTGGCCACCCCTCCCAAGGTTGGGGTGTGACAAACTTGGTAACAGAGGTCTATCCTAGAGAGTCTGCAAGCCATATCTACTAGTCTTGTTTATGGGTGTGATGTGCACCACACTTATAAGCAGGAGGCTATATGATATTTAGGATGGTTACTTTTCATGTTGATCTAGATCGTGCGATAGCACTGAATTGTAACTGTTGACTCCTAATCTTCATCTTATTTATGATCTCAACTATGCTTGCTACTACTAGATAATAGAAGGCTCTATGAAGGTTAGATGAGGAGGCAGGGGAGGGTGTCATTCAGATACCACCCGCTGACCCTGGGAGACGAGCACCAAGATGAGGCGGTATCTCAGGCCTCCAGGATTCCACCCCTACCCTACCTCTAAAGGGGTAAAGATGAGCTAATGTACCTCGCATATCTCCCTCAATTGCTCCTGATTAGGACTTAGATATATGGAGTGCGGTGTAGTTCTTGACTAGGCTAGTGGCCTCTCAAACCTGAGATTTCATCAACCTAGACCCTTCAATATTTACAGGAGCAGACCTGAACGCAGACCCGTAGAACTTTTTAGATCAGATATAGTGTACCTTATGGTTAATGTATGCCACATATGATGAGTCAGTAGAGTTGGCTTCTTATAGATTATGTGGTGATGTCGTTACATGGTTTGAGACTTGGGAGCAGAGTCAGGGACCTCGAGCCCTAGTAGCTGGGTAGAGGAAGTCCTCCGAGGCATTTTTGTAGCAGTATATGCCAGTCGAGCTTTGATAGGCCAAGCCGGACAGGTTCTTACACTTGGACCAGGGTAATGTAAGTGCATAAGAGTATAGTTTGCAGTTCAATTCCTTGGCTAGGTACATCCTTGCGATTATTACTGAAATGAGTGACGGTCTATCAGTTTGTTTATGGTTTAGGGACATATTTGGTGAGTGAGTGCACTGTAGCTTTTTTGAACCCGAACATGGATATTTCCCGCATTTAGGCCTATGCACAGAACTTAGAAGATATTAAGAGGAAATAGTGGGTTGATCGAGAGTGCGATAGGGGCCAGTATAAGAGGGCCTAATCCATATGTGATATAGGAGATTTCAGAGGTGGGTTCAACCCACCGTTTCTCAGGCGCCCATCTTATCCAGCAGCTAGAGTATCACCACAGTTTTAGAGCCAACATCATGATCAGACCACTTATTTTTGTCAGGGTTAGAGTTTACAGTCACCAAGTCTGCAGTATATAGGAAATCTGAGCCAGATGAGGCCATATTTGCCCTAATGCGCTCAATGTGGCCAAAGCCATATAGGGAAATGTCATCGAGAGTCAGATGTATATTATTCTTATGGTTATCTGGGGCACTTTTCTAGGAACTGCTCGATGAGAGGTGGAGGTGATATGAGAAAGTCAACAGGGTTTGTAGCAACTTCTTCATCATTAGTACGCCCTCTTGGGTAGGGTACGCAGACCTCGGCTAGTAGAGGTAGAGGCATATGTAGGGATAGAGTGACTAGCTCAGGCGGTCATCTGAATCGCATTTATGCATTGTCAGGATGACAAGATCTTGAGTTATCTCCGGATGTGGTCACAGGTATATTATCCATTTTCTATCTTGACATATATGCTTTGATAGATTCAAGTGCATACGAACGGACAAAGGGGAAGGCCCAAGTCAAGACAAGAAAGCGAGATCCATTGTCATATATTACCCCTTCAGTTGCTGGTAAGTATGGAAAGGAGCCTGGATTATTATATAAGTCATTCGAACTATCCACGCTCATAGGTGAGTTGGTGATTGTTAGGTCGGTGTATAGGAATTTCGATGTAAAGATCTACAACCACCTTACTTTAGCCGATTTGAATGAACTATAAATGGTGGAATTTGACATTATTATGGATATGGATTGGTTGTCTTCCTATTATGCTAATGTAGATTGTTGGACGAAAGTTGTTTGCTTTAATTTTCCTGGCGATCCCGTTATTGAATGGAAGGGCAATGTTGCAGCGCTTAAGGGGAGGTTTATTTCATACCTTATGGATCGAAAGATGATCTTAAAAGGATATATCTACCACTTCATGTGAGTTCAGGATGTAGAGGCAAAGCCTCCAGCCCTTCAGTTAGTTCCTATCGTAAGTGAATTTCGTGATGTATTCCCTAATGAACTTCCTGGTATTCCTCCTAAAAGGAAAATTAATTTTGCTAGCGATGTGCTTCCAGATACCCAGCCTATATGTATTCCTCCGTATCTAATGGCTTCGGCCAAGCTAAAAGAATTGAAAGATCAACTGAAAGATCTTCTGGGAAAGGGCTTTATTAGGCTTAGTACTTCCCCGTGGGGTGCACCTATGTTATTCGTTCATTAGAAAGACAGTTCATTAAGAATGTGTATTGATTACCGTCAGTTGAACTAGGTGACTATTAAGAATAAATACCCGCTTCACGGGATTGATGATTTGTTTGATCAATTGCAAGGAGCTAAGTATTTCTCACAGATCGATCTTTGATCGAGATACAATTATCTGAGAGTTAAGGAGAAGGATATTCCAAAGACAACCTTTTGGACCGGAAATGGACACTGTGAGTTTCTGGTTATGACTTTCAGTTTAACTAATGCACAAACAACTTTTATGGACTTGATGAATTGGGTTTTTAAGACATTTTTGAATATATTCGTAATAGTATTCATTGATGACATCTTGATATATTCTTACTCAAAAGCGGAGCACACGAATCATTTGCGAGCGGTATTACAGACGCTCCAGGATCGCAAGTTGTATGCTAAGTTCTCTAATTATGAATTCTGGCTAAACTCGGTGGCTTTCCTGGGGCATATAGTATCGGATGAAGGTATTAAGGTAGATAGTCAGAAGATTAAGGCGGTAAAGAATTGGCTGAGGCCCACACATCCTACCTAAGTTCATAGTTTCTTGGGTCTGGCAGGTTACTATCGGACATTCATAGAGAATTTTTCATCCATTGCCACATCACTGACAAAATTGACTCATAAGGCGGCTAAATTTTAGTGGTCAGATGCTTGCGAGAAGAGTTTTCGGGCGTTGAAAAGCAGATTAACCTCAACACTTGTTCTAGCATTTCCTGAGAGCTCAGAGGGGTATGTTGTGTACTGTGATGTTTCCAGAATAGGGTTGGGTTGTGTTCTAATGCAGCATGGTAAGGTAATTGCATATGCTTCGAGGCAACTAAAGAAAACATAAGCAGAATTACCTAACTCATGATCTTGAGTTGGCAACGGTTATATTTTTCTCTGAAGATATGGCGTCATTATATGTACAGGGTTCATGTTGATATATTTACAAATAATTAGAGCTTACAATATATATTCAATAGAAAGAGTTAAATATAAGGTAGCGCGGGTGGCTTGAGTTGTTAAAAGACTACGATGTTGATATTTTATATCATCCGGGCAAGGCGAACATTGTAGCCAATACGCTAACTCGGAAGTCTATAGGCAGTTTGAAGCATGTGGGGGTCGGCAAGTTAGAGATGACCAAGGATTTGTGTCGATTAGCCAGTCTATGTGTATGATTGATGGATATTGGCAATGGAGGAGCCATAGTTTAGAATGCCGCTGAATATTCCTTAGTGGTAGAAGTGAAGGCACGACATGTTGACGATTCAGCCTTGGTAAGAATTAAAGAAGGCATCCCATTTCAAAAGAAATGGTTATTCAAATTGTCAGATGGTGGAATTCTTAAGTGTAAGTGTCGGTTGTGTGTGCCCAACATTGAAGGACTTCGAAGGCAGATTATGGCAGAAATTCATCAGTCCAGGTATTCAATTCATCCTGGTTCTACTAAGATGTATCATGACCTTCAACAACTATACTAGTGGAATGATATGAAGAAGAATATCGCAAAATTTGTTGCTCAGTGTTCGAATTGCCAACAAGTTAAACTTGAGCATCAGAAACCTCGAGGATTGCTGCAGAATATAAATATTCCGACATGGAAATGGGGAAATAATCAACATGGATTTTATTATAGAAATAACTAATTCTCATCGGAAGTTCAATTCCATATGGGTTAACGTGGATATACTAATGAAGTCAGCTTATTTCCTACCCATCAAGACTCCTTATTCGGCCAAAAGATTATGCTCGGTTGTATATAAAAGAGATAGTCCAACTTCATGGAGTTTCAGTGTCTATTATATCTGGCAGAGGCTCTCAGTTTATGACTAACGTTTTGAAATTCATTCAGAATGGTTTGGGTACTCAGATTAGCCTTAGCACAACTTTCCATCCCCAGACCAACGAGCAGGTCGAGCGCACTATTTAGATGCTCGAGGATATGTTGTGAGCTTGTGTATTGGACTTCAAAGGAAGTTGTGAAGATCACCTACCTCTTATCGAGTTTGCTTATAATAACAACTACGATTCTAGTATTCAGATGGTGCCGTATGAGGCCTTGTATAGATGAAAATGTAGGTCTCCTATTGGTCGGTTTGATGTGGATGAGACAAAACTATTAGGACCTAATTTGGTACAACAAGCCATAAAGAAAGCAAAAATGATTCAGAAGCGACTGTTTACAACTCAAACTCAACAAAAGTCCTATTTAGATAACCGACGTCGAGACGTAAAGTTCGTGGTAGGGAACTGGGTGTTTCTAAAGGTGTCACCTATGAAAGGCATGATGATATTTGGCAAAAAGGGCAATATTAGCCCGAGGTACTTCATACCGTATTATATTATTCAGAGGATAGGTCAAGTAGCCTATAAGCTTGAGCTATCCCTAGAGTTACAAGCAGTTCATCATGTATTCCACGTATCCATGCTTCATAAATGTTTGGGTGATCCCTTCCGCATTACCCCTTCCCTCAATGTATTTTTCTATGGAAATGTTTTGATTTCAGTTCTGAGTTTGACGGCCCAAATTGACGGACCATACAAATTTGTACGGACTATCAAATTGGACCTTACATTTGGGCGGTGCAATTTCTTTTTCGAGTATGAATTGGTTAATTCGAATTTTAGATTTCACCTAGAAAAATCTCTAAAGTATCCCCTAAACTCTCTCCAAGATATCCTAACATCCCATGCTCAAATAGATGCAAAAACAAGCAAGATCAACATAGTAAATCCCGTGGTTATCGTGATAATAGTCTTCTCCTTATAGAATCGATTCTGGAAAACCCTCTGAGGCGAAGTAACTTGATGTTTTGAGGAGATTATTGTGTATAAAGGTAAGTCCTATCCTTCTCTGCCTATTCTTATGGTTAATAGATGACTTGAAACAAGTTGTGAAAGGATCTTCATAGTTAAAACTGATAAACTTTTGGAATGATAGTTGTATGACTTGTTGGGCTATTTTACTTGAATTATATGGTGGAATTGATAATCAAACTATTTGTATGTGTTGTGGAATTAAAGAAAGTGCATTTTGAAGGATTGTGGGGTCGAATTACATAAGTATCCCTTGAAAAGAAGCCTAAGAACCCTATGTACTTAAGTTGTCTGATATTATGCCTAAGCGAGCTTCTCTATAAGATATGGATTCAATATTAATATCAAGTCCCTTATATTATGTAGATAATGATCCATATCGCGTACGAGGCTTCACGGGACGTAGCTAGATTCTTCGATAAGGTATGTAGGGAAACTTTCCTTCTTGGCATGACTTGATGTAACACTTCTTTGAATAGAATTCTCTCTTGTGAAATTGAATAACAAAAAGCCTTGTCGGCCTCTTTTGTTAGTAGTGTACTCATCTAGTGGCCTTGTTGGCCTTGTATGTATATATATCATGGTGTAACTCTTCTGTGTGCAAGTTGTCATATGTGCTTGTCTTATATGGTTAAATGGAGGCCTTGTCAGCTAATGGTCTATATTACATGTTTTAGATACTATAGTGGTATGCTCAGGTCGTCAGGTACTGGGTGCCAACCACCCCCAACCCCAAGGTTGGATTATGACAAACTTGGTATCAGAGCAGGTCTATCCTAGGGAGTCTGAAAGTCATATCTAGTAGAGTCTTATTTATAGGTTTGTTTTACACCACATATAAGCAAGAGGCTACAGGATATTTAGGATGGTTACTTTTCTTTCTGATCTAGATTGTGAGATATTGTTAAAACATGAGTGTTCACTCATAATATTTATCTTGTTTATGTTCTCAATTATGCCTGCTACTACTAGATGATAGAAGGCTCTACAAAGGGTAGATGAGTAGGCGGGAGAGGGTTCTAGTCAAGCACCACCCACTAACCCAAGGAGACAAGAGCACCAGGATGAGGCTGTATCTTAGGCCTCTAGGACTCTACCCCTACCACCACCTCTAGAGGGACATAGGGGAGCTGATATATCTCCAGTTCCTCTTCCAGTTTTCTTTGATCAGGATCTAGATATGTGGAGTGCGGTGCAAATATTGACTAGACTTGTGGCCTCTCAGGCCCAGCGTCAGACCCCAAGTATTGCAGATAGGGATGTGAGTGCGATAGTTTGGGACTTCATTAACCTGGACCCTTCAATATTTACAAGGACAAATCTTAATGCAGAGCCCACATAACTTTTTAGATAAGATGCAACAGACATTATTAGTTATGCACGCGAAGGATGCTGAGCCAGTAAAGTTTGCTTTCTATAGATTATGGGATGTGGCTGCGACCTGGTTTGAGACTTGGGAGCATACTCGGGGACTCCAAGCCCCACCTATAGGCTGGAGGGTATTCTCTGAGGCATTGTTACAGCAGTATCTGTCGATCGAGCTTCGACGAGTCAGGTGAGACATGTTCTTACATTTAGAGCACAGTAATATGAGTGTCTGAGAGTATAGCCTGCAGTTCAATTCCTTGGACAGGTACGATCCCACGATTGTTGTTGATATGAGCGACCAAGTACATCAGTTTGTTAATGGTTTATGGCCACATTTGGTGAATGAGTGTACGACAACTTATTTAAATCAGAGTATGGATATCTCCCGTATTCAGGCCTATGCACAGAAGCTAGAGGATTGTAAGAGGTACCAGTGAGCCAGTCAGGATAATGATAGGGGCCAGCATAAGAGGACCTAGTCCATAGGTGATACAGGAGAATTGCGAGGTAGATATAGACCTCAGTTTCCTAGGTACCTATGTTATTTTATGACTAGTGCACCACCACAGTTTCAGGGCTAGCGTCGTGACCAGACCACGTTTTCTCGTCAGGGTAAGAGTTCGCGGGCATGAAGCCCATAGTATAGAGAGAAATCTAGTCATCTGAGGCCACCGATGTCGTATTATGGTTGATGTGGCAGGACTCATTTTGGTCAGTGTTGCCAGGGTTCAGATGTGTGATATTCGTATGGAAATCCTAATCATATTATGTGGTTTTATCTGACGAGAGGTGGGGGCGGTATGGCACAGCCGACATGGTCTATAGCAGCTTATTCTTCATCTATACATCCTTCTGTGCAGGGCTCAAAGACATCGGCTAGTAGGGGCAGAGGCAGAGGAGCAACATCTAGTTTGAGTGGTCCCTAGAACCGCATTTATGCTTTGTTAGGTCGACGGTACCTTGAGTCATCTCTAAATGTGGTTATAGTTATATTATCCATCTTCTCTCTTGACGTTTATGCTTTGATAGATCTAGGTTCTGCCTTGTATTATATTAAACCCTTTGTTGCTGGTAAGTGTGGAAAAGAGCCTGAATTATTACATAAGTCGTTTGAAATATTTACGCTTGTGGGTGAACCTGTAGTTGTTAGGCGGGTGTATAGGAATTGTTATATAAAAATCTATGATCATCATACTATAGACAACTTAAATGATCTAGAAATGGTGGAATTTGATGTTATTATGGGCATGGATTGGTTGGCTTTTTATTACGCTAATGTTGATTGTTGTACGAAAGTCTTTCGCTTTAATTTTCCAGGCGAGCCCATCATTAAATGGAAGGGAAATGTTGCAGCGCCCAAGGGTAGGTTTATAGAAACCTTAATTCTCAAAATATGATCTCGAAAGGATATATATCTGCCACCTCGTGCGAGTTTAGGACGTGGATGAAGCCTCCAGCCCTTCAATCAGTTCCTGTCATTAGTGAATTTCCTGACATTTTCCCTAGTGAACTTCCTGGCATTCCACCCAAAAGGGAAAATGATTTCTTTATTGACGTGCTCTCAGATACCCAGCCTATATCTATTCCTCCGTACCGCATGGCTTCTACCGAGCTAAAAGAATTAAAAGCCTAGCTGAAGGATCTTCTGGAAAAGGGATTTATTAGGCCTAGTACTTCCCCGGCGGGTGCACCAGTGTTATTCATTAGTAAGAAGGATGGTTCATTAAGGATGTGTTTTGATTATCATCAGCTGAAAAAGGTGACTATTAAATATAAGTATTTGCTCCCCAGAATCGATGATTTGTTTGATGAGTTGCAAGGTGCCAAATATTTCTTGAAGACTTATCTCAAGTCTGGATATCATCAGCTACGGGTTAAGGAGAAAGATATTCCAAAGACCATTTTCTGGACTAAATATGGCAACTACGAGTTTCTTGTTATGTCTTTTGGCCTGACTAATGCACCAACAACCTTTATGTACTTGATGAACCGAGTATTAAAGTCATTCCTGGATATCTTTGTAATAATATCTATTGATGATATTCTGGTATATTCTTGATCAGAGGGAGAGCATGCAAATCATTTGCAATCAGTGTTACAGAAACTCCAGGATCACAAGTTATACGCTAAGTTTTCTAAATGTGAATTCTGGTTGAACTCAGTGGCCTTCCTAGGTCATGTAGTGTCATATGAAGGCATTAAAGTGGATTGTCAGAAGATCGAGGCGGAAAAGAATTGGTCGAGGCCCATGACTCCTATTAAGGTACATAACTTCTTAGGCTAGTCTAGTTATTATCGGAGGTTCATAGAGAATTTCTCTTCTATTGCCACTTCGCTGACAAAGTTAACACATAAGGCAACCAAGTTTCAATGGTCAGATACTTGCGAGAAGAGTTTCCAAGAGTTGAAAAACAGATTAACATCAGCACCTATGTTAGCACTACCTGAGGGATTAAAGGGTTATGTGATGTACTGTGATACCTCCAGAGTAGGGCTGGGTTGTGTTCTAATGCATCATGCCAAAGTCATTGTGCATGCTTCGAGGCAATTAAGGAAACATGAGCAGAACTACCCGACTCACGATTTGGAATTGGTGATTGTTATATTTTCTCTGAATATATGGCATCATAATCTGTATGGAGTTCATGTTGATATATTTACCGACAATAAGAGCTTACAATATATATTCAGGTAGAAAGAGTTGAACTTGAAGCAATAAAGATGGTTTGAACTACTAAAACACTATGATTTGGATATTTTATACCATTCGGGGAAGGCAAATGTTGTAGCCGGTGCGTTAATCCATAAGTCAATGGGCAGCCTAAGACATGTGGAAGGTGACAAACTAGAGATGACCAGGGATCTATACCGATTGGACAATATAAATGTGTGATTGTTAGATGCAGGAGATGAAGGTTCCATAGTTCAGAATGCCATTGAATTTTCTTTAGTGGTGGAGGTAAAGGCATGATAATTTGATGATCTAGCCTTGGTAAGAATTAAATAAGGCATCCCATTTCAAAAGAAGCAGTTATTTAAATTGTCGAAGGGTGGAATTCTTAAGTATAAGGGTTGGTTGTGTGTGCCCGACATTGAAGGACTTCGAGGGAAGATTATGGCGGAAATTCATCAGTCCAGGTATTATATTCATCCTGGTTCTACTAAGATGTATCGTGACCTTCAGCAGTTATACTAGTGGAATGATATGAAGAAGAATATCACAGAATTTATTTCTTAGTGTCCGAATTGCTAACAAGTTAAGGTTGAACATCAGAAACCTAGACGATTGTTGTAGAATATAGAGATCCCAACATGGAAATCGGAGGCGATTAATATAAATTTCATTACAGGACTGCCTAATTCTCGTCAGATGTTTGATTCTATATGGTTTATCGTGGATAGACTTACGAAGTTAACTTATTTTCTACCGGTCTAACCACTTACTCGGCCGAGGATTATACCAAGCTTTATATCAAAGAGATAGTTTGACTTCATGGAGTTTCGATGTCTATTATATCTGATAGAGGGGCTCAATTTACAGCTAACTTCTGGAGGTCCTTTCATAAAGGTTTGGGTACTCAAATTAACTGTAGTATAGCTTTTCATCTGCAGGCCGAACACACACCTTTGTTTTAGACTTTAAGGGAAACTGGGAAGACCATTTACCACTTAATGCATTCACCTATAACAACAACTACCATTCTAGTATCCAGATGGCACCATATGAGGCACTATACGAGCCAAAATGCAGGTCTCATATTGGTTTGTTCGATATGGGCGAAACAAAACTACTAGGACCTGATTTAGTACAACAAGTTGTAGAAAAGGTGAAGTTAATTTAGAAATGATTATTGACAACTCAGAGTCGACCAAAGTCCTATGCAGATCACCGGCGGTGCAATTTAGAGTTTGTTGTTGGAGATTAGGTGTTCCTAAAAGGTATCGCCTATAAAGGACATGATGAGATTTAGTGAGAAGGGAACGCTTAGCCCCTGATACGTCGGGCCATATCAGATTATTCAGAGAATCATCCAAGTGGTTATAAGTTTGAGTTACCCCCAGAACATGAAGCAGACCATCCGGTTTTCCATGTGTCGATGTTTCACAAATGCTTAGGTGATCCTTCTCGCATAACCCCCATTGAGGATTTTCAAGTCACGGAGGATATGTCATACAAAGAATTTCATATTTCTATTCTAGATCGCCAGATCCATAAGTTACGAACCAAAGAGGTAGCCTCAGTGAAGGTACTTTAGAGAACAATAATATAGAAGAAATGACATGTGAGGTGGACGAAGATATGAAATTTAGTTACCCTCATCTGTTTCAGACTTCAGGTTCATATTAACATCCGTGTAATATGATTCTTTTTATTTTTAGTCTATTTACTTAACCTAATTCGTATACCTTATTTAAGAGATGTTGTTGAAACAAGTATGACAGATGCAACACAGGTATCAACAGGAGAATACGAAGGTGAATTATGGCTAACTGTTTCTGGTTATTATAAGTGTAAGTGGTCGTGTGAGGCTGATTTGATGTTATCTTGTTATTATATTACCTTGTGTGGTGTTAGATATGTATTGGGCTGCTTGGAAGGTTGTGGATAGTCCCGTTTAAAAAGGAAACTCTGCCAAAAATTTTAGAACTCTTGAGAAGTTAAAAATATTTCCAACATTCGCGGATGAATGTTCCTAAGGGGAGAAAGATGTTATGCCCTGTAGTTCTACATTTCGTCATGTCGGCAATTGATAGAGATATCCTAGGAAGATGCGACCTTACGGAAGGATAATGAAGATTTATAGCTTGTTTATAGAAGTATCAGATTGTATGAAAGTTAAACGGATCGAAGGAAATACGATTCGATGAAATCTGCAAAACTTCAACATTGACTGCCCAAAATACGGAACGTACAATTTTGTAGGGATCGTACATTTTTAGGGCCCCACCATATTTTTCTCTGCAAATTTTTTTATTTCAGTTCTGAGTTCGACGGTCCAATTGACAGACCGTACAAATTTGTATGGACCGTACATTTGGGCAGTGTAATTTCTTGTTCGGGTATAAATTGGTTCCTTCGACTTTTAGACCTCATTTTCACCTTGAGAAAATCCTAAACTATCCCTTAAACTGTCTCCAAGATATCCCAACATCCAAGGCTCAAATCTAAGCCAAAACAAGCAAGATCAACATAGTAAATCCTGTGGTTATCGTGATAATCCTCTTCTCCTTATAGATCGATTCTGAAAAACCATTGGAGGCGAAGTAAGTTGCTGTTTTGAGGAGATTATTATATGTAAAGGTAAGTTCTATCCTCATCTACCTATTCTTATAGTTAATAGATTATTTGAAACAAGTTGTGAAAGGATCTTCATAGTTAAAACTCGTAAACTTTTGGAATCATAATTATATGACTTGTTGGACTGTTTTACTTGAAGTATAAGGTGGAATTGATAATAAAACTGGTTGTATGTGTTGTGGAATTAAGGAAAATGCATTTTGAAGGATTGTGGGGTCGAATTACATAAGTATCCCTTGTAAAGAAGCCTAAGAACCCTATGTACTTAAGTTGTCCGATAATATGCCTAAGTGAGCTTCTCTATAAGATATGAATTCGATATTAATATCAAGTCCCTTAAATGAGGTAGATAATCATCCATAACATGTACGAGGCTTCACGGGACGTAGCTAGCTTCTTCAATAAGGTATGTAGGGAAACCTTTCTTCTTGGCACGACTTGATGTAACACTTATCTAAATAGAATTCTCTCTTGTGAAATTGAATGACGAAAATCCTTTCTTGACAATTTGATCCTAATCTATGGGTATTTCTAATTCATAGTATCTCTTGGATTCTATATGATCCAAATTGATTGTATTAAGATTCTTGAATGTAGCGCCAATAACAATAGTCGGAGGATAATGACGATAGGTCACTTTGGCTATGCTTGTGATATTCTTTGCAGTCTGTCTTGCATTGAACTTATATATATATATATATATATATATATATATGTAGCTATTTTCTTACCGAGTCGCGTTATAGTCAGCTGGGTACAACACCTATTTGTGAAAACCACTACAATTGGTTTTGATATTACCAAGTCCCACATTTGGGTCGATATGACTAACTCCTCATCGAGGCCATTTATGATATATATACATATATATATATATATATATATATATATATATATATATATATATATATATATATATATATATATATATATATGTGTGTGTGTGTGTGTGTGTGTGTGTGATTTTCCACATAGAGAGGCCGAATATTAAATTATATGGCCCCACTAGGTGGCTTGAGTTTTACAAACATGCATATATCTTTATGATTGTGACAAGTATTCCCTCAAACATGCTATATCTTTTGTTCATGTTTGTTATCATCCTTACATATTCAGTACATATTTTGTACTGATGCCCTCTTTTCTAGGGCATTGTGTTCATGCCCGCAGGTACAGATAGACAGAGTGGCATCCTCCTTAGTAGGTTGCATGCTCAGTTGTAGTTGTCGCACTCCCCTATCTCAGAGTTGTTGTACAGGAGTATTTAGGTACTGTTATATGTACTATTAGCATTTTGGGTATGGCGGGGCCATGTCCTGACCTGTTGATGTAGTATGTCACTCTTAGAGGCTTGTAGACTTTTGTATAGTGGGTATATGTATGTCGTGGCCTTATCGGCCCCTTTTGTTTGTAGTGTACTCATCTAGTGGACTTGACGGCATTGGCTATCTGTATATATATATATATATATATATATATATATATCTGTTGGGACTCTTCTACATGCATGTTGTCATACGTGTTTGTCTTATATGGTTAAATGGAGGCCTTGTCGGCCAAAGTTTTGTATTACATGTTTAAGATACTATAGTGGTACACTCAGGACTTCGGGTGTTGGGTGTCAGCCACCCTCCCCCCTCCCCCCAAGGTTGGGGTATGACATGATACCCAAACCTCAAGTCAATCTTCGAAAACACAGAATCACCCTGGAGCTTATCAAATAGGTCATCAATACGCGTAATTGGATACTTGTTTCTGATGGTGACCTTGTTCAATAGTCTATAATCAATGCACATACATATGGTTCCATCCTTCTTATTCACGAACAGGATAGGAGTATCCTATGGAGATACACTCGGTCAAATGAAGCCCTCACTCAACAAAACCTAAATTTGGTCATTCAACTCTCTCAACTTTGCTGGAGTCATATGGTACGGAGGAATAGAAATGGGTCGAGTACCCGGATCGAGATCAATACAGAAATAGATATATCTGTCTGGTGGCATACCCAACTCATTTGAAGGAAAAACTTCTGCGAACTCACTAACTACCGGAATAGAATCAAGGGAAGGAGTCTCAACACTCGTATCCCGAATATGAGCAAGATAAGCCAAACAACCCCGGTCCACTAACTTCCTAGCCCAAATATAAGAAATCACCTTCCTAGGAGCAAGGCTGGGAGCGCCTCTCCACTCTAACCTCGGAAGATCAGGCATAGCTAGCGTGACCTTCTTGGAATAACAATCCAGAATTACATGATATGATGATAGCCAATCCATACCCAATATAACATCCAAATCCACCATATCTAAGATAACCAAATCTACCCAAGTGTTGTAACCCATGAAAGTAACTACACACATGTCATATACTCTATCTAAAATCACCGACTAGTGTAGACACACAAATAGGAACATCAAGCATATCACACCACATCTCTAATTTAGCAGAAAAATAGGCAGACACATAAGAGAATGTAGACCTTGGATCAAATAACACAGTAGCAACTCGATGATCGACTGAGATGATACCTGTGATGACTGCGTTTGATGCCTTAGCCTCGACCCTACCACCGAATGCATAGCAATGGGTGCATCCTACCTCAGACTGAGTACCCTGCTGGCTACCTCAGCCCGAATGAGCTCCATCTCTCTCCGACTGGGATCTATAATGACTAGATTGATAGCCACCATAGCCCCACTGTGATCCTCCCCAGCTACGCTAACTACCACCCCTAGATGGCTATGTTGGGTCCTGGGTGCATAAGATGCACTCGAAAACTGTCTGAGAAATCTCTCTTGAAATGCCCAACCTCTCCACAACTGAAACATGTCCTGATCGCTGAAGGATAATGAATAGAGACAGAAGAAAATGAGCCACCCTGGTCTGAATATCTAGACTGAGAACCTAATGAAGACTGGCCTCGAATATAACCATCAGTATTCTGTAGAGCTGCCTGAACCGGTCTATTGGGCTGTGACTGCTGATATCTCCCCTAATACCCATAACCACGAGTGGTAGAACTACTGAACTAACCATGTCACCTCGCCCTCTTATCAGGATCATATCTAGACAAACCACCCCTCACGGACTCCATTATCCTAGCATGCTCTGCCACAGTCTCAAAAGAAGCTCTCGAATCCACCAACTGCAATATGGCCAACTGAAGCTGAATACACAAGCCTTTAATAAAATATCACACTCACTCAGCCACAGTAGGGAGTAGCGGTGCTACATAACGCGATAAGGCATAGAAGCGAGTCTCATACAATGCAACTGTAGAATTGCCATGACCAATCTTCTGAAACTCATCACACTTGCGTAATCGCAAGCTCAAAGGCACATACTTCTATAAGAAAATCATGTAGAACCTAACCCAAGTCAATGGAGGCATCCCTGCGGGCAAGCAATCAGCATACGCCATCTACTACTGCGTCGCATCTCCTCTAAGCTGAAGGGCCACAAAACTAACCCCATGCGACTCAACAATACCCAAGGTATGCAACCTCTCATGGCTGCCCACAATGAACTCATACGCATCCTCCTCGGGCTATCTAAAGAACTTAGGAGGCTTCATGTTTGAAAAGTGCTCCCAAATCTTTCGCTCATTGCGGGTCATAGTTGTCCCTCCAATAGGTCGGGGACCAAACTCTAGAGCATGAACCTCATCGATATAGGGTGTTAACATCACCACAGGCTGAATATCAAGAATACAAAACTCAGGGGTCTGAGTCTACCCCCCTCCCACACGTGTTTGAGAACCACCCAGAGTAGTAAGATGTGTGCCTGTCTGAGTAAAACCATTGAGAACACTCAATAACTTGACCAACGTGTCCTGTAGAACTAGAGTAGCAATAAATCCAGGTTGATCCTGTACTACCCCACCTCCTCCTCTAGAATATCATCTTGAGGCTCAACATAGGGCTCTGGGGACTCCAATCTAACATGAGCCTGGTCGGCTCTGTGCTCTACCCCAAACTAGCGATGCTGCTCTGGCTATAACACGGCCCCGAGCACGGCCTTTATCGCGACTGCGCCCTACTGGTTTCGGTGTCGATGTCTCCTCTCTCACCGCATCGGTACGAGTCCTAACCATATGTGACAGAATAAAAACAAAAGTCAGATACCAATTTGATTTAACTTAGCACGAAAGGAATAAAGACAGTGAAATTTCTAAAACGTCTCATAGCCTGTCAAAGACAAGTACAGACGTCTCTGCACCAATCCATAAGACTCTACTAGACATTGCTCTTGTACTTAAGATCGTTTAACTTAGGTCTCTGATACCAACTTTGTCACTACCCATTTTCAGGAATCGTGGTGGCACCTACATAATCCCACCATGTAGGCAAACTACTCCTAAATCATCAACACAATATGATACATGTAAAGCAGAAAATAACAAATACTATAAGTTATCTCATAATATAATACGAAAGAAAATGATAAGTCTGATACATTCAAAACAACCCCCAAATGATGTAGTCTGTGGGTAAAAGAGAACTAAAATACGATACAAGTTTGAGATGGACAACGAAGTGCCAAAACTGAATACATAGTCTCAAAGTTGTAAACATGTCTCAAAAATAGAAGTAAATATTGTAAGAGAGATAGAGCAATCCAGGGCATGCTGGAGATAACATCCTCACCCTGATAGATGGGGATCAACTGCTCAAACTCAGCCATGTGGTCTTAAGCTAGTCGTCGGATCTGTATCTGCATCAAGAAAAGATGCAGCAAGCTTAGCATGAGTACACAATGTACCCTCGTAGCCATAATAGGACGAGACTAAAGGTACATAATCAGAGATAAATACCAAGTTAACACCAAGTAATCCTATACTAAATCAATTCAATAATCCAAATAATGTCACATAGTTCACATAATGGTTCATAGATTTATGCACTTCTATCAAAGTCTCAAAAATCTAAACTGTAGCCTACGTCAAAGTCGAGCAGGAGTGCTACACGGTCAATATCCGGTGATAGCCTTGCCCTTCATTTGCACCTCGTGACGGTCGAATTCTATCCAAGAATATACATTATCCGTTAAAATAAAGCTTACGCAACATACAATGATATAAACCTTACAAACAAGACCTTAAATAACAACTCGAGCCCACTTCACCAAGACTCGAACTTTAATACCCAAAAACCATCCATTCATACTAGGTAATCATATCCCAAAGTTAATTAAAATCTATATACATTTGAACCCTCAATTGAACAATAATAAAAATTCCCAATTTGAAACCCTAGAAATTTCGGCCAATTGAAAATAGGCTACTATTATTAAATCAAGAATTACAACATGATAATCTAACATATTCCAACACTAATTCATGATATTAGTCAAATTTGATTCATAAACCTCTATTAAAATCAATAGCATAGTTCTCTTATTCTCAGAAAAACATACAATTCATTTTCCCCCAACTTAATAACACACCATATCACTATTAATGAACTTAGAACCATAAAATTAAATCATAAATGGAAGAAACTCTTACCCCCAAGGTTGAAATTGCTCATAAGGTTCTGACAATGCTCCAAGGTGGTGATGGTTTCGAGGTTTTCTAAATTGGAAAAAGAATTCTGACCTAGGAGATTTTATAGGACACCTGATACAGTACTTTCGCCAAAGTGGAATCAACTCCACTGGAGCAGACCCGCTGCAGCAGACAAGACCTCCATTGAGGCGGTGTCACTTGACACCTCACCTCAGTGCCATGGAGAGCATGACTCCATAAGAGTGGACTCGCCCATATGGATAGACCTTATGCCACTGCGGAAATCCATAATTCCCAAGCCCTCTATTCGATGAGCCAACCAAGCGCCAAGCCGGACACGCCAGAGCAAAAATTGGTTCTACCGGAGCAGACACTAGACACCAGAATAAGAAAATAGTCCAAACTTTCACCAAACCCCTGAAACACTCCTAAGACCCTCCGGACACAAACTAAACATGCTTGTCTATGATAAACAGTGCTACCAACTTTATCGTACCCTCGGATTTCATATTTCACCGAGCTAAGGCATACTTTTCTAAAGAATTATTCGGGTAAACCAAATAACCAAACTTTATAAATAAAGCTAGAAAAATATTTAATTACCACGGGTAGCAAACCAATAACTCGATCATTAATGACCCTCCGGAACTACCAAAGGCTATGGAACCTGGAAATGAACTCATCTAGCTAAAAGTCAATTTTGAGTCAAACTAACCAACTTTAAGTTTCTAAACTTTGGGTTTTTCATCCAAAACTCATATAAATGTACCTCGGAATTCATGCTACAGATCACAAACCCCTACATAGAGTCTACAGAAAGGGTCAAATAGGCAAATAAGGGTCTTTAACTAAAAATGACTAGACGGATCACTACAATATACAATAAGGATATACTGAACATATATATCTCATATACTTGAGTATATTTGGTATACAAGCCGTATATTGTAGTGTATATCAGGCATGCTCTTTAAGCAATAATCATAAATACAAATGAAGGCAAGAAAAATCAGGTATCATTCATGTATATCACAAAAATCATCAAAGTAATTCATGCTCTTTAATGAGGCCAAACCTAGACAGATCAGTCACTAAAGGAATATGCAAGAAGACTCAAGATCTCAATCTTAACCAAATGTACCAATTTGATGACTTAATCCTAACAAATGAACCACAGAATACAGATAACATTCATGTCATGCAAAGTCTTAAACTTATTAAATTTATGATGGGTGATGGACACATTGTTCAGCATATTTCAAACCCATAAGAATATAGACATGACATGAATATATGGCATTTTAACCCAAAGATGTGACTCAAGCCACATAACATTACTTATGAAGGTATAACAATGTCCTAGTTGGCATGTAAGATGGTGTAGTCTAATACAACCAGTTATAAATCCTAAGCAGAATATGGATAAACTCAAGCAGGTTCCGATGTATGATCATTCATGATTCAAAACAAAACATATGTACTTATAACTATGGGAAGATAAGGAAAACATAAACAAACTCAGATTTTCATATATCAAGGTTAGTATAGTATAAAGTGTCATTTCTACCTATGTTTCTAGTCCATGCTAAAAAATGTAGACAAGGCAAGCTATAACAAGAATCAAACAGACACCAAGGCATATCATACCTCATACCAGAACAAAGTAGGTCATTTTCGTAGGTATATAATAAGCAATTTATGATTTGAAAAGGCCAAGCTAACGGGGAACATGCATTTTTAGATTCAAATTGACTTTTTACATCCATAAAGGTAACATCACTAAGGTAACTCAAAAAACCCTCCTAAGTCTGTCTTTTAACCACACTGCCTTTTTTTAACTCAATGGATATAAATCAAACTTGTATAGACTACTATATTTCAACATTGATAATAATAGGTGTTCTTAAAAATTCTTTGACCTATTAATACTTTGTTAAATCCTACATACTTTTAGACTATTATAATATCCATTATTACATCTAAGATCATTTCAAACAGAGTCACAACCATGTTAAACACATCAAAGCTCATATTCATCCTAAACATAAGCAAAATGAGGCAAATAAGGAAGATAGGCTTCATATATTTGACCATACAAATAGATAAACATACATTATAGGTAAATCAGACCACTAAGCTCATATTAGCATCAAACCATTCTTAAAATGGCCCTACTTTCAGCAAGACTGCCCATGTGCGAGGTAGGGTACGGGAGGTAATGTGGCCCAGTTCACAAAATTAGCAGTTCGTCGCAATTCTCAAGCCCAATTAGGGTGTGGTCTAGCTAAGTCCTGTAATACAGATGGAGGTCATCAGAATACATAGGCCCGTGCAGATGTGGTCATTGGTGCACCATTTTCACTTTTAACGTGTGTGTCCTTATGGATCATGGATGCACTCTATCATATGTAACCTCATTTATTGCTAAGAAATTTGGAATTGAACAAAAAAAGTTGCACGAACCCTTTGAAGTATCCACTCTAGTTGGCAAGTCAGTTATAGCCAGGCGGGTATATAGGGGTTGTCCAGTTAAAGTCTATCACTACATTATAGTAGCCGATTTGGTAGAGTTAGAAATAGTATAATTCGATGTAATCATTGATATGGATTGGTTGTCTTTATGTTATGCCACAGTAGATTGTATAACCAAAATTGTTAGTTTTGAATTCCCCCGTAAACCAATCATAGAATGGAAGGGTGATGCAGTAACATCCATAGGTAGGTTTATTTCCTATCTTAAATCTAGAAAGATTATATCCAATGGGTATATTTACCATCTAGTTCAGGTTACGAATGCAGATACCCAGACCCCGACTATTCAGTCCCTGCTAGTTGTAAATGAGTTTCCAGAAGTCTTTCCAGATGATCTTCTTGTAATACCTCCTGATAGAGAGATTGACTTTGTAATTGATTTACTCATCGTCACTAAGTTGATATATATTCCTCCATACATAATGGCTCCAGAAGATGTGGAAGAATTAAAAGCCCAGTTGAAAGATATCTTTGATAAGGGATTTATTAGACTAAGTGTCTTACTATGGGGTGCACTAGTCTTTTTTATTCGAAAGAAGGATGAGTCTTTGCATATGTGCATTGACTACTGACAGTTGAACAAGGTCATTATTAAGAACAAATATCCTCTTCCTAGAATCAATAAGCGATCAACTTCAGGGTGCCTAGTGTAATTCCAAGATTGACCTTAGATCACGATACCATCAGCTTAAGGTTAAAGAAGTTGACATTCCAAAAACCGCCTTCAGAACTCGTTATGGTCATTTTAAATTTTGTGTCATATCGTTTGGATTGACGAATGCACCAGCTACTTTCATGGATCTTATGAACAAGGTCTTCAAGTCTTATCTCGACCTTTTCATCATTGTCTTCATTGATGATATTCTAGTCTATTCCCAGAGCGAGGTTGATCATGCAGAACATCTTAAAATAGTGTTGCGGACACTTCAGGACCGTCAGCTCTATGTTAAATATTCTAAGTGTGAATTTTGGCTAAAGTCAGTAGCATTCTTAGGCCATGTGATTTCAGGTGAAGGCGTCTAAGTTTATTTTTAGAAAATAGACGCAGTAAAGAATTTGCCCAGACGTACCTCAGTCTCTAAGACAAGAAGAATCTTGGGTCTTGGAGGTTATTACATGCAGTTCATAGAAGGTTTTTCTTCCATCTCAACTCCATTGACTAGATTGACTCAGAAGAATGTCAAATTTCAATAGTCAGATGCCTATAAGCGTAGTTTTGAAGAATTGAAAATGAGACTAACTTTTGCTCCAGTGTTAACATTTCCTGAGGGAACCAATGGTTCATTGTATATTGTGATGCTTCAGGATTTGGTCTTGGGTGTGTTTTAATGCAGCATGGTAAGGTTATAACTTATGCATCCAGACAACTTAAGCTTCATGGAAAGAACTACCCGACTCATGCCTTAGAATTGCCAGTCGTAATTTTTGCGCTCAAGATATGGTTTCACTATTTGTATAGAGTTCACGTTGACATTTTCACGTATCACAAAAGCCTTTAGTATATTTTGAAGTAGTGAGAGTTGAACCTTAGGCAGAAGAGATGTCTAGAATTGATAAAGGATTATGACATGGATGTTCTCTATCATCCAGGGAAAGTGAATGTGGTAGTCGATACTCTCAGTCAGTTATCTATGGGAATTTTAGCTCATGTTCAAGAAGAGAAGAGAACTATGCCGAAGAAAATTCACTGACTAGTCAGTCTAGGAGTTCAGCTCATAGACTCTGAAGATGGTGGTGTTGTTGTCCAGAACAAGTATGAATCTTCCTTAGTAGCCGAGGTAAAGGAGAAATAGTTTAATTATCCCTATTTGTTGCAATTGAAAGAGTGGATTCACAAGCATAAGACTATGGCTTTTGAACAAGGGAGAGATGACAGTACTTTGAGGTACCGAGGCATATTATGTGTTCCAGATATGGATGGACTCATAGAGTGAATCATGGCATAAGCTCACAATTCTAAGTATTCCATTCACCCAAGTTATACAAAGATGTATCATGATCTAAAAGAGATTTATTGGTGGAACGATATGAAAATAAATGTGGTAGATTTTGTAGCCAAGTGTCTGAATTGTCAGCAGGTGAAAGCCGAGCACTATAGGCCTGGTGGATTGGCTTAGAATATTGATATTCCTGTTTAGAAATGGGAGATGATAAACATGGACTTTATAATAGGTCTACCTCACTCATCTCGAAAGAACGATTCAATTTGGGTGATTATGGACTCACTTTCTAAATCAGCCCACTTCTTGCAGTTAAGACCATAGATTTAGTAGAAGATTATGCTAAGTTATATATCCGAGAAATCATCAGACTCCATGGGACCCCAGTGTCCATTATGTTGAATCGTGGTGCTCAGTTCACAACACATTTTTTGAAGTCTTTTCAGAAAGGATTGAGTGCCAAGGTAAATCTCAGCATATCTTTTCACCCTCAGACAAATAGCCAGGTAGAGCATACTATTCATACTCTTGAGGAAATGTTGAGGGCATGTGTTATCGATTTTAAAGGTAATTGGAATGATCATTTGCCTCTCATCTAATTTTCATATAATAACAGTTATCATGTTAGTATCTAGATAACATCGTTCGAAGCTCTATATGGGCGAAGGTGTGGATCATCGATTGGTTGGTTCAAAGTTGGTAAAGTAGAATTGTCAAGACCATACTTGGTCCATCAGGCTATGGAAAAAGTTAAATTGATTCAGTAGTGTTTGAAAATAGCTTAGAGTCGCTAAAAGTCCTATTCGGATGTGAGGCATAGAGACTTGGAGTTTCAAGTTGATCATTGGGTGTTTCTGAAAGTTTCACCTATGAAATGTGTTATGCGATTTGGAAAGAAAGGGAATCTCACTCCCAGATATATCAGACCATATAGGATTTTGAGAAAGATTGGCAAAATGGCCTACGAGCTTGAATTACCATAAGATTTAATTGTTGTGCATCCAGTGTTTCATGTATTCATATTGAGGAACTGTGTGGGAGACCTATCGTTGGTTGTCCCTACTGAATCCATTACAGTTAAGGATGGCCTAACATATGAAGATGTCTCTGTGGCTATTCCGGATCGTCAGATTCGAAAGTTGCGTACAAAGGAAGTTGCCTCAGTGAAAGTGTTATGGAGAAGTTGAAAAGTTGAGGAGGCTACATAGGAAGCCGAAGAGGACATGAAGTCTAGATATCCGCACTTATTTGAAGAGCAAGAAGAAAATGTCCAAGGTAAATACTTTCAGTATTCATGTCATGTCTCTTGCGTATCCATGTCTCATGTTCCACGTTCATGTATTCATTACTCATGTATCATGTCCCCATGTTCATATTTTCATGTAATCATGTCAGTTCGGTCCCCATGTTCCATGTCATGTCCATTCTTGTTTTTAACCATAACCCATCATTCGAGGATGAATGATCCCAATGGAAAGATATTATAACACCTCGTACCCCAAACTAAGCCATGATCATGATTCATGAGTTTAGGAAACCAAGGTGAGGAAGTTAAAGTTGAAACCAGTTTCAGTTCTACAATTGCAGAATTACGCCAGAGATTGAAAGACCGTATAAGTTTCATGGACCGTCGAATTGAACCGTTAAAGTTGTTTTTGAATTTGACGATGAGCAGTAAATTATATGGACCGTATAAAGTTATACGGCCCTTTTGACCATAACATTATCTCCATCTTTTGTCAGTTACTAGAAATTTGCATTTATGTGACGATCTAATTATACGGATCGTACAAAATTATATGGTCCCTACTCAAACCGTAAAAACTTCGATGGACCATCGAAATCGACCATAGAAGTCCCATTGGACTCAACAATATAAATACACAACTTAGTTTTAAAAAATCAGCTTTTCATACTCTCAAGCCCTAAAACTAAGTTCCTCTCTTCCCAACCTTCTCCTACCCTTTTATCATGCAATTTTAAGCGATTCTAACATCATATTCATGAATTCTAAGTAAAATCCATTGTTCTTGACCTAGGGTTTTCAAGATAAATCCATCCTAAAGTTTCAAGGTTCAAGCTTTGGGTTTCCTCTCCAACGTTCAGATTTTTAATACAAGTATTGGAGCGAATAAGGTTTGTGGAGCTTCTATCCAAGTGTGGAAATATTCATATTCTTCCCCACGCCACGTTTTTTCATGAAACACGAATTCTTCATAAGTTAAGGTTTTGTTCTATTATCATAATAACCCTAATACATGTAATATTATACGTCATGTCCTTATTACAATTCATCGATTGTATTCATGATATGTTATTACGATTGTCATGAACCTGTCCGTAATCCATGAATGTATGCTTTGATATTCATGAGTTCTTAAACACAAGTTATAATCATTATTACTTATTTCCATGAAGTTATACATGTTTTCATGTTTTATACAAGCTATATTATATATTTATCTACATCCTAAATTATAATCGCAAATCATGTTTACAAGTTACAATTATAAAATTCATGGGCTTACAATCCAACTATATTCAAGTACATATTTTGGGAGCTACATAGATTATTGAGAAGGCTTAGACAGCCTGAAATTACATATGCCAACGTAGGATAAGGACCACTCCGCCTAGAGGATGACACCTTCATATTACCCCTTGTGGGATTATTGGATCCATCATGTCATGCTCAATGTCTCGTACCCCTACAAGGTACGGGGTGGCTTAGCTGATCAAACAGATATTAGATGCCACATTCATGCATGGTGGTTACATGTCGGTTATACATATACTCTACCACAGATATACAGTTTTACAAATTTTATGCATGTTATCATACTCATGTCAAATTATATCCATATTCATGTTCAATTTCAGTTTCATGTTCATATTATATCATGTTCCTGCTTATTCTTTCAGTTGCTTTACATAGAGTACAATTCGAATGTACTAACGTTCCTTTTCCCAAGGCCTGCAGTTCATGGTACAGGTACTAAGTTTCAGGATGACGGATCTGCACGCTAGGACTTCACATGTATCAACTATTGGTGAGCGCCATTTCATTTGGGGTATCAGTTGGTTACTTTCATGATTATATTTTAGAGTAAAGGTATGCCATGTCCTTATCCTAGTAAACATTTTTGCAGTCAGACTCTTGTTTAGAGGTTTCATAGAATAGACTAGACTAGTTAGCATGTCATGTCAATTTTATTTTAAGACTTATCATGGTATATTCAGATATTTCCGCTATTATATTTTAGACTATATTTTCAGTATTTGTGTTTAACATGTTTTAAATCATTATAAGTACATATTTTGATGCCCATGATGATTATCAAGCTATGCGGTTTACTCAGTCACATATTGTCAGGCACTGAGTGATGTGTTTTTCCCAGGACATGGTTCGGAGCGTTATAGCCATGGATCCCGATTAAGCTATAATTAATCAAGTTTTTTCTCGAAAATGACTCCTAAAAAATAAGAAGCCTCCGATTCGAACTTGTCGACCTCTGAAAATGAAGAACAAGAGTTTAATTTATAGAATTTGTGAAAACACTAGCCAAGTCGAGGGATCCGATGTGGGATAATGATAAATGGGTGCAAAATTCCATCCTAAATAACATAGCCAATAGCAATCATGGATTCAAAATCAAAATCGTACAAAAATCATTAAGATCAATAGTTAAATCAATGTAGAGAGGTTTTGACCCTTACCTGCGACATGGTGCTTGTATGGTGGTACTAAGGCAAGAGAAATTAATGGTCTTGCCCCAAATAGTCGAAGAAATGCCTGCATAGCCATCTATATACTAATCCCTCACCACTTTTAGCAAGATTGTGCACAGATGGAGATGAGAGAGGCCCTATAGTTTTGACAATTTGGAAAAAATAACAAATGGTGTTTGGGGTCGATCTTTTGTGTGTAACAAAGGCATTAGCCCGGGTCACGATCCTCTTGGGCCGGACTTAGCCGGTTTAAAAAAAGAAGATAGAGGTCCACTGCGTTTTTAATTAAAATGAGAGTAATGGCCATATTTTGCAAATGTATCCACTTTTTAAGTTAAAAGATGGCCAAAATAAATTGAATTATAATCTAATTAAATCAAGAGCTTCAAATTAAGCCTAAATTTGATATTAATCAGAGATAAAAATCCCTAGATCATGCAAACAACCTTTTCAATTAAAAAAAATATTTAAAATTAAGATGTAATCTAATTATTCTACTTAATTAGACAGTCTTCCCGAGTTTGATGGAATAAATATTATAACCTTTAAAAAATGAGAATTCAGACATTTGCACAGTTACCTTTACTTTTAATTTTTTAAAATGTAATAAATAATTAGAAAATAAGATATGATATATGATGACGTTCAAATCCACTCCTCAAAGAGAAGGTGTAAACGGTCGTTGCATGATAATTTACCCAACTAGGAGTCGGGATTGAATCCACAGGGAACAATATACTTGGGCAATTAAGCTAGTTATGGAATGGTTACCAATTAACCTAAGCTAGATGATTTTCAAATATTTAATTTTGTTTAAAAACTAAAAAAGATAAAACTAAGTAATTGGGAGCATAAACTATGGAAATACAGGGCTTTGAAATATAGTAATTTAACTTAAACTCAATAATGATCCATTACAAATAATTATCTACCACTAATTAATCATGGTTCTAGCAAATTATCCTTGAAATCTCAATTACCCACTAATGCCTCTCAACTATTTAGCGGGTTTATCTTATCTTATTCTCTCGAATCAAACTAAGAAACATTAATTACATTCTAATTTTAGGCTACACTAGGGTTTTTCCTATCTCTAGGTTAATCCCATTAGATGAGGTTTAAATCCCCAAATCGTGATAACCAATATATTCTAAACCCTAATTTTCTCTCGCAAGTTTAATTAAGGATAGATGAACAAGTCCAACGGTTAGCTAATCCTTTGGAAATACTCAAGAACAAGATTAATTACATAAACAAGATACTCATTTCATAAATAGTAAGAAATAATCAATACAAAAGTAACAGGAGTTAAATACAACTACTACTCAACAAGTCTTTACAACTTTATTGTCCAAAGTCATCACCCATACCAAATATAACAATACAAAGAAAGGAAATAAAGAGATGAAGTAAGAAATTCTAATTAATGACTTCAAGTCTTAACTTTCAAGGTGATGGGTGATGAAACCCTAGTCTTCAAAGCTTGTTCTCTCTTCTGAGCTCTCAAAATGTGTTGGAGAATGATTCTTGTGAGTTGGTGTGCTTTGGTGTACTTATGTCTAAAATGACCTAATGTTATATTCATAGCCTAAAGAAAACATTTTACAAAATCTACCAAAAATGACCTTTTTCCTATTTTGCTACCAGCAGAACCATTATGCGGCCAGTGGAATAGTTTTTTGGCCAGCATAATGGGATAGTGACTTCTGTCCCATTTCGCTACCCATTTTGCGACCAGCAAAACAATTTTGCAGCCAACGGAATGGTTCTGCGGCCAGCAGAATAGTCAGCAAAATGGGATAGTGATAGCAAAACTATATGTCCCATTCCGCTACCTATTATGCTACTAGCAGAATGGTTCTATGGCCAGCAGAATGGTTCTGCGGCTAGCAAAATGGTTCTACGGACAGCAAAATGGTCACAAAACAGTCTATTTCTCATTCTTGTTATTCTTGACACTTCAACTACAAATTCCTACAAACACAAAATAAACATAAGAAATGACATTAAAACTTACTTAAAGGGCTAGAAAAGCTTAAGGAAGGGTATCAAAAATGCATAATTTTACCACACATCAATATACAATAAGTATACTGGATAGTATTTTGTCAAATGAAATGGCAATATTCCTGAAATAATTTTGTAAAATAATTTTGTCTCATAAAAAACATATTCCAACTCCGTCTGTGACTCAGGAACTTTAAATAATTAAATAATATTATTAAAGTGTAAAAATTAGGTATCAACAAATACCTCTTCATTGTTTGGGGATTGCAAGACCATCCTTGAGCAGTGAAATTTGACCATCCAAGTTTTTAGCTGACCAATTAATAAATACTTCACATTTTTATACAATATTTTGAAAATTATGACGGGACCCTAGTCTTTGGGTTTCCTATATATCTCAGGTTGTATGAGAATTCAGGTCACTTTTAGTTCGACTCAATCAAACTTTTAGAAAGCAATAATATAAAGAAAAATCCCAAAACTAAAATATGAGAATCAGGTCCCTTCTAGTTAGACTCGATAGGTTGAAAAAGGTATTCCTTATGCGGGAGTGCCTTTGACAATTTTGAAAAACCTTTCCGATATGCGTCCGACCAGTTGCGTGGTTTCAAAAATAAAACTTATCTTGTGATTGAGTGAGGTGTGGAGTGATCTTCAAGACTAAGTCTAGAGAGCTTGAATCTCGTTGACACATTATTTCGACCGGCTGCCCAAGAAAAAGTTTCACATTTGCTCCACATGCGTCTGGATCTGGTCTGCTTGCTTTCCTCTTCCGGTATCTTCTAACCTATTTCTGTTTGTTGGGATAGTGATGTGTTTGATTGTTTGTTTTGCCATACCTACATGGTTGTGTTTGTTGTTCCCTCTTGGGTGACTATTCTTAGCAAGTGACACATCCGACATCGTCTAGCTCGTATGAATTCTTTGGTTGAATGTTGTTCGATCAAATGCCTCCTCCAACACCGCCTAGCTTTTATGATTCTGTTGAATGTGCTTATTTGAGATAATGCCTCCTCTAACACCATTTGGGTCATATGTACTTGTTTGCTTGAGCAGATGCCACCTCCGACACCATCTGGCTCGTATGAATGTGTAACTTGAGCCCTCTCGATATGCTTGTTTGAATAAATGTCCCTTTCGGTAATACTTTCATGAATGACCCTCTCGGTGATATTTATATGAATGACCCTCTTGGTAGTGTTTATATTGATGCCACTTTCGGTAGTATTTATATGAATACCCCTCTCGATAGTGTTTATATGAATGGCCCTCTCGGTGATTTGTATGAATGGACCTCTCAGCGGTTTGTATGAATTTCCCTCTCAACAGTTTGTATGAATGGTCTTCTCAGGGATTTGTATGAATGGCCCTCTCGATAGTTTATATGAATAGTCCTCTCGACAATTTTCATGAATGACCCTCTCGATAGTTTATATGAATAGTCCTCTCGGCAGTTTTCATGAATGACCCTCTCGATAGTATTTTTATAAATGACCCTCTCGGCAGTGTTTATATGAATGGCCCTCTCAGAAGTTTATATGAATAGGCCTCTCAGAAGTTTGTATGAGTGGCCATCCCGGTAGTTTATATTAATTGTTCTCTCAACAGTTTGTATGAATGGCCCTCTCGACAGTTTGTATGAATGACCCTCTTGGCAGTTTGTATGAATTCCCCTCTCGGCATATAGTTTGTATGGATGGACATCTTCACATGCAGTTTGTATGAATGACCCTCTCGATAGTTTGTATGAATGACCCTCTCGGTAAATTATATGAATGGCCATCTCAGCAGTTTGTATGAATGGCCATCTCGATAGTGTGTATAAATGGCCCTCTCAGCATGCAGTTTGTATGAATGGCCCTATACAAATGAAAAATATGGCCCTCTTAGCTGAGATGTCTTTATTTCAGCCTTTTGTCGGTTGTGACCCTCTCGGTTAGATGGCCATTTTTCCTTTTATGGCTCTCATGGCCGAATTATCTTTCTTTGTCCTTTCATTGGTTGTGACCCTTTTGGTCAGACGGTGCCACCCTTGTGGTGTTTTTCTCTTTTCATTGCACTCATGTTCGGATTGTGCCGCCATTATAGTACTTTGCTCTTTTTATAGCCCTCATAGCCGAATTGTGCCGCCTTTGTGGCACTTTGTCCTTTTCGTGGCTCTTATGGACGGATCGTGTCATCCTCCGGTGTCGAAGTTTGTTCATTATTGTACCTATTTCATTATGAACAAACAGGTTAGTGGAATAAACCACCATCCTCCTACCGAAATTTTGGAGACCCGCAATCACATAAAATCATTAGTTATTATGGGGTCAGCACGTGTCATCAACTCCTACTATGTCATTCTTCTACTTTCTGGTGTCGACTCTCTTGAGCTCGATATCATGAGAGATGAATATAAACTATGATATGAAAATGTATTTTGGAAAACGTTGATTATAAATTTAAACAATTGTTTGACTGAAACATTTTTATCTATCAAAATGTTATTATCTCATTGTCATGACATATACGCTTTGAGTGAGGTTCTTTGACCATCCCTAGTGCTTCGAGTGTGATCCTTGTTCGTTATGCTGTGATTTTTGAGATTCCCACCAAAAGTTTGCCCCAGCTCAAAATTCTGCCCCAGTTGCAAGTTTGGGGGCTAGGGACTCTGTGAGGCGATTTGAAATCTTTGTATCTTAGAGGCTTCTTAGGGGTTTCTTTGGTTTTTTATTGGTGCGACAGAGCTCAAAGAGCATCTATGTATCCTGTCATAGCAAAAATCAGGTCGAACGTAGTTCGAAACAAAGATGGTTGATTTTATATAATATGTGACCGAGTCAAAATTGGACTGCCTATGTATCCCACCTCAAGAAATCAGGTCATCGCGTAGTTCATATTACAATGAAATTTCATTTGGTTTTTCTATTACAAAAGAAGAAGACCAAATCCGATGAGGATTTTTCTACGTATCTTTGTCGTAAGAGATAGGTCTTGTGTAGTGATTACATGTAAAGAAATGTGATTACAAATTTGAAAGAGCATGCCTTAATGCGTAGTATTTCTTGATTGCGTCTAAATTGATTGCTTTGGGCCACTTTTGGCCGTCCATTTCTGCTAGGATTACAGCTCCTCCTGATAGTACCTTGTGAACTTTGTAGGGCCCTTACCAGTTAGGTGAAAATTTCCCTTTGTAGTCATCTAAGTGTGGAAATACGCGATTGAGTACCAATTTTCATATGTGAAAGATTCAGGCTCTGACCCATTTGTTGAAGGTGTGTGCCATTCTTTTCTGGTATAATTGACCGTGACACGGGGCGACCATCATTTTCTCGTTAATTAGAGCTAGTTGCTCATATGTTTTTTGGACCCACTCTGCATTTTCCAGCTCTGCTTCTTATATGATTCTAAGTGATATTATCTCTACCTCGACTGATATCACTGCTTCAGTACTATAGACCAGTAAGTATGGAGTTGCTCCTATTGAGGTCTGAGTTATTATTTGGTATCCCAGCAATGCATAGGGCAACTGTTCATGCCAAACTTTGTATTTGTCAGTCATCTTTCTTAGTATCCTCTTGATATTCTTGTTGGCATCCTCTACGACTCCGTTCATTTGTGGTCTGTAGGTGGTAGAATTCTAATGAGTTATGTGGAACTGTTCACAAAATTCTTTCATTAGATGATTGTTCAGATTTGCACCATTATCAGTTATGATCGACTCTGGGATACCGAATCGGCATATGATGTAGTTTCGCACAAAGTCTGCTACCACCTTCTTTGTCACTGACTTGTGAGAAGTAGCTTCAACCCATTTTGTGAAATAGTTTATGGAAACCAGAATAAAGCGATGTATGTTGGATGCAGCTAGCTCTATAGGCTCAATAACATCCATGCCCCAAGCTACAGATGGTTATAGTAAGCTCATGACATTGATTTCACTCAGCCAGATTCTGATTAGATCTCCGTGAATCTGGCACTGATGACATCATTGTACGAATCTGCTGCAATCAATTTCCATGGTCATCCAGTAGTAGCTTACCCTCAGGATATTCTTGGCTAGGACAAACCATTCATGTGAGGACCACAAATCCCGGCGTATACCTACTCCAACAGTTATGTGGCCTCTATGGCGTCGACACATCTGAGTAGCCCTAGATCGGGCGTCCTCCTGTAGAGTACTTCTTTGTTTAGGAAAAAGTTGTTAGCCATCTTATGTCATTGTAACATGGTTTATCATATGGTTCTATTTCCACATGGGAACGATAAGCATATTTGTCCCTAATGCTCATCTCCAGCAGATCGATGTGACTACTTTTTGGATGCTGGATCATGGATGATATGGTTGAAAGAGCATCAGCGAATTCATTCTGAGCTCTCGACGTGTGCTGGAAGTCGATTTTTTAAACCTTTTACATAATCTTTGTGCGAGGTTCACATATGGCAAGATCTTTTTGTTTTTGGTGGCCCATTATCCTTGAACTTGATGAATTAATAAGTCTGAGTCCCCTATCACCAACAATTCTTGGATATCTATGTCGAGTAACATGTGAAGAACTAGGATGCAGGCTTCATACTCTGTCATGTTATTAGTGCATCAAAAATTGAGTTTTGCTGCTATCGGGTAATGCTGACCTATTTCTGAGACTAAAACCACTCTGATTCCTAAACCCTTGTAATTGACTGCACCGTCGAAGAACATTCTCCATACTGAGTAGGTTTCGACTGTGTTTTCCTCGATTGTTATTACTTCCTCGTTCGGGAAAGATGTCCTCAGTGGTTCGAACTCTTTGTCGACTGAACTTTCTGCTATAAAAATCGGCCAATGCTTGTCTTTTGATAGCTTTTGGACCACGTACGTGATGTTGAATTCACTCAGAAGTATTTGCCACTTGGACAACTTCCATATAGACATTGGCTGGCGAAAGGTGTACTTTAAATGATCTATTTTAGAGATTAAGTGTGTAGTGAAGTCGATAAGTAGTGTCTCAGCTTCTGTGTTGCCTAGGTCAGAGCGTAGCATATTCTCTCCACCAAGGTGTACCTCGAATCACAAATGGTGAACTTCTTACTGAGATAGTAGATGGCTCTCACTTTCTTCCCAATTTCATCTTATTATGCCGACATGCATCCAAAAGCATTATCAGATACCAACAAGTATAGCAACAATGGGCTCCCCGACCTGGGAGGGACCAAGACTAGAAGATTGGAGAGATGTCTCTTTATGGTGTCAAAGGCCTTGTGGCACTCGTCTGTCCATTTGGTTGGCACATCCTTTTTCAATATCTTGAGGATAGGCTCCATAATTATTGTAGACAGCGTTATGATGCGTCCAATGTAGTTTAATCTTCCCAGAAAACTCATGAAATCTTTCTTAGTCTCTGACGGTGGCAATTCTTAAATGACTTTAATCTTTGAGGAATCTAGTTCTATGCCCCTACAACTAACTATGAATCCCAATAATTTTCCGGTAGGCATTCCAAATGCACACTTGGCCGGACTCAGCTTCAGGTTGAACTTTTAAAGTCCATCGAAGAACTTTTGCAAGTGCATGATGTGATCTGAGCTTTCCTGTGATTTGATTATGACATCATCCACATAGAACTTTATCTCTTTGTGCATCATGTCATGGAAGAATGTGGTCATTGCTCTCACATAAGTTGCACCGGCGTTCTTGAAGCCAAATGACATTACTCGGTAGTGGTATACTCCCCATGGAGTAATAAAAGATATTTTATATGCATCTTCTTAGCTCATCAAAATCTGATGATAACCAGTGAAGCAATCCACAAAGATTGTAGATCGTGCTTTACGCAGTTATCGATGAGTGTGTGAATTTTTAGAAGTGGAAAATTATCATTGGGACTAGCTCCGTTGAGATCGTGGTAGTCCACACAGATCAAAATATTTCCGTCTTTCTTCGGTGCGGGCACAATATTGGCCAACCATATGGGATACGGAGTTACTTCTACTACCCCTAACTTTATCTGTTTCTCAACTTCGTCTTTTATCTTGATGCTTAGATCTTGCTTGAATTGATGGATTTTTTGCATAACCGGGGTGAACCCTCCATTGATGGGAAACTTGTGGGCCACTATGTATGTGTTTAACCCAGGCATATCTGCGTAAGACCATGCGAAGATGTCAATGTATTTTCTTAGCAGATTTATCAGCTCCTCTTTCTAAGGCGCTTCCAAATACGCACTTATCCTGATCTCTATAACCGTTTCCTCATCCCCAAGGTTGATTGCTTCGATTTCATCTAAATTAGGATTCTGTCTATTTTCATACTGATCTTATTCATCGATGAGATCCTCATGTAATTCGGTCTCCTCGTCGTATTCATCATACTCTCTTTCTTCTGTATTACTCGACTCACTCATCTCGTGACATGTCATGACATTATGAGTTTTTTTATTATTATTACTGAAAAACAAGGCAGAGCACGGTTAATGTAAAAAGACATATTAATAAAAAATGAAAAGGTTATTTTTCGCAAAAACTAAGGCTTTCATTAATTTGATAAAAGTAGTACAAATTGTGGTCCTGACTCAGATCAATGTCGAGTAATTTCCATTTTTTAAACATTGCGAGGAAAGTAAAGATGCAAATGGTGGACGTTCAGGCCTCAACCAACTTTCACCAATTTTTTTAAGTAAATTAAATTCATCATCTCTACCCAGGAGCCAAGAGTGGGGTAGAGGTCCAGTTGGACAGTTGCTCGCCTGGATCTGCATTCCATATGGTGGGCGCTTTACAGCATTCTTCAAGTATCACAACATACTCTTCCTCTTGGAACAACATCCCTAACCCTTTGCATCTCCGCCGTTGTGCATGAATATTCTGGAATGACTGGTACAGATTCGGAAATGGCTTGCATAATTGTGGGGGGCCATCTTCTTTTGATCATCTTTGAAGGCTTCTTCAAAATTTGAGATGTACCCCAAGCTGAAGCAATAACCATTTTTGGGATAGATATCATTTCTGTGATTCCATGTAACTCTGTGCCTAAACCCTTATTGGGTTCAAACCCACTCTGAAGCATAGTGGCAATAATAATCTTAGAGACTGGTGGCATAGGACTCTGATCATCGTCCTCTTTATAGGCAGCTCCCACAAGTTCTACCACATGAAAAATCGTGTCCTTGGGGATTTCCTCGATCACTAGTATAGAGTTATTCGGGTAGTTATGAATGCTACATGCTCCGTGAATTACCACCTCATGAATCTTCCATACAAACTTTAACAATTGATGGAGGGATGACGGTACTGCTCTGGCCATGTGGATCCAAGGCCTTCCTAACAGTAGATTGTAATTGACAGTGATTGCCATGACCTGAAGCTCTACAGTAAATTTGGCAGGCCCCATTTGGATGTTGAGATCTATCTCGCCAATAGGATCACATTGATCTCCATCGAAGGATCTCATGTTTGTACGACTCTAGCGTATTTTTCCAATATCATAACACAGTTGCTTGAGTGTAAATTCAGGGCATGATTTTGTCTCATCTGGAGAGATTTGTTATGGGTTGTTCATTCTTTCGGTAACTCATCTAGACTAAAGGAAATCGGCTGGGCCCCAATGATGTGGCCTGCCATGTCAGCCAAAGTTTCACCACTTGTGCCTGCTGGGACTTGTGCATCATCCAATACTCTTATCAGGGATTGTCAATGTTGTGATGAACTCAACAATAGAGCCATTACCGATATCTGGGTTGGCATTTTCTTTAGGTGTTCAATAATGGAGTATTTCTTTAGCTGCATTCTACGCCAAAAGTCTTCGGCCTCTCATTCAATGATAGGCCTCCTTTGATTTCCTTCTTAATGGGGAGCTCCCTACGCCAACTCTTCTAGAGTATTGCACCTCCATGATTTTTTCATTCCATGAGCTACCACTTCTTAGTCAATAAATTCTTTCCTCGGGGCTCAGACTATCTCCTGCTATACTTGAGCTATGAATGGTGCTGGGATTAGCACTTTAAATTACGACTGATCTTGTAGAGTAAGAGAGGCGACCATTTGTTCGATCGTTTCAACAGACTCTTGGATCAATGGATTTCATACAGTCCAATCTTCCTCCCGCTCAATCATATGAATATAGTTAACACAATGGTTAGGTAGGGGATTGGTGTTCATGTTTGGTGCTACCGTTTCTAAGATGATTTCTCTTTTATCGACCAAATCATGTATCTTATATTTTAGATTGATATAGTCTTTTGTACTATGTCTGTTTCCTTCAGAGTGGTATACACAGTTCTGGTCGGCTCAGAAGAAATAACTTCTAGAGATAGCAGGTTTTTGCATAATAGCTTGGATAATTTCAGCAATATTCAATATTTTAAACAACTTGGTTCGAGTTTCGAGAAGTAGAGTAAACATTCGTAGAGGCTTCTTTTTAAAGTTTGGATGTGGCAAATCATACATGGACGGAGGCCGCTGGTTTCGATGATTCTGATAGTTCTGGGGTGCTTAATAAGTAGGTGTGGGCATTTGAGTTTGGTTGTGGAGCTTGGTAAGTAGGTATTGGTGTTTGGTAGTTTGGTTGTGGAGCTTGGTAGGCTGGATCCGGTGTTTCATAGTTGGGCTATGCATAAAAAACTGGCACATAGCTATATGGAGAGGATATATAGTTGTTTGGAGGTGGAGATTGATATATGTCGAAAGAAGAATGTGACCCTTCCTTCTTTCGGCTTCTTGGGCTAGGTATGTGGGAGACGTTTTCCACATCCACTTTTCATCCATACGGCCTCGATAGTGCTTTGTAGGCTAGCCTTGTTGAATATGTTGATAATTCTTCCTGACTTGAGGTCGTCATCTATCGCATCTCCCATTTTCACTAATTCAGATAATGGCCTCCTAACCATAGATACCATGTGGTCATAAAAGTCTGATTCTTATGATCGGATGAAAATAGCGACCAATTCTTCCTCGCACATCGGCGGTTGTACTCGAGCAGCTTTGGCCCTCCATCTACTCACATATTCGTGGTAGTTCTCGGTAGACTTCTGCTTGACCTTTTCCAAGTAGTAATAGACATGTATAATCTCTACAATGAAATAGAACTTTTCTATAAAAGTCCCCGCCATGTGTTCCCAGGTGTCCCCACTATGTATGTCCTGGGATGTGAACCATTCGAATGCTTCTCCCGTAAGGCTCCGGCTAGACACCTAATTATTAGAGCCTAGTTTCGTTTGATCCCGACCACCTGGTCGTAATATGCTCTCAGATGAGCCTTGGATACCCTGTCCCATTAAATAATTCAAACTTTGGCACTTTGAAGCCTTTAGGAAAGTCCAGGTTCTGATGCATGCATAGATCATTATAGCTTAGTCATGTTGCCTTCCAAGAGCCTATGTTAGACTTCTCGAGCAGATATACCATCTTCTGCTTTATTTCTCTATCCCTTTTGTCTTGTTCGGCCCTCCACACCTTCTCTATTTCTTCCTAATGGATAATGGTCGAGCTCGGGTGAAAATTCAATGGGGGTGATTGGGGTGTGAAAAGATACTGCGAGATGTGTTGGGCAGTTTCAGGGAGTGCCAACAGTCCTTGGTAATTGATGAGTAGCGATATTTGAGTGTATGCTGGGATCAGCATAAGTGGTGGTGCCTGATATGAAGGAGCTGAGCAGAAATTCCTGAGTAAGTGTGTGGCATTTGCTGGTGGTGGGGTTTGGTATGAAGTACCAATATGGGTGTTAGTGTCTGGGAAGTGCACCGATGAGCTAATAGACTAAAAGGCAGTGGAGGCCTCCTCATTTCAGTGGCCGACTCTCTGGCAGCGTTGATTGCTTCATTATTCATGACATGTTCCTGGAGGTTCATGATTTTTGAAATAGTAAGTTAATCACATAATCATGATATGATTGATTTTGAAGGTCTTGAGGTGCGGGGTCCTCTATAACCAAAGTGTCTTTGTTATGCCCGTCATCCGAAGTACCAATCATATCTTCTCGATTATGCTTGTTAAGGGATGCTGCTGCGACTTTTGATCTTGTGAAGTATGTCATGTGATACAGCACAGATCAACCCCCTCTTTAAGAAAAGAAAAACTCAAAGGTAGATGACGTTAGTAACATTAGTGAAAAAGTAATAGCACAAGATATTCCAGATAAGTTGCATAAAAAGCACATAGACTTATGTGTTTGATTCAAACTCTTGATTAATTTTCTATTCTAGGTGTATTTTGGTCATTTTTAGTTTATAAGGGTTTTGGTTTCAAATTTCCTACCATGACGTCTTTGTGACCAAACCTCTCTTAAATGGGAGGATTATAGTTTATATAATATAGGGGCAGAGTCTTATGTAGACTGCCTACATATCCCTTCACGAGAAATCAGGCCCTTCCATAGTTTGGGTTACATAGAAATTATCCCTAATTTAATTCTACCCAAACCAATTCCCAAACCAGGCCCGAAAAAGGCATCCTATGTATCCCCCTTTGGGCATCAGGTCAGACGTAGTTTATTTTACAAAAAAAGGGAGGAATAGCATTTGATTGAAAATAAAAAGAGGATTCCAAAAGATGACTTCTCCCTTAAGCCATGGCGGGTCATTGTCCTTACAACCGCACATTCTCCCGGCATCCTTTCTCAGTAGCGGTGAGGTAGAACTACCAAAATCTGACCGGTGTTGACTAAATGCTCTAGATCAAACATGAAAGCCTCACATTCTTCGATGTCGTGTTCCGGTTCCCTTGAGTAGTACAAACAGATCTTCCTCCTCGAAGTACTGGCAGAGGGTTTCCAAGTAGACTTGACCAGACGAACCTTGCCAGTGCTAGCTAAGGTAGAGAAGTGGTTTGCGTAAGAGTCTTCAAAGACAGTAAAGTCATAGCGCCAAACTTAGGTGTCAATGGTGATTCCTTCACTAGGGGTGATGGGATCCTGAACTAGTAGGGAATGTGGACCCCACAGGTTCTGGATAACCTTTTCATCGATCAATCTTATGATATTCCTTTTGAAAGCCAAGCACTCGTCGATGGTGTCGCCAAGTTGGTTTTTGTGGAAAGGGCACCTCTTGTGAGCATAGATGGGTGCACAGGTTGGGAGGACATCGTGGCTGAGATACAATGCTCCAACAGCTTTTAATCCTTCATACACCTCGATATTCCACACTGGACTGGGTGCGACTCTAAAAGGTGAAGAGCAGTCTTTGAGGGAAATCGCCCACCAAATAGGAGGTGATGTTCGGGATGGCCCTTGTGGCATCCCGTAGTAGTTAGTAGCTTCATCAGCATTTGGGGTAACACTTTTAGGTGGCCCACTCGATTCCCCGTGTATGGGACAAGGTCTTTCTCAGGCAACTAAGATTCTTGTTTGGGTGTCTTAAACAATGGCATGTAGTCATCGACCATTTCTTTAACTTTATTGGGAAGGTTTTGGCAGTGGCGCTTTCGCTCGGTAGTCTCTTCTAGAAGGTTTCCTACGATGTCCAGAATTTGGTCGACCTCTTTTATTTTGGCCTTGGCCAAGTCAATCTTCTTTTAATCTTGCGAATCTTTATCTGAAGCATCTCTTCGGTTTCCTCGTCGCTAATCAAATCAACCACATATGAAGTGGAACTTTGGCTGTCTGGAGTATCCATTGGTAGCAAATCAACCTTTAAGGGAGGTGCAAATTTAGTTTAGTTTTGGTATTTTCCTGTGTTTTTCTTTTAGGTTGGTTTCCGGAATATGAAACCAATCAAGAGTTCAGACGGAACACATGAAAGCATATAAACAATTATATCACATAGTCCCATAATCATATATAATCAGCAATTGTAATATTCGCGTTCCTAAACCTTTTTGCACCATGGTATTCTAATCATTTGAAATATAATTGTGTCAAATGTTGGTATAACCCATTTCCCCCATAATCATTTTTATTAAAAACAAGGTGTTCCCCAGTGGGGTTACAAAACATTGATAAAGCAACAAATAAAATATCAGTAGAAGTCACCTCCAGTGGAGGATGATGAAGCTCTGTCTGTCCGAGCTTTCCCGGCCCTTCGAAGGGCAGTCTGAATCCGAATGTGAGTAGACATAAGCAATGATTCAACCCAGAAACCTTTCTCTGTGAAAGTCATGGGCATAGTCTCATCCATTGCTCTCCTCATCCGAGCCTCAAGATCCTCTAAGCACTCATGAGTGAAGTCTAACTCCTCGGTCAAACTGGCTATGATAGTTTGATCATGCTCTATCTTTTCTAAGTACCTAGTATCTCGGTCATCATCCTGTCTCTGAATATGGCGTGCCTTTACCTCAGCCTTTGAATTACTGGCATGACTACACTGATAGCGGTTGGGCCCCGGAGTAAGGGTACCTTGCAAATGTGCTCTCAACCAGTCGATATAGTTTTCATCACAACCCTAGCGGAACCTATCCTTGGCTAGAGTATTTGGACCACATCTCACTCGACCATTCCACTCTCGGACGATAGCAGGAACCCCCTTAATCCTATCTTCCTCATAGTCGACCATGTACTCCCCCATGTTTTCTACTTGGGGTATCACTTGTCTCCTACCGAATTGTCTTAGGACCCTAATAGGTCCATATGAGAGGATTCCCTGGATTCCCATAACTGGTAAAAAGGGCATTTTCTACCTCTCACTATGATGGTCTCGGATATGAAGTCATAGAATCTCCATTGTATGTTATCCTCACGGAGTCGCGAAAAGATAAAAGCCCACCCCTCTTTGGTTTGGTTCCCAAAATTAGGACAATTGCCTTTGAGGTTATCCTTCCTACACTCCGTGTCTAGGTACAAGGGACCCTCGATTTTGTTGAGGTGTTTGATAATCCACCATTGCACTAGTAGGTTACACCTTTGAAAATACCTATGTAGGTTTTGGCATTGACCTAAAGCTTGGTATATATCGGCAAGGATGACAGGGACTAGGTCAAAGTATTTGGTTCCTCCGTTCAAGGTTATGCCATGAAAGATAGAATGGATGACATAAATGACATGGGTATCTATGGCTTGGTGCCGGTCTTTGGGAAAGACCATGCTTCCTAGAAGGCATATGACAAAGGCTAAGGGTCGGGTAGATTCCAAATCGGCGTAAGACCTAAACTCAACAGAGTGTTGTAAATACCCTCTTTAGGAACCAAAGCAGTTGTAGGGATCTCTAAAGGCCACGGTTGGACCGAATATCCAATTGGCACTGGCTATGGATAAGAACTTCATTATCTCATTAGGAGCAGACTTATAGGTTACTAGAAGGTTATGGTCGGGCTTCTTCCTTCTTTACATACACGTCTCATTGCTATATATGCAATCCTAAATCTCCTCTAGGGTCGGGGTCATCTCGAAATATTTGAACCTAAACACCATCACAATCTCAATATCTTATGAGGACTTCTAACAGTTTCTTATTTCCTTTCATGGTCATAAGTGAGGGTAGGTGTCCTAGACAGTTCATTATTTCTCTTTGTTATGGAGCATCCAGCCACGACCACTAAAATCTCAACAGCTTGGGTGCGTCTAAAACCATATCAAACTTGAGGTTGGTATGCATCTACAAAACAGAGCACGGTTAATTTTTCCCATCCAAAGGAAAATAGTTTATCACATAAGGAACAATATATTCCATCATAGCAAGTAGTTGGATGCAGTGTTGTCGCGTCATAGACCGTCAAGACACGAGATAGTTATCCTAATGGGTCCAGATACATCTAAAATATCCAAACTCGTTTAGGAAAGCATGCGTTAGTTCAGTAGGGATTTGGCTTCGCTCTATCCTAGGCAAACTAGAGTGGTTTTGCAAATGACTAAAGGACCCGAGTGGACTACTTAGGATGAACCGTTGTCGACTGTTGGATGACCGCGAACCAACTCCGTCTTCAACGTGTTCCAAAGAAATGATTTTGGTTTGTTATTGGAGGACGATTGCAAAATTACATAATCGTCTTTGTGCACTGATGCGAGTGTGTGTGCATGCCATTTGGCAGAATAATTAGATGCATGAATGACAGTTATAATTTACAAAAAGTAAACAAATAAGTAATTCATAACATTTAAAACATGTTGTATTAGAACCCTTATGGTTAAAACCTAGGATTATCCCCAGCAGAGTCGCCATCTGTTACGGTTCATTTTTACACGGAGGCATAAAACCTACTAGAAGGTTGTTGGTGCTCTAAGTCAAATAATTTATTTTTAGAGTCACCACCTAATTTATAGGTAAATTATAAAAACCAAGTTAAAAGGATTTTATTCAGAAAAGTCCGTGAAAAAAAAATTAAAACCAAAGTTAAGGTAAGTGTTTTGGTGATCCCCAAGGGAAGGTGTTAGGTACCTCGGTATTAAGGATCCGTAGAATATGGTTGACCTTCGGGTTCTATAGCATGTTTAAAGTTATAAATTTCTTAAAAAATATTTATTTTTCGCAAAACATCAATATGTCATTCATTTCATTTCAAACTCACAAAGAGGTTTTGAAAATAAAGGAGTTAAATTCCACCTAAAAATGATTCGTATAGGGGTAATTTCGTCAATCCGTTTTCTGACTAAAAGTACACTCAAACTCATTTTTTAATCCATATTCCTTATACGTTTTTGAAAAACATTTTCAAGTCAAAAAAGAAATATAGTTCATTTTAAAATGACATGTTTAAAGTTTTAAAAATAAGCGTCTCTGGAGTTGACAATGCTTCAATAATTATCCTTGGTTCATCATCAACCATATAAGCTACAAAGTCAGGACCGAAATATTTATCCTTCATGGCCCTTTTACTTCACTTTGGTTCCACCTCTGGAGTCTCCAAGTTCTGAGAATCTGGAACACTAGATTCCGGATATTCATCCACTTCGAAGTCCACTAGATCTGAACCATCTAGATCCAAGCAGTCAACGACTCCCGGTTCCTGAGAGCTTTATTCATAACTTCGTTTGCGAGAGGTTATGTCTTTTTCCTTTCTAGGAAAAGTATCTTCAAAGAATTGAGCATTCCTTGATTCTATGATTGTACCCCCGTGGATATCTGGAATATCTTACTTATGCACTAAGAAGCGATAAGCACTACTGTTATTTGCATATCCGATGAAAATGCAATCTACAGTCTTAGGCCCAATCTTGACCTGCTTTGGCTTGGGTACTTCGACATTTGCCAAACAACCCCACACCTTTAAATATTTATAGGTGGGTTTCTTTCCCTTCCATGATTCATATGGAGTTTTGTCCTTACCCTTATGTGGGACTCTGTTAAGAATCATATTAGCGGTGAGGACAGTTTCTCCCCATATTTTTGGGGAAGACCAAAATTGATGAGCAAGGCATTCATCATTTCCTTCAATGTGCGGTTCTTACGTTCCGCCACACCATTCGACTGAGGTGAGTATGGAGTCGTCGTTTGATGAACAATGTCTGATTGGGCACAATATTCCTCAAATGGCGCTACGTATTCTCTCACTCTATCGCTACGAATGGATTTAATCTGCATGCTTAGTTTGTTCTCATCTTCTGCTTTATAACGTCGGAACGCTTCAAAGGCTTCATCTTTACTTTTCATCAAGTAAAGGTAACAATACCTTATGCTATCATCAATAAATGTCACAAATTACTTGTTCCCCCTCTAGTTTGTGCAAACTTCAAATCACATATATCTGTGTGAATAAGTTCTAGATGAGCGGTATTCCTTTCGACGGATCGAAAAGGAATCTTTGTGAGTTTTGCCTCTACGCACACCTCACACTTATGTTGAGGGTTTACGAGACAGCAACAACTCCAACTTTACCAACCTTTGGATGTACTTGTAGTTAACATGTCCTAATCTATGATGCTATAAATTAGAGGACTTAAGCAAGTAAGAAGAAACTTCAATATTATTGCTTGTACGTAATACAAATATGGCGTTAACTTTGAAGAGGCCTTCACAGACGAAGCCCCTTCCCACAAATGTTCCATTCTTGGTGATTACAAATTTATTGAACTCAAACACTAGCCTAAAACTAACATTAACCAATAAATGACCTGAAACTAAATTTCTACTAATCTCAGGGACATACATCACCTCCTTCAGAGTGAGCTTATTCCCAGAAGTCATCTTCAGGACTACCTTTCCTACCCCAGCACGTAAGAGGAAGCGTTGTTACCCATGAACAACTTCTTGTTTATAACTGGTGTATAAGTGGAGAAGGCATCTCTATTGGAGCAGATGTGTCTCGTAGCACCTGTGTCCATCCACCATTGCATAGGATTCTCAACAAGGTTTGTTTCAAGCACCACCGATGAAAACTCCTCAATCATGTCATCCAAAAACCTGTCTTTGACGACGTTAACCTATGCATTTCCCTTAGCCTTGGCCTTCTCTTGTTGCTCAGTTTTGATCTTGCGGCAGTCCTTGATCATGTGACCAGGTTTCCCACAGTGGTGACAGTTTCCTTTGAACTTCTCCACTGCTTGGGTCTTGCCGTCTTTCTGAAACTTGCGCTTCTTGCTTGGGTTCCCTTTGGCCTCAGCCAGATTTGCCTTTGCCTCAGCGGTTTGTTTACCCCTAGGCAAGACCTTCTTATTATCTTCCTGAATCTGGAGTTTGATAATAAGTTCTTCAAATGTAATTTCCTTTGTTTTGAGTTTCAAGTAACTCATAAACTCATTCCATGAGGGAGGTAACTTTTCAATCAGTGATGCAACCAAACACTGCTCATTTGGTTTCATACCTTCCAAATCCAGTTGATGTAGAATCATTTGAAATTCCTAGACTTGGGACATCACTGTTTTGCCATCCACCATTTGAAATTCAGGAATTTCCCAACGATGAATTTCATAGTACCTGCATCTTGTGCGTTGTACTTCTTCTGCAGTTTTTCCCATAGCTCTTTGGCAGTGCCTACGGTGCAATACACCGTGTAGAGAGGGTCTGACAAGCAGTTTAAAATATAGTTCTTACACATGAAATCACTATCACTCCATGCATCAAGAACCATCTTCATGCCATTAATGACATGGATACCTTAGCCCCCTTCAGCCGTTTCGGTAGGCGAATGGTCCATTTCATCTCCAGCTTGTGGAGGATCTTCTGTTAGGAAATGAGCCATTCCCATAATATTCAGATAGAATAACATCTTCTGTTGCCATCTCTTGAAGTTAGAGCCCATGAATGGTGGAATCCAGCGAGTGGAGGAACGGCAGTGTTCCCTTAAGCAGCAGAAAAGGCGTTTGATGAGCCCTTGAGCAACCGGAAAGACATTGGGTGTGCCTTGAGCAGTGGGGAAGGCAGAGGGGTTGCCTTGAGTAGCAGCAGCAACATAATCAGAAGCGATTTGTTCTATTCCAGTCATCTTTCTAAGCACTTACAACAATTCTTGTCTTAAAATTGTGGGATACAATAATTGCAGGGAACGGGAAGTAAGTAAATATTACAATTGTTAGAAAGGATAAACTGAAGATTACAACAAAAATGGAAATCAATAATGAAACAAACTCCTTGTGTGATTTGCTGAGTCGAGTGATGACACTCTGTCTTTAAGACAAGATTGCCCCGTATATCTCCTTTTACGTTGTCGGGCAATAGTCTCCCAAGATACAATAACAACTTAACAATTGAGCAAAGAAAACTCAAGTATTACTCTTGAAGAACTTTGAGTATAGTAAACTTGCTAAAGAGGAAGAAGATGAATTCAGAAATTCTGTAGTATTTTCTAAGTGTAATCCTCAACAATTGAGCCAAATGCCTCAATTTATAGTGTAAGGAGATAACCCCTAAACTAGCCAACTAATGGCCTTCAATAGCCAATATGACACTTATTGAGGGGTTACATTCAACCAAATAATGGCTGAATTCATGTGCCAAGTAATGGAGATTCAATGCTCCAAAACCAGCCCAAAGGTTAGAACTTTCCAACTTTCCGTCACAGCATTCTGCCTCCGAAGCGCCGCGGCTCTGTGAATTAGCGCCACGCCTCCAGTGACTGGCCACCCAATTAGCGCCGCGGCTCCGACGGTGTTGCGTCGCGACCCTTCACGGCTCCGCGGCGATTTCCGACTCGTTTCATCTTACACTTCTTCCTTCATTTACCAACGTGGAATACTTTGTCATTTGGCCAATAACCGTCCATCATTCTATATCTCAAACGTATTACATACGTACCAATATCAGTTTCACTAATGAAATTTGCGATACTTGGCACTACATGTGCACGTGTGTGGAAATGACGTTTCCGACGTGCGAGACCCTAAAGATTAACTGGAGTTGCCATGCAGTCGCATCCCATTTTAACCACGGTCAAAGCGGAGTACGACATATCGGTGATTCCTGGGTATTGGATTAAGGAGTCGCCACCTAATTATTTTACGGTGAATTAGGACACCTAAAGATTAACTAATGCTGCAATGTAACTCCAATTTTAAGGTCTGCGAAACTAATGAGATTCTAGGTAAGGGTTCTTTATTATCCTAAAGGGAAGGGTTAGACATCCTTTAAGATCCGCTAACTTGCGATTATCCGGTCAAACTCAGGTTATTTATTGTGCTAGGAAAATGCATGTTTAAAAGTATATAAAGTTAAAAAGATGTTTGCAAATAATTAAAAAGATGCATTTGATAATGTAAAGATTTGCATTTTTATGCAACTATATGTAAAATTGATTTTTTGAGATAAAAGACATGCATTTGTAGCATCATTTATAAAAATACATGTAAAGTGATTTTGAATAGAAACATGCCATGTAAAGTGATTTTGAATAGAAACATGCATTTTTTGACAATTGATCGAAAACCAATTTATTTATAATGCCAAAGAAGTAATTCTTTTTTTAAAAAAAAATCATTTTTTGAGTTGCAAATCGGAAAAGACAAACTTATTTGTAAGATTAATAAAGCGAATAAAAGATGACCAAAGTTGTTTTGAAAATCTTGAATATGCATGCCGAGCCTAAAAATAAATAACTAGCGGAGGGTTTCTAAGTTTGAATTAACCAAGCCTACAAGTAAATAAGCTAGCGACGTCCAGTTTTAGACTACCCTATTAATTAATTCTAATTCTACCTATTCTAAGCATTTCAATAATTACAAGTACAATAAATAATTTACAATACAGAACGAGATAAAGCTAAATTAAAGAAAGTAAAAACAACAACAAAATAAATAATCTCCGAGGAGTATTTGCCTTCGTTGACTTTGGTCCTTGGAAGCTGTCAAGAACAAACGGTTAGAAACAATTGAATATAAATAACTTCGGATCCGTATCCAAAACAGTGAATGTTTTGATTACGGAGGGCTCGGACTTAAATTTTGAAAAGATCATTCCAATCACGTCGTGGCTGCGAACATATAACTCGTTAGTCATTTTAGTTGCCTCGCCTACTAAACATGTTGATCTCTCGGATGAAAAAAGAAAAGATCATTCCAATCACGTCGTGGCTGCGAACATATAACTCGTTGGTCATTTTAATTGCCTCACCTACTAAACATGTTGATCTCTCAGATGAATTTTTTTTTAAGTTTTCATCCTTGCCCAGAAGTTTTATTTCCATCTTTCCAACTGTGGAGGCCTCAAAATCGATGGATATTTTCATCGGCCAGTGTAGTATCATGTTCAAATTAGTAAATTATACCAAAAACAACAAACTGAAACAGAGAGGCAATTTCCGAAGGGGCACGACCTCAAATTCAATTTCATTGGCCTAAGTGTAGTATTTGTTCAAATCAGTAAAATAAACCAAAAGCACCAAACTGAAATCGAGAAACGATTTCCGAAAGGACACGGCCTCGAATTCAATTTCATTGGCCTAAATGCGGTATTTGTTCAAATCAGCAAAATAGTATCAAAGCAGTAAAACCAAAAACCGAGAGGCAATTTCCGAAGGGACACGACCTCAAATTCAATTTCATTGGCCTAAATGCAGTATTTATTCAAATTAGTAAAACGGTAAGATATCCATGTACAGATGTTTAAATGCCAAAAACAGCAAACTGAAACAGAGAAACGATTTTCGAAGGGACGCGGCCTCGAATTCAATTTCATTGGCCTAACTGCAGTATTTGTTCAAATCAGCAAAATAGTATCAAAGCAGTAAACTGAAATAGAGAAACGATATCCGAAGGGACGCGGCCTCGAATTCAATTTCATTGGCCTAAATGCAGTATTAGTTCAAATCAGTAAAATAAACAACATAGCCGCATAACGGATGTTCAAGTGCCAAAATAAACCAACAGTAAGCAATTAAAATATCCGACCCGAATTCTAAAATTTTCAAACCGAAGCAGGATTCAGAACGTTTATGAAAACCCGACCCGAATTCTGAACAGTGACTCGAATCAGGAAACAACAACCTGACCCGGTGCTGAAAACAAACCCGGATAGATGACCCGAATTTTGGGTCGACCCGACCCGAGAAATGCAACCCGAAGCAGTGATCGGAATCAGAATCAATATTTTGATTTTTCAGATAACCAACAAATAAGATGTAAAATACAAAATCTAGAAATATACACAAACCGGGTCGACCCGACCCGACCCCGATCGGTGACCCGACCCGAATTAGAGGTCTCAACCCAAATTGACTTCTTTCCAAATGTCAGATAACCAACCACAAAATATCAAGCATATAAACCTGGAAATATTACCCGAATCGAATCGAAAAACCCGATTTAGTGAAGAACAACAAACAACAAAACAAAACAGATTTTGTCTTGGGATTCACGAAGCCAATAGAAGTATTTAACCCCAAAATTTAAGAATGAAACTCACCCCTTTTCCTTACGATTTGGACTTGTTTTCGGACTTATTTCTTGAAAACAAGGAAGGTGAATGCTAAAAATCAAGAACACAACAGATATTTTTCTTTCTTTTCGGTATCGGTCCCCCTTTTCTTGAAGAACAAAAGGAGGGTTTTATAGGTGGATTCAGACCTCAAATCGACCTCCTTTTTTTTCGGTCAAAGATAAAGAAAAATAAAAAATGATATCAAACCCAAAAATATTTAATCCGTCGGACCCAAATAAGAGATGGTATGCGAAATCAAGAGTAGAAAATCTGACCCCTCTCTTTGAAGAACAAAAAATGGGAGTTTTATAGGTGGATCCCCCTTAAAACCGAGCTTGAATTCAAAATAAAGGGGGCTCAAAAACAACGATTTTGGAACGGATTTTAGGGGCATGGGTCATGGATTTTGGGGGGATAGGGTAGTGTCAGGGGTTGGTGGTGTCGGCGTAACAGAGGGGGGTTGGTAGTGTCAAGGGTTGGTGGTGGCAGGGGTGAGGTGACCGGCGATGTGGTGCGGGGGTATGGGGTGTGGCGCCGATTTGGGGAGGGGGGAGGGATTAGGGGTGTGTTTTGATTTTTTGGTTTAGGGTTATGTTTGGTTAGGGGGATAAGAGGGAAGGGGAGTTGGGGTTCGGTTTTTGGGCCGGTTCGGGTCGGGTTGGCCGACTTGGGCCGTTTTGGTTGGGCTCAGGTATGTAGAAAATGGGGGTGGCCAAATGGGTCGCCCCTTTTAAAATGGGTGTTTGTTTGTTTTGGGTAGAAGTTGTTTTTGGGTTGGGAAATAAAAAATGGGTTATGGGTTTTAAAAATATAAAAGGGGTTTAATATTAAAAATGCATTGAAGAAAAAATGTAAATTATTAAAAATAAGATATAACGATGTGATAATAATAAAACATAATATTTGCGAAACGTTTAAAATGCTTAAAATGAAAAATGTGATGCCGTTTTGCGAATAAAATAAAATAACATAGAATTTTCGGATAAAACTATGATTATGATAAAAAATGCAAATGACAGTAAAAAATGCGAATAATAATAATATTGAGAATAATAATATATATATATATATATACACATGTATATATATAGATTAAATTATTTTAAAGTATTAAAAAATATTTAAAATTATAAACAAATTCAGAAAAGATGGGACCAAAATGGGTTTCAACACCACCATAACCAACCTCCTTTACCAATTACAACCATCACTATCCACCAACTTATAATTATAATTGCCAATCATCACAATTGCTAGTTGTCTTTATCCATCCAACTAGTTTTTAAAGTATGATTTATCAAAAACACAATTTACATAATACTATGTTAACTATTTTTTTCTATTATATGTAAATATAATAATTGTAGCTAATTTATACAACTCTATATTTATTTTATTTAATTAAGAACAAAATAATTACATAATACTATGTTAATTATCTTTTTCTATAATTCTGTAAATATATGTGTTATTAATTTATACAACTTTATATTTATTTTATTAATTAATAACAAAATTATACAAATTTAAATATTAATAAAACAAATCGTCATCTTTATCCAATATTCAAATTTCTATATAATATCTTATTAAATAGATACATAGTTAAATTTATATATCTTAATCTTCATAAAAACGATTGGTCTTAAATTTCCCCAAGTTTTTCTTCAACTTTGATATGACTCTTTTCCAAAAGGAGCACAAATTAGTCTTTCTAATATTTTCAACCGGTCATTTTGAAACCAGATTTGTGGTACATGAGGTAAAGTAACCAGTACATATTTGAGGCCGGTTTTTGAAGAACTTAAATGACCCAAAAAAAGATAAAAATTATATCAGAGTAACCCATAAAAAAAAAAAAGAAGTTACAAAACTATCTTTAACGCACTTTAGATAACATAAAAAAAAGAGTTAAAGATAGTTTGATAACTACCTTTTTATGGGTTACTTTGGTAACTTTAATTTTTTTTTGGGTCATTTAGGTTATGGACTCGTCTTTAACCCTATACTTGAGGGAGTTTGTGAAGTCCGGAATTTAAATGACTCAATAATTGAGGAATTGAATCAAAATACTCAAAAACAATCATGACATTAATAGCTTTAGCGCAAGAAATTATTGTGCAAAAGGATTTAACCGTAACGGCAGTGTTAAGTCATTTTGCGCAGGAATTTCCTGCACAATAGGGGCAAACATAAGGGGTCATCGAGTTCTTCCCCGATGGTCTCTCACTTCACTTTTAAAATTCGAAACCGCCATTAAAGAACAAAATTTGAGGTCCCACCTTTGAAATTTGTCGTTTTCGTATTAAATTTTAACCCAAAAGTCAATATTCTTGGTATATTCAAGTCAAAGAACAAGTTTCGAAGCTTGAATTTCGACATAAAGCGCCGTAGAACTCGATTCCAAAACTCAAAAAATAACCTTCAATCTAGATATTTTACTATGAACTTTCTAATTATATTGTTAAATATAGTATAATCCTAAGCATGATTAATGTTTCATAGGCTCGAATTTCAAAAAGGTAGTATTTTTCGCAATTTGTTTTTGCGCAATAGGTGCGGCATTCCGCTGCCCTACCCGTTTTTTTGATTTTTTAAAAAACTTTTTTATTTGTTAATTATTTTATTAGAAAAAATTAATTATTAATTATTTGTTAATTGTTTGATTATAAAAAAAATATAGTAATCTCCTATTAATTTTTTTATTTGTTGATTATCTAATTGTTAATTTATTTATTTGTAAAATTATTTATTCCATGTTAATTATTAATGTGCTAATAATTTATCTAATTTTATGTGTTAATTTTTAATTAATTATTAATTAGGTACTTAATATGATTTTTCGTTAAATGAATTAGTTTGTCATTACTTTAATCCTTAGTTTAGAATTGAACATCATTAGTTTAGGATTAAAAACATCATTAATATAATATTTCGTTAATTGTAGTTAGTTTAGGATTTCCTAATTATTCATAAAAATCTAATATATCATAATTGTTCCAATTCACAAATTTAGATAGTTCATCTAAATTTTCCGATAAAGGATTAGTAAGTTAGTATAATTTTTCGATAAAGGATTAGATAATTAATATTACATGATAATGAATAATTTAAACATTGTTTGTACAGATATGATACATACATGGAGCCCAACGTTCATCCCGGGCCCATCGATAGATCAATACTTAATCTACAGGATAATCATAGGTCCGAGCTATTAAGGACTGACCATATTATTCCATCCCCGTAGAGTGGAACATGTGTGGGATATTTTACAGGCTTGACCTCCACATCCCCGCATCTTATAGATATTGTATCGGGGAGGTATTTACTGTTGCATTGCTGTTTGCCGGGTACATCATGATCGGGCTCTTGTGACGGTCATGGTTGAGAGATGGTGACCGGAGACCCACACATTTCATCTTCGCAATGGTGAGGCCACTATCACGCTTTAGGATATGAATGACGTGTGTGGACTACGGGTAGCTTTAGGATGTGGAGGTCATTTATGGACTACGGGTATATGGATTCCCATTATACATTGAGGATGTTCAGCAGGAGCCGATATTAGGGCAAGAGTTGATTAGGCTCATTAGATAATAGCCTCAGCCCGGTGATATCCATGGATAGAGTAGGATGTCGATGTCTTCCCTATGTGCTTACTTGCACCTCATGGACATGGCACATCCTAATGTAGACAACACAAATCAGGAGATTGTGGATCATCGTGCCCCGTCTATATTTACTCATTATATTCGGGGGCATCATGTTCCCGAACAAATTGAGTTCCCTTGTGAGCTTAAAGTATTTGTTATTTCTGGCTGATCTGGGCTGATTGAGAGATTATAGCTAGGGCGGTGCTGTTCTGGCTTACCTGAATCGATGTCTATGTCGAGCGTCTATGGGCAATAGGAGTGATGTCGGTGAATTTCACGCTCTCCTATGGGTAATATATTAAGTATGTGTAATTTTATTCTAAATATAGATTTTTGAAATGATGACTAATAAATTATTTTTTAATAACTCTTTCAGTTATGGGTGTGGGATAGGATGCTGCCTTTTCAGCCCGTAGATGCGCACCCTCAGCTTGATTCCATTGATGATGACATGCCCTACGCGCGGAGATAGATGTGATAGGAGGTGTATCCCGAGATATGTATACGCACCAGAGTATTCTTCCATTTAGGGATCAACTTGATCATATGACGGATGACAGGATATGTCATGTTTGATTTTACATTATTACCTTATTTTTCTTACTATTTTTGGCTTTATTGTTTACTAATTTGGGGTAATTATTTTACAGGTTTTTATATGGAGGCAGTATGTTAAGTTTTTGGATCAGTTGCCGGCATTTTGCAGAGTTGGTGAGCCCGTATGGATGTCGCGGTGTCCATTGATACTCATGGAGATCTTTAAGGATCATACTCCCCACCGCGTCTTATGAAAGTTTGAGTATGTACAGAATATACTTGATCCGGTTGTTTGAGAGCACCGCCACTATACGCGGGACGATCATTCGACCGCCACTGCTACATACTAGGACTTTATACACACCCAGATCGATCGTTGAGCTTAGAGATTGCAGAACACAATGGTAGTCGAAAGATCGATCAGGTAGCCTAGTCGGGTATCCAACAAGCACAAGAGGTCGGACATATGCATGAGCCTATTCTAGAGGGCCCGTATCAGGTAGCAGATGATCGTGGTCATGGAGGCGGTGGTGATAGAGGCGGTGGTGACAGAAGAGGGGGCAGATGAGGTGGTGGCCGAGGGGATGGTGGTTAAGTGGATGGTGGCCTGAGGGGGTCATGGTCGAAGGGAAAGATGATGAGGTGGTGGTAGAGGCCTTCATCTAGTAGATGAGCCTGACGAGCATGCTTTCGATCCCGCTCCCGTGCAGCATCACCCGTCGATTTCAGTTTGCCCGTCGACTTCTTACCGACCGTCGACACCTCTATATACACTATCACAACTATTTTTTAGATGTACTCGGGTATTCATCCCAACAGAGATAGAATGTGTACGTCGATATATATGATGGCATAGATTAGGATTCATATGACACATCAGTATCTGCGCAATGAACAGTTTGTGATCTACAAGGTGAGCGACCAGTTCGTGATCTACAGTGTGGCAAGGAGTTGCAGTATGACCTCTTATTCATAGACTTAGAGGATTTTCTTAGCCCAAGGGTACGTGTTTAAAATTATTATTTAAAGAAATTAAAACACTTATGCTGATTATTTCATATCTTAGGATTCGTCGACAGCTCCAGCTCCATCTCCAACTTCGGCTCCGGCTCCAGCTCCAGGTCTAGACATTCAGGATTCCATTTGTGATACTACTTCGGATCCTACACCATACCCCTTTCAAGAGCTCGTCGATATACATGTTTGATATTTTACAAAAAGTTATGTATTAAATATAAATTAAAATTAATAGTAATTATTTATATATTATTTCAGGTTCATCCTTCTGCGCCTGTGATCCTGTCTCCTGATGAGATTCTGACCATACAATTCGCACGTAATCCCAAAGAGAAGCACATTATGGTCAAGGGTGCAAAGAAGTGAAGAGAGGATGATCATGGCTTAGATCATCCTATTATTAAGAGGATCAAGGGGGATTGAGATGATGGTGAGGGTGAGGTTACTTTAAAGCCTACCACATGTGGGATTCATTAGAGATTGTGTATATGTAATTAAGTTGTACAGTTTAAGTTACTATTATATTTTTTGCATATTGTTTTCTTAATGATAATTAGTAATCGTAGTCTTTATTATCGTTTATTACTAACTCGTGTGACGTCCTAAATTAATTATGAAAAAAATCTCGACATATTCGAAATAAATTAATGCATTGACTAAATAATAAAACGCTTAAATCAAAACTCTAAAAAGTAAAACACTTAAACCTGATGATAACAAGTTTCCAAACAAAACTTACTTCTCGCAGTTTACAACCCTTCAAACGACGTTCCGAATGTTTAGGTATCCATAATTTATTGAGCCTACACTAATGTTCTCATATTAAATATGAGGTTGTATATAAAATATTGACATTCCGGTGAATTGAGACATTACTAATCTTTCGTCAAAGTATGAAAAAAACATGAATTTCAAACCTTTTAAATTATACAAAGTGTTGAGAAAATTAAAATATCCCTATTACACAGGAATTTACTACGCAATAGGACTTAATCGGATCGTATATGCAGATCCAATCACGATCTTATATATAAGAAGAACAAAAGATCACTTGGTGAAGGAAATCTATGAGAGAAGGTTCTCGAACCGGGTTACGACCAAATAAAGCGCGAAACCAACGAGTTCACTCAAACTTTCGGGAAGAACATAGAATAGTAGAAGATCCAGCATGTAGGGACAGCCGTCCGTAGCATCATAAGGAGGACCCCCCTTTCGAGGTACAAAAGTTTCTCTGAGGAGTTCCAATTATGGTGTTTTTAAACGAATCTAATCCTATTCTTCTGCTGTCAGAAATTAATACAGACATAAAGGGCTTTGAGTCAAGAGATCAGGTGTTCAGAAAGGTGGTGATGGCTTTGGGTTCGACAAGTAGCAAGATCGTCCATTGCTTGGTCTTGGGGGAAAGGTTCTAGAAGGACCCTTTCTTGCTAACAGGGCAAGGGCATTCAATGCATCTGATTCAATTCCTGGTCCGACATCTCTTTCACATCATAGGAGTTTTTTCTTGGTTGAATACAGAAAAAGAAGACTACTATTTTTGTGTTGTGCTTCGCTAGGTCGAAGTAAGTAAGCTTTTTGTATCCCTCTGTTCTTCGGATACAATAATCCAGAAAAGGTGGATTGTTCATAGCAGACTCAATAGAGAAAAATGAAAGATGTGATAAGCGGTAAAGCCGCGAGTCCAACCACAGTGAGAATCTCGATGAATCGAGGAGAAAAACATCTACCCTTTCGAAAAAGGATAGAATGGCAACCTGTGGTAAGAGAGCCTTTAACACAAGAGCGGTGGATGACTCACTCGTAATGATCGACTTTACGAAGATTCCATTGGATTCCGGAAGCTCGTAGCATTTTTTCATGAATATTCATAGTTGAGTCTACTAAAAGAGCTCCATTTTGGTACACGCCAAAGACTTCCATTTCGCCGGATTGCCCTTGTGGTTCATGTTGAAGCATATACTCGGGGGGCTTTCTGCATTCGCTAGTTCGGCATTCTCGATCCAAATTTGCTTTGGGAGTGTGAGATAAGCAGAAGGGGAGCCGTAAGAACTGGAAGACTCATGTATGTACGGTAACCCTCTCTTCCGCTACTGGCCGGAGCTGTAGCGAAAGCGAGTCTTCATAGGGCAATTGACACTGCTTATAGACCCGAACCTGGGTGATTTATCCATGATCAGGATGAAGCTTGGGATGCAGCTAGGGGAGTTTAAGGACTCATTTTCAAGGCTAGAAGCCTAGACTAGACTAGACTAGAAAAGATATTTTGCATGTATAGTGTTTACCGGGTGGGACACTTGTATTGAGATCTTATTCAAAGAGAAAGATCTCAAATTTCCGAGCACCTCATATCTTTTTCGGGGCGTCCGAAGATTCGACCATTGCCTTCCTCTCTTCCAGACCGCGAATATGGTTTCGAATCTTTTTCTTGTTATTGATAGAGTGGTATTCTTCGCCCCTGTCAAATAAAGTAGATGGGGAGAACTGGAAGAGAGAAGTAAGCCAAGTAAATAGTTGTCTATTTCGCGTGAACTATTCCAAAAATGGAAAGTTCGACACAATTGGGCTTGAGCGAGTGAAGTGTTTCACGGATGTGGAGCACGAACACATAATTTTTTTTTAGCTTTTCCCATCAGAATTGAATTCTGTTTGATTGTATTCACCCGACCAAACTCAAAGAGTGATTGAGTCCGACTTAAGTGAGTGAGTGAAAGGCGTGGCAAGAGAGCGAGTTCGACTTGCGAACGATCAACAAGTGAAGGACCGATCCTTTTGCGCCAAATACTATTGCGAGACCCGACCTGCTTTCATAAGCACTTGTTGGCAAGTTCGGAAGAAAGCTTAATACAGAGTGAAGAGTCGGAGATGGCTTATGGGCTTCCGCCTCAGCTCAACCCCGGCGAGTATGAGCAATTGGTCAGGGAAAATATTAATACTTCAATTAATCCAAGGCACTATCATTCATCCCTAAGTAGAGAGAGCTCCTCACCCACTAAAAAGAGAAGAGGCCGGGGAGAAAGAGAAGGGGCGTGGTTAGTGTGTCACTGGGCTTTATTTATTCAGAGGGGGAACCCGTGGGAAGGAGGGACGACCCGTGAAATTCACATCAGAAATCGTCAACATTACGATTAAGTCCTATTGCGCAAAAAATTCCTGCGCAAAAGGTATTAATTCACAATTTTTAAAAATATTTTAATTCACTTCCTCAATTATTTTGGCTCATTTAAGTTCCGGACTTGGAGTTTGTGAGAAATAACCGTTCAAAATACTCTAAGGTAAAAATACGCGTATCTGGTCAAAATGAATAAAAGCTTTATACGGAAAATCATCTAGTTCCTTACGTGGATCTGATTTAGAACATCTGTGTCAAATTTTGACAGGAAGGAACATGGTGGCAGCCAGTTTCAACTTTCAACATTCAACTCAACTTGCACTAGCCACATGCCCTCTGATTTCGGTGACCACCCCCCTACATATTTTAGTCTTCCAAAGCGCTCTCTTATATCTAGGGGTAATTAAATCAAACAAGAAGAGGGTAAGATTCCTAATTCTATACCCAACCCCCCTCCATTATTATTGTTTCAAATTCTAAGCTTTCTTGATTGGTATTTGCCAACTTCTGTCTTTGTCTGTCAACAATCTGACCAATCTCAATCCTTATATTTCTGGACAAGAGTTGATTATGGGTCGTGAGTCCTGATATTAATCATCATAGGGTTGATATTTGAATTCTTGTCACCTTGCTAACCATTGGCGGTAGGGAATTACTTGTAGAAAAACTAAAGTCTTGCTTTTTCCCACAACAAGGATGACACCAGAGAAGCAAGATTCTGCCACTCCTCTGTTACCTGTGGATCAGAACCAGGATGAAAGGTTAAGGGGAGGATCAATTTCTGGTGCCATATTCAATATTTCAACAGGAATGGTTGGTGCTGGGATTATGTCAATCCCTGCTACTTTCAAGGTTCTCGGTGTTATTCCCAGCTTCTTTGTTATTTTACTTGTTGGCTACTTTGTTGAGGTGACGGTGGATTTCCTATTGAAATATACTCATTCGGGGGAATCGGATTCCTATGGTGGCCTTATGGCTGAGTCTTTTGGCAAGTTTGGTTCTGTTGCTCTTCAGATTTGTGTCATGATCACTAATCTTGGTGCCTTGATTATTTACTTGATTATTATTGGTAAGCAACTTCATTTTTCCTTCTTTTAAACTCGTTTGTACTAGCTAACACTCGAGGTGAAAAAAGGTTTTTTCCCATTGAGGAGCAAATCATGTTCCAGTATTCGTATTTGGTTGATAAAACAATATGGCACTTTTTGTCTATTTGTAAACGGGTAACTTGCCTTCAGGGAGGTCAATGGTGGAACCCGTGGAACAACCTCTTGCAGAAATACAGGGTAATGTTGCGTACCATTGATCCTTGTGTTCCAGTTCTTACCGGACCCCGCGCATAGCGGAAGCTTAGTGCACCGGGCTGCCATTTTAGTCCATTTGTAAACTCAAAGTGAGATCCTTTTGGAACACATAATGCTATGTACACTTCCTTGAATACTGATGACTGAATTTTTCTAGCTTACATATTGGTTGGATTTATTGAATTGGGTTTGACTGGTTTGGCATTTGGTTCCTTGTATTTCTTAACTAATCTGTGATCCTTCATGTAATGCACTAGAATTACAATGTGAAAATCTGGGGTAATCGGGGCTCCATCTAAATTTACACTCAAAAAAGAGAAAAAGTAAACGATGTGAAACTATATGTACATATGCTAATTTGTCCTTTAAAAAAAAAGCGACAGAACCTTTCACTAATTTATTTCCCGTTTGTTTGTTTGTTTTTTGTCACAGGGGATGTCCTCTCTGGAAATTATTCTGATGGATCAGTGCATTTGGGTACTCTACAGGAATGGTTTGGCATTCACTGGTGGACCTCACGGGCATTTTCAGTTCTCATTGTGGTGCTTTTTGTCATGCTTCCATTTCTCTGTTTAAAGCGCATAGGTTGGTTGAACAATTGCATAAGTAGCTTCACAAAACAATCTTAGAAGTTCTATCTGCTTATTTTTCTACCTTTGAAAGCATTTCTCTGTTTCCGGTGAGTTTCATGAAGTACTCTTGATGTGATTTTCTGATCAGGTTGATGACTAGTTATATAAGTAGCTTCATAAAGTACACTTGAAGTATTTTCAGCTTATTTTGTACCTTAGAAGGACCAAAACTCAGAGTATGTATTGACTTTCTACTCCATTAAAATGATCTAGAGCCAGGGCGGAGCTACAACTTCGCCAACGGTTAGACAGAACCCAATAACTTTGGCCTAAATATTGTATTTGTGTTTAAAAATCCACTTAATATGCCCAGTAAGTTGTGTTTTTAGAATCCAGAACCTATAAACTCAAAATTTTAGTTCCTCCTCTGTAATAATAGAGTGTTTGTCGGATCACTAGATGCTTGGACAAATAAGCATCATGCTAAACATAGATCGAGGATATTTTTCAAAATGGAGTAGCATTATATTTCATTTAATATATCTAAACGATCTGCATATATAATGGATTATAAATTTTATGATTCGTTACATCCAGATTCACTGAGACATGCATCGGCAATATCCATCCTCCTAGCTGTGCTGTTTGTTGTCATATGCTCGATGATGGCAATACACGCAATGTGGGAGGGGAAAACACAAAAATTACGACTGGTACCAGATTTCTCACATGGAATTTCCTTTTCTGAACTGTTCACAACCATTCCAGTCTTTGCTACTGCCTTTGGATGTCATGTTAATGGTAAGACGTACTTTGGTGAATAAAAGTATTGTCTTTCTCCCTTTCTTTTAGGTGACATCTTTGCTTCTTTGTTATTTTCGTTCTATTCTCATAGGTTATTTTCGTTTGCAGTTCATCCGGTGAGAGCTGAGTTGGGAAGGCCATCTGATATGACATCCGCTGTTCGCATTTCTTTGATATTATGTGTTGCCATTTACTTTTCTGTGGGGTTCTTTGGGTACCTATTGTTTGGGGACTCGATCATGGCCGATATGCTGGTCAACTTTGATCAAGCCTCTGACTCTTTAATTGGTAAAATACTTAACGATATTGTTCGATTGAGCTATGCCATTCATCTCATGCTTGTGTTTCCTGTGATGAATTATTCTCTGAGGGTTAATGTGGATGAGCTATTCTTCCCTAAGAGACCTCTATTGGCCACGGAAACATTGCGATTCTTTTCCCTTACCTGTATTTTACTTGCATTCATTTACGGAGGAGCTGTAGCCTTTCCAAATATTTGGTACTTCTTTCAGTTCATGGGAACGACAACAGTCATGTGCATCATGTTCATATTCCCGAGCTCAATAGTTCTTAGGTATGAGCTACTTCAATCTTGGTTTTTGATGACAGAAATCTCTATATAAGTTGCCACATCATGTTTATCAAACTTTCCACTCACTGCTGCTAAAATGTTTTTTCCCCAGGGATACTCACAACATATCGACAAGTCGGGAAAAGATATTGGCTGTACTTGTGATCGTATTTTCCATTGGGACTAGTTCAGTTGCTATATACTCTAATATTGCAACTTATATTGCCAACAAATGACCAACTTTGTTGTGTGAAGTACCCTCAAAATTAGTTGATTGATGCTGGCTGGGAAGGTGGATTAATTATGTATAGTGATCAGAAGAAGTTCTGGTGAGCATTGGAAAATCATCAGTAAGCCAACGAGAATTGAGACCAGCTTGTTCTTTAATTTGCAATGCCTGCATGGTTTTTGCTCATCCAGGCAAAGGGGAAAGAACTCTTTGGTATCTCTATATGGGCTTCTCTTCTTTTATACAATAATTTTTTTAGAAAGATTTATATGCATCTAGGAAAATAGGGAAGTCATAAATACCTAAAGTTGTTTCAATTGCTCAAAATAGAATGCAATTTCTGTGTTATAATTTGTATCCCTCCTTTCCTTTTTCATTTGTTTTCCCTTTTAGATTAATGCAGACAGGTAGGTTACTTGTTCCAGAAAGCATTTAAAGTGGACATTTGGATTCTTTTATAATGTAAAAAAAAAAATCATCTAGATGAATGTGACTAGGAGTATGATATGATAAAGGATTTAGATTAGAGGTCTCTTCCTATCTTTTAATTTTAAAATGATTTTTGTCCTTAAAAGTATAACAACTTGTGTTTGGAATATGACTGTTTGTGTTTGGAAATAATTGGTGTTCAACTCGTGACCTTTACTATTTTATAGCGGAATCTGATACAATAATATGAGGAAGGGAGGAGTCATATGTTATGATGATAACAGTTTATTGCAAAAAAAGTAAGATACAGGAAATGTGCATGTTTTGCATTGTTATTGGGGACAAAAATACAGTCATTTTACTTCTCATAACGCACAGTCACTTGGAAGTTCGAACCAAGATCCAGTTATTCGACTCCCAATTTGAGAAATAAAAAAGAGTTGGAATATTTCGTCATGACTACTGTGGAATAGCAACTTGTAAGTCAGCCAACTATTTGGCCCAGAATGGTCCTTTGTGGATATGTTTTTATCTAACTCATTGGTACAAGTCCAAATTGTATCTTCCTTTTTCTGTTCGAAATCTCTTTGCCAGCTAAGTGTGGTTCTCTCTGATATGCTCATGCTTTTTACGTTGTGCTTTTCCCACCTAGACAACGTGTGCATCTTTAGTCCTTTTCTAATGTTTTGCCACTCAAAGCAGGAATTACGCAAAGGTACTGAATTTCGTTTCCTTACCTTTTGTAACACCTAGTGTTTCTCGGTAATGATTTGAGCACATAAACGTTGACAAGTAGACTCGGACCCCAGGAAGTTTAAGTTATGATTGTGTATTATAATAAGGAAATTAGTATATACAAGGGTGTGATTCCGAAATAATTTTGGATTAAACAATGTGACGACAGGGATTAATAATAATAATTGTATATCCCCAACAAGGTTATGGATTAGTATCATATTACAAGAATTATGACATTAAGTATGAGAAAGTTTTATAAGTCGTCAGGATTTAAGTGAATGGAGATCGAAAATTTAATTGTGTGTATAATTAATTAATTGTGGGATTAATTAATTATAGTTGGGGAGACAATATATAGTAGGACATTACTTGTAGCCTTATAACAATCTGTCTAAATGACTACGCCTGAAATCGATCGCTGGCAGCTTAAGAGCTTCACAAGTCTCCAAGCACTCATCTTCTCCATTTTTTTTAAAGACCTTCATCTCTTCAAGCTTTCATCTCCTTAAAACTTCTGTAGACACTTTTCTCTGGAGAAGAGATTGTTCCACTTCAATCAGAAGAAGTAATCCCAGTTGGTAACCTGTGAAATTTTCGACCAAATTGGGGATTTTCTGTAAGTTTTCATATAACCAAAAAGGGGAGAAATTCGGGGTGTTCTAGACCTTAATTCCAGTGAAATTGAAACTTTGAAGCAAGGTTGAAGGCTCAGAAACAAAGCCGAGACTTTGAGTCTCGGCAAAGCTCGAGCAAATCAATTTCAGTGCTTCTAGTTCTGTCTGTCGGAATCCGGTACGGGTGAAAAGCTTTTGGATGACCTTCGTTGCTGAGTCTAACTGAGGTAATTCTTCTTATCCTTTGGATTATACGAATGGCAAAACATGATTCTTACTAGTTCTAAGACGATTATCGAAAATGCTAAGTTAGTAGGGTGTTATCGGAACTGTTTGTACGAAATTGGAGGGTGCATGTAGAATTGCGGAAGTGTTTTGGATATTGTAACAGTAAGAAAAAAGATTAAGAGGGTTGGGTGTTTTGCTATATGCATAGGTTTCGACATAGAAGAAGTATAGATTCTACGCGTACAAAATATTCGCTAGAATGTCTTAATGAAACAATTTTTAGTATATTGATTCGATTATGATGTAAATCGTTCATATGGTGTAGATAATCGTTCATAGAGCTTATGAGGTCCGCGTGACTTAGATAATTTCGACAACAAGGTATGCAAGGCTCTTTCATTCTTTTGGCATAATTCTATGTGCGAAACATAACCATCGTGTTGCTACATAAATTACTCTACTCTTAGAGTTAGGGATGATCAAGTCATCGGCTCCTATGTTGAAAGAAAGTCCAAGTATGTTTCTAAGACCTTAATAAGGCACACCAGAAAAGATGTTGATGTTTCCAATGTTAACTAAAAGTGTAAAGGATATTATGTCATTCCGGATGTTTTATTATTATTCATGCATTTCATTTACATTGCATTCATATGTTATCCTGGATCACTTGTGTTGTGCACATTACTATATGGTAAATATTATATATATATATATATATATATATATATGTATGGGAATTGGGGAAAATGGAAAAAGGCGTTATATACGCACACCACCTGCAGCTGGTACAGACTATCACAAAAGAGCCTGAAGAAGCCAATATGATGTGATGCCTTTGTGTGGCGGTATAACCTGATGCCCACAGAGGCGGTTATGGGAGGATTCCTGTGTGGACATTAGTATATCGCATTTGCATTGTGCATACATTCATTAACCATTATATGGTATGATGCCCACAGAGGCTGTTATGGTAAGGAAGATGCCCGATGAGGCTGATACATATGTAAACTGCATTGTACATAACATTTAGGCATATGTGTTAGGGCCCTCAAAGGCATTTACTGATGTTCAGCTGCTTCTGTTTCAGACTATGATATACTTTTGCTATGTTATTTCTCATGCCTGACATACTCAGTACATCAGTCGTACTGACGTTAATAGGTTGCTGGTTCGCTGCGTTTTATGCCCGCAAGTTCATATTGAGAGGGTGACGGTTCACATTAATAGGTTGCTGGTTCAGCTGGTATACAGAGCAGTCTATTAGTTTCGGAGTCGCGATCTGGTCGTGGTATGTTCTACTCTTTAGAGGCTTGTAGATAGGTGTCCTGTGGTTAGCTGTCTTGTAAGGCCTTGTCGGCCTTGGTATATAAATGGATAAGTTGAGGCTTTTGGGTTGAAACTTTTTATAATCTATCACGACTCAGTCCGTGTTTAAATATGATTAAGGGTAGAGTGTATCTGCGGTGCCCTGGCGGGTAGGGTCCGATTGCCCGTCGCGGCCCTCCGGTTTGGGTCGTGACAAACTTGGTATCAGAGCATGTCTGTCCTAGAGAGTCTGCAAGCCGTGTCTAGTAGAGTCTTGGTTATGGGTGTGTTGTGCGCCACACTTATAAGCAGAAGGCTACAAGGCATTTAGGAATGTCTCCGTATTTCATAATCTAGATCGTTCGATAGAGCGGAGTCGTAAGAGTACTGGTTCCTAATCAAATTTTCTCATTTGAAACTGCAGCAACGTCTACAATGAGAAACACCTTGGATAATAAGGATGCGGGTACTGTCGCAAGACAAGATATTAGACAGATACTACATGCTGGCAGGGGTCGGTGGGTTACAGAAATTGAAAGAAGAGATGTGAGTTATACTATGGACTCAGATCCATCAGAAATCATGGAATCTATAGAGGAAGATCCATATGAAGATCCCTATGAGTCACCCGCTCGAACACCCTCGGTTCTTCCAGCGGGAAGTGGGGTGAGGGGAGTTCCGACTTCACCAAGGACTTTAGTGTCAATGTCGGGCTCCACTAACCATGGGATAGGTCAACACAGGGATGGGTACAATCGGATTTTTCTCAGACATCACACCATGACTGGGTAGGCATATCGCTTAATGACCTTGACCATTCCAAGATTCCGGATAGTCCACAATCTTGGGGGTTTGTTAATCAGGGTCACCGGTCCATGTTATTGGATACGCGCTGGAAGAGGGAAGGAGACAGGCCAGGATGAGGCGAAGGGTTAGTAAGGATAAGAGAATTCCACTTCGAAGTGTGTCGGATCGAGATTCGCATATAGAACCAAGATAGGACAGTGCAGAGATAAGGATATTTGAACCTATAGATCTTGCCACCCAAGGCTGAACTTAGTTCATGTTGTATAAGAATATGACATTTTATGTTTGATCTTGGTTGAAGTATATAGTATATGTGATGGTTGTGAGTTATGAATATCATCTAAATGTTTCTTCTTAAAACTATTTTGAGCACTTCCCTAGCCAAACTTTAAATGACAACATGTTTGATATATTGTAGCTTATGTTGTCTGTCTTAGAACCTTACTCATACTCATAAATGGAATGTCCTCTGTATGCCTTAATGTGACCCTGCCTTGGTTATGTTCTCTGCTCTTAAGTCATGCTACATGTGTTGACCTCAAATGTTATGTGTCTCATGTCTATCTGCATCCAATCTAATATTAAGTAAATACTGAGTCTCTTTTTGTGTTGTTAATTAACCTAAAGTTATGTTATGAATGCCTCGAAAAGAATTGTTTCTGCATCTATTCATGTGTCCATGTTACTATTGCCGATGTGTAAACCAATTCACCTAGTTTAAGTGCATGTGTAAGTTAAGAATAAAAGCTCAGAACCACTATTCTAGTTGACATATGTTCCCAACAAGTTAAAATGATAAACTTAGGCTAATTTCAGCATGCTAGTTTTGAAGAAATGATTAAGAAAGATCCTTTGGACCTCTCCAGGATAGTCAAGTCTAAATACCCTGTAATTTTTGCTTCTGTGGACTGTTGGTATGCAGCCTCTTAATGTATCTGTTTTGACCCCTGGACATGGTGTGTTCATGGGTTAGGTGCAGATATGGAAGCAAGATTAATTCTGCAGGTATTTGATGGTTGTTAACTGTGATATAATAGTTATTTGATTTAGGATTGGCATGCCAAGTTATTTACATTTTAGGATGTCATGCTCTGTATAACCCTGTCCATAGATGAGTTTGCACAACCAATCTAGACTTGAATTTGATAAATGAATCTGTATTAATTAGTATGCAGATTGTTTATGCTTGAAATAGTGGTAATATGACAGTTTGGGAGCCTGTTAATTAGATAAAACTGACCTAAGTTTATATATGTTGATGAAGGTGTTGTGATAGTTTAAAGCTAACATGTGCAGTTAAAACAAAGCATGATGTGTTAATTTCAGACTTGTACACATACAATGTCAGCTAATTACATGCCTAAATATTGTTAACTTAAGGTTTGTTCCAGTTATATGTAGATTTTGACCCCCTAGATGGATTTCAACCCTTCTAATTTTAAAACATGACCTCTCCTATTGGAATTCCAATCAAAGATATGTTATAGGTAAGGAAATGTGCAAAGGTTGTTTAGTTCATAGTGTACTTGCCAATATGTGTTGTTTCTGCTTTTCTGTGGGCCTGCTGAGAGATACATGTTTGGTATTTGATAGCATGCTATTTTTAAAAGTGGCTTTGTAGAAACCATGCCTAGAACAATATAACATGGCCAAGCCTTGTTTATGCATACATGTTTAGATAAAAACTAAATACAGTACCTAACCAAAGTAGGTTGCATTTAGTTACTTGTTTCTATGTTTTTTTTTCTTTCCATTGGTTACCTCCTAGTCCATTCATTCAGTCCAAATACTTGCCTAAGGACCAGCTTATATATGATCCAGTGTTCATCTTAAAATTAAGATCTGAGGCATTTAGCTATCATACTTACTGGTATTATGGATGTTATCTGATGTCATCTGTTGTACTGTTTAGCTGTTGTTTGTTGCTGCTACTATTGTCCTTGTTACACTGTAAACATATATTGTTGCCTCACTTTGTGACAGATGTTGCTGTCCTTTTTCAGTCTCAAATGTCCTGTTTTCAAAACATGTTGTGATCTCTTAGTTGTCTGTATCCCTTGTTAAGACTTGTGTGACTCTTAAAATACTACACTTTGAGTTGTGGTTGCTGCTTTGTTGCTATTTGTTGATTACCTGTTGTCATGATTCCCTCAGTTGTTGTAGATTGGGTAAGATTGTTGTTGCCTTTGAGATAAATTGTGGTTATGTATTATTGTTATTTTGCTACACATATAGCCTTGGGAGACTGCCCTGTTGTGCTGAAAAGGCTGCTGGTTTGCTGTACTATGGTGTAAGTAGTTGCTGCATTTTAAGTTGAAATAAGTTACATGTCTTAAGACAGTTTTGAGGCTTGGAGACTGTTGTACCTTAGCCATTAACACTTTTGATTTAAGTTAGATATGAGGTGTATGAGTTATGTACGAATCCAAATATTTAAACTTATGCATGTTTCTAGTGGTGTATGACTTGATTAAGTTCCAATAACTATCCAAGAGCATATAAAATGATATTTGGCTAACTAGGGTGTCATTTGAATCCTTGGATGTGATGTTAATAAAGGTGCATGACCCTTATATTACTTTAAGTAATTCCTCTGATTATATAAGATCTGTTAAACTAGATTCAAATAAGAACAGGGCGGAGTGATATATCTGTGACAACATAACGTTTAGGTTAAGTGTCTTGTCATGTGTTTCTATTTTGTCTTGGTTTAAATATTTTTTTGTGTGTGCTGGTTGCCCAGGAAATGGTATGTGTTGAAATCTAGCATTTGGTGTCATGTGTCAACCTATTGTTTGCATCTAGAAATTGAGTTCTGGTAACTAGTTCTCCTGGAATATTAACTGATTTGCACCATTTTGGTAAATTTAACTGATTGGTCAATTCTTTTAAGAAACAGCCAACATAATAAAAGAAGACGAGCACGAAGTAGGACATTACACATTATTGTCTCCGGGATGGACCCGACCAAGAATAGTACCGGCGAGCACATCCCCCTGCTGTCATAGAAAATTTCTCCGGCGATGGAGAACCGGCGGATGATATGGAGGACAATGTTCAATGTGTCAACAAGTATTATAGGTGCAGGAATTATGTCAGTCCCCGCAACTATGAAGGTCTTACGTGTTATTCCTGCATTCTTGTTGATTGTTCTGGTTGCTATATTAGTCGACATATCGGTAGATTTCATGTTGAGGTTCACGTATGCTGGCCAATCGACGACGTACGCTGGATTGATGAAAGAGAAGTTTGGAAAGATAGGTTCCGTAGCAGTACAAATTTGTGTAATGATCTCCACTCTTGGTTGCTTGATCATCTACCTCATTATTATTGGTATGTTTGATTCTATAAAAAAATTGTTATGCTTGTTATGAGATTCTAACGATGACTAGAGTCTCTATCTTGAAGGGCTGCGTGAACTCTTCTTTATATACACAATTGAATATACAAGAATGAATTGGTCTTGTTTTTGTTCAATCATTGGATAGAAGGGAAAGACAAGTAGTAAAATTATTCCTCGTCTAGAAATATCCAAATTTTGATGCCCAATACTCCATAGATAGATCGAACTGTATAAGAGCAATAATCAATTTTAGCTCGAATCGTTCTTAAGGGAACCCTACCTTCTCTGATCCATTTGACACGTGCAATTTTTTTCCCATCGATACGCCCGCAATTTGTATTTGAATTCCTCTTGTATCTGCTTTTCTATTAATAATAGCCTTTTTCATTGCTTTTCAAAATGAAATTCTATTCTTTAATATGCAACGTCCAGATTTAGAACAGAGCAAGTCAACAACAACAACATACCCAGTGAAATCCCACAATGTGGGGTCTGGGGATGGTAGAATTGTACACAAACCTTACCTCCACCTTGGTAGGTAGAGCGGCTGTTTCCGGGAGACCCTCGGTTCAAGACAAAGCATAATCAGGCAAAGCAAGTAAAGCAAAACAAAGTATGAGAGACGGTCAGACTTAGATGAGAAATTAAAGCATTGTGGGCATGACGATAGTAAAATCAAATACGCAATGATAGCGCATTCTAACAACAACAGGAAGCAGTAGCTAACACAACTACATTAGATATATAAATTACACTAAAGAACAGAACAGAGCAAGTCACTTGTTCAAAAACTAATTTCAGTTTCTACTTTAAGTTCAAATTTGGAGAGAGATTGAATGGTTCCCAGATGAAAATATAAAAAGATATATAAAGTACCCATTTGAATATAATGAGTGAACTAATTATTGTTTGTGGATCACCAGTTTTAACTGGACACTTTTATACTGAGTTCTGAGCTTCTAAGCTGAAGGAAATTAGTGACTGATTTAGGAGACTCATATGTTTTCTGTTGATTTCTATGATCAGGAGATGTACTTTCTGGACAAGGAGAACATGTTGGTGTTCTTCAAGAATGGTTTGGGATACATTGGTGGAATTCGCGTAATTTAGCAATCCTGTCCATTGTCTTGTTTGTTATTCTTCCTCTAGTCCTATATCGGCGTAGGTCAGTGCGCCTTCAGTTTCTTAATTTCAATCAGATTTCTTTGTGTTACTTGTATGTTTAAACAATTTAAGGTATTTTCTAATAACTTGTGTTTCAATGGCCTGTAATTGCAGAATCTTTGTGGTTCAGCTCAGCAATAGCAGTTATCCTAGCAATTATATTTGTTGGCATATGTTCTGTAATGGCAATTGTTGCAATTATAAAAGGAGAAACAATAAGGCCAAAAATGTTTCCGGAGCTAAAAGATAGCACTTCCTTCTTTAATCTTTTCACCGCCATCCCTGTTATTGCAACAGCTTTTACATTTCACTTCAATGGTAAGAGCCCTATATTCAATAGATACTATGTCAAATTTCAGTTTTCTTAGTGGCAGAAATGCCAAGTACTTAATTTTTGCAATGGTGATGCTGAGTTAACTTGTCTAATGCAGTTCATCCTATTGGAATTGAGCTGGGAAAACCTGCAACTATGACCTCTGCAGTCAAAATTTCATTAGCATTTTGTGCAGCCATATATTTTTCAATTGGCATTTTTGGGTACCTTTTGTTTGGAGATTCAATCATGCCGGACATACTTGTAAATTTTGATAAGTCCTCCGGCACTTCAGCAATAAATTCCATTCTAAATGACATAGTTCGTCTGAGCTACACACTTCACCTAATGCTGGTATTTCCTCTCTTAAACTTCTCCTTAAGGGCCAATATCGACGAGCTACTATTCCCTAAGCAGCCATATTTGGCACTGACACCAAACGATTCGTGTGTCTTACGTTGATCTTGTTAGCCTTCTCATATATAGCTGCAATTTCTATACCATCCATATGGTACATTTTTCAGTTCTTGGGATCAACTTCAAATGTTTGCCTAGCCTTTATATTCCCAGGTGCAATTGCTCTAAGGTCTTTATCTTTCTTCCCCTCAAAACTTTCTCTTTAAGAAATCTGAATGAATTTGTTTACTCAATTTTTTTGGTGCTGAACATCTATCTTAATTTCTTGTTTGACAGAAATGTCCATGGTTTATCTACAAGAAAAGACAAGATCATTGCAGTGGTCATGATTTTTCTAGCTGTTGTGACGAGCCTTATAACCATTGCTACCAATATCTACAATATGATTGGAAATAGTTCATAATTTTTCTTCTCCATTTATTTTTGATCTTATACTTCCTACAATTGTAAAATACTTTTGGCAGATGACTTTGTTTGTATTGTTGGTAATGTAAGCTAGTTTTCACGATAACTGTGAATATAAAATATAGCTAAATTCTCAGGTCACTCTTGTTGTTGGCATAAAGTATTGTAATGTCAACGACTCCCAAATGTAACAAATTAGTTTTTTATGAAGTTGATATGAAAGAAATAATTTCTTTGATTATTTTCATTAATTGAAAGAGTATATATATAATTTACATATTTTCATAACATGAGAATCATATTCATATTCTACTCCTAAAACCTTATTCTACTTGGACACTAACTATACAATTATGGTAATACAAATATTATGGTAAGTGTACAATACTAATTACATCACAACATTACCTAAACTAGGAGACTAAAACATTACCTAAATTATATACACCATATACAGGAGAAACCGAGAGCAATATACATAATATACACATGTATATCGTGTGTGTATTATGTATATTTAACACACCCCCGCAGTCATAGTGGACGGTCTTCGAACGCTGAGACTGTCCCTAAAATCTTCAAAAAGGACCGAGGGAAGACCCTTTGTAAAGATGTCGGCAATTTGATACCTTGACGGGACATGGCAGACGCGTACCTGACCACGAGCAACCTTTTCGCGGACAAAGTGAATGTCCATCTCGATATGTTTAGTGCACTGGTGCTGAACCGGATTACCAGAAAGGTAGATGACACTAACATTATCGCAATAAACTAAGGTTGCTTTCTGAATAGGACAATGAAGCTCCAATAGCAAATTACGTAACCAACATGATTCCGCGACCATTAGTTACCCCTTGATACTCGGCCTCGGCACTAGATCGGGACAATGTCGACTGACGTTTCGCAGACCATAAGACCAGGTTATTTCCAAAAAACATACAATAGCCAGATGTAGACCGTCTAGTGTCCGGACAGCACCCCAATCAGCATCCGTATATGAGACAAGTGTGGACGTCGAGGAAGGATATTAATGCAAACCATAGTCAAGCGTATAATGAATATACCGAATGATGGGTTAGAGTGCATTCATGTGCTCAACTCTAGGATTATGCATAAACAAACACACCTGCTGGACAACATATGTAATATCTAGTCTCGTGAATGTAAGATACTGAAGGGCCCCTGCAAGACTGCGATAGCGGGTCGGATCCTCGTATGGTATGCCAGGCGTGGCACTAAGGTTGGGCTTAGTATCAACTGGAGTGAAAGTGGACTTACAGTATGACATCCCAGCTTTCTCAATGATCTCAGCTGCATACTTCCTTTGAGATAAAAATAACCCACCTGCATGACGAGTGACAACAATCCCTAAAAAACAACTCAAGGGCCCCAAGTCTTTCATAGCAAACTCAAAGTTGAGCATTGTCATGATAGACTGGTGTAAGGCTTCGAAAGAGGCAGTCAAAATAATAAAATCCACATATAACAGAATATAGGCCAAGGACGAACCACAACGGTAGATGAACAAGGAATTATCCGACCTGCTGTGAGTGAACCCAATAGTCGAAACATAGTCGGCAAACCGCGTATACCATGCCCGTGGAGACTGCTTAAGCCCATATAAGGACTTCTTCAACAAACAGACATGATGAGGATGTTTGGGATCCCTAAATCCCAAAGGCTGATGCATATAGACTGTTTCCATGAGATCATCATGTAAGAAAATATTCTTTACATCTAACTGATGAATAGGCCATGCTTTCGAAAGAGCCAAGCTAAGCACAGTGTGAATGGTAGCCGGCTTGACCACCGGACTAAACTTCTCACCACAATCTACACCAACCTGCTGAGTCTTACCATCACCCACAAGCCGTGCCTTATGTCGGGCAAATGAACCATCTGAATTGTCCTTATGAGCAAAAATCCACATAGACCTAATAATATTAATACCAGATGGACGGGGTACCAACTCCCACGTCTTATTATCAATAAGAGCATTATATTCATCGATCATAGCAATTTTCCAATTCGGGTCATTTAAAGCAGACACAGGATTACGGAGTAAGGGTGATTTAAGAACATTAGAATGTAAATTAAAATGTCTTTTTGGTTTAAAAATACCTCATTGACTACGAGTGACCGGTCTATGACTCGAGGAAAAATTGGGCGGATTTCAGGAATTTTCTGCACTCGGGACGGACTACCCAGCAGGCAGTGGGCCTGTTGGCCCATTACGGTAAACAGTGTCGAACCGGACCGCCTGTGAATTGGGCTGGACTGGCCCTGAAATTGGCCCAGTGACGATACTGGGCACTGTAGCTCGTGACGGGGCAGTGGGCCAGCTAGAGAATTTTGGGTACGGGAGACGTCCGAAAATGGTGAATAATATACGGGGATATACCATCATCCAAAAAATTATACAAACTAGGCACGAGAGTACTAACCTTAGCAAACGGGAATTGGGATTCATCAAAAATTACATGGCGATTAGTAATAATTTTATTAGAGGATAAATCAAAGCATTTATAAGCACGATGATTAGACGGAAAATCCAAAAACACACACGGAGTAGACCGGGCCTGAAGTTTGTTAATTGTGGTGGACGAGAATAACGTATAACACAAATACCCAAAAACTCGAAGATGTGAATACGAAGGAGTCTTATTATATAAAATTTGAAAGGGGGAAGAATATGTCAAACTTTGGAAGGAATTATGTTAAGGAGATATGTAGCCATTTGTAGAGCATGATGCCAAAAAGACGGGGGTACGGAAGCATGAATCAATAAAGTTCGGACAATGTTATTTATGATACGAATTTTGCGTTCGACTTTCCCATTTTATGAAGATGTATGATGACAAGAAAAATGAAAATTGATCCCATTATTAGCACAGAATTCCCGAAACACCCCATTGTCATATTCTTTGCCATTATCACACTGAATATTTTTGATTTCCCGTTCGAATTGGGTTCTAATGAATGCTCTAAATTTTAAGAAGATGGAAAAAACTTGAGATTTTTTCGCTATTGGAGAAGTCCATAAAAACTTAGAATAATTATCCAAAAAAAGAACATAATACCGATGACCCAAAGAACTAAGAACAGGAGACGTACATAAGTCGCTATGAATAATATCAAATGGCATTAAAGTATGAGATTTTGAGTCTACAAATGGCAACCTAACAATTTTTCCTAAAGAACAAGACAGACAATTTGGAGTATTATGCGTACCCTTACATGAAATAAACTTATTTTTATCTAATGACGAAAAAATAGATGACCTCGGATGACCAAGACGAGCATGCCACAAAGAAGGAGAAAGGGTTGCAAATGCTGATGGCAAGGCTTGACTCGATGGACCGAAACTAGGTGTGATACGATAAAGATCTCCCCTACTATCACACCTCATGAGAGGACTCCCAGTCTTGAAATCCTCCACAAAGAAACCAAATGGATCAAATTTAATAGAAACAGAATTGTCAATAGTAAATTTACGGACAGACACTAAGTTTTTAATCAATTTGGGGGCATGTAGGGTGTTTTTCAAGATAAGTGGTGGATGAGGGGGAGACAAAATTTTATGACCATAACCACGAATTGGAACATAATTACCATTACCAACAATTATGCCACGAGGGTTGCTCAAATTGGAATAAGACGAGAGAGTACCTGAAACGGATGTCATGTAGGTAGTGGCACCGGTGTCCATATACCAATTTGGGTCCGGGAGATTTAATCCAACCGTGTGCATTGCGGCTTCGATGTCGGTGGACATGGAGGCCACTGCGTGATGGGCCTGCGGGGGCCGAGGCCCAAGTACCCCTGCTTGCTGCCTCGGCCTAGAGGGATAACTAAAAGTGGGCCACTCCATGTTGGGCTCGGATCGTTGTGGGCGCCCACACGCCGAAATGAGGCGAATCGCTGGTCGCCACTTTGTTTGGCCCATATTGTGGGGCCCAAAACTGCTGATGCTGCTGACTGCCGCGAGGACCACTACCACGACCACCACTGTTCCGACTGCTGCCCGTGTTGCCGCTGCGATTCTTGCCATTATTTTTCTTATTTTGTCCTTTTTTGCCGCCACCGTTGTTGCGGTTTTGGCCCGAGTTGTTGGAACCGAGAGGATGAACCGTGGACTCGGTCATCATGACTATGGGACTAGCATCGGTAGCCACCTTTTTAGCCATGCCTGCTTCTTCGAGTGTTAGCATAGAACGAGCTTGATAAAATTGCGGAAGAGGATTGCTTTGACGAAGAAGAGTGCCAACACCACTATAGGCCTCGGAGAGGCCTGAAACTATTTGGAGGACCAAACGATCATTCGAAACTGGCGCGCCAACGTTGCGGAGTTGGTCCGCTAATTCCTTCAATCTTTTGTAATAAGCCAAAACGTTAGAGAAATCTTCTATGTTAACGTGGGAGAATTCGTGCTCAAGAGTAACAACTCTAGAATTTTTATTATATTGGAATATATCACGCAGCCTATCCCAAGTCGCATGTGTCGTAGCGTCAGGCTCAATAATCGTTTGCAAAAGGTCGGTAGAAATTGTGGAATATATCCACTAAAGGACAGTGGCATCAAGAGTCGTTCATAACTTAGGATCATCCTCGCGTTTTGGCACCTCCGTATCCTCAGGGGCCGCGGGGATTATGTTATGGATGACTTGATGCGAACGTGCGTGAATTTTGAACAGTCGGTCCACGTCGCATATTGGACGTTTTCTATTTCAAGAACAAGAGGGATGTTACTCTTGATGTTAGAAACTGCAAGGGCAGGATGAAACATGTTCCTTGATGTAGACATACTGGTAGAACAATATGTGATTGAGGGATTTGGAAGAAATTTTTTGGAGGAGAGCAAAGACCGTCGGGCACGAAATCCGAGAATGAGGGCTCGGAAATCGAGGCAGATCGCCGAAAATGGGTGGAGGCCGACGGAAATTTTGGGAGAGAGGAAAAAAACCTAGACTTCTGATACCATGAAAGAAATAATCCCTTGATTATTTTCATTAATTGAAAGAGTATATATACAATTTACATATTTCCATAATAGGAGAATTTTATTCCTATTCTACTCCTAAAACCTTATTTTACTTGGACACTAACTATACAATTATGGTAATACAAATATTATGGTAAGTGTACAATACTAATTACACCACAACATTACCTAAACTAGGAGACTAAAACATTACCTAAATTATATACACCATATACGGTTAATATGGAAAAACCGAGAGTAATATACAAATATACACATGTATATCGTGGGTATATTATGTATATTTAACATGATATTCTACCAAGGGTCTTGCTGAATGAAACAAACAACTATGACCCCGAACTCCGAATCATAAAACCAACGCATAAAAGATGGACAGGGATTATTGACAAGCCCACACTTGATTTGGAAAGGAAAATGAAAACGGTAACAAACTATAAAAAATGAAAAAACATTGTATTTGTTTCAACTTTCAACTATTTCTGATCCTTAATTAATCTATCACAAAGAATTAACCTAAATAACTGCCCACCAATCGCTTAAATTAAAAATACAACTTATGTATAATATATGAATAATTTATGTATTTTATATATGTATATTTCATGTATAATATATCTATAACCTTGTATAATCTGATAGCCCGCCACATCATCATTCCATTTAGGCGCCATTTTGCAAATGCAGGAAGCTTATGTGTGCAAGGAGGCTCTTCCCTTTAACCTAAATAACTGCCCACCAATCGCTTAAATTAAAAATACAACTTATGTATAATATATGAATAATTTATGTATTTTATATATGTATATTTCATGTATAATATATCTATAACCTTGTATAATCTGATAGCCCGCCACATCATCATTCCATTTAGGCGCCATTTTGCAAATGCAGGAAGCTTATGTGTGCAAGGAGGCTAGTCCTTAAGGGAAGGTTCTAGAGAGATGAATATTTCCGTTGGAAGACCCAGATCCCTATGAATTTGCTAGGAAAGTCCTAATTCATAGGAAAGTCGTTGGAACCTTCTAGCCTTATGAAAAGTACTATAGAAAATCCTTATCTTGTAACTATGAAGGACTTGTACCCAAATACTATTTGCATACTGATGAGCGCAAATTACACATTATTTTAGAGTACTTCGCTAGTCAAATATAGTATAGAATAGTTATCGTCTCCACAGAAAATTAACACCTCAACCAAACTTTAAAGTATTATCCAGGAAATAAATTAACAGTAGATTGATATGGTATTAAACCACGAGTAACCAATAGAACTTTAAGTTAGTGTTGATTAACTGGAACTTGAAAATTACGAAACAATGATTTACTATCAATAAGAGGAATAAGGACTAATGACAAGACAAGTGCAAAGAAAGTAATCAGGATCAACTTATGTTTGGAGTTCGTATCTAAGGTTTTGTTGCTTCTTGTGAATTCAACGACTAATTAGAATATTCATAATAATAATAATCGTCTTTCGAATGAACTTATTATCTTCATAAAAAAACTAATTAATGCTCAAGAAGAATTACAAGATATAAGCTAAAGGATTTAGTTAAAGAAAAACGTCTCACGACTATTTTCCTATCTTAACTTGAAGAACAATTCAAGAAGCTCTTTCGATTACTAGAGCGAATTGTTATTCAAACTATAATATCATATCATAGATAAAACTTCTCTTTCGATTAAACTAAATAAGGAATAAGTATGCATATTGTTCAAAACTCCATTAACAAATTCTAGTGAAAGAACAAAGTGGAATCCATGATTTAATTCAAATACGCCATTTCTATTAAAATCCTACGGAAACTACTCCGTAATAGTACAAAAATACATAGTCGAAGAAGAACGAAAACTAGAAATTATTACAACCAACTATCAATCCAAACTTCCTATTGAATCGAATCGATGATGAAAGTAGTGAAATTTGTCCTCTTCAACCATTAGCCACTCTCTCGAACTGACAAAGTCAAAGGTCCTTCCAAAAATATGTTTTGATGTATTTATACCACGTACAAATGAGCCGGGACAAAAAATACCATTAAATAAAGACGGAGCTGAAAAATCTGGCACAAAAATGTTTGATGTGACACGACCCGTGTAGCGCTATGATTTTTTTACAGAACCTCATTTTTTCTCACCAGGGCAGGCATCATGTGCAGGCGCAACGTGAGTTGCGACACGCCAAGCCATTTTTCCAGCCTTGTCTGTTTTCTTCATTATTCACATGCATACTCATTTCTCAAACCATAGCATCCACTTTCATTCTAAAAAGATCATTATGTCACGCCCCAAAACTAGGGAGGCGTGGATGGCACTCGGTGTCTTACTTGGCCCCGAGCAAACTATATGTAATTCGCGGATGCGGAAGACAACACTAAGTTAGGCCGATAATTCCATACTCTGCACAATATGTAATAACAGCTATCTCTTCTAAAATGAAGCCAACCCAAAAAGATATATGTACATACGGGATGACAATGCCATCATATTAACATACACAACAAAACAAATGGGTGTACAAGCCTCTAAAGAGGTATAACTGTGCTATGGTCCGGACAGGGGCCCGACCTACCCATAATATCTATATTTATAAGAAGACTCTCAAAACATGGACATGGTAATCCCAATTGAGATGGAACTTACCGATCGACTGAACTCTGACGTACTACTCGGGAGGTCTCTCCACTTGTCTCTCAGAACCAACAGGCATGATGCAGCGTCCACAAACAAAAGACGTCAGTACGAAATAATGTACTGAGTATGTAAGGCAGCTAAATAACTTAAAATGTAACATAAGTCTGCTGAACAAAGATAAGGTTAGAGGTAACATGGACTGTACTCGATTGTTTCTACTTAACTTATATACATGATATACTCTAACGTGTACCCGGACACATATAGGTCTCAATGTATCTATCCAGTCGTAGGAGGCTCAATGTGTATCTATCCGGCAGTATAGGCTCAGTCTGTATCAACCCGGCCATAGGAGGCTCGGTATGTATCTACCCGACCGTATGAGGTTCGGTATGTATCTACCCGTCCGTATAGGCTTGGTGTCATCTCAATAACAACCCAACAATTATCAACATTAGACATATAAATCTATCAACAACTCTACTGCACAATAATAAGCTCTACATACTGAAAGTATTCCCGACAAGGGACATATAGGATAATAGAGCAATCGAACTCTAAAGAAATGAAATCGAAACTCTTTCTCCGAAAATAACTCGTTTCATGATTACTTTCGATAAGGAACCATGCCAAGTATGAAAAGTAGAACCTTAACATACCTTTGTAACCTTTTGTCCAACAACAACCAAGCTTATGTCACCGCTCCTTAGTCTACAACAATAAAAAGATATCAACATCACATTACAAGTGATATAACGATCGTATTTCGAACAATAAACTTTATTCCATAACACAATGGGCAGTATATCCCCTATTTCTTTAACCTCCCACAAGTTCAAAATAGTCGGAATAACATCCCAAACAAACAATAACTTCTTAATAGGTTCTTCAAATAACCCAACGATTCAACGAGTGACATGCTCGGTTTACGATTAATAAAAGTATATCTTAAACCCCTTTTATTTCTTCATGAATATTTCAATAACAACAACAACAACATACTCAGATTATTCCACCAATTTTCATCCCACAAAATAACTCAAAATAACCACCACATAGTCCACACGACAATAACAACCTCAACTACGAATTCCGGTATAACTTCTGTACTTCCTAATTTAGCAAATTAGCTATGATCTAAATTGACTCAAATTTATCTAGAGGAGGAGAATTCTTACCTTGTATGCCATGAACTACTCTTCCTTCACCTTACTTCACTTCAAAGAAATCCTAAATTTGATAACATGACAAACGGAACAACGAGATCGAAGCGGTGAACAAAACCCATAACATAATTGAATAACGTTGCTGCGTGTATATAAGTGAATAATTTTCTTCTCATTAATGAGTTTGTTGCTCATAGTTTGAATTTATATAAATAGGATACAATTGCTACTTCTTAGTTGTTATTAGAAAGGACAAAAAAATGATCTCAATTAAAGCTCATTGGGGTCTACACCACAATTATCTTCAAATGCCTCCACCTAGTATAAACATGATTAGTTGTTGTCCATTTTTTCAACTACCACGTAGAAGTCACCAATTCTCACTTATCCATTTATTATACATTTATTATACACTTAATTAATTCTTGATCTCAATTCACTTAAATGTCAACCATTTTTAACACATTTTATATACTCATTACTATGATCATGTAATATAACACTAGTTCATAGCCCCCTTTGGCACACATAAAATATTATTTCCAACCATCGTCGTCATACTTTTAAGTCTGAAATTATTTCGGGACCTCATACTTTAATACAATGAGCTCTTGATTTGCATGTGTGAATATGACCGAAATTCGATACGGTCCATATAACTTGTATAATATTTTGAAGTTCGACGAAACTTAATGTAGGAAACTACATGATGTAACATCCTCCCCACCTTAGGAACATTTGTTCTCGAATGTAGGGCCTGTACGAGGGATTAACTCTTATAGAACCTTCCTGAATATTTTAGCAGAGTCTCCTCTATACTGACAACCCAAACTTGTACGCAGCCCAGAAACACACGATGTGCCATACAGGGCCCCACCAAAGAATATATAATAACAATAGGCCTCAGATATACACAAAGGGATCCCTTAATCCTGCTTCTGGATAACTATGACTTTGCACTCTAAATGACCTTACCATTCTCTTTACTTACCTGATCACTTAAGTATCTCTGCTCGGTTCCTGCCCTTCTGTAATGCCTTTATAGAGGTTATCTCGTTAGTTTTACCTTATCTCACATTCTCATTTCACATCTTTTGACATGGGTGTGAACGACAATGACTTTATCTCTCTCTTCTGATTCTCATCGAACTCACAAACTTGATGACCTAAGATAGTTATTGGGGCCTCTATATAAGGTAGGTCTTTATCGTATTCCTGTAGAATTGCTAAGTGAAGGGTTGGTCATACCTCTTCTAAGGTCGAGGATAATTTCAACTTAAGGGTTACTTAGCTTACTCCTTCACTTGCTACTTCGGAAAAATCCATGTTAGGCTCCATTTCAATTATAACTTTCTATCTTCCTTTCCTAACACTGTACGTACACAGTTTGACTTTTACGGCTTCTACAATGTCTAGGTGGGTCATACCATACGACAACGTCTACTATAGTCTATTTGTTGCTATCGCCAGAATCTAGTCATTGAAGGTACTTCTTACTACCTAACTCATATGTACAAACCTACATCCTGTGATACTTCCTCGCTACGATTCATCTTTAGGGTACGCCCTAACTAATTTTCTGGGCCTCTAACCATCTCGTTATTCTCTTAGTTCTTACCCAATCATATATTATACTTTATCACCTTACAAGAGGCCTAGTTACTCAGCCGGGTCCATTATATACCGAGGGACCTTAGATCTATTTATATATACTCATTATGGGGACAATGGTCAATGTACCTATCGCGTCCTCAGGAGAAGACTCTAGATCCTGTTGTCTAGTTAAAGCATAGATGCAATTCTGCTGGCTGCCTGAACTAGAAGCTCCGCCCCGACCTCGACTGCCATAACTTAAAGGATGAACTAATGCAGACGACACTGTTGTCGACCTGATGGGTTATTCCATACCACTTTGCCCTTTACTCAGTCAATCACTCATGAGGTGACCCTGACGGCCATATGAATAGCAAGCATTTGATCCCCACTGGTATCTGCTGAAATTCTCCCAACCACAATTATCACAGCAAGGCGGACGTGACTCCATTTGACTTGAATCTCTCTATTGTCGCAATCCTGAAGCTCAAGTACCCTCCTCTGGTACTGACTAAACTTGTTGATATGATCTATAACTCTTCATTCTGAAACTGCAGACTGGAATTCCTAAAATTCTCCCTGGTACTTTGCGGACCTTGTCCTCTTATGCTAACCCTCATCATGGTCCTCATGTTGTTGCCTCTTTCGGTCTTCCAAGTTTTGAGCATACGCCTAGATGTGAGAGATATCCATATTCGCGTTAAAGGAGGCCATAATACATTCATTAACCAGATGTGGTCCCAAATCATTCATAAATCAATGCACTTGATCACTCATTTCGGCCACGATCGTAGGGGTATAGATAGCTAATGAATTAAACTGAAGGCTATACTCTAATACACTCATTTTACCTTGCTGTAGAAATTTATCTTGCCTGACGCATCGAAGCTCTACCGGTAAGTAATGTTGCTGAAAGGCTTCAGAAAATTCCTTCCATACCACTGATGGCACACACGATCCTCTATACTGCTCCCACATCTCGTACCACACAACCATAATATCTCACAATCTAACTGAAGATAACTCTACTACCTCAGTATCAGTGGCATGTATCACCTGCAATGTCCGGTATATCTGATCTAAAAAGTATTGCGAATCTTCATTCGGGTCAGACCTCGTAAACACCGGAGGATCCAGATTAATAAAATCATGAACCCTTCCACTGACTGCCTTATTATAAGATCAAACACCCAGACTCTGGCGCTAAGCCTGAGCGGTAACTAATCAAGTCAGCAATCGTACTGCGTTTCGCATTTCCATGTCCTCATCATGAGTCTCAAACTGAGGGACTGGAGATGTTGGTTCCATCATCTGCTCTTCTAGGGTTGGTGGGTTAATTGGATCCTGTGGGGTATCTCATCCACACTCTGGGCCTCTTTCTGGCCCTTACTAATAGTACTCGTACCCTCGTCAGCTACCGCCTTTCCTTTTTAGCTAGCTGAAGCTGTGCTATTCATAATCATTGCTATATCCAAAATAAGACAAAGGTTAAGAGTCTAATAACTTACATTTCAGCTCTATCGCACGATATGGAATAAGAAGAAAACATAACAATTTTAAATGTCCTATAGCCTCCCCTTTATAAATATGGTGCAAAACACATCCATAAACAAGACACTACTAAACACAACTTTGTAGACTCTCTAGGACACGACATGCTCTGATACCAAGTTTGTCACGCCCCAAACCTGGGGAGGCGTTGCCGGCACCCGGTTTCTTACTTGGCCACGAGCAAACCATTTGTAACTCGCGGATGCTAAAGACAACACTAAGTTAGGCCGACAAAGCCATACTCTGCACAATCTATAATAACAACTATCTCTTCTGAAATGAATCTAACCCAAAAATATATATGTATATACGGGATGGCAAGACCACCTTATTGACATACACAACAAAATGAATAGGTATACAAGCCTCTAGAGAAGTATAATTGTGCTATGGTAGGGACAGGGGTCCGACCTACCTATAATGTCTATATTTACAAGAAGAATCTCAAAACATGGACATTGTATCCCCGACTGAGATAGAGTTTACCGATTGACTAAACTTTGATGTACTACTCGTGAGGTCTCTCCACTTGTCTCTCAGAACCTGCAGGCATGATACAACATCCACAAACAAAAAAATGTCCGTACAAAATAATGTATTGAGTATGTAAGGCATCTAAATAACTGAAAATGTAACATAAGTCTGATGAACAAAGATAAGGTTAGAGGTAACCTGGACTGTACTCGTCTGTCTCTACTCAACTTATGTACATGATATACTCTCGTGTCTACCCGGCCATATATAGGGCTCGGTTGTATCTACCCGACCCTAGGAGGCTCGGTGTGTATCTACTCGACCGTATAGGCTCAGTGTGTATCTACCACCCTACCGTAGGAGGCTCGGTGTGTATCTACTCAGCCGTATAGTCTCGGTGTAATCTCAATAACAACCTAACAATTAAAAACAATAGACATATAAAACTATCAACAACTCTAATGTACAACAATAAGCTCTAAATACTGAAAGTACTCCAGGCAAGGGACATATAGGATAATAGAGCAATCGAACTCTAAAGCAATGAAATTGAAACTCTTTTTCCGAACATAACTCGTTTAATGATTACTTTTGATAATGAACCATTCCAAGTATGAAAAGGAGAACCTTAACATACCTTTGTAACCTTCTTCTCAACAACAACTAATCTTATCTCACCTCTCCTTAATCTACAAAAATGAAACGATACCAACATCACATTACAAGTGATATAACGATCGTATTTCGAACGATAAACTTTATTCCACAACAAAATGGGCAGCATCTCCCCCATTTCTTCAACCTCCCACAAGTTCAAGACAGTCATAATAGCAACCCAAACAAACAATAACTTCTTAATAGGTTCTTCAAACAACCCAATGATTTAACGGGCATGCTCGGTTTACGATTAACAAAAGTATATCTTAAACTCCTTTTATTTCTTCATGCCAATTTTAATAATAACATTAACAATATACTCAGGTTATACCTCCAATTTCCATCCCATAAAACAACTCAAAACAACCACCACATAGTCCACACAACAATAACAACCTCAACTACGAAATCCGGTATAATTTTCATATTTCCTCATTTAGCAACTTAGTTATGATCTAGATTGACTCAAATTTATCTAGAAGAGGAGAATTCTTACCTTATATGCTAATAAATACTCTTCCTTCACCTTAATTCACTTTGAAGAAAGGCCAGATTCAATAACACGACAAACGAAATAACGAGATCGAAGCGGTGAGCAAAACCCGTAACATAATTGAATAACATTGATGCATGTATATAAGTGAATAAGTTGCTACTCGTTAATGAGTTTTCTTCTCATAGTTTGAATATATATATATATATATATATATATATATATATATATATATATATATATATAAATAGGATACAATTTCTACTTCTTAGTTTTGTTAGAAAGGACAAAAAATGATCTCAATTAAACGGGCATGCTCGTTTGTTTCTAATCAACTTATATACATGATACACTAGCGTGTACCCGGATACATATAGGTCTCAATGTATCTATCCAGCCGTAGGAGGCTCAATGTGTATCTATCCGGTCATATAGGCTCTTTCTATATCAACCCGACCATAGGAGGCTTGGCGTGTATCTTCCCGACCATAGGAGGCTCGGTATGTATCTACCCGTCCGTATAGGCTTGGTGTCATCTCAATAACAACCCAACAATTATCAACATTAGACATATAAAGCTATCAACAACTCTACTGCACAATAATAAGATCTACATACTGAAAGTATTCCCGACAAGTGACATATAGGATAATAGAGCAATCGAACTCTAAAGAAATGAAATCGAAACTCTTTCTACAAACATAACTCATTTCATGATTACTTTCGATAAGGAACCATGCCAAGTATGAAAAGTAGAACCTTAACATACCTTTGTAACCTTTTTTCCAACAGCAACCAAGCTTATGTCACCGCTCCTTCGTCTACAACAATAAAAAGATACCAACATCACATTACAAGTGATATAACGATCGTATTTCGAACAATAAACTTTATTCCATAACAAAATAGCAGTATATCCCATATTTCTTTAACCTCCCACAAGTTCAAAATAGTCGGAATAACATCCCAAACAAACAATAACTTCTTAATAGGTTCTTCAAACAACCCAATGATTCAACGAGCGGCATGCTCGGTTTACGATTAATAAAAGTATATCTTACACCCCTTTTATTTCTTAATGAATATTTCAATAACAACAACAAAAATATACTCAGGTTATTCCACCAATTTTCATCCCACAAAATAACTCAAAATAACCACCACATAGTCCACACGACAATAACAACCTCAACTACGAATTCCGGTATAACTTCCGTACTTCCTAATTTAGCAACTTAGCTATGATCTAAATTGACTCAAATTTATCTAGAGGAGGAGAATTCTTACCTTATATGTCATGAACTACTCTTCCTTCACCTTACTTCACTTCAAATAAATCCTGAATTCGATAACACGACAAACGGAACAACGAGATCGAAGCGGTGAACAAAACCCATAACATAATTGAATATCGTTGCTGCATGTATATAAGTGAATAATTTTCTTCTCATTAATGAGTTTTCTACTCATAGTTTGAATTTTATAAATAGGATACAATTGCTACTTCTTAGTTGTTATTAGAAAGGACAAAAAATGATCTTAATTAAAGCTCATTGGGGTCCACACCATAATTATCTTCAAATGCCTCCACCTAGTATAAACATGATTAGTTGTTGTCCATTTTTTTAACTACCATGTGGAAGTCACCAATTCTCACTTATCCATTTATTATACACTTAATCCCATTATATCCATATACTCCACATTTACCGAATTACACCCATAATTAATTCTTGATCTCAATTCACTTAAATGTCAACCATTTTTAACACATTTTATATACTCATTACCATGATCATGTAATTTAACACTAGTCCATATCCCCTTTTGGCGCACATAAAATATTATTTCCAACCATCATCGTCACACTTTTAAGTCTGAAATCATTTCGGGACGTTATCTTTTTATACAACGAGCTCTTGATTTGCATGTGTGAATATGACAAAAATTCCATACGGTCCGTATAACTTGTTCATTATTTTGAAGTTTGACGAAACATAATATGGGAAACTACGGGATGTCACACATTAGCTCGAAAAAGGTCTTACACACAAAATACACGTAATAAGTACAAAGTATTAACATTATAGATAAACACGATTGAAGTGTAGTAAATAAAAGGCAAATTTTAGCTAAAAACACTCGTGTCTGTAGCCTATCATCACATACTAGCCTCTACGAGACTAGTATATAAAGGGCTCATTTAATTGTAACTCATCAAACAAATCATTTAAGTCTTGAGCAATATAAATAGATTTCTTTAGCAAATCTCTTTTGTCTTTCTTATCTAGCATTCTCTTACCGATATTAAGTGTAGTAACCATGATTGGTATAGAAAGAATTGTGAACAAGTTATGCAAGATAGTGAGCTAGTTCCTAAGTTCCTCATGGCGCGCTTAGTCAAAGTCTAATGTCTTGACAGTGATATATCATAGCAAATGTTGTGACTATGGGTATGGCTAATGAGTGAGACATTAATGTTGCAAGTAACCAATTCATTGCCCAAGATGCTGCAGGGAAGAAGAATTATGACAAGAGTAGGAATGCCAACAAGACTAAGTAGGTGCTTCCTGAGGTTATGCCAAATGAAAGGCTTACGTCCCAAGAATCACGTTCTAATGAGGCAAGTGAGGATGATGTAGAGGTCCTTCTCGAGGATGTCTCACGGGGTAAAATATGAATTTCCAAGGTGAACTTGGGGATGGACGTTGTGGAGGTCTTTGGCCAATGCTTATAGAAGGCGAAAAACATTATTAACGTTCTTGAGGGACACACTTTTGAAAAATTTGAGAACATCCGAACTGACTTGGAGGGGAATAATCAAAATGAGTTTGAGCTAAATCAAATTGTTACTGCCTTGGAGTGCAAGGTCTTGGAGGCACTAAGCACTATTGATTCCATGAAGGCAAAAATAGAGGCACTGGAGGAGCATGTCAACACTAGCATATTTGAGGACTCCAACAATGTTATTGTGACAAGGGAGGCCATGATTGAGGTTCATAATCCACTGTTGTTCAAATATGTTCATGACACGCAAGAAGTCTACCTTCACAAGGTAGGGGTAAGATCTGCATACACACTACTATCCGCGACTCAACTTGTGGATCACACTAAGTTTGTTATTGTTGTTGATGCACAAGAAGTATAGAACTACCTTGGAACTTAGAGAACTACTTCAGGAATGACACAACGATGGACGATAAGGCCAAGATCAACACTATTTTGTTGTACCTATCATATACTGCCATACTATAATGGATAAGGAAGGTGTCCAAAGTTGAGAAATGTCACACCCCAATCTTGGGGGGGGGTGTCCAGCACCGGGCACCCTAAGGTTTGAGCGTACCAATCATGATACCTGCGATATACTCTATAACACATAGACTGACAAGACCTCTAATAATAGATTCTTTGAACAAGAATACAATTCCCTGCATGCATAAAAGGCCCAACCTATACATATATATACAACAAGACCGACGAGGCCGATATGAATATAACAAGTCTAATGAAGAGGCCAACAAGGCCATACACCAAACCATAATACATAACACGACTGTCTAAAAGCCTATAAAGAATATAATGAAAATATCTGGTCGGGATAGGGCCCAGCCATACCTAATTATGTACATATATGGACTCATCATGTTTATCATCTTACTAGATAGCTCCGGAAGAAAAGAGCGTGACTACATTCAATTAAGTCGAGTCACCTACTATGAGGGATCGCCTACACCTTTATCTGTACCTGCGAGAATGAAATGAAGTATCTGCAAAAAGGGATATCAGTATGAAAGATATACTGAATATGTAAGGCTGAAGCTATAAATATGCATAATGTTGTAAATGAAACATAAGTGAAACTGGCTCGAATGTACAATCGAAGGGTAAAGTTGTGGGAACACAACATGTACTCTGAGTGCCTCTGTGGGCCAGAATATGCATAATGAAATATAATCGAGTATATAATGCCATAGGCCTATGTGGGTAGTGCTATTAAGATCATATTTGTATAGATCGCATGAGTAGCGCCATAGGCCTCGGGGAGCAATATTATCAATCTCATATCTCGTATAGGTGTATATAATGCCATAGGCCTCGAGGGTAATATAGATATATAATGCATACATATGATGGTACTTAAGGATTTCCAAATGCTCTTTGAAGTCGTCGGAGTGACGTAAGGTCGTTGCACCTCCGATTCCCTTATGAGGGTTAACACATCACTTGTTACTCTTTCAATGACTCTACAGAACTATAAATCATGTTATAAGCTTAACTTTTAGGAGACAATAAAGAGTCAACTTGTATTGACATCAAAAGAGTACTTTCGAATGAGGATATGATCTCGACGATGGATAATAATACACAACAATATTTGATGGAATAATCACAAGCATCTCCTTAAGGACTTAGGAGTAGAGTTTTTATCGAGTTTCATTTCATAATAATCGCTTCGGTATTGATCATGCCAAAAAAGAAGGAAGTGAGCCTTGCATACCTTTATTTTCTTAGCTATTTAAGTTCCATTGGCCCTCGAAAGCTCTATGAACGATTATCTACATTACACGAATGGTTTTCATCAATATCGAATCCAAAACTTGAAGGAAAGCGTATTTGGTCATTTCATCGAACAACTTAAGCACGTAGAGTTCTTAGGCCTCTCTATAGTGGAAGTTTATGTAATTCAACATCACAACCTTTCAAACCACCATTTCTTTAATTCCACAATACATACAACTGATTGAATCATCAATTTTACCTCATATTTCAAATAAAACAGCCCAACAAGTCCTACAACCACGATTTCACAAGTTTACTAGTTTTGATTATGAAAATCCTTTCACAACTTGCTCGAAATACCAATTAATCATAGAACTAGGTAAAGGAGGATAAAACCTACATTTATACACCGTAGTCTCCTCAAAACATCAAGCTATATGACCTCCAAGGGTTTTCCAAAATGAATTTTAAGCGGAGAAGACGATTCATACGATACCTACAGGGTTTATCACGTTAATCTTGCATAATTGGCCTTTGGTTTGATATTGAGATGATATGGTATCTTAGAGAGGTTTTGGAGAGAGTATTAAGGCCTGGTATTGGAGGAAATGAGGTCTCAAATCGCAAAAATCCAATTTAAACCCAAAACAAAATTGCACCGCCTAAAAAGGATGGTCCTTTGACGGTCCGTCAATCTTGCCGTCAAAGTGGAACTTTTTCCGATTTCGTCGAAACGTATTTTGTTTGATCCGTTTAACTTTCATACACTCCAGAACTTCCATAAACAAGTTGTAAACATTCATTACCCTTCCGTAAAGTCATATCTCTTCCCAGGATATTAGTATCAATTGATGACACTATGGAATATGAAATTACGGGGTGTAACATCTTTTCCCCCTTAGAAACATTCATCCACGTATGTTGAAGATATTCTAACTTCTCAAGTTTTCCAAAAACATTGGTAGAGTTTCTCTTGTAAACATGACTATCCAAAACCTATTAAACAGCTCAAATATGCACCCAACACCACACAGGGCGAAATAATAACAAAACAACATCAAATTGGCCTCACACGGCCGCTTATACTTATAATAATCCGAGAGAGTTTAGTCATAACTTACCTTAACATTATCTTCCTAACATCCGAGCTGCACCTGATACATTTGTTTCAGAAATATCATCTAAATAAGGTACATGGTCCAACTTCGGTAAACTAAATAGGAATAGAGGGATTATATCGCGTGAATACTAACATGAAGTTGGAATTTGAAAAATCCGAGTATAACGATTCTTAGATTTCTTGACCATTCTGGAAGAGTTCTTTCAGACCAAGGACTATCTCAACCTGTCATTCAATCAGATTACACTATTAATAGCGAATCCATATTCTATTGAAAAACTTCACTTAGGCATCTTATCAACAACCTTAAGCACATATGGTTCATAGACCTCTTAACAAGGGATACTTAGGTAATTCGATCCCACAATTCTCTGAAATATTCTATCTTAGTTTCACCTCGCAAACACATAAATTTTCTAATCAATTCCAACTCATATCTCAAATAAACCAGCCCACAAGTCATATTACAATGATTTCATAAGTTTACGAGTTTCGATTACAAAACTCCTTTCACAACTTACTACAAATCATCAATTAATCACAAATACTTCACACACCAAAATCCCCCTAAAACAAGCTATTCCATCACCGAGGGTTTCCAAAATTGATTCTTTAAGGAGAAGATGATTCTTACGATAACCACGGGGATTATCACGTTAACCTTACGTGATTAGCCTTTTATTTGATATTGGGGTTTTATGGTATCATGGAGGGTTTGGGGAGAGCCTAAGGTCTGATCTTGGAGAGAAAAATGAGCCCCAATCATAATAACCCATTTTAAACCCGAATAAAATATTCCACCACCTCAAAAAGACGGTTAGATTGGCGGTTCATCAAACTTTGACGGTCTGTCAATCACACCGTCAATCTAGACCTAAGATCTCAAAAATTTATAGAATTTGACAGTTCATATTGAGCTCTTTGACGGTCCGTCAATCTTGTCATAAAAATTAGAAGGTTTTCTGATTTCGTAGAATCGTATTTTCTTTGATCCGTTTAACTTCCATACACTCCAGGACTTACATAAACAAGCTTTAAACATTTACCCTTCTGTAAGGTCGTACCTCTTCTCAAGAAATCGGTATCTATTAATGACACGACAAAATGCAAAACTACTAGCGTAACAAGTAGGCATGTTCTTCCCTGATGCTGATCTCTAGTGGGTCAATGTGACTGCTTTCAGGGTGCTGAATCATGGATGTAATAGTTGCAAGGGCATCAACAAATTTGTTCTAAGCTCTCGGCGTATGCCAAAGTTTGATCTTTTTAAATCTGTTGCACAATCTCTGTGCCAGGTTATGGCAAGATCTTCTCATTCTTGGTGGCCCATTCTCCTCAGACCGGGTGAATTAGCAAGTTTGAGTCTCCTATTACTAGGAGTTCTTGAATATCCATGTCGATGGCCATGTGAAGACCCCCCTACATATATATATATATATATAGAGAGAGAGAGAATGCATGTTTCATACTCCGCCATGTTGTTAGTACATTGGAAGTTGAGCATGGCTGCTATCGGGTAATGTTGATTCATTTCTAAGGCCGAAACTGCTCCATTTCCTGAGCCTTTATAGTTGACTACCCTGTCGAAGAACATTTTCCATCCTGAATAGGCTTCGATTGTTTCTTCATTGATTGCCATTACTTTCTCGTCTAGGAAATATGTCATTAATGGTGCGAACTCTTCGTTAACCCGACCAGACTTCGTTGACCAGGATTTGACTGCTTTCTAGACCATGTATTTGACATCAAACTCACTTAGGAGCATTTGTCATTTGTACAATTTTCTTATGGGTATGGGATGTTGAAAGATGTACCTCAAAGAATCCATCTTAGATATTAGGTGAGTAGTGTACACCAACATGTAATGTCTCATCTTTTGTGCTATCCATATTAGTGCACAATATGTCTTTTCCACCAGAGTATATCTTGACTCACAAGCGGTGAACTACTTGTTGAGGTAGCAGTTGCAAGTTCTTTTTTTCCCCGTTTCATCGTGTTGAGCCAACATGCATCCAAATGCATTATTTAACATCGACAAGTACAACAACAATGGGCTTACTAGCCTAGGAGAAACCAAAATTGGTGAATTGGAAAAGTATTTCTTGATGGCGTCGAAGGCTTTTTTCCACTCATCTGTCCATTTGGTGGGCTCATTCTTTTTAGTAGCTTGAAGATGGGCTCCACGGCCACCATGGATTGCACTATGAAGTGCTCAATATAGTTCAGCCTTCCTAAGAAGCTCATAACATCCTTCTTGGTTATAGGCAGTAGTAGCTCTTGTATGGCTTTGAGTTTTGTAGGATATAGCTCAATGCCACTGCTACTGACTATGCACCCCAACAATTTTCTGACAGGCACTCCAAACGCGCACTTAGCCGTATTCAGTTTCAGATTGAACTTGTGGAGTATGTCAAAGAATTTTCGTAAGTGTATGATGTGGTCGGAGCCTTCTCACGACTTGATTATGATGTCATCCACATAGACCTCGATTTCTTTATGCATCATGTTGTGGAAGATGGCGATCATTTCTCTTATGTAAGTGCGCCGGCGTTCTTGAGACCAAACGACATTACACGATAGTGGTATTGTATACTCCCTATGGAGTAATGAATGCCATTTTGAGCATCTTCTTTGCTCATCAAAATCTGATGGTAACCGGCAAAGCAATCCACAAATGACTGTAATTCATAAATTGTACAATTATCGATGAGTATGTAGATATTTGGATGTGGAAAGTTATCCTTAGGACTAGCTTGGTTGACATCATGATAGTCCACACAGATTGTAATTTTCCCATCTTTCTTTGGCACTAGCACAATGTTGTCCAACCATATGGGATACAGAGTTACTTCCACGACTCCTGACTTTATCTGTTTCTCGACTTCATAATTGATTCTTATGCTGAGATTAGGCTTGAACTGTTGAATTTTTTGTTTAACTGGGGTGAATCCCTCATTGATATGTAGCTTATGAGCTACAATATCTGTATTTAATCCAGGCATATCCGTTTATGACCACGCGAATATGTTGTCGTATTCTCTCAATAGATTTATTAGTTTTTTTTAGCGTCTAAATTGCACATATCCTGGTTTCCTCATCTTTGAGGTTAATCGCTTCGGTCTTATCTAAATTTGGCATCTTCCTACTCTCATATTGAGCTTCCTTGTCCATGAAGTCTTTAGGTAACGTTGCCTCTTCATTATATTCCTCGTATTCTTTATCGTTTGTATCACTCGACTTGCTCGTCTCACGATATATCATGACATTATGAGTTATTTTAATGTTATTACTTAAAAATAAGGCAGAGCATCGTTCGTATATAAAAACATGTTATATATATATAAATAAATAAAGACTGTTTTTGCATAAACTGAGGATTTTCATTGATTTTGACAAAAGTACAAACTTTTGTCTGACTCAGATCAATCATTGAGTCAGTTCTGGTTTTTGAACAATACGTGGATACGTGAAGACATAAAGGGTGAAGGTTCAGGCCTCAATATGATTTTCACCGATTTTAGAAAAACATATTTAAAATTATCTCTCTATCGAGGAGCGAAGAGTAGGGTAGAGGTCCAATTGGACATGTACTCATCTGGATCAGCGTTATGGATTTTTGGTTCTTCAAAGCATTCCTCTAGTATAGTTGCACACTCTTCCTCTTGGAATAACATCCCAAACCTATTTCTGGATCCCCGCCGTTGTGCATGGGCATGTGGATCGAAAATGACTGGTACAAACCCGGGAAAGGCTTTCTCATAACTGGAGGACCTCTCTTTTTCTCTTCAACATCATAAGCTTCTACGGAGCTTGGTATGTACCCAAGGCTGATGAGATACTCATTTCTTTAAATTGACACGGCTCTCGAATGCCTTTGAGCTCTTATCCTAGGCCTTTCTTTGGGCTCAAATCTGTTTTGTAGCATAGTTATAGTAACCATCTTGTAGGCCAATTACATTGAGATATCTTCATTATCCCCTCGGTGGGCGGATCCCATGAGTTCCATTACATAGAAGTTTGTATCAATTGGGACCGCTTCTATTAAAGGCACGAGTTGTCGGAATAGTTGTGAATACTTCCTGCTCTATAGATTACGATCTCGTGGTCTTCCCAGAAGAACTTCATTGATTTATGGAAAGATGATGGCACATCTCCAGCCATATGTATCTATGATCTCCCTAGTAGGAGATTGTAGTTGGCATTGATGTCTATGAACTGAAATTCTGTGGTAAGTTTGGCTGGCCTCATTTGTATATTGAGGTCCACTTTACCCCCAGGGTCACGTTGTGCCCCATCAAAATCTCTCACATTGGTACGACTCTGGCGTATCTTTCCAACGTCATAGCCTAATTGCTTTAATGTTGGCACGGGGCATATATTGAGTCCAACCCCATTATTGACAAGTACTCGAGAGATAATCTTGCCTCGGCACTTGATGGTGATGTAGAGGGATTTGTTATAAGTCGTTCCTTCTCGAGGCAATTCATCAGTAGTGAATGAAATCTGATGTGCCCTGATAATGTGGCTGGCCCACTATGTCAGCCAATTTTTCACTACTGGTCTCTGTTGGGACGTGGAATTTGTCTAGTGCCTTCATTAGGGCCGAATGATGTTGTGTGGAGCTCAAGAGTAATGACATCACCGAGATCCTAACCGATGTTTTCTGTAGGTGTTAAACAATAGAGTAATCTTTCAGCTGCATCCTGTGCCAAAAGTCCTCAGCTTCCCCATCAGTGATGGGCCTTCTTGAATTGTTTTATCTTCAGGGCACTTCTTTCGCCAATTCTTTGAGAGAATAGCATCTCCCTGATCTTGTCATACCTTGAGCCATGGCCGTAAGTTCCTTTCTAGGAGCTGGGATGAATACTTGCGGTACTTGAATCACAAATGACTTCTTTGGATCCAAGATCAATACCTTGAAATTAGGATGCTCTTGTATTGTGTGACAGACGACTAGGCGCCCTAGGTTTTCAATACCTTCTTTGGCCAACGGTTGGCATACCGCCCAATCTTCTTCTCTTTCTATCATTTGGATGTGATTGGCACCATGATTTGGAAGGGGATTTGTATTCACATTCGGCGTTGCAGCCTCTAAAATGAGTTGTCGCTTGTCAATCAAATCTTGCAACCTATGTTTCAAATTGATGCAATTCTCTGTTGAATGCACATTCCCCTAGAATGGTAAGTGCAAGTTTGGTTGGGTCAGTAAAAATAACTCTCTGCGTTAGTAAGATTTAGCAGCACGACTTTGATGATACTGGCGACCCTTAATTTGGTGAATAGATTGGTTCGTATTTCTAGAAGCGGCGTGAATATCCAAGGAGGCATTTTTTCAAAATTCGAATGTGGCAAGTTGTATGCGGCCAGAAGTGGTTGATGACGGTGATTTTACTGGTTTTAAGATGCTTGATATGTGGGCGCGGGAATATGGTAATTTGGAGATGAAGCTTGGTAAGTGGGTATAGGTGTTTGGTGGTTGTGGAGCTTGGTAGTTCAATTGTGCATAATATACTGGTACAGGGCTGTAGGGCGATGGTATGTAGTTTCTCGGAAGAGGAGATTGGTATGTGTTAAAGGATGATTGTGATCCTTCACTTCTATGACTCATCGGACTTGGGGTGTGAGAGACGTTTGTCGTGTCTTCTTTCTTCTTCTTGGCAGCTCCAACGGAGCTTGATGCGCCAACTTTGTTGACGATTCTAGTGATTTTTCCTATTTTGGGACTATCTTCTATAGTCTCTCCCATTCTGACTAAGTCAGCGAACGGCCTCTGGTCATAGCCAATATTTTGTCGTAGTAGTTTATTTCATAAGATCGAATGAAAGCTGAAACCAATTCTTCCTCGCTCATAGGAGGTTGTACCCAGGCGAATTCGGCCATTCACCTTCTAGCATACTTGCGGTAGGTTTCAGTTATTTTTGCCAGATTTTCTCCAAATAGTAGCGGTCAGGCATGTTTCCACATTGTAGCAGAATCTATCCATGAATGCTTTCACTATTTCTTCCCATGAGTCCCAAGGGTTGATATCTTGCGCTGTGAACCATTCTGCCGCTTCACATGTGAGACTTCGGTTGAAGAGCCTCATCAATAATGTCTCATTTCCTTTGGCACCGACCAGTTGGTTGCAGTATGGTCTTACAATGAGCTTTGGGGTTTCCCGTGCCGTTGAAAGGTTCAAATTTGGGAACTTTGAAGCCCTCTAGCAAATCCAAGTCAGGATGCATGCATAGGTCGTTGTATTGCAATCTCGTCGATTTGCAGGATCCCTTGTGAGCTTTCTCGAACAAATCCATTATTTTCTATTCCATTTCTCTATCTCTTCGGTCCTGCTCGAACCTCCACACATTTTTCCATCTCCTCATAGTAATCCAATTCTAACGAGAAGTCAATAGGAGCGATTGGGTTTTGGAAGGATACGATAGGGTGTGTGGGGTAACTTTTGGGAGTGCTCGCGGCTTTAGAAGTAGTATGGGTAGTAGTATTTTTGTGGATACTAGGATTAGCATAAGTGGTGACATCTGAAAGGTGGGCGCAGATTAAGAAGTCCCAATAATATGGTGGTATTTAGTGGAGGTGGTGTTTGATAAGAGGCCCTAGTGTGGGCATTTGGGTAGTGTTCAGGTACGGGTGAATTCAGAGATAGAAAAAGTGGTGGAGGTCATCTTGCCTCAACAACAAATGTTTCTCTAGCACTTGATTGCTTCATTTCTCGCAACTTTGTCCCTAAAGGTCGGCGACTTTCTTAAATAGCATAGTGATCACGTCCTCGGAGTGCGAGGTATTCGGAGGTCTTGAGGCACAACATCATGAATCATAGCGAGTCTTGTTGCGAGTATCCTCGAGAGTACTAGTCATGTTTTCCTGTTCTTCTTGGTTTAAGGATGCTGCCGCAACTTTAGATCTAGTGAAGTATGCCAGTGTTTCGCAACATATCAACCCTTCTTTATAAGAAAAAAAACAATTCAAAAGAAAATGACGTTAGTACGTTAGTCGGAAACCATAATGCAAGAGACCACACATAAGTTGCACACAATGCATATAGACTCATGTATTCGATCAAAATTGATTGATTTTTCCGTTCCGGGGGTATTTTGGTCATTTTAGCTAGTTTTTAGGGTTTCAATTTGAAGGTTTGTGGTTGATTTACCACCACGTCATCGTCGAACCAGAAACTATCCTATAAATAGAGGGTTATAATTTATATAATATAGGGGTTGAGTCTTATTTAGACTGCCTACGTATCATTCCTCGGGAAATTAGGCCCTTTCGTAGTTCGGGTTACATAGAAATTATATCATAATTCCTTCTACTCGAATCTTAATTTTACCTTGACTGGGACATGGTTTCATTTACGAAAAGTGGGAGGGGGATACCCTTAATTGAAAGCTAGAAATGGGACGTCTAAATTACCTAAAAGATGACTTCTCCCTGAAGCCATGGCGGGTCGTTGTCCTTACGACCACACATTTTCTGGTAGCTTTTCCAAAAGCGGCCTTGTATCACATGCCATATCTGACCGGTGTTAACCAAATGCTTTAGCTCGAACTTGAAAGCTTCATATTTTTCAATGTCGTGTATGGGAGCCCCTGAATAGTACAAGCATATCTTCGTCCTCGAAGTGTTTGTGAAGAGTTTGTAGGTGGTCTTGAGGGGTTGACCCTTGTCGGTGCATCACAAAAGTGAGAAGATGTCGGCATACGAAACTTCAAAGGCAATGAAGTCGTAGCGCCAGAGTCGTGTGTCCATGGTGATTCATTCACCAAGCATAATGAAGTCATAGACTAGTAGAGAGTGAGGTCCCCACAGGTTGCAGATAACTTTCTCATTAATCAGTCTGACGGCTCTTTTCTTGAAGGCCACACATTCATCAATGTCGTGGTCAGGTTGGCTTCTGTGGTATAGGAATCTCTTGTGAGAAAAAAAAGGTGCGTAAGTTGGGAGGACTTGGGAGCTAGTGTGTGCTAGTGCGGCATCTTTAATCATATCATAGACCTTGATGTTTCACACTTCTCTTGCTGCGACTCTGAAGTAGGATCCATGGACTTTGAGGGCAATCACCCACCAAATTGGATATGACCTACGGGAAGGCCCTTGTGGAGTCTCGTAATGATTAGCAACTTCGTTGATGATTGGGGTAACTCCTTCATGTTCCCCGCTTGTTTCCCCGTCTAGTATCGGGTCATCCTCAGGTAGGTGGGTCAGAGGGACATAGTCGTCCACCATTGTCTTAACCTTTTCAAGGAGGTTGTGGTATTAGGATTTTCCCTCGGGAGATTTCTCGAACATGACTTTTCCACAAATTCCAAAATCTCGTCTACCTCTTTCATCTTATTATTCTCTAAGTCGGTTTTGTAGTAAACATTCTTCAATTTGGCTCTTGCCAACTCAATCTTTGCATCTATTCTGTGGATCTTGGCCCGAAGCGACTCCTCGGTCTCTTCATCATTGGTCAAGTCGATGACCGTGATGTGGCACTCTAGTTGTCTGGATTATTGATAGCAAATCAACCTTTAAAAGAAGGTTAATTTAGTCAACTTTTGGTATTTCTTTTTGTTTTTCTTTTTGGTTGGTGTCCGGAATGTGGGACCAATCAAGAATTCAAGACGGAACACATGAAAACACATAAGCGCTTTATATCACGAAACATATAAACGATTATAATATTTGCGTTCCTATACCTCATTTCTCCAAGGCTTTCTAATTGTTTGAAACATAAATATGTCAAATATTAACCAAACCATTGCACCCATAATCGTTTCATTAATAATAATATCTTCCCCGATTGGGATTACAAAGCATAAATAAAAAATAAAATCAAAAAAAGTTTCCTCCGGTGGCTGATGATGAAGCTCTGCAGTTCGAGCTTTAATCCTTGGAATGGCAGCCTGGATCCGGAGATAAGTAGACATCAGAAGTGAACCAACCCATCAACTTCTCTCTGTAGGGGTCACCGGTGTGACATAATCCATAACCTCCTTTATACGAGCGTCTAAATCCTTAAGACACTCATGAGTGAAGTCGACCTCTTCGGTCAAGCTGGTTATGACAGTCTGATCATGCTATATGTTCTTTTGGTATCGGCCATCTTGATCATCCGCTTGTCTCTGAATGTGGTGGGCTTTGATTTTGCCCTTTGAATCACGATCTTGTTTGGACTTGTAGAGGTTGGGCCTCGGTGTGAGGGTACCTTGCAAATATGTTCTCAACCAATCTATATAATTTTCATCATGACCCGGGCTAAGAGGATTGTTGGCTAGGGTTTCTGAGCCCCACTTGATTTGACCATTCTACTCTTAGACGATTTCGGCAACCCCTCTGATCTTGTCGCCATCGTAGTCAACCATGTATTCCCCCATATTCCCTATTGGGGGGATCACCTGTTCTCTCCCGAACTGTCTTACCTTAGAAGTACCTGAGTAGGTTTCGGCATCGACCTAAAGCTTGGTAAATGTCAAACAGAATGATCGGGACTAGGTCATAGTATTTGGTTTCCCCGTTAGTGGTAATACCATGAAAGATAGCATAGGTGACAAAGATGACCCATTGTATCTATGGTTTAGAAATGGTCTTTGGGAAACACCATAGTTCCTAGAAGGCATATGGCAAGGGCTAGAGGTCGGGTAGCTTCCCGAGCACAAAAGAGTGAAACTCGTTTGTTTCTAATCAACTTATATACATGATACACTCTAGCGTGTACCCGGATACATATAGGTCTCAATGTATCTATCCAGCCGTAGGAGGCTCAATGTGTATCTATCCAACATATAGGCTCTTTCTATATCAACCCGACCATAGGAGGCTCGGCGTGTATATACCCGACCATAGGAGGCTCGGTATGTATCTACCCGTCCGTATAGGCTTGGTGTCATCTCAATAACAACCCAACAATTATCAACATTAGACATATAAAGCTATCAACAACTCTACTGCAAAATAATAAGATCTACATACTGAAAGTATTCCCGACAAGTGACATATAGGATAATAGAGCAATCGAACTCTAAAGAAATGAAATCGAAACTCTTTCTCCGAACATAACTCATTTCATGATTACTTTCGATAAGGAACCATGCCAAGTATGAAAAGTAGAACCTTAACATACCTTTGTAACCTTTTGTCCAACATCAACCAAGCTTATGTCACCGCTCCTTAGTCTACAACAATAAAAAGATACCAACATCACATTACAAGTGATATAACGATCGTATTTCGAACAATAAGCTTTATTCCATAACAAAATGGGCAGTATATCCCATATTTCTTTAACCTCCCACAAGTTCAAAATAGTCGGAATAACATCCCAAACAAACAATAACTTCTTAATAGGTTCTTCAAACAACCCAATGATTCAACGAGCGGCATGCTCGGTTTACGATTAATAAAAGTATATCTTACACCCCTTTTATTTCTTAATGAATATTTCAATAACAACAACAAAAATATACTCAGGTTATTCCACCAATTTTCATCCCACAAAATAACTCAAAATAACCACCACATAGTCCACACGACAATAACAACCTCAACTACGAATTACGGTATAACTTCCGTACTTCCTAATTTAGCAACTTAGCTATGATCTAAATTGACTCAAATTTATCTAGAGGAGGAGAATTCTTACCTTATATGTCATGAACTACTCTTCCTTCACCTTACTTCACTTCAAATAAATCCTGAATTCGATAACACGACAAACGGAACAACGAGATCGAAGCGGTGAACAAAACCCATAACATAATTGAATATCGTTGCTTTGCATGTATATAAGTGAATAATTTTCTTCTCATTAATGAGTTTGCTACTCATAGTTTGAATTTTATAAATAGGATACAATTGCTACTTCTTAGTTGTTATTAGAAAGGACAAAAAATGATCTCAATTAAAGCTCATTGGGGTCCACACCATAATTATCTTCAAATGCCTCCACCTAGTATAAACATGATTAGTTGTTGTCCATTTTTTTAACTACCATGTGGAAGTCACCAATTCTCACTTATCCATTTATTATACACTTAATCCCATTATATCCATATACTCCACATTTACCGAATTACACCCATAATTAATTACGGATCTCAATTCACTTAAATGTCAACCATTTTTAACACATTTTATATACTCATTACCATGATCATGTAATATAACACTAGTCCATATCCCCTTTTGGCGCACATAAAATATTATTTCCATCCATCATCGTCACACTTTTAAGTCCGAAATCATTTCGGGACGTTATCTTTTTATACAACGAGCTCTTGATTTGCATGTGTGAATATGAAAAAAATTCCATACGGTCCGTATAACTTGTTCATTATTTTGAAGTTTGACGAAACATAATATGGGAAACTACGGGATGTAACACATTAGCTCGAAAAAGGTCTTACACACAAAATACACGTAATAAGTACAAAGTATTAACATTATAGATAAACACGATTGAAGTGTAGTAAATAAAAGGCAAATTTTAGCTAAAAACACTCGTGTCTGTAGCCTATCATCACATACTAGCCTCTACGAGACTAGTATATAAAGGGCTCATTTAATTGTAACTCATCAAACAAATCATTTAAGTCTTGAGCAATATAAATAGATTTCTTTAGCAAATCTCTTTTGTCTTTCTTATCTAGCATTCTCTTACTGATATTAAGTGTAGTAACCATGATTGGTATAGAAAGAATTGTGAACAAGTTATGCAAGATAGTGAGCTAGTTCCTAAGTTCCTCATGGCGCGCTTAGTCAAAGTCTAATGTCTTGACAGTGATATATCATAGCAAATGTTGTGACTATGGGTATGGCTAATGAGTGAGACATTAATGTTGCAAGTAACCAATTCATTGCCCAAGATGCTTTGCAGGGGAAGAAGAATTATGACAAGAGTAGGAATGCCAACAAGACTAAGTAGGTGCTTCCTGAGGTTATGCCAAATGAAAGGCTTACGTCCCAAGAATCACGTTCTAATGAGGCAAGTGAGGATGATGTAGAGGTCCTTCTCGAGGATGTCTCACGGGGTAAAATATGAATTTTCAAGGTGAACTTGGGGATGGAAGTTGTGGAGGTCTTTGGCCAATGCTTATAGAAGGCGAAAAACATTATTAACGTTCTTGAGGGACACACTCTTGAAAAATTTGAGAACATCCGAACTGACTTGGAGGGGAATAATCAAAATGAGTTTGAGCTAAATCAAATTGTTACTGCCTTGGAGTGCAAGGTCTTGGAGGCACTAAGCACTATTGATTCCATGAAGGCAAAAATAGAGGCACTTTGGAGGAGCATGTCAACACTAGCATATTTGAGGACTCCAACAATGTTATTGTGACAAGGGAGGCCATGATTGAGGTTCATAATCCACTGTTGTTCAAATATGTTCATGACACGCAAGAAGTCTACCTTCACAAGGTAGGGGTAAGATCTGCATACACACTACTATCCGCAGACTCAACTTGTGGATCACACTAAGTTTGTTATTGTTGTTGATGCACAAGAAGTATAGAACTACCTTGGAACTTAGAGAACTACTTCAGGAATGACACAACGATGGACGATAAGGCCAAGATCAACACTATTTTGTTGTACCTATCATATACTGCCATACTATAATGGATAAGGAAGGTGTCCAAAGTTGAGAAATGTCACACCCCAATCTTGGGGGGGGGGGGTGTCCAGCACCGGGCACCCTAAGGTTTGAGCGTACCAATCATGATACCTGCGATATACTCTATAACACATAGACTGACAAGACCTCTAATAATAGATTCTTTGAACAAGAATACAATTCCCTGCATGCATAAAAGGCCCAACCTATACATATATATACAACAAGACCGACGAGGCCGATATGAACATAACAAGTCTAATGAAGAGGCCAACAAGGCCATACACCAAACCATAATACATAACACGACTGTCTAAAAGCCTATAAAGAGTATAATGAAAATATCTGGTCGGGATAGGGCCCAGCCATACCTAATTATGTACATATATGGACTCATCATGTTTATCATCTTACTAGATAGCTCCGGAAGCAAAGAGCGTGACTACATTCAATTAAGTCGAGTCACCTACTATGAGGGATCGCCTACACCTTTATCTGTACCTGCGAGAATGAAATGAAGTATCTGCAAAAAGGGATATCAGTATGAAAGATGTACTGAATATGTAAGGCTGAAGCTATAAATATGCATAATGTTGTAAATGAAACATAAGCTGAAACCAGTAATCGAATGTACAACTGAAGGGTAAAGTTGTGGGAACACAACATGTACTCTGAGTGCCTCTGTGGGCCAGAATATGCATAATGAAATATAATCGAGTATATAATGCCATAGGCCTATGTGGGTAGTGCTATTAAGATCATATTTGTATAGATCGCATGAGTAGCGCCATAGGCCTCGGGGAGCAATATTATCAATCTCATATCTGTATAGGTGTATATAATGCCATAGGCCTCTGAGGGTAATATAGATATATAATGCATACATATGATGGTACTTAAGGATTTCCAAATGCTCTTTGAAGTCGTCGGAGTGACGTAAGGTCGTTGCACCTCTGATTCCCTTATGAGGGTTAACACATCACTTGTTACTCTTTCAATGACTCTACAGGAACTATAAATCATGTTATAAGCTTAACTTTTAGGAGACAATAAAGAGTCAACTTGTATTGACATCAAAAGAGTACTTTCGAATGAGGATATGATCTCGACGATGGATAATAATACACAACAATATTTGATGGAATAATCACAAGCATCTCCTTAAGGACTTAGGAGTAGAGTTTTTATCGAGTTTCATTTCATAATAATCGCTTCAAACTTCGATATTGATCATGCCAAAAAAGAAGGAAGTGAGCCTTGCATACCTTTATTTTCTTAGCTATTTAAGTTCCATTGGCCCTCGAAAGCTCTATGAACGATTATCTACATTACACGAATGGTTTTCATCAATATCGAATCCAAAACTTGAAGGAAAGCGTATTTGGTCATTTCATCGAACAACTTAAGCACGTAGAGTTCTTAGGCCTCTCTATAGTGGAAGTTTATGTAATTCAACATCACAACCTTTCAAACCACCATTTCTTTAATTCCACAATACATACAACTGATTGAATCATCAATTTTACCTCATATTTCAAATAAAACAGCCCAACAAGTCATACAACCACGATTTCACAAGTTTACTAGTTTTGATTATGAAAATCCTTTCACAACTTGCTCTGAAATACCAATTAATCATAGAACTAGGTAAAGGAGGATAAAACCTACATTTATACACCGTAGTCTCCTCAAAACATCAAGCTATATGACCTCCAAGGGTTTTCCAAAATGAATTTTAAGCGGAGAAGACGATTCATACGATACCTACGGGGTTTATCACGTTAATCTTGCATAATTGGCCTTTGATTTGATATTGAGATGATATGGTATCTTAGAGAGGTTTTGGAGAGAGTATTAAGGCCTGGTATTGGAGGAAATGAGGTCTCAAATCGCAAAAATCCAATTTAAACCCAAAACAAAATTGCACCGCCTAAAAAGGATGGTCCTTTGACGGTCCGTCAATCTTGCCGTCAAATTGGAACTTTTTCCGATTTCGTCGAAACGTATTTTGTTTGATCCGTTTAACTTTCATACACTCCAGAACTTCCATAAACAAGTTGTAAACATTCATTACCCTTCCGTAAAGTCATATCTCTTCCCAGGATATTAGTATCAATTGATGACACTATGGAATATGAAATTACGGGGTGTAACATCTTTTCCCCCTTAGAAACATTCATCCACGTATGTTGAAGATATTCTAACTTCTCAAGTTTTCCAAAAACATTTTTAGAGTTTCTCTTGTAAACATGACTATCCAAAACCTATTAAACAGCTCAAATATGCACCCAACACCACACAGGGCGAAATAATAACAAAACAACATCAAATTGGCCTCACACGGCCGCTTATACTTATAATAATCCGAGAGAGTTTAGTCATAACTTACCTTAACATTATCTTCCTAACATCCGAGCTGCACCTGATACATTTGTTTCAGAAATATCATCTAAATAAGGTACATGGTCCAACTTCGGTAAACTAAATAGGAATAGAGGGATTATATCGCGTGAATACTAACATGAAGTTGGAATTTGAAAAATCCGAGTATAACGATTCTTAGATTTCTTGACCATTCTGGAAGAATTCTTTCAGACCAAGGACTATCTCAACCTGTCATTCAATCAGATTACACTATTAATAGCGAATCCATATTCTATTGAAAAACTTCACTTAGGCATCTAATCAACAACCTTAAGCACATATGGTTCATAGACCTCTTAACAAGGGATACTTAGGTAATTCGATCCCACAATTCTCTAAAATATTCTATCTTAGTTTCACCTCGCAAACACATAAATTTTCTAATCAATTCCAACTCATATCTCAAATAAACCAGCCCACAAGTCATATTACAATGATTTCATAGGTTTACGAGTTTCGATTACAAAACTCCTTTCACAACTTACTCCAAATCATCAATTAATCACAAATACTTCACACACCAAAATCCCCCTAAAACAAGCTATTCCATCACCGAGGGTTTCCAAAATTGATTCTTTAAGGAGAAGATGATTCTTACGATAACCACGGGGATTACCACGTTAACCTTACGTGATTAGCCTTTTATTTGATATTGGGGTTTTATGGTATCATGGAGGGTTTGGGGAGAGCCTAAGGTCTGATCTTGGAGAGAAAAATGAGCCCCAATCATAATAACCCATTTTAAACCCGAATAAAATATTCCACCACCTCAAAAAGACGGTTAGATTGGCGGTCCATCAAACTTTGACGGTCTGTCAATCACACCGTCAATCTAGACCTAAGATCTCAAAAATTTATAGAATTTGACAGTTCATATTGAGCTCTTTGACGGTCCGTCAATCTTGCCATAAAAATTAGAAGGTTTTCTGATTTCGTAGAATCGTATTTTCTTTGATCCGTTTAACTTCCATACACTCCAGGACTTACATAAACAAGCTTTAAACATTTACCCTTCTGTAAGGTCGTACCTCTTCTCAAGAAATCGGTATCTATTAATGACACGACAAAATGCAAAACTACTAGCGTAACAAGTAGGCATGTTCTTCCCTGATGCTTTGATCTCTAGTGGGTCAATGTGACTGCTTTCAGGGTGCTGAATCATGGATGTAATAGTTGCAAGGGCATCAACAAATTTGTTCTAAGCTCTCGGCGTATGCCAAAGTTTGATCTTTTAAATCTGTTGCACAATCTCTGTGCCAGGTTATGGCAAGATCTTCTCATTCTTGGTGGCCCATTCTCCTCAGACCGGGTGAATTAGCAAGTTTGAGTCTCCTATTACTAGGAGTTCTTGAATATCCATGTCGATGGCCATGTGAAGACCCCCCTACATATATATATATATATATAGAGAGAGAGAGAGAGAATGCATGTTTCATACTCCGCCATATTGTTAGTACATTGGAAGTTGAGCATGGCTGCTATCGGGTAATGTTGATTCATTTCTAAGGCCGAAACTGCTCCATTTCCTGAGCCTTTATAGTTGACTACACTGTCGAAAACATTTTCCATCCTGAATAGGCTTCGATTGTTTCTTCTTTGATTGCCATTACTTTCTCGTCTAGGAAATATGTCATTAATGGTGCGAACTCTTCGTTAACCATACCAGACTTCGTTGACCAGGATTTGACTGCTTTCTAGACCATGTATTTGACGTCAAACTCACTTAGGAGCATTTGTCATTTGTACAATTTTCTTATGGGTATGGGATGTTGAAAGATGTACCTCAAAGAATCCATCTTAGATATTAGGTGAGTAGTGTACACCAACATGTAATGTCTCATCTTTTGTGCTATCCATATTAGTGCACAATATGTCTTTTCCACCAGAGTATATCTTGACTCACAAGCGGTGAACTACTTGTTGAGGTAGCAGATTGCAAGTTCTTTTTTTCCTGTTTCATCGTGTTGAGCCAACATGCATCCAAATGCATTATTTAACATCGACAAGTACAACAACAATGGGCTTACTAGCCTAGGAGAAACCAAAATTGGTGAATTGGAAAAGTATTTCTTGATGGCGTCGAAGGCTTTTTTCCACTCATCTGTCCATTTGGTGGGCTCATTCTTTTTAGTAGCTTGAAGATGGGCTCCACGGCCACCATGGATTGCACTATGAAGTGCTCAATATAGTTCAGCCTTCCTAAGAAGCTCATGACATCCTTCTTGGTTATAGGCAGTAGTAGCTCTTGTATGGCTTTGAGTTTTGTAGGATATAGCTCAATGCCACTGCTACTGACTATGCACCCCAACAATTTTCTGACAGGCACTCCAAACGCGCACTTAGCCGTATTCAGTTTCAGATTGAACTTGTGGAGTATGTCAAAGAATTTTCGCAAGTGTATGATGTGGTCGGAGCCTTCTCACGACTTGATTATGATGTCATCCACATAGACCTCGATTTCTTTATGCATCATGTTGTGGAAGATGGCGATCATTTCTCTTATGTAAGTGCGCCGGCGTTCTTGAGACCAAACGACATTACACGATAGTGGTATTGTATACTCCCTATGGAGTAATGAATGCCATTTTGAGCATCTTCTTTGCTCATCAAATTCGATGGTAACCGGCAAAGCAATCCACAAATGATTTGTAATTCATAAATTGTACAATTATCGATGAGTATGTAGATATTTGGACGTGGAAAGTTATCCTTAGGACTAGCTTGGTTGACATCATGATAGTCCACACAGATTGTAATTTTCCCATCTTTCTTTGGCACTAGCACAATGTTGTCCAACCATATGGGATACGAGTTACTTCCACAACTCCCGACTTTATCTCGTTTCTCGACTTCATCATTGATTCTTATCTTTGAGATTAGGCTTGAACTGTTGAATTTTTTGTTTAACTGGGGTGAATCCCTCATTGATATGTAGCTTATGAGCTACAATATCTGTACTTAATCCAGGCATATCCGCTTATGACCACGCGAATATGTTGTCGTATTCTCTCAATAGATTTATTAGTTTTTTTTAGCGTCTAAATGCGCACATATCCTGGTTTCCTCATCTTTGAGGTTAATCGCTTCGGTCTTATCTAAATTAGGCATCTTCCTACTCTCATATTGAGCTTCCTTGTCCATGAAGTCTTTAGGTAACGTTGCCTCTTCATTATATTCCTCGTATTCTTTATCGTTTGTATCACTCGACTTGCTCGTCTCACGATATATCATGACATTATGAGTTATTTTAATGTTATTACTTAAAAATAAGGCAGAGCATCGTTCGTATATAAAAAAATGTTATATATATATAAATAAATAAAGACTTTGTTTTTGCATAAACGAGGATTTTCATTGATTTTGACAAAAGTACAAACTTTTGTCCGACTCGAATCAATCATTGAGTCGGTTCGGTTTTTGAACAATACGTGGATACGTGAAGACATAAAGGGTGAAGGTTCGGGCCTCAATATGATTTTCACCGATTTTAGAAAAACATATTTAAAATTATCTCTCTACGAGGAGCGAAGAGTAGGGTAGAGGTCCAATTGGACATGTACTCATCTGGATCGGCGTTATGGATTTTTGGTTCTTCAAAGCATTCCTCTAGTATAGTTGCACACTCTTCCTCTTGGAATAACATCCCAAACCTATTTCTCGGATCCCCGCCGTTGTGCATGGGCATGTGGATCGAAAATGACCGGTACAAACCCGGAAAGGCTTTCTCATAACTGGAGGACCTCTCTTTTTCTCTTCAACATCATAAGCTTCTACGGAGCTTGGTATGTACCAAGGCTGATGAGATACTCATTTCTTTAAATTGACACTTTGGCTCTCGAATGCCTTTGAGCTCTTATCCTAGGCCTTTCTTTGGGCTCAAATCGTTTTGTAGCATAGTTATAGTAACCATCTTGTAGGCCAATTACATTGAGATATCTTCATTATCCCCTCGGTGGGCGGATCCCATGAGTTCCATTACATAGAAGTTTGTATCAATTGGGACTGCTTCTATTAAAGGCACGAGTTGTCGGAATAGTTGTGAATACTTCTGCTCTATAGATTACGATCTCGTGGTCTTCCCGAGAAGAACTTCATTGATTTATGGAAAGATGATGGCACATCTCCAGCCATATGTATCTATGATCTCCCTAGTAGGAGATTGTAGTTGGCATTGATGTCTATGAACTGAAATTCTGTGGTAAGTTTGGCTGGCCTCATTTGTATATTGAGGTCCACTTTACCCCCAGGGTCACGTTGTGCCCCATCAAAATCTCTCACATTGGTACGACTCTGGCGTATCTTTCCAACGTCATAGCCTAATTGCTTTAATGTTGGCACGGGGCATATATTGAGTCCAACCCCATTATTGACAAGTACTCGAGAGATAATCTTGCCTCGGCACTTGATGGTGATGTAGAGGGATTTGTTATAAGTCGTTCCTTCTCGAGGCAATTCATCAGTAGTGAATGAAATCGATGTGCCCGATGATAATGTGGTGCGGCCCACTATGTCGACCAATTTTTCACTACTTTTGGTCTCTGTTGGGACGTGGAATTTGTCTAGTGCCTTCATTAGGGCCGAATGATGTTGTGTGGAGCTCAAGAGTAATGACATCACCGAGATCCTAACCGATGTTTTCTGTAGGTGTTAAACAATAGAGTAATCTTTCAGTGCATCCTGCCAAAAGTCCTCGGCTTCCCCATCGGTGATGGGCCTTCTTGAATTGTTTTATCTTCGGGGCACTTCTTTCGCCAATTCTTTGAGAGAATAGCATCTCCCCGATCTTGTCATACCTTGAGCCATGGCCGTAAGTTCCTTTCTAGGAGTGGGATGAATACTTGCGGTACTTGAATCACAAATGACTTCTTTGGATCCAAGATCAATACCTTGAAATTAGGATGCTCTTGTATTGTGTGACAGACGACTAGGCGCCCTAGGTTTTCAATACCTTCTTTGGCCAACGGTTGGCATACCGCCCAATCTTCTTCTCTTTCTATCATTTGGATGTGATTGGCACCATGATTTGGAAGGGGATTTGTATTCACATTCGGCGTTGCGGCCTCTAAAATGAGTTGTCGCTTGTCAATCAAATCTTGCAACCTATGTTTCAAATTGATGCAATTCTCGTTGAATGCACATTCCCCTAGAATGGTAAGTGCAAGTTTGGTTGGGTCAGTAAAAATAACTCTCTGCGTTAGTAAGATTTAGCAGCACGACTTTGATGATACTGGCGACCCTTAATTTGGTGAATAGATTGGTTCGTATTTCTAGAAGCGGCGTGAATATCCAAGGAGGCATTTTTTCAAAATTCGAATGTGGCAAGTTGTATGCGGCCAGAAGTGGTTGATGACGGTGATTTTACTTGGTTTTAAGATGCTTGATATGTGGGCGCGGGAATATGGTAATTTGGAGATGAAGCTTGGTAAGTGGGTATAGGTGTTTGGTGGTTGTGGAGCTTGGTAGTTCAATTGTGCATAATATACTGGTACAGGGCTGTAGGGCGATGGTATGTAGTTTCTCGGAAGAGGAGATTGGTATGTGTTAAAGGATGATTGTGATCCTTCACTTCTATGACTCATCGGACTTGGGGTGTGAGAGACGTTTGTCGTGTCTTCTTTCTTCTTCTTGGCAGCTCCAATGGAGCTTGATGCGCCAACTTTGTTGACGATTCTAGTGATTTTTCCTATTTTGGGACTATCTTCTATAGTCTCTCCCATTCTGACTAAGTCAGCGAACGGCCTCTGGTCATAGCCAATATTTTGTCGTAGTAGTTTATTTCATAAGATCGAATGAAAGCTGAAACCAATTCTTCCTCGCTCATAGGAGGTTGTACCCAGGCGAATTCGGCCATTCACCTTCTAGCATACTTGCGGTAGGTTTCAGTTATTTTTGCCAGATTTTCTCCAAATAGTAGCGGTCAGGCATGTTTCCACATTGTAGCAGAATCTATCCATGAATGCTTTCACTATTTCTTCCCATGAGTCCCAAGGGTTGATATCTTGCGCTGTGAACCATTCTGCCGCTTCACATGTGAGACTTCGATTGAAGAGCCTCATCAATAATGTCTCATTTCCTTTGGCACCGACCAGTTGGTTGCAGTATGGTCTTACAATGAGCTTTGGGGTTTCCCGTGCCGTTGAAAGGTTCAAATTTGGGAACTTTGAAGCCCTCTAGCAAATCCAAGTCAGGATGCATGCATAGGTCGTTGTATTGCAATCTCGTCGATTTGCAGGATCCCTTGTGAGCTTTCTCGAACAAATCCATTATTTTCTATTCCATTTCTCTATCTCTTCGGTCCTGCTCGAACCTCCACACATTTTTCCATCTCCTCATAGTAATCCAATTCTAACGAGAAGTCAATAGGAGCGATTGGGTTTTGGAAGGATACAGTAGGGTGTGTGGGGTAACTTTTGGGAGTGCTCGCAGCTTTAGAAGTAGTATGGGTAGTAGTATTTTTGTGGATACTAGGATTAGCATAAGTGGTGACATCGAAAGGTGGGCGCAGATTAAGAAGTCCCAATAATATGGTGGTATTTAGTGGAGGTGGTGTTTGATAAGAGGCCCTAGTGTGGGCATTTGGATAGTGTTCGGTACGGGTGAATTCGAGAGATAGAAAAAGTGGTGGAGGTCTTCTTGCCTCAACAACAAATGTTTCTCTAGCGACTTGATTGCTTCATTTCTCGCAACTTTGTCCCTAAAGGTCGGCGACTTTCTTAAATAGCATAGTGATCACGTCCTCGGAGTGCGAGGTATTCTCGGAGGTCTTGAGGCACAACATCATGAATCATAGCAGTCTTGTTGCGAGTATCCTCGAGAGTACTAGTCATGTTTTCCTGTTCTTCTTGGTTTAAGGATGCTGCCGCAACTTTAGATCTAGTGAAGTATGCCAGTGTTTCGCAACATATCAACCCTTCTTTATAAGAAAAAAAACAATTCAAAAGAAAATGACGTTAGTACGTTAGTCGGAAACCATAATGCAAGAGACCACACATAAGTTGCACACAAAGCATATAGACTCATGTATTCGATCAAAATTGATTGATTTTTCCATTCCGGGGGTATTTTGGTCATTTTAGCTAGTTTTTAGGGTTTCAATTTGAAGGTTTGTGGTTGATTTACCACCACGTCATCGTCGAACCGAAAACTATCCTATAAATAGAGGGTTATAATTTATATAATATAGGGGTTGAGTCTTATATAGACTGCCTACGTATCATTCCTCGGGAAATTAGGCCCTTTCGTAGTTCGGGTTACATAGAAATTATATCATAATTCCTTCTACTCGAATCTTAATTTTACCTTGACTGGGACATGGTTTCATTTACGAAAAGTGGGAGGGGGATACCCTTAATTGAAAGCTAGAAATGGGACGTCTAAATTACCTAAAAGATGACTTCTCCCTGAAGCCATGGCGGGTCGTTGTCCTTACGACCACACATTTTCTGGCAGCTTTTCTAAAAGCGGCCTTGTATCACATGCCATATCTGACCGGTGTTAACCAAATGCTTTAGCTCGAACTTGAAAGCTTCATATTTTTCAATGTCGTGTATGGGAGCCCCTGAATAGTACAAGCATATCTTCGTCATCGAAGTGTTTGTGAAGAGTTTGTAGGTGGTCTTGAGGGGTTGACCCTTGTCGGTGCATCACAAAAGTGAGAAGATGTCGGCATACGAAACTTCAAAGGCAATGAAGTCGTAGCGCCAGAGTCGTGTGTCCATGGTGATTCATTCACCAAGCATAATGAAGTCATAGACTAGTAGAGAGTGAGGTCCCCACAAAGTTGCGTATAACTTTCTCATTAATCGGTCGACGGCTCTTTTCTTGAAGGCCACACATTCATCAATGTCGTGGTCGTTGGCTTCTGTGGTATAGGAATCTCTTGTGAGAAAAAAAAGGTGCGTAAGTTGGGAGGACTTGGGAGCTAGTGTGTGCTAGTGCGGCATCTTTAATCATATCATAGACCTTGATGTTTCACACTTCTCTTGATGCGACTCTGAAGTAGGATCCATGGACTTTGAGGGCAATCACCCACCAAATTGGATATGACCTACGGGAAGGCCCTTGTGGAGTCTCGTAATGATTAGCAACTTCGTTGATGATTGGGGTAGCTCCTTCATGTTCCCCGCTTGTTTCCCCGTCTAGTATCGGGTCATCCTCGGAGTAGGTGGGTCGAGAGGGACATAGTCGTCCACCATTGTCTTAACCTTTTCAAGGAGGTTGTGGTATTAGGATTTTCCCTCGGGAGATTTCTCGAACTGACTTTTCCCACAAATTCCAAAATCTCGTCTACCTCTTTCATCTTATTATTCTCTAAGTCGGTTTTGTAGTAAACATTCTTCAATTTGGCTCTTGCCAACTCAATCTTTGCATCTATTCTGTGGATCTTGGCCTGGCGACTCCTCGCTCTTCATCATTGGTCAAGTCGATGACCGTGATGTGGCACTCTAGTTGTCCGGATTATTGATAGCAAATCAACCTTTAAAAGAAGGTTAATTTAGTCAACTTTTGGTATTTCTTTTTGTTTTTCTTTTTGGTTGGTGTCCCAATGTGGGACCAATCAAGAATTCAAGACGGAACACATGAAAACACATAAGCGGTTTATATCACGAAACATATAAACGGTTATAATATTTGCGTTCCTATACCTCATTTCTCCAAGGCTTTCTAATTGTTTGAAACATAAATATGTCAAATATTAACCAAACCATTGCCCCCATAATCGTTTCATTAATAATAATATCTTCCCCGATTGGGATTACAAAGCATAAATAAAAAATAAAATCAAAAAAAGTTTCCTCCGGTGGCTGATGATGAAGCTCTGCAGTTCGAGCTTTAATCCTTGGAATGGCAGCCTGGATCCGGAGATAAGTAGACATCAGAAGTGAACCAACCCATCAACTTCTCTCTGTAGGGGTCACCGGTGTGACATAATCCATAACCTCCTTTATACGAGCGTCTAAATCCTTAAGACACTCATGAGTGAAGTCGACCTCTTCGGTCAAGCTGGTTATGACAGTCTGATCATGCTATATGTTCTTTTGGTATCGGCCATCTTGATCATCCGCTTGTCTCTGAATGTGGTGGGCTTTGATTTTGCCCTTTGAATCACGATCTTGTTTGGACTTGTAGAGGTTGGGCCTCGGTGTTAGGGTACCTTGCAAATATGTTCTCAACCAATCTATATAATTTTCATCATGACCCGGGCTAAGAGGATTGTTGGCTAGGGTTTCTGAGCCCCACTTGATTTGACCATTCTACTCTTAGACGATTTCGGCAACCCCTCTGATCTTGTCGCCATCGTAGTCAACCATGTATTCCCCCATATTCCCTATTGGGGGGATCACCTGTTCTCTCCCGAACTGTCTTACCTTAGAAGTACCTGAGTAGGTTTCGGCATCGACCTAAAGCTTGGTAAATGTCAAACAGAATGATCGGGACTAGGTCATAGTATTTGGTTTCCCCGTTAGTGGTAATACCATGAAAGATAGCATAGGTGACAAAGATGACCCATTGTATCTATGGTTTAGAAATGGTCTTTGGGAAACACCATAGTTCCTAGAAGGCATATGGCAAGGGCTAGAGGTCGGGTAGCTTCCCAGGCAGCAAAAGAGTGAAACTCGTTTGTTTCTAATCAACTTATATACATGATACACTCTAGCGTGTACCCGGATACATATAGGTCTCAATGTATCTATCCAGCCGTAGGAGGCTCAATGTGTATCTATCCGGTCATATAGGCTCTTTCTATATCAACCCGACCATAGGAGGCTCGGCGTGTATCTACCCGACCATAGGAGGCTCGGTATGTATCTACCCGTCCGTATAGGCTTGGTGTCATCTCAATAACAACCCAACAATTATCAACATTAGACATATAAAGCTATCAACAACTCTACTGCAAAATAATAAGATCTACATACTGAAAGTATTCCCGACAAGTGACATATAGGATAATAGAGCAATCGAACTCTAAAGAAATGAAATCGAAACTCTTTCTCCGAACATAACTCATTTCATGATTACTTTCGATAAGGAACCATGCCAAGTATGAAAAGTAGAACCTTAACATACCTTTGTAACCTTTTGTCCAACATCAACCAAGCTTATGTCACCGCTCCTTAGTCTACAACAATAAAAAGATACCAACATCACATTACAAGTGATATAACGATCGTATTTCGAACAATAAGCTTTATTCCATAACAAAATGGGCAGTATATCCCATATTTCTTTAACCTCCCACAAGTTCAAAATAGTCGGAATAACATCCCAAACAAACAATAACTTCTTAATAGGTTCTTCAAACAACCCAATGATTCAACGAGCGGCATGCTCGGTTTACGATTAATAAAAGTATATCTTACACCCCTTTTATTTCTTAATGAATATTTCAATAACAACAACAAAAATATACTCAGGTTATTCCACCAATTTTCATCCCACAAAATAACTCAAAATAACCACCACATAGTCCACACGACAATAACAACCTCAACTACGAATTCTGGTATAACTTCCGTACTTCCTAATTTAGCAACTTAGCTATGATCTAAATTGACTCAAATTTATCTAGAGGAGGAGAATTCTTACCTTATATGTCATGAACTACTCTTCCTTCACCTTACTTCACTTCAAATAAATCCTGAATTCGATAACACGACAAACGGAACAACGAGATCGAAGCGGTGAACAAAACCCATAACATAATTGAATATCGTTGCTGCATGTATATAAGTGAATAATTTTCTTCTCATTAATGAGTTTGCTACTCATAGTTTGAATTTTATAAATAGGATAGAATTGCTACTTCTTAGTTGTTATTAGAAAGGACAAAAAATGATCTCAATTAAAGCTCATTGGGGTCCACACCATAATTATCTTCAAATGCCTCCACCTAGTATAAACATGATTAGTTGTTGTCCATTTTTTTAACTACCATGTGGAAGTCACCAATTCTCACTTATCCATTTATTATACACTTAATCCCATTATATCCATATACTCCACATTTACCGAATTACACCCATAATTAATTCTGGATCTCAATTCACTTAAATGTCAACCATTTTTAACACATTTTATATACTCATTACCATGATCATGTAATATAACACTAGTCCATATCCCCTTTTGGCGCACATAAAATATTATTTCCATCCATCATCGTCACACTTTTAAGTCTGAAATCATTTCGGGACGTTATCTTTTTATACAACGAGCTCTTGATTTGCATGTGTGAATATGAAAAAAATTCCATACGGTCCGTATAACTTGTTCATTATTTTGAAGTTTGACGAAACATAATATGGGAAACTACGGGATGTAACACATTAGCTCGAAAAAGGTCTTACACACAAAATACACGTAATAAGTACAAAGTATTAACATTATAGATAAACACGATTGAAGTGTAGTAAATAAAAGGCAAATTTTAGCTAAAAACACTCGTGTCTGTAGCCTATCATCACATACTAGCCTCTACGAGACTAGTATATAAAGGGCTCATTTAATTGTAACTCATCAAACAAATCATTTAAGTCTTGAGCAATATAAATAGATTTCTTTAGCAAATCTCTTTTGTCTTTCTTATCTAGCATTCTCTTACTGATATTAAGTGTAGTAACCATGATTGGTATAGAAAGAATTGTGAACAAGTTATGCAAGATAGTGAGCTAGTTCCTAAGTTCCTCATGGCGCGCTTAGTCAAAGTCTAATGTCTTGACAGTGATATATCATAGCAAATGTTGTGACTATGGGTATGGCTAATGAGTGAGACATTAATGTTGCAAGTAACCAATTCATTGCCCAAGATGCTGCAGGGAAGAAGAATTATGACAAGAGTAGGAATGCCAACAAGACTAAGTAGGTGCTTCCTGAGGTTATGCCAAATGAAAGGCTTACGTCCCAAGAATCACGTTCTAATGAGGCAAGTGAGGATGATGTAGAGGTCCTTCTCGAGGATGTCTCACGGGGTAAAATATGAATTTTCAAGGTGAACTTCGGGATGGAAGTTGTGGAGGTCTTTGGCCAATGCTTATAGAAGGCGAAAAACATTATTAACGTTCTTGAGGGACACACTCTTGAAAAATTTGAGAACATCCGAACTGACTTGGAGGGGAATAATCAAAATGAGTTTGAGCTAAATCAAATTGTTACTGCCTTGGAGTGCAAGGTCTTGGAGGCACTAAGCACTATTGATTCCATGAAGGCAAAAATAGAGGCACTGGAGGAGCATGTCAACACTAGCATATTTGAGGACTCCAACAATGTTATTGTGACAAGGGAGGCCATGATTGAGGTTCATAATCCACTGTTGTTCAAATATGTTCATGACACGCAAGAAGTCTACCTTCACAAGGTAGGGGTAAGATCTGCATACACACTACTATCCGCAGACTCAACTTGTGGATCACACTAAGTTTGTTATTGTTGTTGATGCACAAGAAGTATAGAACTACCTTGGAACTTAGAGAACTACTTCAGGAATGACACAACGATGGACGATAAGGCCAAGATCAACACTATTTTGTTGTACCTATCATATACTGCCATACTATAATGGATAAGGAAGGTGTCCAAAGTTGAGAAATGTCACACCCCAATCTTGGGGGGGGGGGGTGTCCAAAGACCGGCACCCTAAGGTTTGAGCGTACCAATCATGATACCTGCGATATACTCTATAACACATAGACCGACAAGACCTCTAATAATAGATTCTTTGAACAAGAATACAATTCCCGCATGCATAAAAGGCCCAACCTATACATATATATACAACAAGACCGACGAGGCCGATATGAACATAACAAGTCTAATGAAGAGGCCAACAAGGCCATACACCAAACCATAATACATAACACGACTGTCTAAAAGCCTATAAAGAGTATAATGAAAATATCTGGTCGGGATAGGGCCCAGCCATACCTAATTATGTACATATATGGACTCATCATGTTTATCATCTTACTAGATAGCTCCGGAAGCAAAGAGCGTGACTACATTCAATTAAGTCGAGTCACCTACTATGAGGGATCGCCTACACCTTTATCTGTACCTGCGAGAATGAAATGAAGTATCTGCAAAAAGGGATATCGCATGAAAGATGTACCGAATATGTAAGGTCGAAGCTATAAATATGCATAATGTTGTAAATGAAACATAAGTGAAACTCAGAATCGAATGTACAACTGAAGGGTAAAGTTGTGGGAACACAACATGTACTCTGAGTGCCTCTGTGGGCCAGAATATGCATAATGAAATATAATCGAGTATATAATGCCATAGGCCTATGTGGGTAGTGCTATTAAGATCATATTTGTATAGATCGCACGAGTAGCGCCATAGGCCTCGGGGAGCAATATTATCAATCTCATATCTGTATAGGTGTATATAATGCCATAGGCCTCTGAGGGTAATATAGATATATAATGCATACATATGATGGTACTTAAGGATTTCCAAATGCTCTTTGAAGTCGTCGGAGTGACGTAAGGTCGTTGCACCTCTGATTCCCTTATGAGGGTTAACACATCACTTGTTACTCTTTCAATGACTCTACAGGAACTATAAATCATGTTATAAGCTTAACTTTTAGGAGACAATAAAGAGTCAACTTGTATTGACATCAAAAGAGTACTTTCGAATGAGGATATGATCTCGACGATGGATAATAATACACAACAATATTTGATGGAATAATCACAAGCATCTCCTTAAGGACTTAGGAGTAGAGTTTTTATCAAGTTTCATTTCATAATAATCGCTTCAAGATTGATCATGCCAAAAAAGAAGGAAGTGAGCCTTGCATACCTTTATTTTCTTAGCTATTTAAGTTCCATTGGCCCTCGAAAGCTCTATGAACGATTATCTACATTACACGAATGGTTTTCATCAATATCGAATCCAAAACTTGAAGGAAAGCGTATTTGGTCATTTCATCGAACAACTTAAGCACGTAGAGTTCTTAGGCCTCTCTATAGTGGAAGTTTATGTAATTCAACATCACAACTTTTCAAACCACCATTTCTTTAATTCCACAATACATACAACTGATTGAATCATCAATTTTACCTCATATTTCAAATAAAACAGCCCAACAAGTCATACAACCACGATTTCACAAGTTTACTAGTTTTGATTATGAAAATCCTTTCACAACTTGCTCGAAATACCAATTAATCATAGAACTAGGTAAAGGAGGATAAAACCTACATTTATACACCGTAGTCTCCTCAAAACATCAAGCTATATGACCTCCAAGGGTTTTCCAAAATGAATTTTAAGCGGAGAAGACGATTCATACGATACCTACAGGGTTTATCACGTTAATCTTGCATAATTGGCCTTTGATTTGATATTGAGATGATATGGTATCTTAGAGAGGTTTTGGAGAGAGTATTAAGGCCTGGTATTGGAGGAAATGAGGTCTCAAATCGCAAAAATCCAATTTAAACCCAAAACAAAATTGCACCGCCTAAAAAGGATGGTCCTTTGACGGTCCGTCAATCTTGCCGTCAAATTGGAACTTTTTCCGATTTCGTCGAAACGTATTTTGTTTGATCCGTTTAACTTTCATACACTCCAACTTCCATAAACAAGTTGTAAACATTCATTACCCTTCCGTAAAGTCATATCTCTTCCCAGGATATTAGTATCAATTGATGACACTATGGAATATGAAATTACGGGGTGTAACATCTTTTCCCCCTTAGAAACATTCATCCACGTATGTTGAAGATATTCTAACTTCTCAAGTTTTCCAAAAACATTGGTAGAGTTTCTCTTGTAAACATGACTATCCAAAACCTATTAAACAAATTCAAATATGCACCCAACACCACACAGGGGCGAAATAATAACAAAACAACATCAAATTGGCCTCACACGGCCGCTTATACTTATAATAATCCGAGAGAGTTTAGTCATAACTTACCTTAACATTATCTTCCTAACATCCGAGCTGCACCCGATACATTTGTTTCGAAATATCATCTAAATAAGGTACATGGTCCAACTTCGGTAAACTAAATAGGAATAGAGGGATTATATCGCGTGAATACTAACATGAAGTTGGAATTTGAAAAATCCGAGTATAACGATTCTTAGATTTCTTGACCATTCTGGAAGAATTCTTTCAGACCAAGGACTATCTCAACCTGTCATTCAATCAGATTACACTATTAATAGCGAATCCATATTCTATTGAAAAACTTCACTTAGGCATCTAATCAACAACCTTAAGCACATATGGTTCATAGACCTCTTAACAAGGGATACTTAGGTAATTCGATCCCACAATTCTCTAAAATATTCTATCTTAGTTTCACCTCGCAAACACATAAATTTTCTAATCAATTCCAACTCATATCTCAAATAAACCAGCCCACAAGTCATATTACAATGATTTCATAGGTTTACGAGTTTCGATTACAAAACTCCTTTCACAACTTACTCCAAATCATCAATTAATCACAAATACTTCACACACCAAAATCCCCCTAAAACAAGCTATTCCATCACCGAGGGTTTCCAAAATTGATTCTTTAAGGAGAAGATGATTCTTACGATAACCACGGGGATTATCACGTTAACCTTACGTGATTAGCCTTTTATTTGATATTGGGGTTTTATGGTATCATGGAGGGTTTGGGGAGAGCCTAAGGTCTGATCTTGGAGAGAAAAATGAGCCCCAATCATAATAACCCATTTTAAACCCGAATAAAATATTCCACCACCTCAAAAAGACGGTTAGATTGGCGGTCCATCAAACTTTGACGGTCTGTCAATCAATCACACCGTCAATCTAGACCTAAGATCTCAAAAATTTATAGAATTTGACAGTTCATATTGAGCTCTTTGACGGTCCGTCAATCTTGCCATAAAAATTAGAAGGTTTTCTGATTTCGTAGAATCGTATTTTCTTTGATCCGTTTAACTTCCATACACTCCAGGACTTACATAAACAAGCTTTAAACATTTACCCTTCTGTAAGGTCGTACCTCTTCTCAAGAAATCGGTATCTATTAATGACACGACAAAATGCAAAACTACTAGCGTAACAAGTAGGCATGTTCTTCCCTGATGCTGATCTCTAGTGGGTCAATGTGACTGCTTTCAGGGTGCTGAATCATGGATGTAATAGTTGCAAGGGCATCAACAAATTTGTTCTAAGCTCTCGACGTATGCCAAAGTTTGATCTTTTTAAATCTGTTGCACAATCTCTGTGCCAGGTTATGGCAAGATCTTCTCATTCTTGGTGGCCCATTCTCCTCAGACCGGGTGAATTAGCAAGTTTGAGTCTCCTATTACTAGGAGTTCTTGAATATCCATGTCGATGGCCATGTGAAGACCCCCCCATATATATATATATATATAGAGAGAGAGAGAGAAATGCATGTTTCATACTCCGCCATATTGTTAGTACATTGGAAGTTGAGCATGGCTGCTATCGGGTAATGTTGATTCATTTCTAAGGCCGAAACTGCTCCATTTCCTGAGCCTTTATAGTTGACTACACTGTCGAAGAACATTTTCCATCCTGAATAGGCTTCGATTGTTTCTTCTTTGATTGCCATTACTTTCTCGTCTAGGAAATATGTCATTAATGGTGCGAACTCTTCGTTAACCATACCAGACTTCGTTGACCAGGATTTGACTGCTTTCTAGACCATGTATTTGACGTCAAACTCACTTAGGAGCATTTGTAATTTGTACAATTTTCTTATGGGTATGGGATGTTGAAAGATGTACCTCAAAGAATCCATCTTAGATATTAGGTGAGTAGTGTACACCAACATGTAATGTCTCATCTTTTGTGCTATCCATATTAGTGCACAATATGTCTTTTCCACCGAGTATATCTTGACTCACAAGCGGTGAACTACTTGTTGAGGTAGCAGATTGCAAGTTCTTTTTTTCCCCGTTTCATCGTGTTGAGCCAACATGCATCCAAATGCATTATTTAACATCGACAAGTACAACAACAATGGGCTTACTTGCCTAGGAGAAACCAAAATTGGTGAATTGGAAAAGTATTTCTTGATGGCGTCGAAGGCTTTTTTCCACTCATCTCGTCCATTTGGTGGGCTCATTCTTTTTAGTAGCTTGAAGATGGGCTCCACGGCCACCATGGATTGCACTATGAAGTGCTCAATATAGTTCACCTTCCTAAGAAGCTCATGACATCCTTCTTGGTTATAGGCGTAGTAGCTCTTGTATGGCTTTGAGTTTTGTAGGATATAGCTCAATGCCACTGCTACTGACTATGCACCCCAACAATTTTCTGACAGGCACTCCAAACGCGCACTTAGCCGTATTCAGTTTCAGATTGAACTTGTGGAGTATGTCAAAGAATTTTCGCAAGTGTATGATGTGGTCGGAGCCTTCTCACGACTTGATTATGATGTCATCCACATAGACCTCGATTTCTTTATGCATCATGTTGTGGAAGATGGCGATCATTTCTCTTATGTAAGTGCGCCGGCGTTCTTGAGACCAAACGACATTACACGATAGTGGTATTGTATACTCCCTATGGAGTAATGAATGCCATTTTGAGCATCTTCTTTGCTCATCAAATTCTGATGGTAACCGGCAAAGCAATCCACAAATGACTGTAATTCATAAATTGTACAATTATCGATGAGTATGTAGATATTTGGACGTGGAAAGTTATCCTTAGGACTAGCTTGGTTGACATCATGATAGTCCACACAGATTGTAATTTTCCCATCTTTCTTTGGCACTAGCACAATGTTGTCCAACCATATGGGATACAGAGTTACTTCCACAACTCCTGACTTTATCTGTTTCTCGACTTCATCATTGATTCTTATGCTGAGATTAGGCTTGAACTGTTGAATTTTTTGTTTAACTGGGGTGAATCCCTCATTGATATGTAGCTTATGAGCTACAATATCTGTACTTAATCCAGGCATATCCGCTTATGACCACGCGAATATGTTGTCGTATTCTCTCAATAGATTTATTAGTTTTTTTTAGCGTCTAAATGCGCACATATCCTGGTTTCCTCATCTTTGAGGTTAATCGCTTCGGTCTTATCTAAATTAGGCATCTTCCTACTCTCATATTGAGCTTCCTTGTCCATGAAGTCTTTAGGTAACGTTGCCTCTTCATTATATTCCTCGTATTCTTTATCGTTTGTATCACTCGACTTGCTCGTCTCACGATATATCATGACATTATGAGTTATTTTAATGTTATTACTTAAAAATAAGGCAGAGCATCGTTCGTATATAAAAAAATGTTATATATATATAAATAAATAAAGACTGTTTTTGCATAAACTGAGGATTTTCATTGATTTTGACAAAAGTACAAACTTTTGTCTGACTCAGATCAATCATTGAGTCGGCCTGTTTTTGAACAATACGTGGATACGTGAAGACATAAAGGGTGAAGGTTCAGGCCTCAATATGATTTTCACCGATTTTAGAAAAACATATTTAAAATTATCTCTCTATCGAGGAGCGAAGAGTAGGGTAGAGGTCCAATTGGACATGTACTCATCTGGATCAGCGTTATGGATTTTTGGTTCTTCAAAGCATTCCTCTAGTATAGTTGCACACTCTTCCTCTTGGAATAACATCCCAAACCTATTTCTGGATCCCCGCCGTTGTGCATGGGCATGTGGATCGAAAATGACCGGTACAAACCCGGAAAGGCTTTCTCATAACCGGAGGACCTCTCTTTTTCTCTTCAACATCATAAGCTTCTACGGAGCTTGGTATGTACCCAAGGTCGATGAGATACTCATTTCTTTAAATTGACACCGGCTCTCGAATGCCTTTGAGCTCTTATCCTAGGCCTTTGCCGGGCTCAAATCTGTTTTGTAGCATAGTTATAGTAACCATCTTGTAGGCCAATTACATTGAGATATCTTCATTATCCCCTCGGTGGGCATCCCATGAGTTCCATTACATAGAAGTTTGTATCAATTGGGACCGCTTCTATTAAAGGCACAGAGTTGTCGGAATAGTTGTGAATACTTCCTGCTCTATAGATTACGATCTCGTGGTCTTCCCGTAAGAACTTCATTGATTTATGGAAAGATGATGGCACATCTCCACCATATGTATCTATGATCTCCCTAGTAGGAGATTGTAGTTGGCATTGATGTCTATGAACCGAAATTCTCGTGGTAAGTTTGGCTGGCCTCATTTGTATGTTGAGGTCCACTTTACCCCCGTGGTCACGTTGTGCCCCATCAAAATCTCTCACATTGGTACGACTCTGCGTATCTTTCCAACGTCATAGCCTAATTGCTTTAATGTTGGCACGGGGCATATATTGAGTCCAACCCCATTATTGACAAGTACTCGAGAGATAATCTTGCCTCGGCACTTGATGGTGATGTAGAGGGATTTGTTATAAGTCGTTCCTTCTCGAGGCAATTCATCGCAGTGAATGAAATCGATGTGCCCCGATAATGTGGTCGGCCCACTATGTCGCCCAATTTTTCACTACCGGTCTCTCGTTGGGACGTGGAATTTGTCTAGTGCCTTCATTAGGGCCGAATGATGTTGTGTGGAGCTCAAGAGTAATGACATCACCGAGATCCTAATCGATGTTTTCTCGTAGGTGTTAAACAATAGAGTAATCTTTCACCGCATCCCGTGCCAAAAGTCCTCGCTTCCCCATCGTGATGGGCCTTCTTGAATTGTTTTATCTTCGTGGCACTTCTTGCGCCAATTCTTTGTGAGAATAGCATCTCCCCGATCTTGTCATACCTTGAGCCATGGCCGTAAGTTCCTTTCTAGAGCCGGGATGAATACTTGCGGTACTTGAATCACAAATGACTTCTTTGGATCCAAGATCAATACCTTGAAATTAGGATGCTCTTGTATTGTGTGACAGACGACTAGGCGCCCTAGGTTTTCAATACCTTCTTTGGCCAACGGTTGGCATACCGCCCAATCTTCTTCTCTTTCTATCATATGGATGTGATTGGCACCATGATTTGGAAGGGGATTTGTATTCACATTCGGCGTTGCGTACCTCTAAAATGAGTTGTCGCTTGTCAATCAAATCTTGCAACCTATGTTTCAAATTGATGCAATTCTTCGTTGAATGCACATTCCCCTAGAATGGTAAGTGCAAGTTTGGTTGGGTCAAAAAATAACTCTCTCGCGTTAGTAAGATTTAGCAAAGCACGACTTTGATGATACTGGCGACCCTTAATTTGGTGAATAGATTGGTCCGCATTTCTAGAAGCGGCGTGAATATCCAAGGAGGCATTTTTTCAAAATTCGAATGTGGCAAGTTGTATGCGGCCAAAAGTGGTTGATGACGGTGATTTTACTGGTTTTAAGATGCTTGATATGTGGGCGCGGGAATATGGTAATTTGGAGATGAAGCTTGGTAAGTGGGTATAGGTGTTTGGTGGTTGTGGAGCTTGGTAGTTCAATTGTGCATAATATACTGGTACAGGGCTGTAGGGCGATGGTATGTAGTTTCTCGGAAGAGGAGATTGGTATGTGTTAAAGGATGATTGTGATCCTTCACTTCTATGACTCATCGGACTTGGGGTGTGAGAGACGTTTGTCGTGTCTTCTTTCTTCTTCTTGGCAGCTCCAATGGAGCTTGATGCGCCAACTTTGTTGACGATTCTAGTGATTTTTCCTATTTTGGGACTATCTTCTATAGTCTCTCCCATTCTGACTAAGTCAGCGAACGGCCTCTGGTCATAGCCAATATTTTGTCGTAGTAGTTTATTTCATAAGATCGAATGAAAGCTGAAACCAATTCTTCCTCGCTCATAGGAGGTTGTACCCAGGCGAATTCGGCCATTCACCTTCTAGCATACTTGCGGTAGGTTTCAGTTATTTTTGCCAGATTTGCTCCAAATAGTAGCGGTCAGGCATGTTTCCACATTGTAGCAGAATCTATCCATGAATGCTTTCACTATTTCTTCCCATGAGTCCCAAGGGTTGATATCTTGCGCTGTGAACCATTCTGCCGCTTCACATGTGAGACTTCGGTTGAAGAGCCTCATCAATAATGTCTCATTTCCTTTGGCACCGACCAGCCTGGTTGCGTATGGTCTTACAATGAGCTTTGGGGTTTCCCGTGCCGTTGAAAGGTTCAAATTTGGGAACTTTGAAGCCCTCTAGCAAATCCAAGTCAGGATGCATGCATAGGTCGTTGTATTGCAATCTCGTCGATTTGCAGGATCCCTTGTGAGCTTTCTCGAACAAATCCATTATTTTCTATTCCATTTCTCTATCTCTTCGGTCCTGCTCGAACCTCCACACATTTTTCCATCTCCTCATAGTAATCCAATTCTAACGAGAAGTCAATAGGAGCGATTGGGTTTTGGAAGGATACAGTAGGGTGTGTGGGGTAACTTTTGGGAGTGCTCGCAGCTTTAGAAGTAGTATGGGTAGTAGTATTTTTGTGGATACTAGGATTAGCATAAGCTGGTGACATCTGAAAGGTGGGCGCAGATTAAGAAGTCCCAATAATATGGTGGTATTTAGTGGAGGTGGTGTTTGATAAGAGGCCCTAGTGTGGGCATTTGGATAGTGTTCAGGTACGGGTGAATTCAGAGATAGAAAAAGTGGTGGAGGTCTTCTTGCCTCAACAACAAATGTTTCTCTAGCAGCTTGATTGCTTCATTTCTCGCAACCTGTCCCTAAAGGTCGGCGACTTTCTTAAATAGCATAGTGATCACGTCCCTCGAGTGCGAGGTATTCGGAGGTCTTGAGGCACAACATCATGAATCATAGCAGCTTGTTGCGAGTATCCTCGAGAGTACTAGTCATGTTTTCCTGTTCTTCTTGGTTTAAGGATGCCGCCGCAACTTTAGATCTAGTGAAGTATGCCGTGTTTCGCAACATATCAACCCTTCTTTATAAGAAAAAAACAATTCAAAAGAAAATGACGTTAGTACGTTAGTCGGAAACCATAATGCAAGAGACCACACATAAGTTGCACACAAAGCATATAGACTCATGTATTCGATCAAAATTGATTGATTTTTCCATTCCGGGGGTATTTTGGTCATTTTAGCTAGTTTTTAGGGTTTCAATTTGAAGGTTTGTGGTTGATTTACCACCACGTCATCGTCGAACCAGAAACTATCCTATAAATAGAGGGTTATAATTTATATAATATAGGGGTTGAGTCTTATATAGACTGCCTACGTATCATTCCTCGGGAAATTAGGCCCTTTCGTAGTTCGGGTTACATAGAAATTATATCATAATTCCTTCTACTCGAATCTTAATTTTACCTTGACTGGGACATGGTTTCATTTACGAAAAGTGGGAGGGGGATACCCTTAATTGAAAGCTAGAAATGGGACGTCTAAATTACCTAAAAGATGAATTCTCCCTGAAGCCATGGCGGGTCGTTGTCCTTACGACCACACATTTTCTGGCAGCTTTTCTAAAAGCGGCCTTGTATCACATGCCATATCTGACCGGTGTTAACCAAATGCTTTAGCTCGAACTTGAAAGCTTCATATTTTTTAATGTCGTGTATGGGAGCCCCTGAATAGTACAAGCATATCTTCGTCATCGAAGTGTTTGTGAAGAGTTTGTAGGTGGTCTTGAGGGGTTGACCCTTGTCGGTGCATCACAAAAGTGAGAAGATGTCGGCATACGAAACTTCAAAGGCAATGAAGTCGTAGCGCCAGAGTCGTGTGTCCATGGTGATTCATTCACCAAGCATAATGAAGTCATAGACTAGTAGAGAGTGAGGTCCCCACAGGTTGCAGATAACTTTCTCATTAATCAGTCTGACGGCTCTTTTCTTGAAGGCCACACATTCATCAATGTCGTGGTCGTTGGCTTCTGTGGTATAGGAATCTCTTGTGAGAAAAAAAGGTGCGTAAGTTGGGAGGACTTGGGAGCTAGTGTGTGCTAGTGCGGCATCTTTAATCATATCATAGACCTTGATGTTTCACACTTCTCTTGATGCGACTCAAGTAGGATCCATGGACTTTGAGGGCAATCACCCACCAAATTGGATATGACCTACGGGAAGGCCCTTGTGGAGTCTCGTAATGATTAGCAACTTCGTTGATGATTGGGGTAGCTCCTTCATGTTCCCCGCTTGTTTCCCCATCTAGTATCGGGTCATCCTCAGGTAGGTGGGTCAGAGGGACATAGTCGTCCACCATTGTCTTAACCTTTTCAAGGAGGTTGTGGTATTAGGATTTTCCATCGGGAGATTTCTCGATACAGCCTTTTCCACAAATTCCAAAATCTCGTCTACCTCTTTCATCTTATTATTCTCTAAGTCGGTTTTGTAGTAAACATTCTTCAATTTGGCTCTTGCCAACTCAATCTTTGCATCTATTCTCAGGATCTTGGCCTGAAGCGACTCCTCGCCTCTTCATCATTGGTCAAGTCGATGACCGGTGATGTGGCACTCTAGTTGTCCGGATTATTGATAGCAAATCAACCTTTAAAAGAAGGTTAATTTAGTCAACTTTTGGTATTTCTTTTTGTTTTTCTTTTTGGTTGGTGTCCGGAATGTGGGACCAATCAAGAATTCAAGACGGAACACATGAAAACACATAAGCAGCTTTATATCACGTAAACATATAAACAGCTTATAATATTTGCGTTCCTATACCTCATTTCTCCAAGGCTTTCTAATTGTTTGAAACATAAATATGTCAAATATTAACCAAACCATTGCCCCCATAATCGTTTCATTAATAATAATATCTTCCCCGATTGGGATTACAAAGCATAAATAAAAAATAAAATCAAAAAAAGTTTCCTCCGGTGGTCGATGATGAAGCTCTGCAGCTTCGAGCTTTAATCCTTGGAATGGCACTGATCCGAGATAAGTAGACATCGAAGTGAACCAACCCATCAACTTCTCTCTCGTAGGGGTCACCGGTGTGACATAATCCATAACCTCCTTTATACGAGCGTCTAAATCCTTAAGACACTCATGAGTGAAGTCGACCTCTTCGGTCAAGCTGGTCATGACAAATCGATCATGCTATATGTTCTTTTGGTATCGGCCATCTTGATCATCCGCTTGTCTCTCGAATGTGGTGGGCTTTGATTTTGCCCTTTGAATCACGATCTTGTTTGGACTTGTAGAGGTTGGGCCTCGGTGTTAGGGTACCTTGCAAATATGTTCTCAACCAATCTATATAATTTTCATCATGACCCGGCTAAGAGGATTGTTGGCTAGGGTTTCGAGCCCCACTTGATTTGACCATTCTACTCTTAGACGATTTCGGCAACCCTCCGATCTTGTCGCCATCGTAGTCAACCATGTATTCCCCCATATTCCCTATTGGGGGGATCACCTGTTCTCTCCCGAACTGTCTTACCTTAGAAGTACCGAGTAGGTTTCGGCATCGACCTAAAGCTTGGTAAATGTCAAACGAATGATCGGGACTAGGTCATAGTATTTGGTTTCCCCGTTAGTGGTAATACCATGAAAGATAGCATAGGTGACAAAGATGACCCATTGTATCTATGGTTTAGAAATGGTCTTTGGGAAACACCATAGTTCCTAGAAGGCATATGGCAAGGGCTAGAGGTCGGGTAGCTTCCCAGTGCAAAGAAAAGAGTGAAACTCGTTTGTTTCTAATCAACTTATATACATGATACACTCTAGCGTGTACCCGGATACATATAGGTCTCAATGTATCTATCCAGCCGTAGGAGGCTCAATGTGTATCTATCCGGTCATATAGGCTCTTTCTATATCAACCCGACCATAGGAGGCTCGGCGTGTATCTACCCGACCATAGGAGGCTCGGTATGTATCTACCCGTCCGTATAGGCTTGGTGTCATCTCAATAACAACCCAACAATTATCAACATTAGACATATAAAGCTATCAACAACTCTACTGCAAAATAATAAGATCTACATACCGAAAGTATTCCCGACAAGTGACATATAGGATAATAGAGCAATCGAACTCTAAAGAAATGAAATCGAAACTCTTTCTCCGAACATAACTCATTTCATGATTACTTTCGATAAGGAGCCATGCCAAGTATGAAAAGTAGAACCTTAACATACCTTTGTAACCTTTTGTCCAACATCAACCAAGCTTATGTCACCGCTCCTTAGTCTACAACAATAAAAAGATACCAACATCACATTACAAGTGATATAACGATCGTATTTCGAACAATAAGCTTTATTCCATAACAAAATGGGCAGTATATCCCATATTTCTTTAACCTCCCACAAGTTCAAAATAGTCGGAATAACATCCCAAACAAACAATAACTTCTTAATAGGTTCTTCAAACAACCCAATGATTCAACGAGCGGCATGCTCGGTTTACGATTAATAAAAGTATATCTTACACCCCTTTTATTTCTTAATGAATATTTCAATAACAACAACAAAAATATACTCAGGTTATTCCACCAATTTTCATCCCACAAAATAACTCAAAATAACTACCACATAGTCCACACGATAATAACAACCTCAACTACGAATTCTGGTATAACTTCCGTACTTCCTAATTTAGCAACTTAGCTATGATCTAAATTGACTCAAATTTATCTAGAGGAGGAGAATTCTTACCTTATATGTCATGAACTACTCTTCCTTCACCTTACTTCACTTCAAATAAATCCTGAATTCGATAACACGACAAACGAAACAACGAGATCGAAGCGGTGAACAAAACCCATAACATAATTGAATATCGTTGCTGCATGTATATAAGTGAATAATTTTCTTCTCATTAATGAGTTTGCTACTCATAGTTTGAATTTTATAAATAGGATACAATTGCTACTTCTTAGTTGTTATTAGAAAGGACAAAAAATGATCTCAATTAAAGCTCATTGGGGTCCACACCATAATTATCTTCAAATGCCTCCACCTAGTATAAACATGATTAGTTGTTGTCCATTTTTTTAACTACCATGTGGAAGTCACCAATTCTCACTTATCCATTTATTATACACTTAATCCCATTATATCCATATACTCCACATTTACCGAATTACACCCATAATTAATTCTTGATCTCAATTCACTTAAATGTCAACCATTTTTAACACATTTTATATACTCATTACCATGATCATGTAATATAACACTAGTCCATATCCCCTTTTGGCGCACATAAAATATTATTTCCAACCATCATCGTCACACTTTTAAGTCTCGAAATCATTTCGGGACGTTATCTTTTTATACAACGAGCTCTTGATTTGCATGTGTGAATATGAAAAAAATTCCATACGGTCCGTATAACTTGTTCATTATTTTGAAGTTTGACGAAACATAATATGGGAAACTACGGGATGTAACACATTAGCTCGAAAAAGGTCTTACACACAAAATACACGTAATAAGTACAAAGTATTAACATTATAGATAAACACGATTGAAGTGTAGTAAATAAAAAGCAAATTTTAGCTAAAAACACTCGTGTCTGTAGCCTATCATCACATACTAGCCTCTACGAGACTAGTATATAAAGGGCTCATTTAATTGTAACTCATCAAACAAATCATTTAAGTCTTGAGCAATATAAATAGATTTCTTTAGCAAATCTCTTTTGTCTTTCTTATCTAGCATTCTCTTACCGATATTAAGTGTAGTAACCATGATTGGTATAGAAAGAATTGTGAACAAGTTATGCAAGATAGTGAGCTAGTTCCTAAGTTCCTCATGGCGCGCTTAGTCAAAGTCTAATGTCTTGACAAAGTGATATATCATAGCAAATGTTGTGACTATGGGTATGGCTAATGAGTGAGACATTAATGTTGCAAGTAACCAATTCATTGCCCAAGATGCTGCAGGGAAGAAGAATTATGACAAGAGTAGGAATGCCAACAAGACTAAGTAGGTGCTTCCTGAGGTTATGCCAAATGAAAGGCTTACGTCCCAAGAATCACGTTCTAATGAGGCAAGTGAGGATGATGTAGAGGTCCTTCTCGAGGATGTCTCACGGGGTAAAATATGAATTTTCAAGGTGAACTTGGGGATGGACGTTGTGGAGGTCTTTGGCCAATGCTTATAGAAGGCGAAAAACATTATTAACGTTCTTGAGGGACACACTCTTGAAAAATTTGAGAACATCCGAACTGACTTGGAGGGGAATAATCAAAATGAGTTTGAGCTAAATCAAATTGTTACTGCCTTGGAGTGCAAGGTCTTGGAGGCACTAAGCACTATTGATTCCATGAAGGCAAAAATAGAGGCACTGGAGGAGCATGTCAACACTAGCATATTTGAGGACTCCAACAATGTTATTGTGACAAGGGAGGCCATGATTGAGGTTCATAAGCCACTGTTGTTCAAATATGTTCATGACACGCAAGAAGTCTACCTTCACAAGGTAGGGGTAAGATCTGCATACACACTACTATCCGCAGACTCAACTTGTGGATCACACTAAGTTTGTTATTGTTGTTGATGCACAAGAAGTATAGAACTACCTTGGAACTTAGAGAACTACTTCAGAATGACACAACGATGGACGATAAGGCCAAGATCAACACTATTTTGTTGTACCTATCATATACTGCCATACTATAATGGATAAGGAAGGTGTCCAAAGTTGAGAAATGTCACACCCCAATCTTGGGGGGGGGGGTGTCCAGCACCGGCACCCTAAGGTTTGAGCGTACCAATCATGATACCCGCGATATACTCTATAACACATAGATCGACAAGACCTCTAATAATAGATTCTTTGAACAAGAATACAATTCCCTGCATGCATAAAAGGCCCAACCTATACATATATATACAACAAGACCGACGAGGCCGATATGAACATAACAAGTCTAATGAAGAGGCCAACAAGGCCATACACCAAACCATAATACATAACACGACTGTCTAAAAGCCTATAAAGAGTATAATGAAAATATCTGGTCGGGATAGGGCCCAGCCATACCTAATTATGTACATATATGGACTCATCATGTTTATCATCTTACTAGATAGCTCCTAAGCAAAGAGCGTGACTACATTCAATTAAGTCGAGTCACCTACTATGAGGGATCGCCTACACCTTTATCTGTACCTGCGAGAATGAAATGAAGTATCTGCAAAAAGGGATATCAGTATGAAAGATGTACTGAATATGTAAGGCTGAAGCTATAAATATGCATAATGTTGTAAATGAAACATAAGCTGAAACTGTAACTGAATGTACAACTGAAGGGTAAAGTTGTGGGAACACAACATGTACTCTGAGTGCCTCTGTGGGCCAGAATATGCATAATGAAATATAATCGAGTATATAATGCCATAGGCCTATGTGGGTAGTGCTATTAAGATCATATTTGTATAGATCGCACGAGTAGCGCCATAGGCCTCGGGGAGCAATATTATCAATCTCATATCTCGTATAGGTGTATATAATGCCATAGGCCTCGAGGGTAATATAGATATATAATGCATACATATGATGGTACTTAAGGATTTCCAAATGCTCTTTGAAGTCGTCGGAGTGACGTAAGGTCGTTGCACCTCTGATTCCCTTATGAGGGTTAACACATCACTTGTTACTCTTTCAATGACTCTACAGGAACTATAAATCATGTTATAAGCTTAACTTTTAGGAGACAATAAAGAGTCAACTTGTATTGACATCAAAAGAGTACTTTCGAATGAGGATATGATCTCGACGATGGATAATAATACACAACAATATTTGATGGAATAATCACAAGCATCTCCTTAAGGACTTAGGAGTAGAGTTTTTATCGAGTTTCATTTCATAATAATCGCTTCAAAGATTGATCATGCCAAAAAAGAAGGAAGTGAGCCTTGCATACCTTTATTTTCTTAGCTATTTAAGTTCCATTGGCCCTCGAAAGCTATATGAACGATTATCTACATTACACGAATGGTTTTCATCAATATCGAATCCAAAACTTGAAGGAAAGCGTATTTGGTCATTTCATCGAACAACTTAAGCACGTAGAGTTCTTAGGCCTCTCTATAGTGGAAGTTTATGTAATTCAACATCACAACCTTTCAAACCACCATTTCTTTAATTCCACAATACATACAACTGATTGAATCATCAATTTTACCTCATATTTCAAATAAAACAGCCCAACAAGTCATACAACCACGATTTCACAAGTTTACTAGTTTTGATTATGAAAATCCTTTCACAACTTGCTCGAAATACCAATTAATCATAGAACTAGGTAAAGGAGGATAAAACCTACATTTATACACCGTAGTCTCCTCAAAACATCAAGCTATATGACCTCCAAGGGTTTTCCAAAATGAATTTTAAGCGGAGAAGACGATTCATACGATACCTACGGGGTTTATCACGTTAATCTTGCATAATTGGCCTTTGATTTGATATTGAGATGATATGGTATCTTAGAGAGGTTTTGGAGAGAGTATTAAGGCCTGGTATTGGAGGAAATGAGGTCTCAAATCGCAAAAATCCAATTTAAACCCAAAACAAAATTGCACCGCCTAAAAAGGATGGTCCTTTAACGGTCCGTCAATCTTGCCGTCAAATTGGAACTTTTTCCGATTTCGTCGAAACGTATTTTGTTTGATCCGTTTAACTTTCATACACTCCAGAACTTCCATAAACAAGTTGTAAACATTCATTACCCTTCCGTAAAGTCATATCTCTTCCCAGGATATTAGTATCAATTGATGACACTATGGAATATGAAATTACGGGGTGTAACATCTTTTCCCCCTTAGAAACATTCATCCACGTATGTTGAAGATATTCTAACTTCTCAAGTTTTCCAAAAACATTGGTAGAGTTTCTCTTGTAAACATGACTATCCAAAACCTATTAAACAGCTCAAATATGCACCCAACACCACACAGGGCGAAATAATAACAAAACAACATCAAATTGGCCTCACACGGCCGCTTATACTTATAATAATCCGAGAGAGTTTAGTCATAACTTACCTTAACATTATCTTCCTAACATCCGAGCTGCACCTGATACATTTGTTTCAGAAATATCATCTAAATAAGGTACATGGTCCAACTTCGGTAAACTAAATAGGAATAGAGGGATTATATCGCGTGAATACTAACATGAAGTTGGAATTTGAAAAATCCGAGTATAACGATTCTTAGATTTCTTGACCATTCTGGAAGAATTCTTTCAGACCAAGGACTATCTCAACCTGTCATTCAATCAGATTACACTATTAATAGCGAATCCATATTCTATTGAAAAACTTCACTTAGGCATCTAATCAACAACCTTAAGCACATATGGTTCATAGACCTCTTAACAAGGGATACTTAGGTAATTCGATCCCACAATTCTCTAAAATATTCTATCTTAGTTTCACCTCGCAAACACATAAATTTTCTAATCAATTCCAACTCATATCTCAAATAAACCAGCCCACAAGTCATATTACAATGATTTCATAGGTTTACGAGTTTCGATTACAAAACTCCTTTCACAACTTACTCCAAATCATCAATTAATCACAAATACTTCACACACCAAAATCCCCCTAAAACAAGCTATTCCATCACCGAGGGTTTCCAAAATTGATTCTTTAAGGAGAAGATGATTCTTACGATAACCACGGGGATTATCACGTTAACCTTACGTGATTAGCCTTTTATTTGATATTGGGGTTTTATGGTATCATGGAGGGTTTGGGGAGAGCCTAAGGTCTGATCTTGGAGAGAAAAATGAGCCCCAATCATAATAACCCATTTTAAACCCGAATAAAATATTCCACCACCTCAAAAAGACGGTTAGATTGGCGGTCCATCAAACTTTGACGGTCTGTCAATCACACCGTCAATCTAGACCTAAGATCTCAAAAATTTATAGAATTTGACAGTTCATATTGAGCTCTTTGACGGTCCGTCAATCTTGCCATAAAAATTAGAAGGTTTTCTGATTTCGTAGAATCGTATTTTCTTTGATCCGTTTAACTTCCATACACTCCAGGACTTACATAAACAAGCTTTAAACATTTACCCTTCTGTAAGGTCGTACCTCTTCTCAAGAAATCGGTATCTATTAATGACACGACAAAATGCAAAACTACTAGCGTAACAAGTAGGCATGTTCTTCCCTGATGCTGATCTCTAGTGGGTCAATGTGACTGCTTTCAGGGTGCTGAATCATGGATGTAATAGTTGCAAGGGCATCAACAAATTTGTTCTAAGCTCTCGGCGTATGCCAAAGTTTGATCTTTTTAAATCTGTTGCACAATCTCTGTGCCAGGTTGATTTATGGCAAGATCTTCTCATTCTTGGTGGCCCATTCTCCTCAGACCGGGTGAATTAGAAAGTTTGAGTCTCCTATTACTAGGAGTTCTTGAATATCCATGTCGATGGCCATGTGAAGACCCCCCTACATATATATATATATATATAGAGAGAGAGAGAGAGAATGCATGTTTCATACTCCGCCATATTGTTAGTACATTGGAAGTTGAGCATGGCTGCTATCGGGTAATGTTGATTCATTTCTAAGGCCGAAACTGCTCCATTTCCTGAGCCTTTATAGTTGACTACACTGTCGAAGAACATTTTCCATCCTGAATAGGCTTCGATTGTTTCTTCTTTGATTGCCATTACTTTCTCGTCTAGGAAATATGTCATTAATGGTGCGAACTCTTCGTTAACCATACCAGACTTCGTTGACCAGGATTTGACTGCTTTCTAGACCATGTATTTGACGTCAAACTCACTTAGGAGCATTTGTAATTTGTACAATTTTCTTATGGGTATGGGATGTTGAAAGATGTACCTCAAAGAATCCATCTTAGATATTAGGTGAGTAGTGTACACCAACATGTAATGTCTCATCTTTTGTGCTATCCATATTAGTGCACAATATGTCTTTTCCACCAGAGTATATCTTGACTCACAAGCGGTGAACTACTTGTTGAGGTAGCAGATTGCAAGTTCTTTTTTTCCTGTTTCATCGTGTTGAGCCAACATGCATCCAAATGCATTATTTAACATCGACAAGTACAACAACAATGGGCTTACTTGCCTAGGAGAAACCAAAATTGGTGAATTGGAAAAGTATTTCTTGATGGCGTCGAAGGCTTTTTTCCACTCATCTGTCCATTTGGTGGGCTCATTCTTTTTAGTAGCTTGAAGATGGGCTCCACGGCCACCATGGATTGCACTATGAAGTGCTCAATATAGTTCAGCCTTCCTAAGAAGCTCATGACATCCTTCTTGGTTATAGGCAGTAGTAGCTCTTGTATGGCTTTGCGTTTTGTAGGATATAGCTCAATGCCACTGCTACTGACTATGCACCCCAACAATTTTCTCGAGTGCACTCCAAACGCGCACTTAGCCGTATTCGCTTTGATTGAACTTGTGGAGTATGTCAAAGAATTTTCGCAAGTGTATGATGTGGTCGGAGCCTTCTCACGACTTGATTATGATGTCATCCACATAGACCTCGATTTCTTTATGCATCATGTTGTGGAAGATGGCGATCATTTCTCTTATGTAAGTGCGCTACGCGTTCTTGAGACCAAACGACATTACACGATAGTGGTATTGTATACTCCCTATGGAGTAATGAATGCCATTTTGAGCATCTTCTTTGCTCATCAAAATCTGATGGTAACCGGCAAAGCAATCCACAAATGACTGTAATTCATAAATTGTACAATTATCGATGAGTATGTAGATATTTGGATGTGGAAAGTTATCCTTAGGACTAGCTTGGTTGACATCATGATAGTCCACACAGATTGTAATTTTCCCATCTTTCTTTGGCACTAGCACAATGTTGTCCAACCATATGGGATACAGAGTTACTTCCACGACTCCTGACTTTATCTGTTTCTCGACTTCATCATTGATTCTTATGCTGAGATTAGGCTTGAACTGTTGAATTTTTTGTTTAACTGGGGTGAATCCCTCATTGATATGTAGCTTATGAGCTACAATATCTGTACTTAATCCAGGCATATCCGCTTATGACCACGCGAATATGTTGTCGTATTCTCTCAATAGATTTATTAGTTTTTTTTAGCGTCTAAATGCGCACATATCCTGGTTTCCTCATCTTTGAGGTTAATCGCTTCGGTCTTATCTAAATTAGGCATCTTCCTACTCTCATATTGAGCTTCCTTGTCCATGAAGTCTTTAGGTAACGTTGCCTCTTCATTATATTCCTCGTATTCTTTATCGTTTGTATCACTCGACTTGCTCGTCTCACGATATATCATGACATTATGAGTTATTTTAATGTTATTACTTAAAAATAAGGCAGAGCATCGTTCGTATATAAAAAAAATGTTATATATATATAAATAAATAAAGACTGTTTTTGCATAAACTGAGGATTTTCATTGATTTTGACAAAAGTACAAACTTTTGTCTGACTCAGATCAATCATTGAGTCAGTTCTAGTTTTTGAACAATACGTGGATACGTGAAGACATAAAGGGTGAAGGTTCAGGCCTCAATATGATTTTCACCGATTTTAGAAAAACATATTTAAAATTATCTCTCTATCGAGGAGCGAAGAGTAGGGTAGAGGTCCAATTGGACATGTACTCATCTGGATCAGCGTTATGGATTTTGGGTTCTTCAAAGCATTCCTCTAGTATAGTTGCACACTCTTCCTCTTGGAATAACATCCCAAACCTATTTCTGGATCCCCGCCGTTGTGCATGGGCATGTGGATCGAAAATGACTGGTACAAACCCGGGAAAGGCTTTCTCATAACTGGAGGACCTCTCTTTTTCTCTTCAACATCATAAGCTTCTACGGAGCTTGGTATGTACCCAAGGCTGATGAGATACTCATTTCTTTAAATTGACACTGGCTCTCGAATGCCTTTGAGCTCTTATCCTAGGCCTTTGCTGGGCTCAAATCTGTTTTGTAGCATAGTTATAGTAACCATCTTGTAGGCCAATTACATTGAGATATCCTCATTATCCCCTCAGTGGGCAGATCCCATGAGTTCCATTACATAGAAGTTTGTATCAATTGGGACTGCTTCTATTAAAGGCACAGAGTTGTCGGAATAGTTGTGAATACTTCCTGCTCTATAGATTACGATCTCGTGGTCTTCCCAGAAGAACTTCATTGATTTATGGAAAGATGATGGCACATCTCCAGCCATATGTATCTATGATCTCCCTAGTAGGAGATTGTAGTTGGCATTGATGTCTATGAACTGAAATTCTGTGGTAAGTTTGGATGGCCTCATTTGTATGTTGAGGTCCACTTTACCCCCAGGGTCACGTTGTGCCCCATCAAAATCTCTCACATTGGTACGACTCTGGCGTATCTTTCCAACGTCATAGCCTAATTGCTTTAATGTTGGCACGGGGCATATATTGAGTCCAACCCCATTATTGACAAGTACTCGAGAGATAATCTTGCCTCGGCACTTGATGGTGATGTAGAGGGATTTGTTATAAGTCATTCCTTCTCGAGGTAATTCATCAGTAGTGAATGAAATCTGATGTGCCCTGATAATGTGGCTGGCCCACTATGTCAGCCAATTTTTCACTACTGGTCTCTGTTGGGACGTGGAATTTGTCTAGTGCCTTCATTAGGGCCGAATGATGTTGTGTGGAGCTCAAGAGTAATGACATCACCGAGATCCTAACCGATGTTTTCTGTAGGTGTTAAACAATAGAGTAATCTTTCAGCTGCATCCTGTGCCAAAAGTCCTCAGCTTCCCCATCAGTGATGGGCCTTCTTGAATTGTTTTATCTTCAGGGCACTTCTTGCGCCAATTCTTTGAGAGAATAGCATCTCCCTGATCTTGTCATACCTTGAGCCATGGCCGTAAGTTCCTTTCTAGTAGCTGGGATGAATACTTGCGGTACTTGAATCACAAATGACTTCTTTGGATCCAAGATCAATACCTTGAAATTAGGATGCTCTTGTATTGTGTGACAGACGACTAGGCGCCCTAGGTTTTCAATACCTTCTTTGGCCAACGGTTGGCATACCGCCCAATCTTCTTCTCTTTCTATCATATGGATGTGATTGGCACCATGATTTGGAAGGGGATTTGTATTCACATTCGGCGTTGCAGCCTCTAAAATGAGTTGTCGCTTGTCAATCAAATCTTGCAACCTATGTTTCAAATTGATGCAATTCTCTGTTGAATGCACATTCCCCTAGAATGGTAAGTGCAAGTTTGGTTGGGTCAGTAAAAATAACTCTCTGCGTTAGTAAGATTTAGCAGCACAACTTTGATGATACTGGCGACCCTTAATTTGGTGAATAGATTGGTCCGCATTTCTAGAAGCGGCGTGAATATCCAAGGAGGCATTTTTTCAAAATTCGAATGTGGCAAGTTGTATGCGGCCAGAAGTGGTTGATGACGGTGATTTTACTGGTTTTAAGATGCTTGATATGTGGGCGCGGGAATATGGTAATTTGGAGATGAAGCTTGGTAAGTGGGTATAGGTGTTTGGTGGTTGTGGAGCTTGGTAGTTCAATTGTGCATAATATACTGGTACAGGGCTGTAGGGCGATGGTATGTAGTTTCTCGGAAGAGGAGATTGGTATGTGTTAAAGGATGATTGTGATCCTTCACTTCTATGACTCATCGGACTTGGGGTGTGAGAGACGTTTGTCGTGTCTTCTTTCTTCTTCTTGGCAGCTCCAATGGAGCTTGATGCGCCAACTTTGTTGACGATTCTAGTGATTTTTCCTATTTTGGGACTATCTTCTATAGTCTCTCCCATTCTGACTAAGTCAGCGAACGGCCTCTGGTCATAGCCAATATTTTGTCGTAGTAGTTTATTTCATAAGATCGAATGAAAGCTGAAACCAATTCTTCCTCGCTCATAGGAGGTTGTACCCAGGCGAATTCGGCCATTCACCTTCTAGCATACTTGCGGTAGGTTTCAGTTATTTTTGGCAGATTTTCTCCAAATAGTAGCGGTCAGGCATGTTTCCACATTGTAGCAGAATCTATCCATGAATGCTTTCACTATTTCTTCCCATGAGTCCCAAGGGTTGATATCTTGCGCTGTGAACCATTCTGCCGCTTCACATGTGAGACTTCGATTGAAGAGCCTCATCAATAATGTCTCATTTCCTTTGGCACCGACCAGTTGGTTGCAGTATGGTCTTACAATGAGCTTTGGGGTTTCCCGTGCCGTTGAAAGGTTCAAATTTGGGAACTTTGAAGCCCTCTAGCAAATCCAAGTCAGGATGCATGCATAGGTCGTTGTATTGCAATCTCGTCGATTTGCGGATCCCTTGTGAGCTTTCTCGAACAAATCCATTATTTTCTATTCCATTTCTCTATCTCTTCGGTCCTCGCTCGAACCTCCACACATTTTTCCATCTCCTCATAGTAATCCAATTCTAACGAGAAGTCAATAGGAGCGATTGGGTTTTGGAAGGATACGAGGGTGTGTGGGGTAACTTTTGGGAGTGCTCGCACTTTAGAAGTAGTATGGGTAGTAGTATTTTTGTGGATACTAGGATTAGCATAAGCTGGTGACATCTGAAAGGTGGGCGCAGATTAAGAAGTCCCAATAATATGGTGGTATTTAGTGGAGGTGGTGTTTGATAAGAGGCCCTAGTGTGGGCATTTGGATAGTGTTCAGGTACGGGTGAATTCAGAGATAGAAAAAGTGGTGGAGGTCTTCTTTCCTCAACAACAAATGTTTCTCTAGCAGCTTGATTGCTTCATTTCTCGCAACCTGTCCCTAAAGGTCAGCGACTTTCTTAAATAGCATAGTGATCACGTCCTCGGAGTGCGAGGTATTCTGGAGGTCTTGAGGCACAACATCATGAATCATAGCAGTCTTGTTGCGAGTATCCTCGAGAGTACTAGTCATGTTTTCCTGTTCTTCTTGGTTTAAGGATGCTGCCGCAACTTTAGATCTAGTGAAGTATGCCAGTGTTTCGCAACATATCAACCCTTCTTTATAAGAAAAAAAACAATTCAAAAGAAAATGACGTTAGTACGTTAGTCGGAAACCATAATGCAAGAGACCACACATAAGTTGCACACAAAGCATATAGACTCATGTATTCGATCAAAATTGATTGATTTTTCCATTCCGGGGGTATTTTGGTCATTTTAGCTAGTTTTTAGGGTTTCAATTTGAAGGTTTGTGGTTGATTTACCACCACGTCATCGTCGAACCAGAAACTATCCTATAAATAGAGGGTTATAATTTATATAATATAGGGGTTGAGTCTTATATAGACTGCCTACGTATCATTCCTCGGGAAATTAGGCCCTTTCGTAGTTCGGGTTACATAGAAATTATATCATAATTCCTTCTACTCGAATCTTAATTTTACCTTGACTGGGACATGGTTTCATTTACGAAAAGTGGGAGGGGGATACCCTTAATTGAAAGCTAGAAATGGGACGTCTAAATTACCTAAAAGATGACTTCTCCCTGAAGCCATGGCGGGTCGTTGTCCTTACGACCACACATTTTCTGGCAGCTTTTCTAAAAGCGGCCTTGTATCACATGCCATATCTGACCGGTGTTAACCAAATGCTTTAGCTCGAACTTGAAAGCTTCATATTTTTCAATGTCGTGTATGGGAGCCCCTGAATAGTACAAGCATATCTTCGTCATCGAAGTGTTTGTGAAGAGTTTGTAGGTGGTCTTGAGGGGTTGACCCTTGTCGGTGCATCACAAAAGTGAGAAGATGTCGGCATACGAAACTTCAAAGGCAATGAAGTCGTAGCGCCAGAGTCGTGTGTCCATAGTGATTCATTCACCAAGCATAATGAAGTCATAGACTAGTAGAGAGTGAGGTCCCCACAGGTTGCAGATAACTTTCTCATTAATCAGTCTGACGGCTCTTTTCTTGAAGGCCACACATTCATCAATGTCGTGGTCAGGTTGGCTTCTGTGGTATAGGAATCTCTTGTGAGAAAAAAAAGGTGCGTAAGTTGGGAGGACTTGGGAGCTAGTGTGTGCTAGTGCGGCATCTTTAATCATATCATAGACCTTGATGTTTCACACTTCTCTTGATGCGACTCTGAAGTAGGATCCATGGACTTTGAGGGCAATCACCCACCAAATTGGATATGACCTACGGGAAGGCCCTTGTGGAGTCTCGTAATGATTAGCAACTTCGTTGATGATTGGGGTAGCTCCTTCATGTTCCCCGCTTGTTTCCCCGTCTAGTATCGGGTCATCCTCAGGTAGGTGGGTCAGAGGGACATAGTCGTCCACCATTGTCTTAACCTTTTCAAGGAGGTTGTGGTATTAGGATTTTCCCTCGGGAGATTTCTCAGACAGCTTTTCCACAAATTCCAAAATCTCGTCTACCTCTTTCATCTTATTATTCTCTAAGTCGGTTTTGTAGTAAACATTCTTCAATTTGGCTCTTGCCAACTCAATCTTTGCATCTATTCTGTGGATCTTGGCCTGAAGCGACTCCTCAGTCTCTTCATCATTGGTCAAGTCGATGACTGGTGATGTGGCACTCTAGTTGTCTGGATTATTGATAGCAAATCAACCTTTAAAAGAAGGTTAATTTAGTCAACTTTTGGTATTTCTTTTTGTTTTTCTTTTTGGTTGGTGTCCGGAATGTGGGACCAATCAAGAATTCAAGACGGAACACATGAAAACACATAAGCAGTTTATATCACAGAAACATATAAACAGTTATAATATTTGCGTTCCTATACCTCATTTCTCCAAGGCTTTCTAATTGTTTGAAACATAAATATGTCAAATATTAACCAAACCATTGCCCCCATAATCGTTTCATTAATAATAATATCTTCCCCGATTGGGATTACAAAGCATAAATAAAAAATAAAATCAAAAAAAGTTTCCTCCGGTGGCTGATGATGAAGCTCTGCAGTTCGAGCTTTAATCCTTGGAATGGCAGCCTGGATCCGGAGATAAGTAGACATCAGAAGTGAACCAACCCATCAACTTCTCTCTGTAGGGGTCACCGGTGTGACATAATCCATAACCTCCTTTATACGAGCGTCTAAATCCTTGCCCCCATAATCGTTTCATTAATAATAATATCTTCCCCGATTGGGATTACAAAGCATAAATAAAAAATAAAATCAAAAAAAGTTTCCTCCGGTGGCTGATGATGAAGCTCTGCAGTTCGAGCTTTAATCCTTGGAATGGCGCCTGGATCCGGAGATAAGTAGACATCAGAAGTGAACCAACCCATCAACTTCTCTCTGTAGGGGTCACCGGTGTGACATAATCCATAACCTCCTTTATACGAGCGTCTAAATCCTTAAGACACTCATGAGTGAAGTCGACCTCTTCGGTCAAGCTGGTTATGACAGTCTGATCATGCTATATGTTCTTTTGGTATCGGCCATCTTGATCATCCGCTTGTCTCTGAATGTGGTGGGCTTTGATTTTGCCCTTTGAATCACGATCTTGTTTGGACTTGTAGAGGTTGGGCCTCGGTGTGAGGGTACCTTGCAAATATGTTCTCAACCAATCTATATAATTTTCATCATGACCCGGGCTAAGAGGATTGTTGGCTAGGGTTTCTGAGCCCCACTTGATTTGACCATTCTACTCTTAGATGATTTCGGCAACCCCTCTGATCTTGTCGCCATCGTAGTCAACCATGTATTCCCCCATATTCCCTATTGGGGGGATCACCTGTTCTCTCCCGAACTGTCTTACCTTAGAAGTACCTGAGTAGGTTTCGGCATCGACCTAAAGCTTGGTAAATGTCAAACGTAATGATCGGGACTAGGTCATAGTATTTGGTTTCCCCGTTAGTGGTAATACCATGAAAGATAGCATAGGTGACAAAGATGACCCATTGTATCTATGGTTTAGAAATGGTCTTTGGGAAACACCATAGTTCCTAGAAGGCATATGGCAAGGGCTAGAGGTCGGGTAGCTTCCCGAGCAAAGAAAAGAGTGAAACTCGTTTGTTTCTAATCAACTTATATACATGATACACTCTAGCGTGTACCCGGATACATATAGGTCTCAATGTATCTATCCAGCCGTAGGAGGCTCAATGTGTATCTATCCGGTCATATAGGCTCTTTCTATATCAACCCGACCATAGGAGGCTCGGCGTGTATCTACCCGACCATAGGAGGCTCGGTATGTATCTACCCGTCCGTATAGGCTTGGTGTCATCTCAATAACAACCCAACAATTATCAACATTAGACATATAAAGCTATCAACAACTCTACTGCAAAATAATAAGATCTACATACTGAAAGTATTCCCGACAAGTGACATATAGGATAATAGAGCAATCGAACTCTAAAGAAATGAAATCGAAACTCTTTCTCCGAACATAACTCATTTCATGATTACTTTCGATAAGGAGCCATGCCAAGTATGAAAAGTAGAACCTTAACATACCTTTGTAACCTTTTGTCCAACATCAACCAAGCTTATGTCACCGCTCCTTAGTCTACAACAATAAAAAGATACCAACATCACATTACAAGTGATATAACGATCGTATTTCGAACAATAAGCTTTATTCCATAACAAAATGGGCAGTATATCCCATATTTCTTTAACCTCCCACAAGTTCAAAATAGTCGGAATAACATCCCAAACAAACAATAACTTCTTAATAGGTTCTTCAAACAACCCAATGATTCAACGAGCGGCATGCTCGGTTTACGATTAATAAAAGTATATCTTACACCCCTTTTATTTCTTAATGAATATTTCAATAACAACAACAAAAATATACTCAGGTTATTCCACCAATTTTCATCCCACAAAATAACTCAAAATAACTACCACATAGTCCACACGATAATAACAACCTCAACTACGAATTCTGGTATAACTTCCGTACTTCCTAATTTAGCAACTTAGCTATGATCTAAATTGACTCAAATTTATCTAGAGGAGGAGAATTCTTACCTTATATGTCATGAACTACTCTTCCTTCACCTTACTTCACTTCAAATAAATCCTGAATTCGATAACACGACAAACGAAACAACGAGATCGAAGCGGTGAACAAAACCCATAACATAATTGAATATCGTTGCTGCATGTATATAAGTGAATAATTTTCTTCTCATTAATGAGTTTGCTACTCATAGTTTGAATTTTATAAATAGGATACAATTGCTACTTCTTAGTTGTTATTAGAAAGGACAAAAAATGATCTCAATTAAAGCTCATTGGGGTCCACACCATAATTATCTTCAAATGCCTCCACCTAGTATAAACATGATTAGTTGTTGTCCATTTTTTTAACTACCATGTGGAAGTCACCAATTCTCACTTATCCATTTATTATACACTTAATCCCATTATATCCATATACTCCACATTTACCGAATTACACCCATAATTAATTCTTGATCTCAATTCACTTAAATGTCAACCATTTTTAACACATTTTATATACTCATTACCATGATCATGTAATATAACACTAGTCCATATCCCCTTTTGGCGCACATAAAATATTATTTCCAACCATCATCGTCACACTTTTAAGTCTGAAATCATTTCGGGACGTTATCTTTTTATACAACGAGCTCTTGATTTGCATGTGTGAATATGAAAAAAATTCCATACGGTCCGTATAACTTGTTCATTATTTTGAAGTTTGACGAAACATAATATGGGAAACTACGGGATGTAACACATTAGCTCGAAAAAGGTCTTACACACAAAATACACGTAATAAGTACAAAGTATTAACATTATAGATAAACACGATTGAAGTGTAGTAAATAAAAGGCAAATTTTAGCTAAAAACACTCGTGTCTGTAGCCTATCATCACATACTAGCCTCTACGAGACTAGTATATAAAGGGCTCATTTAATTGTAACTCATCAAACAAATCATTTAAGTCTTGAGCAATATAAATAGATTTCTTTAGCAAATCTCTTTTGTCTTTCTTATCTAGCATTCTCTTACTGATATTAAGTGTAGTAACCATGATTGGTATAGAAAGAATTGTGAACAAGTTATGCAAGATAGTGAGCTAGTTCCTAAGTTCCTCATGGCGCGCTTAGTCAAAGTCTAATGTCTTGACAGTGATATATCATAGCAAATGTTGTGACTATGGGTATGGCTAATGAGTGAGACATTAATGTTGCAAGTAACCAATTCATTGCCCAAGATGCTGCAGGGAAGAAGAATTATGACAAGAGTAGGAATGCCAACAAGACTAAGTAGGTGCTTCCTGAGGTTATGCCAAATGAAAGGCTTACGTCCCAAGAATCACGTTCTAATGAGGCAAGTGAGGATGATGTAGAGGTCCTTCTCGAGGATGTCTCACGGGGTAAAATATGAATTTTCAAGGTGAACTTGGGGATGGAAGTTGTGGAGGTCTTTGGCCAATGCTTATAGAAGGCGAAAAACATTATTAACGTTCTTGAGGGACACACTCTTGAAAAATTTGAGAACATCCGAACTGACTTGGAGGGGAATAATCAAAATGAGTTTGAGCTAAATCAAATTGTTACTGCCTTGGAGTGCAAGGTCTTGGAGGCACTAAGCACTATTGATTCCATGAAGGCAAAAATAGAGGCACTGGAGGAGCATGTCAACACTAGCATATTTGAGGACTCCAACAATGTTATTGTGACAAGGGAGGCCATGATTGAAGTTCATAATCCACTGTTGTTCAAATATGTTCATGACACGCAAGAAGTCTACCTTCACAAGGTAGGGGTAAGATCTGCATACACACTACTATCCGCAGACTCAACTTGTGGATCACACTAAGTTTGTTATTGTTGTTGATGCACAAGAAGTATAGAACTACCTTGGAACTTAGAGAACTACTTCAGGAATGACACAACGATGGACGATAAGGCCAAGATCAACACTATTTTGTTGTACCTATCATATACTGCCATACTATAATGGATAAGGAAGGTGTCCAAAGTTGAGAAATGTCACACCCCAATCTTGGGGGGGGGTGTCCAAAGACCGGCACCCTAAGGTTTGAGCGTACCAATCATGATACCTGCGATATACTCTATAACACATAGATCGACAAGACCTCTAATAATAGATTCTTTGAACAAGAATACAATTCCCTGCATGCATAAAAGGCCCAACCTATACATATATATACAACAAGACCGACGAGGCCGATATGAACATAACAAGTCTAATGAAGAGGCCAACAAGGCCATACACCAAACCATAATACATAACACGACTGTCTAAAAGCCTATAAAGAGTATAATGAAAATATCTGGTCGGGATAGGGCCCAGCCATACCTAATTATGTACATATATGGACTCATCATGTTTATCATCTTACTAGATAGCTCCGGAAGCAAAGAGCGTGACTACATTCAATTAAGTCGAGTCACCTACTATGAGGGATCGCCTACACCTTTATCTGTACCTGCGAGAATGAAATGAAGTATCTGCAAAAAGGGATATCGTATGAAAGATGTACCGAATATGTAAGGTCAAGCTATAAATATGCATAATGTTGTAAATGAAACATAAGCTGAAACTCAGAATCGAATGTACAACTGAAGGGTAAAGTTGTGGGAACACAACATGTACTCTGAGTGCCTCTGTGGGCCAGAATATGCATAATGAAATATAATCGAGTATATAATGCCATAGGCCTATGTGGGTAGTGCTATTAAGATCATATTTGTATAGATCGCACGAGTAGCGCCATAGGCCTCGGGAGCAATATTATCAATCTCATATCTCGTATAGGTGTATATAATGCCATAGGCCTCTGAGGGTAATATAGATATATAATGCATACATATGATGGTACTTAAGGATTTCCAAATGCTCTTTGAAGTCGTCGGAGTGACGTAAGGTCGTTGCACCTCTGATTCCCTTATGAGGGTTAACACATCACTTGTTACTCTTTCAATGACTCTACAGGAACTATAAATCATGTTATAAGCTTAACTTTTAGGAGACAATAAAGAGTCAACTTGTATTGACATCAAAAGAGTACTTTCGAATGAGGATATGATCTCGACGATGGATAATAATACACAACAATATTTGATGGAATAATCACAAGCATCTCCTTAAGGACTTAGGAGTAGAGTTTTTATCGAGTTTCATTTCATAATAATCGCTTCAGTATTGATCATGCCAAAAAAGAAGGAAGTGAGCCTTGCATACCTTTATTTTCTTAGCTATTTAAGTTCCATTGGCCCTCGAAAGCTCTATGAACGATTATCTACATTACACGAATGGTTTTCATCAATATCGAATCCAAAACTTGAAGGAAAGCGTATTTGGTCATTTCATCGAACAACTTAAGCACGTAGAGTTCTTAGGCCTCTCTATAGTGGAAGTTTATGTAATTCAACATCACAACCTTTCAAACCACCATTTCTTTAATTCCACAATACATACAACTGATTGAATCATCAATTTTACCTCATATTTCAAATAAAACAGCCCAACAAGTCATACAACCACGATTTCACAAGTTTACTAGTTTTGATTATGAAAATCCTTTCACAACTTGCTCTGAAATACCAATTAATCATAGAACTAGGTAAAGGAGGATAAAACCTACATTTATACACCGTAGTCTCCTCAAAACATCAAGCTATATGACCTCCAAGGGTTTTCCAAAATGAATTTTAAGCGGAGAAGACGATTCATACGATACCTACAGGGTTTATCACGTTAATCTTGCATAATTGGCCTTTGATTTGATATTGAGATGATATGGTATCTTAGAGAGGTTTTGGAGAGAGTATTAAGGCCTGGTATTGGAGGAAATGAGGTCTCAAATCGCAAAAATCCAATTTAAACCCAAAACAAAATTGCACCGCCTAAAAAGGATGGTCCTTTGACGGTCCGTCAATCTTGCCGTCAAATTGGAACTTTTTCCGATTTCGTCGAAACGTATTTTGTTTGATCCGTTTAACTTTCATACACTCCAGAACTTCCATAAACAAGTTGTAAACATTCATTACCCTTCCGTAAAGTCATATCTCTTCCCAGGATATTAGTATCAATTGATGACACTATGGAATATGAAATTACGGGGTGTAACATCTTTTCCCCCTTAGAAACATTCATCCACGTATGTTGAAGATATTCTAACTTCTCAAGTTTTCCAAAAACATTGGTAGAGTTTCTCTTGTAAACATGACTATCCAAAACCTATTAAACAAATTCAAATATGCACCCAACACCACACAGGGCGAAATAATAACAAAACAACATCAAATTGGCCTCACACGGCCGCTTATACTTATAATAATCCGAGAGAGTTTAGTCATAACTTACCTTAACATTATCTTCCTAACATCCGAGCTGCACCTCGATACATTTGTTTCGAAATATCATCTAAATAAGGTACATGGTCCAACTTCGGTAAACTAAATAGGAATAGAGGGATTATATCGCGTGAATACTAACATGAAGTTGGAATTTGAAAAATCCGAGTATAACGATTCTTAGATTTCTTGACCATTCTCGGAAGAATTCTTTCGTACCAAGGACTATCTCAACTCATCATTCAATCGATTACACTATTAATAGCGAATCCATATTCTATTGAAAAACTTCACTTAGGCATCTAATCAACAACCTTAAGCACATATGGTTCATAGACCTCTTAACAAGGGATACTTAGGTAATTCGATCCCACAATTCTCTAAAATATTCTATCTTAGTTTCACCTCGCAAACACATAAATTTTCTAATCAATTCCAACTCATATCTCAAATAAACCAGCCCACAAGTCATATTACAATGATTTCATAGGTTTACGAGTTTCGATTACAAAACTCCTTTCACAACTTACTCCAAATCATCAATTAATCACAAATACTTCACACACCAAAATCCCCCTAAAACAAGCTATTCCATCACCGAGGGTTTCCAAAATTGATTCTTTAAGGAGAAGATGATTCTTACGATAACCACGGGGATTATCACGTTAACCTTACGTGATTAGCCTTTTATTTGATATTGGGGTTTTATGGTATCATGGAGGGTTTGGGGAGAGCCTAAGGTCTGATCTTGGAGAGAAAAATGAGCCCCAATCATAATAACCCATTTTAAACCCGAATAAAATATTCCACCACCTCAAAAAGACGGTTAGATTGGCGGTCCATCAAACTTTGACGGTCTGTCAATCACACCGTCAATCTAGACCTAAGATCTCAAAAATTTATAGAATTTGACAGTTCATATTGAGCTCTTTGACGGTCCGTCAATCATGCCATAAAAATTAGAAGGTTTTCTGATTTCGTAGAATCGTATTTTCTTTGATCCGTTTAACTTCCATACACTCCAGACTTACATAAACAAGCTTTAAACATTTACCCTTCTGTAAGGTCGTACCTCTTCTCAAGAAATCGGTATCTATTAATGACACGACAAAATGCAAAACTACTAGCGTAACAAGTAGGCATGTTCTTCCCTGATGCTGATCTCTAGTGGGTCAATGTGACTGCTTTCAGGGTGCTGAATCATGGATGTAATAGTTGCAAGGGCATCAACAAATTTGTTCTAAGCTCTCGGCGTATGCCAAAGTTTGATCTTTTTAAATCATTTGCACAATCTCTCGTGCCGGTTATGGCAAGATCTTCTCATTCTTGGTGGCCCATTCTCCTCAGACCGGGTGAATTAGAAAGTTTGAGTCTCCTATTACTAGGAGTTCTTGAATATCCATGTCGATGGCCATGTGAAGACCCCCCTACATATATATATATATATATATAGAGAGAGAGAGAGAATGCATGTTTCATACTCCGCCATATTGTTAGTACATTGGAAGTTGAGCATGGCTGCTATCGGGTAATGTTGATTCATTTCTAAGGCCGAAACTCGCTCCATTTCCCGAGCCTTTATAGTTGACTACACTGTCGAAGAACATTTTCCATCCTGAATAGGCTTCGATTGTTTCTTCTTTGATTGCCATTACTTTCTCGTCTAGGAAATATGTCATTAATGGTGCGAACTCTTCGTTAACCATACCAGACTTCGTTGACCAGGATTTGACTGCTTTCTAGACCATGTATTTGACGTCAAACTCACTTAGGAGCATTTGTAATTTGTACAATTTTCTTATGGGTATGGGATGTTGAAAGATGTACCTCAAAGAATCCATCTTAGATATTAGGTGAGTAGTGTACACCAACATGTAATGTCTCATCTTTTGTGCTATCCATATTAGTGCACAATATGTCTTTTCCACCGTAGTATATCTTGACTCACAAGCGGTGAACTACTTGTTGAGGTAGCAGATTGCAAGTTCTTTTTTTCCTGTTTCATCGTGTTGAGCCAACATGCATCCAAATGCATTATTTAACATCGACAAGTACAACAACAATGGGCTTACTAGCCTAGGAGAAACCAAAATTGGTGAATTGGAAAAGTATTTCTTGATGGCGTCGAAGGCTTTTTTCCACTCATCTGTCCATTTGGTGGGCTCATTCTTTTTAGTAGCTTGAAGATGGGCTCCACGGCCACCATGGATTGCACTATGAAGTGCTCAATATAGTTCAGCCTTCCTAAGAAGCTCATGACATCCTTCTTGGTTATAGGCAGTAGTAGCTCTTGTATGGCTTTGAGTTTTGTAGGATATAGCTCAATGCCACTGCTACTGACTATGCACCCCAACAATTTTCTGACAGGCACTCCAAACGCGCACTTAGCCGTATTCAGTTTCAGATTGAACTTGTGGAGTATGTCAAAGAATTTTCGCAAGTGTATGATGTGGTCGGAGCCTTCTCACGACTTGATTATGATGTCATCCACATAGACCTCGATTTCTTTATGCATCATGTTGTGGAAGATGGCGATCATTTCTCTTATGTAAGTGCGCCGGCGTTCTTGAGACCAAACGACATTACACGATAGTGGTATTGTATACTCCCTATGGAGTAATGAATGCCATTTTGAGCATCTTCTTTGCTCATCAAATTCTGATGGTAACCGGCAAAGCAATCCACAAATGACTGTAATTCATAAATTGTACAATTATCGATGAGTATGTAGATATTTGGACGTGGAAAGTTATCCTTAGGACTAGCTTGGTTGACATCATGATAGTCCACACAGATTGTAATTTTCCCATCTTACTTTGGCACTAGCACAATGTTGTCCAACCATATGGGATACAGAGTTACTTCCACAACTCCTGACTTTATCTGTTTCTCGACTTCATCATTGATTCTTATGCTGAGATTAGGCTTGAACTGTTGAATTTTTTGTTTAACTGGGGTGAATCCCTCATTGATATGTAGCTTATGAGCTACAATATCTGTACTTAATCCAGGCATATCCGCTTATGACCACGCGAATATGTTGTCGTATTCTCTCAATAGATTTATTAGTTTTTTTTAGCGTCTAAATGCGCACATATCCTGGTTTCCTCATCTTTGAGGTTAATCGCTTCGGTCTTATCTAAATTAGGCATCTTCCTACTCTCATATTGAGCTTCCTTGTCCATGAAGTCTTTAGGTAACGTTGCCTCTTCATTATATTCCTCGTATTCTTTATCGTTTGTATCACTCGACTTGCTCGTCTCACGATATATCATGACATTATGAGTTATTTTAATGTTATTACTTAAAAATAAGGCAGAGCATCGTTCGTATATAAAAAAATGTTATATATATATAAATAAATAAAGACTGTTTTTGCATAAACTGAGGATTTTCATTGATTTTGACAAAAGTACAAACTTTTGTCTGACTCAGATCAATCATTGAGTCAGTTCTGGTTTTTGAACAATACGTGGATACGTGAAGACATAAAGGGTGAAGGTTCAGGCCTCAATATGATTTTCACCGATTTTAGAAAAACATATTTAAAATTATCTCTCTATCGAGGAGCGAAGAGTAGGGTAGAGGTCCAATTGGACATGTACTCATCTGGATCAGCGTTATGGATTTTTGGTTCTTCAAAGCATTCCTCTAGTATAGTTGCACACTCTTCCTCTTGGAATAACATCCCAAACCTATTTCTGGATCCCCGCCGTTGTGCATGGGCATGTGGATCGAAAATGACTGGTACAAACCCGGGAAAGGCTTTCTCATAACTGGAGGACCTCTCTTTTTCTCTTCAACATCATAAGCTTCTACGGAGCTTGGTATGTACCCAAGGCTGATGAGATACTCATTTCTTTAAATTGACACTGGCTCTCGAATGCCTTTGAGCTCTTATCCTAGGCCTTTGCTGGGCTCAAATCTGTTTTGTAGCATAGTTATAGTAACCATCTTGTAGGCCAATTACATTGAGATATCTTCATTATCCCCTCAGTGGGCAGATCCCATGAGTTCCATTACATAGAAGTTTGTATCAATTGGGACTGCTTCTATTAAAGGCACAGAGTTGTCGGAATAGTTGTGAATACTTCCTGCTCTATAGATTACGATCTCGTGGTCTTCCCAGAAGAACTTCATTGATTTATGGAAAGATGATGGCACATCTCCAGCCATATGTATCTATGATCTCCCTAGTAGGAGATTGTAGTTGGCATTGATGTCTATGAACTGAAATTCTGTGGTAAGTTTGGCTGGCCTCATTTGTATGTTGAGGTCCACTTTACCCCCAGGGTCACGTTGTGCCCCATCAAAATCTCTCACATTGGTACGACTCTGGCGTATCTTTCCAACGTCATAGCCTAATTGCTTTAATGTTGGCACGGGGCATATATTGAGTCCAACCCCATTATTGACAAGTACTCGAGAGATAATCTTGCCTCGGCACTTGATGGTGATGTAGAGGGATTTGTTATAAGTCGTTCCTTCTCGAGGCAATTCATCAGTAGTGAATGAAATCTGATGTGCCCTGATAATGTGGCTGGCCCACTATGTCAGCCAATTTTTCACTACTGGTCTCTGTTGGGACGTGGAATTTGTCTAGTGCCTTCATTAGGGCCGAATGATGTTGTGTGGAGCTCAAGAGTAATGACATCACCGAGATCCTAATCGATGTTTTCTCGTAGGTGTTAAACAATAGAGTAATCTTTCACCGCATCCCGTGCCAAAAGTCCTCGCTTCCCCATCAGTGATGGGCCTTCTTGAATTGTTTTATCTTCAGGGCACTTCTTGCGCCAATTCTTTGAGAGAATAGCATCTCCCTGATCTTGTCATACCTTGAGCCATGGCCGTAAGTTCCTTTCTAGGAGCTGGGATGAATACTTACGGTACTTGAATCACAAATGACTTCTTTGGATCCAAGATCAATACCTTGAAATTAGGATGCTCTTGTATTGTGTGACAGACGACTAGGCGCCCTAGGTTTTCAATACCTTCTTTGGCCAACGGTTGGCATACCGCCCAATCTTCTTCTCTTTCTATCATATGGATGTGATTGGCACCATGATTTGGAAGGGGATTTGTATTCACATTCGGCGTTGCAGCCTCTAAAATGAGTTGTCGCTTGTCAATCAAATCTTGCAACCTATGTTTCAAATTGATGCAATTCTCTGTTGAATGCACATTCCCCTGGAATGGTAAGTGCAAGTTTGGTTGGGTCAGTAAAAATAACTCTCTGCGTTAGTAAGATTTAGCAGCACGACTTTGATGATACTGGCGACCCTTAATTTGGTGAATAGATTGGTCCGCATTTCTAGAAGCGGCGTGAATATCCAAGGAGGCATTTTTTCAAAATTCGAATGTGGCAAGTTGTATGCGGCCAGAAGTGGTTGATGACGGTGATTTTATTGGTTTTAAGATGCTTGATATGTGGGGCGCGGGAATATGGTAATTTGGAGATGAAGCTTGGTAAGTGGGTATAGGTGTTTGGTGGTTGTGGAGCTTGGTAGTTCAATTGTGCATAATATACTTGGTACAGTGGCCGTAGGGCGATGGTATGTAGTTTCTCGGAAGAGGAGATTGGTATGTGTTAAAGGATGATTGTGATCCTTCACTTCTATGACTCATCGGACTTGGGGTGTGAGAGACGTTTGTCGTGTCTTCTTTCTTCTTCTTGGCAGCTCCAATGGAGCTTGATGCGCCAACTTTGTTGACGATTCTAGTGATTTTTCCTATTTTGGGACTATCTTCTATAGTCTCTCCCATTCTGACTAAGTCAGCGAACGGCCTCTGGTCATAGCCAATATTTTGTCGTAGTAGTTTATTTCATAAGATCGAATGAAAGCTGAAACCAATTCTTCCTCGCTCATAGGAGGTTGTACCCAGGCGAATTCGGCCCTTCACCTTCTAGCATACTTGCGGTAGGTTTCAGTTATTTTTGCCAGATTTGCTCCAAATAGTAGCGGTCAGGCATGTTTCCACATTGTAGCAGAATCTATCCATGAATGCTTTCACTATTTCTTCCCATGAGTCCCAAGGGTTGATATCTTGCGCTGTGAACCATTCTGCCGCTTCACATGTGAGACTTCGGTTGAAGAGCCTCATCAATAATGTCTCATTTCCTTTGGCACCGACCAGTTGGTTGCAGTATGGTCTTACAATGAGCTTTGGGGTTTCCCGTGCCGTTGAAAGGTTCAAATTTGGGAACTTTGAAGCCCTCTAGCAAATCCAAGTCAGGATGCATGCATAGGTCGTTGTATTGCAATCTCGTCGATTTGCAGGATCCCTTGTGAGCTTTCTCGAACAAATCCATTATTTTCTATTCCATTTCTCTATCTCTTCGGTCCTGCTCGAACCTCCACACATTTTTCCATCTCCTCATAGTAATCCAATTCTAACGAGAAGTCAATAGGAGCGATTGGGTTTTGGAAGGATACAGTAGGGTGTGTGGGGTAACTTTTGGGAGTGCTCGCAGCTTTAGAAGTAGTATGGGTAGTAGTATTTTTGTGGATACTAGGATTAGCATAAGCTGGTGACATCTGAAAGGTGGGCGCAGATTAAGAAGTCCCAATAATATGGTGGTATTTAGTGGAGGTGGTGTTTGATAAGAGGCCCTAGTGTGGGCATTTGGATAGTGTTCAGGTACGGGTGAATTCAGAGATAGAAAAAGTGGTGGAGGTCTTCTTGCCTCAACAACAAATGTTTCTCTAGCAGCTTGATTGCTTCATTTCTCGCAACCTGTCCCTAAAGGTCAGCGACTTTCTTAAATAGCATAGTGATCACGTCCTCGGAGTGCGAGGTATTCTGGAGGTCTTGAGGCACAACATCATGAATCATAGCAGTCTTGTTGCGAGTATCCTCGAGAGTACTAGTCATGTTTTCCTGTTCTTCTTGGTTTAAGGATGCTGCCGCAACTTTAGATCTAGTGAAGTATGCCAGTGTTTCGCAACATATCAACCCTTCTTTATAAGAAAAAAAACAATTCAAAAGAAAATGACGTTAGTACGTTAGTCGGAAACCATAATGCAAGAGACCACACATAAGTTGCACACAAAGCATATAGACTCATGTATTCGATCAAAATTGATTGATTTTTCCATTCCGGGGGTATTTTGGTCATTTTAGCTAGTTTTTAGGGTTTCAATTTGAAGGTTTGTGGTTGATTTACCACCACGTCATCGTCGAACCAGAAACTATCCTATAAATAGAGGGTTATAATTTATATAATATAGGGGTTGAGTCTTATATAGACTGCCTACGTATCATTCCTCGGGAAATTAGGCCCTTTCGTAGTTCGGGTTACATAGAAATTATATCATAATTCCTTCTACTCGAATCTTAATTTTACCTTGACTGGGACATGGTTTCATTTACGAAAAGTGGGAGGGGATACCCTTAATTGAAAGCTAGAAATGGGACGTCTAAATTACCTAAAAGATGACTTCTCCCTGAAGCCATGGCGGGTCGTTGTCCTTACGACCACACATTTTCTGGCAGCTTTTCTAAAAGCGGCCTTGTATCACATGCCATATCTGACCGGTGTTAACCAAATGCTTTAGCTCGAACTTGAAAGCTTCATATTTTTCAATGTCGTGTATGGGAGCCCCTGAATAGTACAAGCATATCTTCGTCATCGAAGTGTTTGTGAAGAGTTTGTAGGTGGTCTTGAGGGGTTGACCCTTGTCGGTGCATCACAAAAGTGAGAAGATGTCGGCATACGAAACTTTAAAGGCAATGAAGTCGTAGCGCCAGAGTCGTGTGTCCATGGTGATTCATTCACCAAGCATAATGAAGTCATAGACTAGTAGAGAGTGAGGTCCCCACAGGTTGCAGATAACTTTCTCATTAATCAGTCTGACGGCTCTTTTCTTGAAGGCCACACATTCATCAATGTCGTGGTCAGGTTGGCTTCTGTGGTATAGGAATCTCTTGTGAGAAAAAAAAGGTGCGTAAGTTGGGAGGACTTGGGAGCTAGTGTGTGCTAGTGCGGCATCTTTAATCATATCATAGACCTTGATGTTTCACACTTCTCTTGATGCGACTCTGAAGTAGGATCCATGGACTTTGAGGGCAATCACCCACCAAATTGGATATGACCTACGGGAAGGCCCTTGTGGAGTCTCGTAATGATTAGCAACTTCGTTGATGATTGGGGTAGCTCCTTCATGTTCCCCGCTTGTTTCCCCGTCTAGTATCGGGTCATCCTCGTGTAGGTGGGTCGAGGGACATAGTCGTCCACCATTGTCTTAACCTTTTCAAGGAGGTTGTGGTATTAGGATTTTCCCTCGGGAGATTTCTCGACAAGCTTTTCCACAAATTCCAAAATCTCGTCTACCTCTTTCATCTTATTATTCTCTAAGTCGGTTTTGTAGTAAACATTCTTCAATTTGGCTCTTGCCAACTCAATCTTTGCATCTATTCTCAGGATCTTGGCCTGAAGCGACTCCTCGGTCTCTTCATCATTGGTCAAGTCGATGACCGGTGATGTGGCACTCTAGTTGTCCGGATTATTGATAGCAAATCAACCTTTAAAAGAAGGTTAATTTAGTCAACTTTTGGTATTTCTTTTTGTTTTTCTTTTTGGTTGGTGTCCGGAATGTGGGACCAATCAAGAATTCAAGACGGAACACATGAAAACACATAAGCGCTTTATATCACGTAAACATATAAACAGTTATAATATTTGCGTTCCTATACCTCATTTCTCCAAGGCTTTCTAATTGTTTGAAACATAAATATGTCAAATATTAACCAAACCATTGCCCCCATAATCGTTTCATTAATAATAATATCTTCCCCGATTGGGATTACAAAGCATAAATAAAAAATAAAATCAAAAAAGTTTCCTCCGGTGGTCGATGATGAAGCTCACGAGCTCGAGCTTTAATCCTTGGAATGGCAGCCTGGATCCGGAGATAAGTAGACATCGAAGTGAACCAACCCATCAACTTCTCTCTCAGGGGTCACCGGTGTGACATAATCCATAACCTCCTTTATACGAGCGTCTAAATCCTTAAGACACTCATGAGTGAAGTCGACCTCTTCGGTCAAGTCGGTTATGACAATCGATCATGCTATATGTTCTTTTGGTATCGGCCATCTTGATCATCCGCTTGTCTCTCGAATGTGGTGGGCTTTGATTTTGCCCTTTGAATCACGATCTTGTTTGGACTTGTAGAGGTTGGGCCTCGGTGTGAGGGTACCTTGCAAATATGTTCTCAACCAATCTATATAATTTTCATCATGACCCGGCTAAGAGGATTGTTGGCTAGGGTTTCGAGCCCCACTTGATTTGACCATTCTACTCTTAGACGATTTCGGCAACCCTCCGATCTTGTCGCCATCGTAGTCAACCATGTATTCCCCCATATTCCCTATTGGGGGGATCACCTGTTCTCTCCCGAACTGTCTTACCTTAGAAGTACCTGAGTAGGTTTCGGCATCGACCTAAAGCTTGGTAAATGTCAAACAGAATGATCGGGACTAGGTCATAGTATTTGGTTTCCCCGTTAGTGGTAATACCATGAAAGATAGCATAGGTGACAAAGATGACCCATTGTATCTATGGTTTAGAAATGGTCTTTGGGAAACACCATAGTTCCTAGAAGGCATATGGCAAGGGCTAGAGGTCGGGTAGCTTCCCAGGCAGCAAAAGAGTGAAACTCGTTTGTTTCTAATCAACTTATATACATGATACACTCTAGCGTGTACCCGGATACATATAGGTCTCAATGTATCTATCCAGCCGTAGGAGGCTCAATGTGTATCTATCCGGTCATATAGGCTCTTTCTATATCAACCCGACCATAGGAGGCTCGGCGTGTATCTACCCGACCATAGGAGGCTCGGTATGTATCTACCCGTCCGTATAGGCTTGGTGTCATCTCAATAACAACCCAACAATTATCAACATTAGACATATAAAGCTATCAACAACTCTACTGCAAAATAATAAGATCTACATACTGAAAGTATTCCCGACAAGTGACATATAGGATAATAGAGCAATCGAACTCTAAAGAAATGAAATCGAAACTCTTTCTCCGAACATAACTCATTTCATGATTACTTTCGATAAGGAACCATGCCAAGTATGAAAAGTAGAACCTTAACATACCTTTGTAACCTTTTGTCCAACATCAACCAAGCTTATGTCACCGCTCCTTAGTCTACAACAATAAAAAGATACCAACATCACATTACAAGTGATATAACGATCGTATTTCGAACAATAAGCTTTATTCCATAACAAAATGGGCAGTATATCCCATATTTCTTTAACCTCCCACAAGTTCAAAATAGTCGGAATAACATCCCAAACAAACAATAACTTCTTAATAGGTTCTTCAAACAACCCAATGATTCAACGAGCGGCATGCTCGGTTTACGATTAATAAAAGTATATCTTACACCCCTTTTATTTCTTAATGAATATTTCAATAACAACAACAAAAATATACTCAGGTTATTCCACCAATTTTCATCCCACAAAATAACTCAAAATAACTACCACATAGTCCACACGACAATAACAACCTCAACTACGAATTCTGGTATAACTTCCGTACTTCCTAATTTAGCAACTTAGCTATGATCTAAATTGACTCAAATTTATCTAGAGGAGGAGAATTCTTACCTTATATGTCATGAACTACTCTTCCTTCACCTTACTTCACTTCAAATAAATCCTGAATTCGATAACACGACAAACGAAACAACGAGATCGAAGCGGTGAACAAAACCCATAACATAATTGAATATCGTTGCTTTGCATGTATATAAGTGAATAATTTTCTTCTCATTAATGAGTTTGCTACTCATAGTTTGAATTTTATAAATAGGATACAATTGCTACTTCTTAGTTGTTATTAGAAAGGACAAAAAATGATCTCAATTAAAGCTCATTGGGGTCCACACCATAATTATCTTCAAATGCCTCCACCTAGTATAAACATGATTAGTTGTTGTCCATTTTTTTAACTACCATGTGGAAGTCACCAATTCTCACTTATCCATTTATTATACACTTAATCCCATTATATCCATATACTCCACATTTACCGAATTACACCCATAATTAATTCTTGATCTCAATTCACTTAAATGTCAACCATTTTTAACACATTTTATATACTCATTACCATGATCATGTAATATAACACTAGTCCATATCCCCTTTTGGCGCACATAAAATATTATTTCCAACCATCATCGTCACACTTTTAAGTCTGAAATCATTTCGGGACGTTATCTTTTTATACAACGAGCTCTTGATTTGCATGTGTGAATATGAAAAAAATTCCATACGGTCCGTATAACTTGTTCATTATTTTGAAGTTTGACGAAACATAATATGGGAAACTACGGGATGTAACACATTAGCTCGAAAAAGGTCTTACACACAAAATACACGTAATAAGTACAAAGTATTAACATTATAGATAAACACGATTGAAGTGTAGTAAATAAAAAGCAAATTTTAGCTAAAAACACTCGTGTACGTAGCCTATCATCACATACTAGCCTCTACGAGACTAGTATATAAAGGGCTCATTTAATTGTAACTCATCAAACAAATCATTTAAGTCTTGAGCAATATAAATAGATTTCTTTAGCAAATCTCTTTTGTCTTTCTTATCTAGCATTCTCTTACTGATATTAAGTGTAGTAACCATGATTGGTATAGAAAGAATTGTGAACAAGTTATGCAAGATAGTGAGCTAGTTCCTAAGTTCCTCATGGCGCGCTTAGTCAAAGTCTAATGTCTTGACAAAGTGATATATCATAGCAAATGTTGTGACTATGGGTATGGCTAATGAGTGAGACATTAATGTTGCAAGTAACCAATTCATTGCCCAAGATGCTTTGCAGGAAGAAGAATTATGACAAGAGTAGGAATGCCAACAAGACTAAGTAGGTGCTTCCTGAGGTTATGCCAAATGAAAGGCTTACGTCCCAAGAATCACGTTCTAATGAGGCAAGTGAGGATGATGTAGAGGTCCTTCTCGAGGATGTCTCACGGGGTAAAATATGAATTTTCAAGGTGAACTTGGGGATGGACGTTGTGGAGGTCTTTGGCCAATGCTTATAGAAGGCGAAAAACATTATTAACGTTCTTGAGGGACACACTCTTGAAAAATTTGAGAACATCCGAACTGACTTGGAGGGGAATAATCAAAATGAGTTTGAGCTAAATCAAATTGTTACTGCCTTGGAGTGCAAGGTCTTGGAGGCACTAAGCACTATTGATTCCATGAAGGCAAAAATAGAGGCACTGGAGGAGCATGTCAACACTAGCATATTTGAGGACTCCAACAATGTTATTGTGACAAGGGAGGCCATGATTGAGGTTCATAAGCCACTGTTGTTCAAATATGTTCATGACACGCAAGAAGTCTACCTTCACAAGGTATGGGTAAGATCTGCATACACACTACTATCCGCAGACTCAACTTGTGGATCACACTAAGTTTGTTATTGTTGTTGATGCACAAGAAGTATAGAACTACCTTGGAACTTAGAGAACTACTTCAGGAATGACACAACGATGGACGATAAGGCCAAGATCAACACTATTTTGTTGTACCTATCATATACTGCCATACTATAATGGATAAGGAAGGTGTCCAAAGTTGAGAAATGTCACACCCCAATCTTGGGGGGGGGGTGTCCAGCACCGGGCACCCTAAGGTTTGAGCGTACCAATCATGATACCTGCGATATACTCTATAACACATAGACTGACAAGACCTCTAATAATAGATTCTTTGAACAAGAATACAATTCCCGCATGCATAAAAGGCCCAACCTATACATATATATACAACAAGACCGACGAGGCCGATATGAACATAACAAGTCTAATGAAGAGGCCAACAAGGCCATACACCAAACCATAATACATAACACGACTGTCTAAAAGCCTATAAAGAGTATAATGAAAATATCTGGTCGGGATAGGGCCCAGCCATACCTAATTATGTACATATATGGACTCATCATGTTTATCATCTTACTAGATAGCTCCGGAAGCAAAGAGCGTGACTACATTCAATTAAGTCGAGTCACCTACTATGAGGGATCGCCTACACCTTTATCTGTACCTGCGAGAATGAAATGAAGTATCTGCAAAAAGGGATATCAGTATGAAAGATGTACTGAATATGTAAGGCTGAAGCTATAAATATGCATAATGTTGTAAATGAAACATAAGCTGAAACTGTAACTGAATGTACAACTGAAGGGTAAAGTTGTGGGAACACAACATGTACTCTGAGTGCCTCTGTGGGCCAGAATATGCATAATGAAATATAATCGAGTATATAATGCCATAGGCCTATGTGGGTAGTGCTATTAAGATCATATTTGTATAGATCGCACGAGTAGCGCCATAGGCCTCGGGGAGCAATATTATCAATCTCATATCTGTATAGGTGTATATAATGCCATAGGCCTCTGAGGGTAATATAGATATATAATGCATACATATGATGGTACTTAAGGATTTCCAAATGCTCTTTGAAGTCGTCGGAGTGACGTAAGGTCGTTGCACCTCTGATTCCCTTATGAGGGTTAACACATCACTTGTTACTCTTTCAATGACTCTACAGGAACTATAAATCATGTTATAAGCTTAACTTTTAGGAGACAATAAAGAGTCAACTTGTATTGACATCAAAAGAGTACTTTCGAATGAGGATATGATCTCGACGATGGATAATAATACACAACAATATTTGATGGAATAATCACAAGCATCTCCTTAAGGACTTAGGAGTAGAGTTTTTATCGAGTTTCATTTCATAATAATCGCTTCAGTATTGATCATGCCAAAAAAGAAGGAAGTGAGCCTTGCATACCTTTATTTTCTTAGCTATTTAAGTTCCATTGGCCCTCGAAAGCTCTATGAACGATTATCTACATTACACGAATGGTTTTCATCAATATCGAATCCAAAACTTGAAGGAAAGCGTATTTGGTCATTTCATCGAACAACTTAAGCACGTAGAGTTCTTAGGCCTCTCTATAGTGGAAGTTTATGTAATTCAACATCACAACCTTTCAAACCACCATTTCTTTAATTCCACAATACATACAACTGATTGAATCATCAATTTTACCTCATATTTCAAATAAAACAGCCCAACAAGTCATACAACCACGATTTCACAAGTTTACTAGTTTTGATTATGAAAATCCTTTCACAACTTGCTCTGAAATACCAATTAATCATAGAACTAGGTAAAGGAGGATAAAACCTACATTTATACACCGTAGTCTCCTCAAAACATCAAGCTATATGACCTCCAAGGGTTTTCCAAAATGAATTTTAAGCGGAGAAGACGATTCATACGATACCTACAGGGTTTATCACGTTAATCTTGCATAATTGGCCTTTGATTTGATATTGAGATGATATGGTATCTTAGAGAGGTTTTGGAGAGAGTATTAAGGCCTGGTATTGGAGGAAATGAGGTCTCAAATCGCAAAAATCCAATTTAAACCCAAAACAAAATTGCACCGCCTAAAAAGGATGGTCCTTTGACGGTCCGTCAATCTTGCCGTCAAATTGGAACTTTTTCCGATTTCGTCGAAACGTATTTTGTTTGATCCGTTTAACTTTCATACACTCCAGAACTTCCATAAACAAGTTGTAAACATTCATTACCCTTCCGTAAAGTCATATCTCTTCCCGGATATTAGTATCAATTGATGACACTATGGAATATGAAATTACGGGGTGTAACATCTTTTCCCCCTTAGAAACATTCATCCACGTATGTTGAAGATATTCTAACTTCTCAAGTTTTCCAAAAACATTGGTAGAGTTTCTCTTGTAAACATGACTATCCAAAACCTATTAAACAGCTCAAATATGCACCCAACACCACACAGGGCGAAATAATAACAAAACAACATCAAATTGGCCTCACACGGCCGCTTATACTTATAATAATCCGAGAGAGTTTAGTCATAACTTACCTTAACATTATCTTCCTAACATCCGAGCTGCACCTGATACATTTGTTTCAGAAATATCATCTAAATAAGGTACATGGTCCAACTTCGGTAAACTAAATAGGAATAGAGGGATTATATCGCGTGAATACTAACATGAAGTTGGAATTTGAAAAATCCGAGTATAACGATTCTTAGATTTCTTGACCATTCTGGAAGAATTCTTTCAGACCAAGGACTATCTCAACCTGTCATTCAATCGAGACACTATTAATAGCGAATCCATATTCTATTGAAAAACTTCACTTAGGCATCTAATCAACAACCTTAAGCACATATGGTTCATAGACCTCTTAACAAGGGATACTTAGGTAATTCGATCCCACAATTCTCTAAAATATTCTATCTTAGTTTCACCTCGCAAACACATAAATTTTCTAATCAATTCCAACTCATATCTCAAATAAACCAGCCCACAAGTCATATTACAATGATTTCATAGGTTTACGAGTTTCGATTACAAAACTCCTTTCACAACTTACTCCAAATCATCAATTAATCACAAATACTTCACACACCAAAATCCCCCTAAAACAAGCTATTCCATCACCGAGGGTTTCCAAAATTGATTCTTTAAGGAGAAGATGATTCTTACGATAACCACGGGGATTATCACGTTAACCTTACGTGATTAGCCTTTTATTTGATATTGGGGTTTTATGGTATCATGGAGGGTTTGGGGAGAGCCTAAGGTCTGATCTTGGAGAGAAAAATGAGCCCCAATCATAATAACCCATTTTAAACTCGAATAAAATATTCCACCACCTCAAAAAGACGGTTAGATTGGCGGTCCATCAAACTTTGACGGTCTGTCAATCACACCGTCAATCTAGACCTAAGATCTCAAAAATTTATAGAATTTGACAGTTCATATTGAGCTCTTTGACGGTCCGTCAATCTTGCCATAAAAATTAGAAGGTTTTCTGATTTCGTAGAATCGTATTTTCTTTGATCCGTTTAACTTCCATACACTCCAGGACTTACATAAACAAGCTTTAAACATTTACCCTTCTGTAAGGTCGTACCTCTTCTCAAGAAATCGGTATCTATTAATGACACGACAAAATGCAAAACTACTAGCGTAACAAGTAGGCATGTTCTTCCCTGATGCTGATCTCTAGTGGGTCAATGTGACTGCTTTCAGGGTGCTGAATCATGGATGTAATAGTTGCAAGGGCATCAACAAATTTGTTCTAAGCTCTCGGCGTATGCCAAAGTTTGATCTTTTTAAATCATTGCACAATCTCTGTGCCGGAGTTGATTTATGGCAAGATCTTCTCATTCTTGGTGGCCCATTCTCCTCAGACCGGGTGAATTAGAAAGTTTGAGTCTCCTATTACTAGGAGTTCTTGAATATCCATGTCGATGGCCATGTGAAGACCCCCCTACATATATATATATATAGAGAGAGAGAGAGAGAATGCATGTTTCATACTCCGCCATATTGTTAGTACATTGGAAGTTGAGCATGGCTGCTATCGGGTAATGTTGATTCATTTCTAAGGCCGAAACTGCTCCATTTCCTGAGCCTTTATAGTTGACTACACTGTCGAAGAACATTTTCCATCCTGAATAGGCTTCGATTGTTTCTTCTTTGATTGCCATTACTTTCTCGTCTAGGAAATATGTCATTAATGGTGCGAACTCTTCGTTAACCATACCAGACTTCGTTGACCATGATTTGACTGCTTTCTAGACCATGTATTTGACGTCAAACTCACTTAGGAGCATTTGTCATTTGTACATTTTCTTATGGGTATGGGATGTTGAAAGATGTACCTCAAAGAATCCATCTTAGATATTAGGTGAGTAGTGTACACCAACATGTAATGTCTCATCTTTTGTGCTATCCATATTAGTGCACAATATGTCTTTTCCACCAGAGTATATCTTGACTCACAAGCGGTGAACTACTTGTTGAGGTAGCAGATTGCAAGTTCTTTTTTTCCTGTTTCATCGTGTTGAGCCAACATGCATCCAAATGCATTATTTAACATCGACAAGTACAACAACAATGGGCTTACTAGCCTAGGAGAAACCAAAATTGGTGAATTGGAAAAGTATTTCTTGATGGCGTCGAAGGCTTTTTTCCACTCATCTGTCCATTTGGTGGGCTCATTCTTTTTAGTAGCTTGAAGATGGGCTCCACGGCCACCATGGATTGCACTATGAAGTGCTCAATATAGTTCAGCCTTCCTAAGAAGCTCATGACATCCTTCTTGGTTATAGGCAGTAGTAGCTCTTGTATGGCTTTGCGTTTTGTAGGATATAGCTCAATGCCACTGCTACTGACTATGCACCCCAACAATTTTCTGACAGGCACTCCAAACGCGCACTTAGCCGTATTCAGTTTCAGATTGAACTTGTGGAGTATGTCAAAGAATTTTCGCAAGTGTATGATGTGGTCGGAGCCTTCTCAACGACTTGATTATGATGTCATCCACATAGACCTCGATTTCTTTATGCATCATGTTGTGGAAGATGGCGATCATTTCTCTTATGTAAGTGCGCGGCGTTCTTGAGACCAAACGACATTACACGATAGTGGTATTGTATACTCCCTATGGAGTAATGAATGCCATTTTGAGCATCTTCTTTGCTCATCAAAATCTGATGGTAACCGGCAAAGCAATCCACAAATGATCGTAATTCATAAATTGTACAATTATCGATGAGTATGTAGATATTTGGATGTGGAAAGTTATCCTTAGGACTAGCTTGGTTGACATCATGATAGTCCACACAGATTGTAATTTTCCCATCTTTCTTTGGCACTAGCACAATGTTGTCCAACCATATGGGATACAGAGTTACTTCCACGACTCCTGACTTTATCTGTTTCTCGACTTCATCATTGATTCTTATGCTGAGATTAGGCTTGAACTGTTGAATTTTTTGTTTAACTGGGGTGAATCCCTCATTGATATGTAGCTTATGAGCTACAATATCTGTACTTAATCCAGGCATATCCGCTTATGACCACGCGAATATGTTGTCGTATTCTCTCAATAGATTTATTAGTTTTTTTAGCGTCTAAATGCGCACATATCCTGGTTTCCTCATCTTTGAGGTTAATCGCTTCGGTCTTATCTAAATTAGGCATCTTCCTACTCTCATATTGAGCTTCCTTGTCCATGAAGTCTTTAGGTAACGTTGCCTCTTCATTATATTCCTCGTATTCTTTATCGTTTGTATCACTCGACTTGCTCGTCTCACGATATATCATGACATTATGAGTTATTTTAATGTTATTACTTAAAAATAAGGCAGAGCATCGTTCGTATATAAAAAAAATGTTATATATATATAAATAAATAAAGACTGTTTTTGCATAAACTGAGGATTTTCATTGATTTTGACAAAAGTACAAACTTTTGTCTGACTCAGATCAATCATTGAGTCAGTTCTAGTTTTTGAACAATACGTGGATACGTGAAGACATAAAGGGTGAAGGTTCAGGCCTCAATATGATTTTCACCGATTTTAGAAAAACATATTTAAAATTATCTCTCTATCGAGGAGCGAAGAGTAGGGTAGAGGTCCAATTGGACATGTACTCATCCGGATCGGCGTTATGGATTTTGGGTTCTTCAAAGCATTCCTCTAGTATAGTTGCACACTCTTCCTCTTGGAATAACATCCCAAACCTATTTCGGATCCCCGCCGTTGTGCATGGGCATGTGGATCGAAAATGACCGGTACAAACCCGGAAAGGCTTTCTCATAACCGGAGGACCTCTCTTTTTCTCTTCAACATCATAAGCTTCTACGGAGCTTGGTATGTACCCAAGGCTGATGAGATACTCATTTCTTTAAATTGACACTGGCTCTCGAATGCCTTTGAGCTCTTATCCTAGGCCTTTGCTGGGCTCAAATCTGTTTTGTAGCATAGTTATAGTAACCATCTTGTAGGCCAATTACATTGAGATATCTTCATTATCCCCTCAGTGGGCAGATCCCATGAGTTCCATTACATAGAAGTTTGTATCAATTGGGACTGCTTCTATTAAAGGCACAGAGTTGTCGGAATAGTTGTGAATACTTCCTGCTCTATAGATTACGATCTCGTGGTCTTCCCAGAAGAACTTCATTGATTTATGGAAAGATGATGGCACATCTCCAGCCATATGTATCTATGATCTCCCTAGTAGGAGATTGTAGTTGGCATTGATGTCTATGAACTGAAATTCTGTGGTAAGTTTGGATGGCCTCATTTGTATGTTGAGGTCCACTTTACCCCCAGGGTCACGTTGTGCCCCATCAAAATCTCTCACATTGGTACGACTCTGGCGTATCTTTCCAACGTCATAGCCTAATTGCTTTAATGTTGGCACGGGGCATATATTGAGTCCAACCCCATTATTGACAAGTACTCGAGAGATAATCTTGCCTCGGCACTTGATGGTGATGTAGAGGGATTTGTTATAAGTCATTCCTTCTCGAGGTAATTCATCAGTAGTGAATGAAATCTGATGTGCCCTGATAATGTGGCGGCCCACTATGTCACCAATTTTTCACTATTGGTCTCTCGTTGGGACGTGGAATTTGTCTAGTGCCTTCATTAGGGCCGAATGATGTTGTGTGGAGCTCAAGAGTAATGACATCACCGAGATCCTAACCGATGTTTTCTCGTAGGTGTTAAACAATAGAGTAATCTTTCAGCTGCATCCTGTGCCAAAAGTCCTCAGCTTCCCCATCAGTGATGGGCCTTCTTGAATTGTTTTATCTTCAGGGCACTTCTTGCGCCAATTCTTTGAGAGAATAGCATCTCCCTGATCTTGTCATACCTTGAGCCATGGCCGTAAGTTCCTTTCTAGGAGCTGGGATGAATACTTGCGGTACTTGAATCATAAATGACTTCTTTGGATCCAAGATCAATACCTTGAAATTAGGATGCTCTTGTATTGTGTGACAGACGACTAGGAACCCTAGGTTTTCAATACCTTCTTTGGCCAACGGTTGGCATACCGCCCAATCTTCTTCTCTTTCTATCATATGGATGTGATTGGCACCATGATTTGGAAGGGGATTTGTATTCACATTCGGCGTTGCAGCCTCTAAAATGAGTTGTCGCTTGTCAATCAAATCTTGCAACCTATGTTTCAAATTGATGCAATTCTCTGTTGAATGCACATTCCCCTAGAATGGTAAGTGCAAGTTTGGTTGGGTCAGTAAAAATAACTCTCTGCGTTAGTAAGATTTAGCAGCACGACTTTGATGATACTGGCGACCCTTAATTTGGTGAATAGATTGGTCCGCATTTCTAGAAGCGGCGTGAATATCCAAGGAGGCATTTTTTCAAAATTCGAATGTGGCAAGTTGTATGCGGCCAGAAGTGGTTGATGACGGTGATTTTACTGGTTTTAAGATGCTTGATATGTGGGCGCGGGAATATGGTAATTTAGAGATAAAGCTTGGTAAGTGGGTATAGGTGTTTGGTGGTTGTGGAGCTTGGTAGTTCGATTGTGCATAATATACTGGTACAGGGCTGTAGGGCGATGGTATGTAGTTGCTCAGAAGAGGAGATTGGTATGTGTTAAAGGATGATTGTGATCCTTCACTTCTATGACTCATCGGACTTGGGGTGTGAGAGACGTTTGTCATGTCTTCTTTCTTCTTCTTGGCAACTCCAACGGAGCTTGATGCGCCAACTTTGTTGACGATTCTAGTGATTTTTCCTATTTTGGGACTATCTTCTATAGTCTCTCCCATTCTGACTAAGTCAGCGAACGGCCTCTGGTCATAGCCAATATTTTGTCGTAGTAGTTTATTTCATAAGATCGAATGAAAGCTGAAACCAATTCTTCCTCGCTCATAGGAGGTTGTACCCAGGCGAATTCGGCCCTTCACCTTCTAGCACACTTGCGGTAGGTTTCAGTTATTTTTGCCAGATTTTCTCCAAATAGTAGCGGTCAGGCATGTTTCCACATTGTAGCAGAATCTATCCATGAAGGCTTTCACTATTTCTTCCCATGAGTCCCAAGGGTTGATATCTTGCGCTGTGAACCATTCTGACGCTTCACATGTGAGACTTCGGTTGAAGAGCCTCATCAATAATGTCTCATTTCCTTTGGCACCGACCAGTTGGTTGCGGTAAGGTCTTACAATGAGCTTTGGGGTTTCCCGTGCCGTTGAAAGGTTCAAATTTGGGAACTTTGAAGCCCTCTAGCAAATCCAAGTCAGGATGCATGCATAGGTCGTTGTATTGCAATCTCGTCGATTTGCAGGATCCCTTGTGAGATTTCTCGAACAAATCTATTATTTTCTATTCCATTTCTCTATCTCTTCGGTCCTGCTCGAACCTCCACACATTTTTCCATCTCCTCATGGTAATCCAATTCTAACGAGAAGTCAATAGGAGCGATTGGGTTTTGGAAGGATACAGTAGGGTGTGTGGGGTAACTTTTGGGAGTGCTCGCAGCTTTAGAAGTAGTATGGGTAGTAGTATTTTTGTGGATACTAGGATTAGCATAAGCTGGTGACATCTGAAAGGTGGGCGCAGATTAAGAAGTCCCAATAATATGGTGGTATTTAGTGGAGGTGGTGTTTGATAAGAGGCCCTAGTGTGGGCATTTGGGTAGTGTTCAGGTACGGGTGAATTCAGAGATAGAAAAAGTGGTGGAGGTCTTCTTGCCTCAACAACAACTGTTTCTCTAGCACTTGATTGCTTCATTTCTCGCAACTTTGTCCCTAAAGGTCGGCGACTTTCTTAAATAGCATAGTGACCACGTCCTCGGAGTGCGAGGTATTCGGAGGTCTTGAGGCACAACATCATGAATCATAGCAGTCTTGTTGCGAGTATCCTCGAGAGTACTAGTCATGTTTTCCTGTTCTTCTTGGTTTAAGGATGCTTTGCCGCAACTTTAGATCTAGTGAAGTATGCCGTTGTTTCGCAACATATCAACCCTTCTTTATAAAAAAAAACAATTCAAAAGAAAACGACGTTAGTACGTTAGTCGGAAACCATAATGCAAGAGACCACACATAAGTTGCACACAAAGCATATAGACTCATGTATTCGATCAAAATTGATTGATTTTTCCGTTCCGGGGTATTTTGGTCATTTTAGCTAGTTTTTAGGGTTTCAATTTGAAGGTTTGTGGTTGATTTACCACCACGTCATCGTCGAACCGAAACTATCCTATAAATAGAGGGTTATAATTTATATAATATAGGGGTTGAGTCTTATATAGATCGCCTACGTATCATTCCTCGGGAAATTAGGCCCTTCCGTAGTTCGGGTTACATAGAAATTATATCATAATTCCTTCTACTCGAATCTTAATTTTACCTTGATCGGGACATGGTTTCATTTACGAAAAGTGGGAGGGGATACCCTTAATTGAAAGCTAGAAATGGGACGTCTAAATTACCTAAAAGATGACTTCTCCCTGAAGCCATGGCGGGTCGTTGTCCTTACGACCACACATTTTCTGGCAGCTTTTCTAAAAGCGGCCTTGTATCACATGCCATATCTGACCGGTGTTAACCAAATGCTTTAGCTCGAACTTGAAAGCTTCATATTTTTCAATGTCGTGTATGGGATCCCCTGAATAGTACAAGCATATCTTCGTCCTCGAAGTGTTTGTGAAGAGTTTGTAGGTGGTCTTGAGGGGTTGACCCTTGTCGGTGCATCACAAAAGTGAGAAGATGTCGGCATACGAAACTTCAAAGGCAATGAAGTCGTAGCGCCAGAGTCGTGTGTCCATGGTGATTCATTCACCAAGCATAATGAAGTCATAGACTAGTAGAGAGTGAGGTCCCCACAGGTTGCAGATAACTTTCTCATTAATCAGTCTGACGGCTCTTTTCTTGAAGGCCACACATTCATCAATGTTGTGGTATTAGGATTTTCCCTCGGGAGATTTCTCAGACAGCTTTTCCACAAATTCCAAAATCTCGTCTACCTCTTTCATCTTATTATTCTCTAAGTCGGTTTTGTAGTAAACATTCTTCAATTTGGCTCTTGCCAACTCAATCTTTGCATCTATTCTGTGGATCTTGGCCTGAAGCGACTCCTCAGTCTCTTCATCATTGGTCAAGTCGATGACTGGTGATGTGGCACTCTAGTTGTCTGGATTATTGATAGCAAATCAACCTTTAAAAGAAGGTTAATTTAGTCAACTTTTGGTATTTCTTTTTGTTTTTCTTTTTGGTTGGTGTCCTAATGTGGGACCAATCAAGAATTCAAGACGGAACACATGAAAACACATAAGCAAGCGCTTATATCACGAAACATATAAACAGTTATAATATTTGCGTTCCTATACCTCATTTCTCCAAGGCTTTCTAATTGTTTGAAACATAAATATGTCAAATATTAACCAAACCATTGCCCCCATAATCGTTTCATTAATAATAATATCTTCCCCGATTGGGATTACAAAGCATAAATAAAAAATAAAATCAAAAAAAGTTTCCTCCGGTGGCTGATGATGAAGCTCTGCAGTTCGAGCTTTAATCCTTGGAATGGCAGCCTGGATCCGGAGATAAGTAGACATCAGAAGTGAACCAACCCATCAACTTCTCTCTGTAGGGGTCACCGGTGTGACATAATCCATAACCTCCTTTATACGAGCGTCTAAATCCTTAAGACACTCATGAGTGAAGTCGACCTCTTCGGTCAAGCTGGTTATGACAGTCTGATCATGCTATATGTTCTTTTGGTATCGGCCATCTTGATCATCCGCTTCTCTCTGAATGTGGTGGGCTTTGATTTTGCCCTTTGAATCACGATCTTGTTTGGACTTGTAGAGGTTGGGCCTCGGTGTGAGGGTACCTTGCAAATATGTTCTCAACCAATCTATATAATTTTCATCATGACCCGGCTAAGAGGATTGTTGGCTAGGGTTTCGAGCCCCACTTGATTTGACCATTCTACTCTTAGACGATTTCGGCAACCCCTCTGATCTTGTCGCCATCGTAGTCAACCATGTATTCCCCCATATTCCCTATTGGGGGGATCACCTGTTCTCTCCCGAATTGTCTTACCTTAGAAGTACCTGAGTAGGTTTCGGCATCGACCTAAAGCTTAGTAAATGTCAAACAGAATGATCGGGACTAGGTCATAGTATTTGGTTTCCCCGTTAGTGGTAATACCATGAAAGATAGCATAGGTGACAAAGATGACCCATTGTATCTATGGTTTAGAAATGGTCTTTGGGAAACACCATAGTTCCTAGAAGGCATATGGCAAGGGCTAGAGGTCGGGTAGCTTCCCAGGTAGCAAAAGAGTGAAACTCGTAGCAGTGCTCTATGTAACCTTGGGTAGACGCAAACCGAGAGTGGAGGTCCCTAAAATCTACGATCGGGCCGAATATCCAATCGACACTAACTAGGGATAACATCTTAAGGATCTCACCCGGAGTCAGCTTATGGGGTACTAATAGGTTGCGGTCGGGTTTCTTCCTCCTCCTCATACAAGTACATACGCTATCTATGCAATCTCGGATCTCTTCTATAGTCGAGGTTATCTCAAAGTCATGGAACCTAAAGACCATTCTCTCACTATCCCAATACCCGATGAGGACTTGAAGAAGGTCGATATGTCCTTTCATGGTCATAAGAGAGGGTAGGTGTCCTAAACAGTTCGTTACTTTCCTTTGTTGTGGGGCACTTAGCCATGACCACCAAATTTGTAGCATCTCGGATGCCTTGGTAACCATGTCGAATTTCAGGTTCATAGGCATCTACGAAACAAAATACGGTTAATTTCCCCCCTCCGCCCCCAAGCAGAAATGGTTCATCAGATATGGCACATTAAATAATTCCACGTAGCAAGTAGTTGGATGCAGTGCCTTCGAGTCAATGACCGTTAGGATACGAGGGAGTCAGCCTGTCAGGTCTAGGTAGGCCTGAGATACTCAAACATGTCTAAGTCAGTATGCGCTAGTTCAAGGGATTTGGCTTCCATCTATCCTAGTTATATAGAGTGATTTAGCAAATGACTTTAGCGACCCGGGCGGACAACCCAGGGTGAATCGTTGTTGACTATTGGACGACCGCGAACCAACTCCGTCTTCAACATGTTTCAAAGAAAGGTTTTTGGTTTTATACTGGAGGGTGATTGCGAAATACGCATAATCACATTTGTGCACAGATGCAGGTATGTGTGCATGCCATTTGACAGAAGATGAATGCATGAATGACAGTTATAATTGTGGTATTTGAACACATAGGTAATTTCTATCATTTTGAAAAAGCATGTTGTATTGGAACCCTTATGGTTAGAACCTAGGTTTATCTCCAACAGAGTCGACATCTGTTACAGTTCAATTTTTATACGGGTGTTCGCATAAAGAGCTACTAAGAGTTTGGATGGTGCTCTAAATTGGATACTGTGTTTCAGAGTCGCTACCTAATTTATAGGCAAATTAGAAAAATCAGTGTGGAAGGATTTATTCAAATTCCTTTGAAAAATTCTATCCAAACCAGAGTCAAGGTAAGGGTTTTGGTGATCCCCGTGGAAGGTATTAGCACCCCTGTATTAAGGATCTGTAGAATACGGTTGACCAACGGGTTATATAGCATGCTTTCAAAATGATTTAAATTGCTTAAGGTTTAAAGTCCTCAAAATAACTTGTCATTTCATTTGTTCAAACTCAATGTTTTATTTTTAAAACAAAGAGCTAAACTTTCGCAAAAAATGGTATGCACGAGATGTTTAATCAATTTCGTTTTCGGACTAAGAACACTCAAATGCGAATTTGAGTAGAACTCCACATTTAGTCCAACTATATTGACTATTTTCACACTTAAATCTTTTGTTTAAAATTCTTTCCAAGTTTCAAAAATGGTATAGTTCCACTTAAAATGGCAAGTTTGATTTATGTTAAAAGAGATAGAAAATAATTTTCTTTTTATTCTTTAGCATGCCATATCTCCCAAGTTCAACTTGTATTCTAACAAGTCCAAAACCTTTAATTTAACTCTCTAGTCCAAGATGGTTTTATAGACCAAACCACTTAGTTTGGGCTTAGCCCACATTTTACCTTAAAATAAAAGATGTCAACTTTTAGCCCAATTTCAGTTCTGATTTTCTAACAGCCCAATTACATATTTTCAGTCACTCAGACCCCAATTTATGGGCCCTTCAATACCAGTCCAATTTAAATTCTTAATTCAAAGCCCAAGTCACCTTTTTAAAGTCCAAAATCAGTCTATACCTGGCTAAAACTCCGTTTTTCATTTTCAATTTAAAAGACGTCCAAACAGATCCTTTATTATCAAACAGAAACAGTCCACTTTAATTTTTTCAAATTTAAAACAAGGTTTCAGAAATTCATTTATTGGCGATCTAACTAAACAATCTACGTATCATTTGCCTATCCTAGATTCCAATCATAAATAAGTTCCAATATTTATCAAAGTATTTTACTACCATCAATATATCTATCTATCTATCTCTCTCTCTCTCTCTCTCTCTCTCTCTATATATATATATATATATATATATATATAAAATAGAGAAAACGTTTAGGCTGGTGGGCCTACCGAATACCACCAGTTGACTATTTTTATCCATACTTCTTGCAAATATTAGCTTTCCTTGCTTAATTTCTCGGCCGAAAGTGAGTATGATTGAGCCTCAGCCCAATCGGCTAAACATGAAACGCAATCTAACTCGATCTCAGCTGAATAGAAATGATGGGCCCATTTCGTGACAATGCAACATGAAACACACTAAGGAAAAAAACAAGGGTGCAAGTTAGAAATCGTCTATAATTATCTAATGCAAATGAAAAGTAAGCTAAACTAAACAGTCTATAACAAGAGTAAATTAAGCAAAACACTTAGTAGGCCCAAACTATTTATCGGCAAACAGGAGAGAAAGAGAGTATAGGCAGTGGGCTAAGCCCAGCTGCTATAGAGGTGCATAGAGAGTAAAGGAACACAACAAGAAATGGCCAAGGCCCAACACATATCCACAGGATGACAAACAAGGATGGTATACCAGATACACATGTCAATATACTAGAAATATTAACACATTCTTACTGCATATAACTTGTATATCATGAGTATAACACAATATTTTTTATTTAAGATCAGCACACGAGTGAAACTTCTAACAAAACTCAATAACAACACTATATTATGGATAAATACAATCCTATCTCTTAACCAAGTTCATTTCAAGGACCACAGTTCATAGTTAGGGGATGGACATTGTCAATCACAAATTGAGGGAGGTTATATCCATATCAAATTAGACATTCAATACTAAAGCAAAAACAAGTAATCAATCCAAAACTGAGGTCCAAAAATAACTGATATCACATATAAGATGAAGAATTAGACAGACCAGGCAAGGCAAGCATACATGTAGACAGGCCAAGCATTTATGTAGTATCTATCCCTAACATTCCATCCTTACCAACTGCTCACTTAATAACTTAATCAAATAAATAAGAAACAAGGTAGATAAGAAGACATCTAGTTAGAGAAATTACTCAGACAGTTCTTTCTTTTCAACACATTAGACACATATAACAAGTAACAAGAACTTAAATGACCCTATGGTTTACTAGATTCACACAAAGGGAATGAGAAAAACATGCTGCAGTAGTAGACATGGAGAAATACAAGCAGTCTTTCATGGACTTAGACATAAATCAAACATATATAAGTTAGAAATACCTACATATATTCTTAGATGTCATACATAAGACCAGAAAACAATGAGCATGCTGAAAAAATAAAGGCAACCTTGATCCAAAAGAAGAAGCATGTAGTATGGTTCATGGAAGTATGGCTCAAGATTCATGAGTGGATGATGCATATAAGGCATGGTGACACTTATGACCTAGTGACATAATGCCTATTCACAATGTAGAATCAGGACAATAGTGGGTAAGTCATGAAATAAAATCACACAGAGATGGCACCAGAATAGGCGGTATGCAGATATCCATCTTAACATGATATTTCAAAATGTAAAAAGAGGCGGTCCACACAACTAAAGCATATGTAGGTCAGCCCATTAGATCCTATTCGGGACATACCAAGAGATGGGAAGATAACTTAGAACATTTAAAGGATATGCAATTAGGTTATTGCTGAGTCAAACATGATTTTGATTAAAATAGATCAACTTAGCCAAACATCACCTATTTTTAGACCATTTATTAACTTAACAAAGCTTAAGTGACACAACAAAAGTCATACACCATTTATTCAAACACAGATATGACCTCATAAGACAATACATATACCAAGTAAGCACAAAATGACTTTAACAGTTTATTTTATCTTTAAACTAGTGTTAAATGACAAAACAAGTGAGGTGGGGACATGGATTAACAACACACAGTTTCGAAGAGGTTAAGCAAACTTTTAAATCCATTACAACAACTCAGTTTGTTCAGTTAACTAATTCCAGACCAACACTTTTAAACACCCTATCAACTAAACAATTTAAGACTGGTTAAACAAACTACAAACTAACATGTTAATTACTTTAAAACAGGTCACACATGATCAAGTGAGCCTTAAACTAGCTACTAGTACTAACTAGGTGATTTATATATGCATATATCCAGTTCTAAAACTAGCACATTAGACACTTACCTACCTAATCACACAAACAGTCAACATACAGTGATAATGGCAAGCTAAACAAGCTAAACTAAACCATAGACAAACTAATCATGATATTCCATATCTTCCAGGATTTGTACATGGTTAAAACACCTCAAACTATCATGATAAATACTTAGCTTAACTGATCAGGTTAACAAAAACACCATAATGAGCAACAAACATCAGTTGAACTCTTTCAAACATGCTTAGGATTACCCTAGTGTGGGAAACAACCATTAATCTTAGTTAAACAGGTTTGATAGTTACTAAAAAAACTCAAACAATAGTTAACCTAGTTAATCCCATTTTTGAACACATAACAAATGCTAATAGCGGCTTAAACATGCCTACAATCATACTTGTGAACATTACAATAATCAACATTAACTGAACATGCTTAATATCAACCCAAAAAGTACAAACAACCCTAGTAATGTGCATTATCAATATCTAATCTAACTAAACATGTTTAACAGACTTAATAACCATAAACTATCAACAATTTTCGATAGACATGCTTATTAATAAACCAAATGAACATGAATAAGACCTAAACTAACTAAACATGATTAATAACTAATTTACAGGCTCAAACAGTCATAATCCTAATAAACACACTTATTAACTAACCTAAACAGTCACTAATATCAACTAAACAGGTTCAAACGGTCATGATCCAAATAGAATACTTATTGACTAACCCCTCAAAACTCAAACAACAAGCTAAAACATGTTTAACAGCTACATATGAAACTAAAAGTCACTAATCATGCTTAACTAACACACAAACACACAATACTAGGTATATAATCAATTTAAAATAAGAAATTTAAAAAGGAATAGCATTTACATTGTATGTAGGCAGCCTAAGGATCGAAGATGGGCTTTAATCTTCACTCCGACCATCACCGACTCGCAAACACACAAAAAAACAAGAGGGTTTTAGATTGTGAAGGCCAATTAATCAATTTTGGGTTCCCCGAAAATGGTTTGGATCCCAACTTAGATTAATTTAAACAGTTTAAACTCGAAAAATGGCTTTGAATCAATGTGAATGCCAACTAACAAGTTTTAGACCCCTAAATTGTGGAATAAGGGTCTGTATTTATAGGGTAAATAGAAACCCTAGCAGACTCAAGTTGTTCGATGTGGGAGAACCAAAATTGGGGGGGTCCCTCCAAAATCATTCTCAACCAATGAAAATCAAGGATTAAAATCGTAAAAATGGACAAGAAGAATTAAATGCTAGCAGTAGAGGGGCGAACCTCATTTTGGGGGGTACAACGGTACCATGGCGTGTAAGAGAGAGGAGGAGAGCAATAAATGCTCTTTCCTCTATTAGAGAGGCAACGAACGCAACAAAGCACCAATACACTAAACCTTTGCCATTAATGACAAAGGGAATGAAGGAGAGTAACAACGGCTAGGGTTTCCCCTTCGCCTTTCGGCCTGAGCCTCTTGGTTTTGGCCTGGTTATAAAATAAAAATGGGAGGGGGCCCAATGTTGTTTAAGTGGCTTTAATCAATTGTATCCACAAGTAATTTCAAAAATAACCTAAATAAATTTAAAGCTTCATTTTGAGTCTAAATTTGACACAAATTAGAAATTAAAATCATGCAAATGTCTTTTGAATTAAAACATGATTTAAAATTGAGATTTAATTCCATTTGTTTACTTATATTAACAATTTCTTGTATTTGAAAATGCGGAACATTAATCCTTTAATTTTGAAAATTATTTAAGATAATTACATTCATAATTGTCGGTTAAAATTCAAAAATCATAATTAATGGTCAAATTGTATAAAATTGGAATATATATATATATATATATATATATACCAAGTGATATTTTTTCAAATGAAATAACAAAATACTCCAGGAATAATTGTGTAAAATCATATTTACTTTGTGAAAAATATATTTCACTCCCTCTGTGACTCGGGAACTCTGAATAATTAAATAAAATTATTAAAGGATAAAATTTAGGTCAGGCACTCCAACTTCAGCAACTCCTATTTCACCCACACCTTCAGTTGCTACTAGATCAGAGCCCGTCTTATCGAGGGCTGGTATAGTGAGGATAGGACAAATTACGTCTATTGTTGATGCCCGATCATACCATTTTGAGATGAGTATTCTAGAGATGATCCAGATCCCCTTAGCCCCGATTAGAGATGTCTTGTGTGTGGTTCAGCAGGGACAGAGAGAGTATGGGGATGCACTTGTCCTGTTGATAGGCAAGGGTACACAAACTAGAGGCCAGTAGCAACGGTCATGTCTCTTCATTGCAAGTGGATATATATAGACTAAAAAAAGGAAGTGGAGAGCTTGAATATGACTGAGATCGACGACCTCTTGGGTATCCCGCTCTAGCCATCGAGGGTAGATCCATAACAAATAAGTGGGCTCAGGGTGGAGGGCCAGAGAGAGGGTGCTGGTGAGACCTACTCCTGCTCCACAGTCACACGACACATATGCCCCAGCAAAGGCCACTTCCGTGAGCTAGACTCAGGAGTTAGTGTGCCTCAGGGAGACCCTCATACCTTTTTGTCCTCGCACTTTATTTTCTTTTATGCATTGAGGACAATGCATATTTATAAAGTTGGGAATAGGGGTACTTTGTATATTTTTTTTTGGAAAAATGACAACTACCTATAATCGTATTTTGTTAGTTTTCGTGTTGTTTTATTTTTTGTTTCCCTTGGTTTTTCTTCATCTGGTTCTTTTCCAAGGGTGTATGTTTAGTAATCATGACCTAGTGATAGAATAATTTGACTTGGTTGATGCTTGTATATAGTTTCTAGCATGTATAGCTCTTTTTGGTTTTGATGACACCTCTCGAAAAATTGAATTTTGAAAACAAGAGTAGCATTATACTTCATATGATTATTCTATAAAAGCATGCCTCATGTTGTGACTCTATGTCTATTTGTATTTGAATCTTATAAGATGATAGCCTTGTGTTCGATAGAGAGTATAAAATATAGCGGTTCTTGTAGTTCATGTGCATAGAGTGGTGAGGATTTGACTGCAATCTTGTGCTTGCTTGTGTCATCTAGAACTTGCCTCGTTGGTTTTTCATCGTGAAACTAGAGTTGCTTAGTTGAGGAAAATGATCTTAGGCCTTCACATGAGAGTGAACCTTCTTGATTAAAGACTTCTTTGACCTACCCGTGAGTGAGAGAACTAGTTTTCCCCTTTGAGCTTTTGACTTTTGTTTTGGCTACCACATTACAAACCGAAACCCTTTTTGAAATAAATTATCTTTTGAACCAAAGCCCTCCTTGAAATGTATAACAAAAATGACGAATGAGGCTAAAAACCTATGTTGGGGGTGGGATGTGCAAAGAAAAGAAGGGAAGAATATTATGATGTGAGTGGTTCTAAAAAGGAAAGAAAGGGAAAATTGAGAAAAAGAAGAAAATGAAATGAAAAAACAATAAAAAAGAAAGAGAAAATGAACCACAAAAAGAATGAAATAAAATGAAGAATACTTAAATAAATGGAGTGGAAAAGGAAGTTGGAAAACAAAAGGAGTTGAATTATGAAATGAAAAAACATGTAGTGCAAAGGAGAGAAAGGTCACTTGTACCCAAATGAATAACATACATATATCTAAGCCTACATTACAAGCTTGAGAAAGTCCTTAGAAATTCGAAATTGGGCACTCTTTGAGTAGTAGTGACTTAAAATAAAGGCAAGCCTATGGCATGATACTTGTGACACTTGACATTCCTTGTGAGTTTGAATGATCTTGTTTGTCCCTTATTTTGAAAAGGAAATCTTTGAGTGAGTTTGGGACTTCATTATTGTGAGGGCACATTAAATTGCATGGACCTTATGAAATGAAAGCTCCTCTAATTGAATATGTCGGAGCATCTAGTCACTAGTAGCATCTAGAATCTCTGGAGTCTTGATGTTCATGGGCTCATTGATAGTAGATATGCACTCTTGAACCTTTATTTTAAAAAATATGAGGGGTCGTCAATTTTGTGAAACACATGCTTGAAGACTTGTAAGTAGAACCAACCATAGTCATCTTTGTTTTGTCATTAGTCGTACCATAGTGATGTTTAGGTTGCTTGAAGAAAAGCAATATTTTAAGTTGGGGGTGTTGATGTGCCTAGAAATTACGGCACATTTGATACTTATTTTATAGATTATTGTTGTCCTTTATGCATTTGTAGTAGTCGATTCTTATGTTATTTTTATTTTTGTCGGATTTATGCATTGAGACACTAAAAGTGGAGAAATGTGCTGAAATATGGATAAAATTGCCAAAAAGGGAAGAAATGCTGAGAAGACCACTTTCGGGGACCACAGAATGATAGCTATGTCACCGAAATAAACAGTGAAATAAAAAATTTGGAGCCCCGAAGTGCGACCCAAACTGCGGTCTGCATTTCTGTTCCACAGACCACAATCTGATTTGTGAACCACTGCTTCAGTTCGAGTTCAACTCAGATTTTGAAGATTTAAAACACTTATGCGAATCGCAATCCAGTTCTGCAGACTGCACTTCCTGTCGCAGTTCCAGACAGTCCAAATAAGAAACTACTATGCGAACCCTAGGTCCATTTTGTGGAAAACAGAATAGGTCTGCGGTCCTGTTCTACGGTCGTAGAATGGTCAGGCGACGACATTTTTATAATTTTGTGTAGCCCGAAAATTGAGTCCTATATATACCCACCTAGGGTTTTGTTATTTGACACATTGATTCCTAGCCACTTTTTGAATATTCCTTGTGTCTTGTCTTGTCCTGTCTTGTGGAGATAAGAACACTATTCATCTTGAGTTCCATCATTAATATATTCCTTGCGTCGAAGACAATCTCATTTATTAATCCAAACATCATTGTAAGCTTTTCCTTTATGTTCATTATGTCTACTTTTATTTATTGCTTTTGTGTGCATTTATTGTTTGACATGAGTGGTTAGACTTAGGTTGGGGTTGTGATGATATAATGAAATATGGTAGTTGGGGAAGTTTATGGATCATGAAAATGGTGTATTAATGTGAGATTCAACTACCTCTCACTCTTTATGTTTAAGAGTTGGTTGCAAACACCTCTTTATTGCCTATTGTCTCTTGTCAAACTTGAAAAAGCGGACTAGAGTCTAGGAAAGGGGTAGGTTGATTAGGACTTGGGGATTTAAACCTCATTTAATGATTCCCAACTTTAATTAGAATGGAATCAACAAAGGATAATAATGAGTGCTCATATTTGTCACACTTTAGATCTTGAGAAAGCCTAAAGTGAAATTAGGTGCGTCAATTGAGAAATCCCCACCTAGATAATAGTCCCCATTGCCCATCCCACACTAAATACACCCACTAAAGCATCAACTCAACACCACTTCCATGAATTAAAGTAATTAGTAAAGCCATAATACAAACCCGAATAGTATAATTTCACATCGTATTCCTTGTGGGATTCGACCCCAACCTCGTTGGGTTACTATATTTGACAATGGTCGTGTTAATACCATTTTAACGTGTAATTTGGGCGAGATCAACCAACCCGTTTTCTTTATTTCATTGTTATTGTATTTGCTTATTTGTAAAATGCTAATTATTATTGGAACATTAAATTAGAATCTAGTTATAAGAGTTGCTATTTTCATCCGCTTTAAATAAAAGAATCATTTCTTTCGGATAATAAAAAAATATGTTTTAATATTTCTAGCCATTTCTCCTATGTTACATGCTTTTAAAATAAAATTTCGAAAAGACAAACTTAAAAGATTGATTTGAAAAAAGTTGGTTTGAACTTGCAAAGGGGCATGATTTTTTCTGAACTTGGCATAAGTTTTAATCAAGTCTTGCGTTAATGTTTCCTTAAACTAAGTTCTTAATTGTTTTCAATAAAGTTGAAAAATCCTTTGAAAATCATTGTTGGGTTAAGGGACCCAACAAAAATTAGCGGTTGACCTCCTTTGAAATGAAATGTATACATATCATATAAAGAGGAATATTTTTGAAAAGAAATAGATATTTTTTTTCTACCTCTTTTATAGAAAGGGATTTTGCCTTCCAAAAGAAGAATTTTTAAAAAAAATTGTTTACTTGTAAAGTGTTGTGGAAAAACTATTTTGGCGGAAGATGATTTAAATGGCAATAAATATTTTGCAATATCTTAAACACTAAGTATTTTAAAAGAATTTTTTATTATATAAGACCTGAGGTCAACCATATCTTACGGATTCTTAATATTGAGGTGTCTAACACCTTCCCCAGGGATCATTTGAACCCGTACCCGAACTCTGGTTTAATATGGATTTTTTAAAATTTTGAAAAACCCTTTTAAATATGGTTTTCATAGTTTTCCATATAAATTAGGTGGTGACTCTAAAAAAAATCCAAGAGTCCACAAGTTATCCAGTAACTTTTATGCCTCCGTGTAAAAGTGAACCGTAACAGATGACGACTTTGCTGGAGACAATTAGGTTCTAATAATATAAAATTTATTTTGTTTACTTTGTTGCAAAATATTATTGTCATTCATGCATATCATTCTCCGCCAAATGGCAAATCACACACACACTCGCATCAGTGCACAAAGATGATTATGCGGATTCGCAATCGTCCTCCAGTAAAAAACCAAAACTAATTTTTTGCAACATGTTGAAGATTATTTGGTTCGTTGTCGTCCAACAGTCAACAACGGTTACCTCGGGCAGTATCCTGGGTACCCAAGTCATTTGATTAAGCCCACTCTTGTACAACTAGGATAAAGCTAAGTCAAATTCCTACTGAACTAGTGCATGCTGACCTAGACAGGTTCGGGTATCTCAAACCTACCTGGACCTATTAGGAGGAATACATTCTGTATCCGTACGAACATGTTATCCAACTTTGTGCTATGTGCGAACATGTTTTGCGCCATATGGGTTAAACCATTGTCAGAGGTAGCAGGGCCTAACTGTGTGTTGCCTGTGTAGATGTCTATCAACATCCGTTTAAACATGGTCCTGAAAGCGCCGGAATCTGCGAAGGAAGTGAGAGGAATGATGGAAAACTATGTAGCCTTGTTAGGAAGTCAAGGGACACCTAGAACACTAAAGGTTGAATCTGCGAGTCAACCACTTAGAGAAGCTACCATTACTGCCGCTTCTGAGAGTAATGAAATTCCACTAACGCCAAGTCAGATTCCTACTCTGAGCTGGTGGGTTGTTTCCCTTAAGGCCTATATTTGTCCTTACAGGGTGTCTCTAGCGCTTATGCGAAGCTCAGAAGTTTATGAGACCATGAGAGTACTAGGTACTGCATACCCCAACGATGTGAGACTACCCCTGTGTTCTCTGGCATACACGCACAAAAGGAGTATGTTTCATATGAACCAACCAGGACACACCGCTGACTAATGTGTTCCCCTTAAAAGGAAAATAGTATAATAGATTGACAGTAGGGCTATCAGCCACATCTTGGGTCCTTATTCTCTTTTAACACATAACTCAATCACTGGTATAGGAGGCATTAATGCCAAAATTTGCCTGTGGATGTATGACTTCACCATCTTCGAAGACTCCTACGCCGAGATCTTCAAGAAATTAGTTGATGTTAAGAAAATCCTTCCCATCAGGATCGCATGGAAGCCCTCATCTTCCATATCCAGAAAGGAAAAGGTTTTCTATACCACTCTGGGTCACCATGTCACAACATTGAGGATGCGAGGCATTCAAGTTCGAGTTAGAGTACCTTATCGGCAAAGGGGAGATTTGGGTAGTTCTCCCTCCCCGTCATGATTTAATGTAGGCCAAGGGCCAAAACGTGCGGTTGTAAGGGTGACAACCGTCCATGGCTTCAAAGAAAAGCCATATTTTTGGTAGATTTAGGCACCCCCAATCAAATCAAATGTTATCCCCTCCCTCTTTATTTGTAAAAAGAACTGCGCTAGACCTAATGTTCCTTAGATGGGATACGCAGGAAGCCCATATCCGGCCCGAACTTGGGATTTTTTGGTAGGAAAAAATGGTGGAAGAAGAGATTATTTTATGTAAATTGAACTACGAATAGGCCTGACTTCCCCTGGTGGGATACGTAGACTGTCTACTTAAGACTCGATCCATAATATATATAAATATTTACTCCCCCTCCTTTTCCCCCCTTTTATAGAAGCAGTTAGGTCCAGCTGGTGGACCAATCGTTGGGGATATCATATGAAGCAAGTCAATCGACCCTAAAATTACCAAAAACCCTAAAATACCCTGAATAGAGAATCAATCGAATAATTGTATATGAATGCGTGAACTTATGTGTTTACTTGCAAAATATGTGTTTATTCTTACATTTGATTTGTCTAACTATTGTACTGACGTCATCTGCCTTTGAGTGATTCTTCCTTACAGAGGTGGTTAGCTCGTGTCGTGACGCTAGCATATTGTACAAGATCAAAAGCAGCAACAACATCTCTGTCCAAACAAAATCTAAAAGAAATGACTGGTAGTTCAGAAAAGGAAAGCAACATTAGAAACTCAAGGTCTCATGTATGACAGGAAATGACTCATACTGAAGATATGGTCAAAATGTTGAAGGACATTAAAGAAAAGACTTCAAGGTTGGAAAACGCCCAGATTGATAGGTAAAAGCAAACCGAGGAGAGAAGACCTCCATCACCCATCCCATCTCTATCTTCTCCAATTCAAGAGCACTTTTAAAATTACCCCGCAAGGACTGACTCTCACCACATAGGTACTTTATACCAAACCCCTATACCCATAAATACCACCTAAATACCCGGGACCACCCACTCTTTTCAGGTCCCCTTAACCAACAATCCCATCGCACATCCAAATACCACTACTAACATTCCCTGAAATAATCCAACACACCAAAATATCTCTTTCCAAACCCTAGTAACTCAAAGCCATCTTTAGCCGAAATGAGCAGAACTGGACCACTCTGAAGAGATGGATAGGGCCTGGAGGGCCGACCAAGAGAAGTTGGCCGAGAAGATGGAAATAGAATTGGCTCAGGGCATAGAGCAAAGACTAAACGAAAATGCCTGGGCTGCACGAAAAACTCCCGGATTAAGTTACGATAACTTATCCATATATCTAGGGTTGGATCTACTAGAGGGCTTCAAAGTGCCCAAATTTGAAATGTTCAACAGGTCGGGGAACCCAATGGCTTACCTACGATCATACTGCAATCAGCTGGTAAGAGTATGAAATAACCTTGTTTTGATCATGAGGTTATTCAGTCGTAGCTTGACTGGAGAGGCCTCCGAATGGTTTGCTGTGCAAGATATGCATCGATGGATTACCTGGGAGGATATGGGAGAATCCTTCATTGAACTATACAAGTTCAATGTCAAAAATGTGCTTGATCAATATTATCTGGAGAAGATCAGACAGAAGTCCACAGAGAGCTATCGGGAATACGCAAACAGGTGGAGAGCGGAGGTCGCTCGTGTGCAACCACCTTTGAAAGAGAAGGAATTAGTTGACTCTTTCGTTAGAGCAGAAGATCAGGATTGTTATGATAGGATGCTTTCCATGGTCGGACGACCATTTTCAGATTGGTTGAAATGGGAGAGGCCATAGAAGATGGTCTCAAATCCATAAAGATCACCAGTGTGACCGGTAGAAGCTCCCAGTTGAACAGCATGGGAGGTGTACGGAACAAAGGGAAGATATGGGGAATATGACCTGATCGTCCAATCCCAAAGCAAAGCAACAGGAAGAACTACGTTCACCTATGGAGGTATATCAATCACCACCCCTAAACAGCTACTTGAACCCACCATATAACCCAATGCCTATTTATTATGCCCAACACGGCTACCAGACCTCCCTAAGCTACCAAAGCCCTTAACTAAATTCACAAATAGTTTCACCAATATTCCAAACCCCGGTGCGAGCCACCCAAGCTCTAAAAATTATCAAAACTTCCAAACTTCGAAAAATTACCAAGCACCTTAAAATTATCAAGTCCCTCAGAATTTCCAAGCTACACGGAATTACCAAAATATAAATTGCAAAAACCAACCACCCCCGGTGAATTATAATTCTCCACGCCCCAAGTTTGAGAAAAAGCTGGCCCGAGTGTTCACGCCGTTGATGAAAATGCGCACACGGTTTCTCGAGGAGTTGCTTGTCGTTGGCATGATCCAAACTATACCTCCAAAGCAGGTTGATCCCGGGAACCACTTCTACCTTCGTAACCAAACATGTGATTATCACTCAGACAGAGCTGGACACAACATTGAGGATTACATCAACCTAAAGCACAAGATTCAAATATTTGATAGAAAAAATGGAGATCTCATTGCAGGCAGTCACTTTTAATGTGAATATCAACCCACTGCCAAATCATGGCAATACCACTATTTATATAATTGAGAGAGAGTAAGACTGGACAGTCTATAAATCTTTGAGTCTAGCACCCATGATGCTCTTGAACAAATCGTGGCATCACAAACCATAAATGAGCGGCCTAGGTTTGATTTGCTGATTCTTACACCAAACATAGCGCTAGTGGCCTCGAGTGCCATCAAACTACCCAGAAAAGTATTCATCGTTGAAGTTGTTGTTGCACACGGTAGACCAGATCAGGGCAGTGTTACACGCCTGAAGAATTAGCCCAAGGGAGCACCAGGAAAGAGAACAATCAGAGAAGGCCGATCACAAAAGGCGAAGCTAAAGATTTCTAGTATAGAATGTAACCCGAAGAGTATTCTATCATCAAGCACATGAAAAAGACTCTGGCACAGATATCAGTGTTAGTACTATTGCTATGTTCCTCCCAGCACCATTTGGAATTGATGAAATTGCTTGAAGAAGCACATGTTCCTACCAACACAAGCGTCGAAAGTCTGGCTACCACGGTAGCCCATTTCATGGGAAACCACCAGATATCATTCAAAAGGGACGAGTTGCCAAAGGGAGGGTTGATACACAACAAAGCCTTGCACATCAATGTTGAGTACATAGGAAAGATTGTAGAGTGAGTCCTCGTAGACAACGGGGTAGGATTGAACATTTTCCTGATAACCACTCTAGAATAGTTGGGATATGATATAGGTAAGCTAAGTAATAGCCACATGAATATGAGAGGATTTGATAAGGCTCAACGTGACTCAGTCAATGAAATTGACCTGGGTATTCAGATAGGACCCATAGAGTTCACCACAGAGTTCCAGGTCATGTAGATCTCCACCAACTATAACCTGCTGTTAGGAAGGCCTTGGATCCATGCGGCCGGAGCCGTACCATCTTTACTACACTAGGCTGTAAAAATCATATGTGAAGAATACAAGGTAGTGATACATGGGGAAATGAGTATCCATAACTTCTCCAACAACTCTATTCTTATAATGAAATGAGTTCCCAAAAGAACAGATTTCCATATGGTCGAGTTGTTGAGGCCTCATATGAAGAGGACGCAACACAAATTCCGATGTTAGTTGTATATAGAATGATCGCCTTCACAATGCTGCATAATAACTTTGAGCTGGGAAAGACTTGCACGGCATCACAAAGCTGGTTGAGATACCTGAAAATCTGTCCCGATATGGTCTCGGATATGTCCCTAGTTCCAAAGAAGTTGTTGAATAAAGCGGAAAGAATAAGGGACCTCCAAAGTTGTGAAAGCCAATCCCGAGTATGTACCAGTCATTTCCTATCAAAATACCAGTGCTAAATGAATATGATGCTAAGGAAGGGATAGAGATGTTGTTTTCATAAGTAGATTGCATAGCAATCCTGGAAGAACACAATGAAGTGCCTACAATTCGCGATGCGAATCCTGGCGAATGACTTACTAACTGGATTTCCACCTCATTCCTGGTTCCTCGGTAGCCGTGATGAGATTTTATAGTTTTCAAAAATTGGTGTGGCATGGTCGAGGCCCGGTTATTCACTATTTACTTACTTTTCTCGTAATGTTTGTTAAAAATGAAAATGACTCAATATTGATCTGAGTCAGGACTGCAGTTTGTATTAACTTTCGCAAATCAATAGAAAGTTTCACTTTACAAAATGACACTTTATTTACTTTACTTTGTTTTATATTAAATCACGCTTTGCCTTGCATTTCAGTAATAAAAATGAATCAACCCCTAATGTCATGACATGTCATAAAGTGAGCGAGTCAGGTGTTGAGGTTGAAGAAGAATACGGTGAATATGATGAGGAAACAGAGTTACCGAAAGATCTCCACGATGATGAAGAATAATATGAGAATAAGCAGAAGCCTAACTTAGATGAAACCGAGGCCATTGATCTAGGATGCAAAGGGATAATCAAGGAAATGCAGATAAGTGCTCATTTGGGTTCACCATAAAAAGAAGAACCGATTGACCTACTCAAAGAATATGTGGATGTATTCGTGTGGTATTACATTGATATGCCTGGTTTGAGTAGGGATATAGTGACATACAAGTTACCAATCAATCTTGGGTTTGCACTAGTAAAGTAGAAGATCAGACAGTGCAAGTCCGACTTAAGTCTGAGAATAAAAGAAGAGATTGAAAAGCATATTGAATCGGGAGTGGTAGAGGTAACCTTGTATCCTACGTGGTTAGCTAACATTGTGCCAGTACCCAAAAAGGATGGGAAAATTCAAATATGTATGGATTATCGGGATCTTAACAGAGCCAGTCCTAAAGATAACTTTTGGCTCCCAAATATCCACATTCTCATCGATAATTGTGCCTAAGTATGAGATATAATCCTTTGTCGATTATTTCATTGGATACCATCAGATCTTGATAGAGAAAGATGATGCAGAAAAAATGGCTTTCATTATGGCATGGGGAGTATATCACTATCGAGTAATGCCATTTGGCCTAAAAAATGTCGGCGCCACATATATGAGAGCTATGATGACTATCTTTCATGACATGATCCACAAGGAAATTGAAGTATACGTGGATGACGTCACCATCAAGTCAGGAGAAAGCACTGATCATATTACTCACTTGTGGAAAATTCTTCGAAAGACTTCGGATGTTCAACGTGAAACTAAATCGGGCCAAATGTACATTTGGAGTACCCGCCAGAAAATTGCTCGTGTTTATATTCATTCGGAGAAGCACGATCTGTCGAAAATCAAAGTCATACAATATTTCCCTCCTTTGCAAATCAATAATGAGGTCATAAGTTTCTTAGGTCGATTGAACAATATCGGTTGCTTCATAGCCCAATCCACATTGATCGTGGAACCTATACTCAAGCTCTTAAAGAAAGACGCACCGACGAAATTGAACGATGAGTGTCAGAAGGCATTCAACACTATCAAGAAGTATCTTTCAAATCCTCCTAATATGGTACTACCAAGACTAGAAAGTCCTTTATTGAGACCTGTCAATTTCAGAAAAAGCCTTCGAATGCGTGTTAGGACAACACGACGAGGCCAGGAAGAAGGAACATGTTATCTACTATTTGAGCAAAAAGTTCACCGCTTGCAAAGCACAATATACTTTGGTAGAAAAGACATGTTGTGCATTGCCATGGATAGTCCAGAAGCTGATACATTATTTGGCATCATACACTACCCATCTTATATCCATAAATGATCCATTGAAGTACATTTTTCACTAGCCAATGCCCGTGGGAAAGTTAGCTAAATGGAAAATATTGTTGAGTGGGTTTGACATTGTGTATGTGGTTTAGAAAGCCGTGAAAAGACAAGCTCACCGAAAGTCCAACGGACGACGCTGCCAAACCACTCCGAGCATACTTCCCAGATGAGGAGATACTCGTAGCTGATGAAGGAGAAGAAGAACCTTATTTAGGATGGATAATATTCTTCGATGGTGTCGTCAATTATCACGGTTCAGGAATCAGACCAGTGCTGATATTAGAATCAGGACAACATTATCCAATGGTTGCCAAGCTCACCTTCCGTTGTACCAATAATATGGCAGAATACGAAGCTTGTATTTTAGGTCACCAAATGGCGCTGGACAGAGGCATCTACGAGTTATTAGTAATAGGTGATTCAGATCTGTTGATCTATAAAGTGCAAGAAGAATGGGCGATGAAGAACGTGAAGATCCTACCATATGTCAACTTCATTCAAAGATTGAGCAAAAGGTTTAGAAAGATTATGTTCAAACACAAGTCCAGAGCGCAGAACAAGTTTGCAGATGTTTTCGCTACTATAGCCTCTATGATAAAACACCTCAAAAGCAGCCATATTGACTTAATTGAGATAAGCTTGGAGGATGAACATGCTTACCGTTCCCATGTGGAAGCAGAGCACAATGGAAAACCATTGTACACTGATTAGAAAGCCTACTTGGACAAAGGAGAATATCCTGAAGGGACAACGAGTAACCAGAGAAAAACCCTCCGAATGATGGAAAATGGTTTCTTTCTGAGCAAAAATGTGCTCTACAGAAGAACGCCAGATATGGGATTGCTCAAATGTGTAGATGCTATAGAAGCTACCAAATTATTAGAAGAAGTACACGCCGAGGCTTGCAGACCACCATATGAATGGTTTTATGCCAGTCAAAAAGATCTTGCACACACGATATTATTAGATGACTAGGAAAGATGATTGTACTAGATTTGTGTAAAGATGTCACCAATGGCAAATACACAGAGATTTGATCAGAGTCCCACCAAATGAGCTCAACACCATGAGTTCACATTGGTCGTTCGTTGCTTGGGGCATGGATGTCATTAGACCAATTGAACCAACAACATCCAACGGGCATTATTTCATCTTGGTAGCCATAGACTATTTCACCAAATGGGTCGAGGTTACCTTCCACAAGTCAGTAACCAAGAAGGTAGTGGCTGAATTCGTGAAGAACAACATCATTTTCCAATTCGGCATTCTAGAATCCATCATCACATATAATGGGGCAAACTTGAACAATCACTTGATGAAAGATATATGTGATCAATTTCACATAACTTATCGAAACTCAACAGCATACAGACCGCAGATGAACGGAGCTGTAGCAGCCTCCAACAAGAATATCAAAAGAATATTGTGAAAGATGACATACAACTACAAGTGTTTGCACAAACAACTATCCTATGCTTAGCTTGGGTATAGAACAACAACCAAAACTTCAACAGGAGTTATACCGTACTTACTTGTCTACAACACAGAAGAAGTCATCCCGACCGAGGTCAAGATACAGTCACTTCGGATTATCTAAGAAACAGAGTTGGATAACGCAGAATGGGTCCGAAAGAGGTACGAACAACTAGATTTAATTGACAAAAAGTGATTGATCGCTGTGTGTCATGGTCATCTGTACCAACAAAGGATGGCCCACGCCTTTAACAAGCAGGTCAGAGCCTGAATATTCCAAATTAGATAGCTAGTACTCAAGAGAGTATTCCATCATCAAGACGAATACAAAGGAAAATTTGCAAGGCCCTTACGCAATCCGCAAAGTGCTTTTAGAAGTACCACTTTCTTAGCAGAAATGGATGGCCAAGAGTGATCTAAGGCAATCAACTCGGACTCAGTTAGGAGATATTACACGTGAATGCACATTTTTCTATGTAATCGCATTTTTACTTGTAATCACTACATCAAGACTTATCTCTTGTAGCAGAGGTATGTAGAGGGACCCGTGAATGGTTCCAATCTTTCCTTGTAACAGATTGAAAACCAAAATGATTTATTTCATGTATTATAAACTACGCAATGACCTGATTTCACCCAAGGCATGATATGTAGGCACTCCATTTCGGACCTAGTCATATTATTAGAAAACCTAATTATGTTTATTTCAAAATACGTTCGACCTGATTCCCGTTGTAACAGGATACGTAGGCGCTCTTTGAGCTCGGTCGCACCAATATAAAAACCAAAGAAATCCTTAGGAAGCCACATGGGCAGAAATTTTAGGAAGATTTTAAAAATTCCCGAAGTTAGAATCAGCAAAGGATATTCGCCTTCACAGCTTCAACTGGGGTAGAATTTTTGACAGATTCTCAAAAATTCCTTCCGAGAAGATTCGAAGAGCATGAATCGACAAGAAATTTCATAACTGGGGCAAAAATTTTGAGGGGGTCTCAAAAATTCATTCGTCGTCAGGTCGCCACGAGAGTTCGACGGTACAAGCTCACACTGGGCAGAATTTTTGAGATCTCACAAATTTCACAAAAGAAAACCACGGAGGCAGTCTTTCTTCGTAAGCGCATGTCATGAAATTTTAAAACAAGAGTTTTTGAAAGCAGTTATTTATTAATTTTTTAAAATCAATACATCATAAAATATTTAAAATATTTTCTTACTAAATTCAAATATCTCATGCTACCGAGTCCGGAGCCAGAATGGGATAGAATACTGTGACCCGGTAGAAGAAAAAGAGAAGAACCAAGGACACGAGCTAACCAAAACTAATAATTTTTTTCTGTGAATGCAGGTTCAGTCTGTCACCAGAAGGCGACAACATATTTTCACTAACCCATTTATTCATATTTTCAGAATAAGGTGAGACCAATAACTAGAAAACCTTCAAGGACAATAAAATCTAGCCAACATGGCTACAAGGATAAAAGCACCACAACTGGCATAAATGGAACCAAAAGGGTATATATATGAATAAAGGGAAATTAGACCAAAAGGGTCACAACTAATAGATGAACGAAAGGCAAAAAAAATGAGAGGATCACAACCAATAGATGAACAAAAGGCAATCTGACCGAGAGGGTCACATCCAATAGACAAATGAAAGGTAAACATACTGAAAGGGTCACAACGACAAATGAACGAAAGGCAATCAGACCGAATGGGTCATAACCAACAGATGAACAAAAGGGTAGTCCGACGGAGAGGGTCACAACGTACACAAAAGACGGAGAAGAAGCAATTCGTCCATGAGAGTCGTATAAAGTTGACGATATAAAACTTGTCAGGAAGACTGCAGTATTCGTCTTTAGAAGTCGAGCAACGTAAATTCGAGCAGGAGGTCGTAGTGTTCTCTCCAAAGAGTCCAGCAATATAAATCTTGTCAGGAGGCCACATTGTTCGGTACAAAAGTCAAGCAACGTAATTACTGCCAGGAGGCTGCAGTGTTCGCTCCAATGAGTCAAGAAATGTAAATCCAATCAAGAGGCTTCAGTATTCGCTCTAAAGAGTCAAGCGACGTAAATTCGGTAAAGAGGCTGCAGTGTTCGCTCAACAGAGTCCAGCGATATAAATCCGGTCAGGATGCCACAGTGTTCACTCAACAGAGTCCAGCAATATAATCCAGTCAGGAGGCCACAATGTTCGCTCAACATAGTCAGTGACGTAAATCCAGTCAGCAGGATACAGTGTTCGCCCTATAGTCAAAATGGTATAAATCTAGTTAGAGAGTGTTGCAGTATTCATTTTCGGAGTCAAGCTATATAAATTCGGTCAGGAGCACGTAGTGTTTGCTATAAAAGTCAAGCGACGTAAATCCGATCAGGAGGCTACAATGTTCGCTACAGAGTCAAGCGATGTAAATCTGGTAGGGAAGCCGCAGTTTTCACTCCAAAAAGTCAAGCAACGTAAATCTGGTTAAAAGGCTACAGTGTTTTCTCAATAGAGTCTAGCGATGTAAATCCAGTTAGGAAGCTGCAGTGTTCGCCCCAGAGTTAGAACGATGTAAATTTGGGTAGAGAGTGCTGCAGTATTAGTTCTTAGAGTCAAGAAACATAAATCTGGTCAGGAGGTTGTAGTGTTTGCCCCAGAGTTAGAACGGTGTAAATCCGATCAGAGAGGCCGCAATATTCATTCCCAAAGTCAAGTGATGTAAATTCAGTCAAAAGGCTGTAGCGTTTACTCAAAGATTCCAGAATAATGTAAATCCGGTCAGGGAAATAACAATTATCGTTCCAAAAATCAAAACAACATATGAGAAATTGGGTCAACAAAATTGGCCATAGAATGATGTTGAGAGGGTTATTAATCCATAACAAGGGTCAAACAATATCGAGAAGACATCAACTCAAAATAAAAAATTAAAAACATCTCACGATGTTACCAGGCGAATGGAACAGGTTCAGAACTGCTCAGTGTACCAGCCAGTCAATCCGAATATCTCATGATGTTACCAGGCGAATGGAACAGGTTCAGAACTGCTCAGTGTACCAGCCAGTCAATCCAAGATCCATATACATGGGGAGCAACATGGAAATATTTCTTGCGCAACTGGTCGAGACAGGGTCCACGAGAGTCAAGCTCTCTAGACAGGAGTCGGAAGCCACTCCATACTATGCTCAGCCACACTTATTTTTCTTTATTTTTAGAGGAAACTCTCCCATAAGGGACAACCTCTTAGTCTAGTTTATTCGAACTACAAGTGACCTGATTCCCGAAACCAGGGATATGTAGACGAACTCAATACAAGAGAAACATTCACATTCCAACAAGAGTTGTTATTAAAATTTTACTTTATCTAGTCCTCATCGAGTCAATCTACAGGTGGCCTGAATACTCATATAGCCCGAGATATGTAGGAAAATCGAGAAGTGTTTGACTTGGTCGGTAAAAATCAGGTTTGTCAAATTTCGTTGCTCATGAATGGTCCCGCCATCACTGAACAATGAAGGGACAATTATTGACACCTAATTTTTACTCTCCAATATATTTATTTAATTATTCAAAGTTACTAAGTCATGAACTGAGTGAAATATACATTTACAAAAGCGAAAATGATTTGATAAATTATTCCGGTGACATTTAGACATATTATTTGGAAACATATCATCTAATATAGAATTTTATATCATTTGCCTATTTTTACATATTTTTAAGTAATATCTATCAATTTTTATAAATTGAGAAGACAATTATCTGAATTAATTATTATAAATTGATTTATATTTTTACTACGTAAGTTAAGGAGATTTGATTAATTAAATAAGGTGTCAAATAGCATCTCACAATTTTTACATTTCTATGGCCTTTTCAAAAAAGGATGGATTTCAATTTTAACCTCAAATCGGTTTTAATTGGTTATTTTGACCGCAATTGAAGTCAAATAGGTTACATATTAAATTAATCATGCGACCACATTTGCATAATTTTTATTTCCACTCCACACTTTTTTAATTTCTTCAATTTCAGGGCCAATACATTTTAAAATTGCCGAGGCCAGACCAAACGCTATCTAAATCAATGAAAAGGGCAAGTCCCCTCACTTCGTCCATTTTTCCCTTTGTGGAAAACCCTAGCATCGCAAGTTCTCTCTGTCTCTCTCTCTCTTTCTCTCTTTCTCTCTTTCTATTCATTTTTTTATTACCGGGATTGGCATATCCTCAGATAAGGACGATTTTGCGTCAGTCCTTTGCCTCCTCATGCATTAATGGCTCTTACCAACCCCCACCAGCACGCCACTAATGACGTAAGCCCTCATCCCTTCCATCATCTTCGATTCTAAGTCGTTCTTAATGGGTTTTGTCCTATTGAGAACAAAAGGTAGCATTGTCATTGGTCGATTTCAAAACCATTTAAATTTAATTCAAAAATCTGAAATTTACATCTCCCACATCGGTCAGATGAGTAGAATTTGGGGTTTTGGGGGCCTAACAAAGGAACCCCTCACCCTCAGTCGAAACCAAGCCGTTATATTGGTATCTTTGCCTAAAAATCAAGCAAAATCCTTGCACTTGAAAATTTCTCAAGAGTCGAGCACAAATCTCTGTTTGAGAAAAAATCCCAAAACCTAGTGAAGCCCCCCCCCCCCCCCCGCGCAGGTTCCCAATTTGACGGGGAGCCTCCTAACTTCAACTGCTGTACTCTACGCATGGATGTCGAGAACCGTTGATCCAGTTAACTAAAAACTACAACTGGAAATCCAACTTCTTACTCAACAAGCACCTTTCTTAGTAAGGTTGCTTGTTTCCACTCATTGAAGATTCTATCTACAAAAGGTCTTTTTTCTAAGGTTTCTTATAGTCTAAAATTTTGTTTCTTTATGTGGTCTGAGCATTGAGGATTTGGAGGAAGGCTTTACACTCCGGATCTTTTTCACAACTGCGCATCAAGAGGTAAACTCGAATTCCTCTCAAATTTTAGCTTTCTTTACTGAAATTGGTGTATTTTTTGTTAGATATATGTTAGTTGACATTATTGTGTCTGTTAAGCATGTTTTAGCCTATTTTTTTCATTAAGCTATAAATTAAGTGTGTGTTTAACATGATATGCTAAGACTGTTGCTTATACATTTTTAAGGATACATGATGTGAAGAAGTGGGAAACTTTGTGATGTTTGTACTTGTTAAGTCATTTGCTAGCCTGATTAAGGAACTATTAAGATTTAAATACTATGTTAGGTTATATTCAGGAATTATGAGATAGATACTACTATTTGGCATGTGATGTGATGATCTCTTTATTAGTTCAGTTCAGTTGAGGCTTATACAAATTAGGTTAAGTTTAATATCTAATGAATGATTATTCTGAATGCTAAATCACATAGTTATTGATTAGCTTAAGCAAGTTGTTTGATTTGTCAAGTGTGGAACCAATCATATGATCTAACACTTGTGTTGGGGAAACTGTGTCTGCTTAGTTAAATTCCCTTTGATACACTGGTTTGCCTTTATCATAAGTTAATATGCCATGTTTCGAATTGGGTGATCCATACATTATTTCAAATTGTCTAAATGGAAATGCATGCCTAAATTTTGATGCTTTCGACATGTTTTTTGGTAGAAAGATTGTGACATGATAAGCTGAATGTTCTCTGGTATTGGTATGTTTATTTGATCTCCCATTTCCTGATGCTCATAATCTAGGCTTTAGTATACTTGTAGGATCTGTGAATAGAAAATCAACATGCTAACTTTTTTGCATTTTAAAAGTCAAGTCATGTATGGCTAGGTTTATGGATATCTTCACAATCTATCTAGACTTGGTTAGGGTAGATAAACTTGACTACATATATCACATAAGCTATGTATTTACTCTCTATGATGTGGAAAAAGCATGAGTTGAATTCCATTTTAAAGACCTATCAGCATGACCATAAACATGTATGTTTAGTTTGAGCCAATACAAGATTTTATTATAGGGTTATGTGGTCTGGATCTTTATGGATCAACCACATATTGAGGAAGTAATTGAAGCATGTTGTCACTAGTAGGCCTTGTCTGACTGACTCAGAGTTTATCTTGTGTTAACTATGCCATCTCCCCCCCCCCCCCCACCTATTTTTTGATTGACTAATCTTGCATATTTAAAAACTGTTATCCCAATTTGGATGCTTGCCCATCTCTGTCTTCAGCATTATTACCAAACTGGCTATGTCATGCCTCCCCCCCAAATTTGTTTTAGTATCCCTAAGCCTAGCATATGCCATGTTAATAGGTTATATACACATGTTCAAACTACTTTCCTAAAAGGTGTTTGTTGTCTTGGTGTGGTAAGGTTGTTCATGTGAGCATGCCCTTTTAGAATAATTAACAGACATGTATGGGCAAAGAATGATCCTACTTTTGGTAGTGTTGTCACTATCAAGCATTTCCTGAAGCATGCTAGTTAGTTAGTCTGTGTATCTTAGCCCATTTGTATGCTAGTTTGTTCTAGTTTGCTTATTTCTACCCTAGCTTTGAGACATAGCATGTTGATGCATCTATCTAGACCATTATCACCTATGTTTTTATGTTGAAGTGTTTGTAGCTTTTCCTCCTTTGTTGAAACTAAACAGGTTCATTGTGTACTTTGAATTTGCCTTCGTCATTTGCCTAAATCATGCGGGATAGCCTTATACTTCCCATCTTCCTATCTAATACTTGGATTTGCCTACATCCTGTTTCTATTTTCCTATTTTTCTAAAATGTATTTGTGACGGCTTATTTTTAAAGTATACAGAGTATATATACTTTGGTATGCATCAGTTATATATCGGGGTTGTATATCTTTGTATACTCCTAAGTACATCATATATATACCCTGTATATCATATATATTGTGTCTTTAAATGGTTGAGTTTATGCTAAAATATGGGCTTCTGAAATAGACCTAAGTATGTGCCCAGCGTGGGCATGTTAGTTTTTCATTCATAAAAATCTGATGGTATAATTTGGCCAAAAGCCTAGTTGCCTTTGTTTTAGTTCCATCTCTTTATATTTCCTACTACTACTTAGTATGGTCTAGGCCCAATACATGTCTCGGCTGTTATCAATGTGTATAGATTAAGGATGTGATATTTGCGCTTGGGCCTGATTGTTTTCTAATTTGTGGATTAACCTGAGATAATTTATTCAGTTTCTTTAGTTGTTTATTTATAAGTATTTGGGTGCTTTCCCAACTCGTACACGTGTTCCCCCTTGCATGTCTCGTGGGCCTATGGCCCACATCTTGCTGCTTCTTTCGCCATTGATTGAGTCGTTGGATTTGAGGGCCCAACAACACAATTCTTCATCGAGTCCGATAGCATGAAGGGCCATCCATTGATAAAAATGGTTGAAGATCCAACCATGTGTGAAAATGATTTAAACAATAGAGTTTTTTCCGTATTTTTGTATACGGTGATTGGTGGGCCGGTATACCCACCACCTCGTTTGCTTTATTTCATTGTTATTGTATATGCTTATTTGTAAAACGCTAATTATTAATGAAAAACCTAGTTATAAGAGTTGTTATTTTCATCCTCTTTAAATAAAAGAATCTTTTATTTCAGATAATCAAAAAATATGTTTTAATATTTTCAGCCATTTCTCCTATGTTACATGCTTCTAAAATAAAATTTCAAAAAGACTAACTTAAAAGATTGATTTGAAATAAGTTGGTTTGAACTTGCAAAGGGGTATGATTTTTTCTTAACTTGGCAGAAGTTTTAATCAAGTCTCAAGTTAATGTTACCTTAAACTAAGTTCTTAATTGTTTTCAATAAAATTGGAAAATCCTTTATAAATCATAGTTGGGTTAAGGGAAAAACAAAATTTAGCGGTTGACCTCCTTTGAAACGAAAGGTATACATATTTCTACTATCCTATGAAGAGGAATATTTTTCAAAAGAAATAAAAAAAATTGCTACCTCTTTTATAGAAATGGATTTTGCCTTCCAAAAGAAGATTTTTCAAAAAAAATTGTTTACTTGTAAAGTGTTGTGTAAAAAAGCTATTTTGGCAAAAAATAATTTAAATGACTAAATATTTTGAAATATTTTAAACACTAAGCCTTTTAAAAGTAATTTTTATTATATAAGATCTGAGGTTAATCGTATCTTACAGATCTTTAATACCTGGGTGCCTAACACTTTTTTGGGGGATCATTTAAACCCTTATCTGAACTCTGGTTTAATTTATATTTTTTTATTTTGAAAACCCCTTTTAAATATGGTTTTCTAGTTTTCCGTATAAATTAGGTGACGACTATAAAAAAAATCCAAGAGTCCACAATTTATCCAGTAGCTTTTATGCCTCCGCGTAAAAGTGAACTGTAACAACAGTCTGGGCCAACAAGGCCTCAGAATGATAGTTATAAAATACCTGACATAATATCCCGCAAATAGAAGAACTCAACCTATGCATATATACATACTAAGGCCGACAAGGCTAACATAATTTCCAACTAACATCCACTCCTACAAGGCCGTAATGAACAAAATTGTACAACACAGGACATGTCTACAAAGCCTCTAAAAGGGAACATCAACATAATACATGAGTTAGGACAAGGCCCCCGACATACCCAAAATACCAAAGGGATAAAAACATGATCCTGACTTAGCAATGCTCTAGGGGAAATGGAGCCCATCAACAAAAGCTGATATCTTAAGGAAATCTACAATGGCAGGTCCTCTCCTCACCTACCTGAACTTGCGTGGCATGAGATACATCGTCCCCAGGAAAAGGGACATCAGTACGAATAATGTACTTAACATGTAAGGCAAAAATAAAATGCAATAGTAAGTAAATATAAAAGAGAGATATGAATCAACCTGAACCCCTGAAATGCCGATGAGGGCCACAACATACATAATGATCATTCTTATCTTATAACATTATTCTATGCCGCTATATCAACGATGTAAATCTAACTGCTCGACTGCCCAACTGGTCAGTGGTAGTTGCCCGATCGGCCGTAACTCGATGGTAAATACGTCTTTGCCCAATCGATGATAAATAAAGATATATAACTGCCCAACCGGTGGTAAATGCATATAGCATAACTTCCCGACTGGCCATAGCTTGGTGGTAAATATGTATCTTCCCGATCGATCGTAGCTTGGTAGTAAATACATAACTGCCCAATCAGTGGTAAATAACGATACATAACTGTCCAACTTGTGGTAATGTAGGAGTACCATAATCAAGCTCTTATAGGTATTATACATACATATATAATGTTATTACTTTTTCTATATATCGCTATTAGATCCACACACAGACTCATACTATCGTTAGAGTCATAAGGAGAAGTTGTGAACTCATCGGAGTCACATAAGGTCGTTAAACCTCTGAGTAGAATTTTGGAACTATCATCAACAAACACTCACTTCATTTTGAAGCCAAAAGAACCTTTCAGTATGGATACATACATCATATGAGACCGTAACCAAGAGCTGCTAATCACCTAAGAATAGAGTCGTTACACTTCTGACTGACCTTATAGAGATAACCTACTATTTTACATTTTCATATGAATCAACAAGATAGTATATACTATTCCTAGCTTTCGTAAAACCAACAAGGAGCTGAAAGATGTCAATATGAGATGTTATAAAGTACGAAGGTACTCCCGATAAGAGACAAACAAGAATTATGGAATTCTTTTAAGAGTGAAGAAACAAACATATCTTCCATAGACCGAAATAGAGTTCTCTTCAGTGGACATTTCGTTATAAGCCATCACTCCAACAATTATACCAAAAGAAGGAAAAGTTTAGCCTTAACATACCTTTATGAAGAACTTTCGATGCCAACAATGGAATCAACCTTCGCCACAACTTAGTCTACAACATGCAACAATACCAAAGTTAACAAGGAGAACATTATACTTAGCCGACTAGCAGCGTATTATGCCCTAGCATCACTTTTATGATATGAATCCCAAGCCTATCCTCTTTCTATCCCTTAGAACATCAACAATTCATATCATTTATAGATCTATATCTCCAGAAACTGAATTACCACAAGAACAACCCCCAACAAATTTGTAACGACATGTTAAATCGTTATGTGCATTTTGAACATTTTACCCCTGTTGATCCAATTCCCACGGTTATCGGGTGATCATAGTAGAAATTGCAAGAATTAGAACCCTTAAATGGAAGTGTTTGACCGATAGTTGACTTTTGGGTAAACGGACCTTCTTCAGAATTCTGTCGATTCTGTGAGGTCGGAGGGTTCATTTATAAATTGATGGGGTGGTTAGTTAGTTCCCGAGACTCTCAGAAGAATTTTGACTATCGGTTGGAAAGTTGGTTTTAGGCCGTTGGGGGTTGACCCGATAAAATAGACCTTCATTACGAATTCCAAGACAACGAGTGAGTATGTAGCTTATTTTTATGTGTGAATGCATGTCTGGTTTGTGTCTGGGAGGTCTTAGGTGATTGTTGTATTTTGGGATTGAGTGTTGAATTTCTAGTGTCTAATATCTCATTAGGGTGAGCCAATGTGCGCCGCAGTGGACCCGTCTGGTCCGCTATAGCGAGGGGTGGTATTTTTGTGAGTAGCCGCCGTAGCGGGCAGTTGGCCACTACAACGAAGTGTTGGGTTTTGTGCTGAGCCGCCATAGCATGCAGCTAGTTGCGGGCGCAGGCCCGCTGCAACAGACGATGTGGACAAAAATTCCTTTTAAGTGTTAAGTTAAACCCTTCATTTCCCATTCCCAAAATTCTTCCTCTATAGTATCTCAAGGGCGATTTAAAGATTTTTTTGGGTGGATTCTCTTTGAGGTAAGTATTTTCAACCTTATTATCCTTTAATTACATTTCCTAAGCTTGAATCAATGGTGGAAACCTAGAACTAGTTGAAGGAAGATGGGTTTTAATGATTATTTCTCTACTTGAATTTTAAATTGTCATAAATGAATATTGTTGGTGGATTGGACTAATTAATTAATTAATAACCAATAGGCTTGAATCTTCCATTCTAGTTAAGGATTTGATTATGGAAAAGCTAGAGTTTATTCCTAATTTGGGGTTTTTGCCTTGAATGATGGATTTCACTCTCAAATTACCGTTTTACCCTTGTGGGCTCATTTTTCTCCTTTTCCATAAATGGTCTTGATTCAAAGGATAGTATAGCGGTATGTGTATTGTTAGTTTCAAATTCTAACTTAGATTTTAATGATGATTAGACTACGAGTATAACCGTGACAATCAGAAAGGCAATGCTCTAGTGTGATCATTCGTGGCTCCCGCTCGGCTGTCAGGTAGGTTACGGCTAACCTTATGGTTAGACTCCGGTTAGCGAAGCATAAGTAGAGTTAATAATTATTGGAGAAAGCATTTTACGCCTTCGGGTATGAAGTTCAGATGGAATACTTAGGTTGGTACTGTTATTGATTGTGGTTGTTGCCTTATTTGATCTAGTGGCTCATCGCCACATGCATGATACTAGACTTGACCGTATGTATAGAAATAATTGATTCATTCTTGACCTGATGATTATGTGTCCATGTGTGGCACGGTTGACTTGATGTATTCTCATTGGCATTTGATATCATCCACACATACATGATCATGCATTGGATCAGGTTGTGCGCCGCAACATATATATATATACTTATATTGGATTGGGTTGCACATTCTGCAATATATACTTATATTGGATCGGATTGCACGTTCCATAACATATACTTATATTAGATCGGGTTGTACACCACAACGGGTACATGGACTTTGTGGGTCCCCCACGGGTCATGACTATCGGGATGTAGAGGTATTCCGTTTGGAGCGTGTGTGTATCATTGCATTGCATATGCATTTATATTCTCATATTCATATTCTCATATTCATACTTATTGGATTCAGACTTGATAGTTTAACCCGTGATGCTATTTTGGACTGTGTAGTGTTTATATCTGATTGTGAGCATGCCTATATTTCCGTCTCTTACTTTATATATGTTATCTAATTGTTGTCGGCCTATGATACTTATTGGTATATAGTGTGTATACTGATACTACATTGCTGCATTATTTTATGAGTGCAAAGTTTGTGACTAGATACACTTCCTCTCCTCGTTATTAATTCTCGAGGCATTGCTATCGAGTATCTAGGGTGAGCACATGGATGCTTCTGCATCCGTGATGACTCTCTTTATATATTTTCTTACTTTGCTACTCCGAGGCAGTATTCTCCTTTTTGAACTTGTATTTATAATCTGACTTGCACTTATGTATTAGTGGATCTTGTATGGCCGTAGACCAGATTCTTGGGGATTGATGTATTATTTCACACTCTTTCTTTATCTATTATAGACTTGTTATTAATATTGCTATTTTATGTTTACTTTATTATTGAGCAAGTTGTGATTAAGGGACGGGTTTGACTACGAGGTTGGGAAAGGGTAGGTGCCCGCACGTTCCCCCATTCGAAATGTGACAAGTTGGTATCAGAGTCCTAGGTTACTGGTCTATAAGTATAAGAGCATATCTAGTAGATTCTTGCGGATCGGTACGATGAGCTTTGTACTTTTCTGTGAGAGGCTATGCGATATTTAGGAAACTACAATTTCTTCATTCTTTCTTGCTACTTTATTCAAATTGGTATCTGGAACGTTCGAATTGGTATCTAATTTATTTTTATTCTCTCATAGATGGTGAGGACACGAGCTGATATTGCGAGGGATGGAACACCTGAGCTCGCTTCTAGGGCCGACATGAAAGGACGAGGACAAGATAGAGGTCAAGGCCGAGCTAGAGGCCGTGGTGCTAAACCGACCAGGGGTAAGGCCCCTGTGGCTGGACATATATGAGCACGATCTGCTTCTCTAGAGAATCAGCTAGAGGGTCATCCCGAGAGAGCACATGCAACTGAGGGAGGTATGGGGCAAGCCAAGACTCAACTGAGGCCATGTTCAACCCAATATTCTAGGTCACATTGGCCCGTATAGTTCTACATCTTGATGCCCAGCATGCCGTGGGCGGTGCCACTACTTTAGGTGATTCTCAGACTAGAGCAGGGTTACAAACTTTTGAGCAAGGACAAACACAAGGGATGCAACCTGTTGTTGCTATGGCCCCGCACATTGATGTTATACTAGCTCCTGAGGGTATTCCTAGGCCAATAGCAGCCCAAACTTTGACACTTGGGGATCATGAGCTCATACGTAGGTTCCTGAAGGTGGAGTTGCCCAGATTTTATAGTATGCGTAGCGAGAAAGCTTATGAGTTCATTATGGATGTGCATGTGAGGCTTTAAAAGATGGGTATTGTAGATTCCCATAGTGTGGAGTATGTGTCTCTTTTCCTAGAAAACGTCCGAAACAACCTGTTACAAAACTACCGAGCAGGGGTAAAAATACAATAAGTATATACATAATTTCGAGTGTGATAAAACAACCTTTGAATTAGACGATGGTCCTAAAGCCGGGTCCTTTTCCTCTTATTTTTGTCAAAAAAAGCCTGTAGCACTGGACCTTTCCAGTTTCGCAGAGACACGAAAATGTGTTGGAGGTATTACATTGAGGGCAAACCAACTGGTTAACCTCCACTCACTTGGGTATAATTCCACCAGGCCTTTTTGGAGAAGTATGTGTCGCATACTTTGAGGGATCAACGTAGGGATGAGTTCACCCGTTTGCGGAAGAAAAGTATGTTTATAGCGGAGTATGAGGCCAGGTTCTTGTTTTTGGCTCAGTATGTGACAGTTGATTCCAACATAGGCATAGAGGCTTTGTATTTGTTGGTGAACTTGTTCTTACACTTCATGTTGCTTATCTTCAGCTTGTGGCTTTGATGTCTTCTTTCCAGGCTGTAATGGATCACACTATGAGTGTTAAGTCTGCCACAATTCGATCTTTTTGAGGGTCTGGTGAGAAGAGGCATCGTCAGCATGGTGGGTCAGTGGTTCCAGTCACAGAGGCAGGGGTCAGTCTTCCAGGACATATCAGTCAGCCCTAGCCATCCCGTTCACTCTGCATTGCAGGCATCTTCTGGTGGCCCTTTTAGACAGATTGATTATGGGTCGGACAGTTTCATACAGGTTCTTTCTGTCAGCCAGCCAACTGATGTAGTCCATATAGTTTTTCAGCCTTCAACACCCAAAGTATGTTATGGTTGTGGTGAGCCGGGTCACCTTATGAGATATTTCCCCTTATATAGATAGAGTGGGACTCAACAGGGTTTCAGGTTGCAGACTCTGAGGGCTCCGTCATCTTTTAGTAGTCGGGGTTGTTCTTCAGCGAGAGGCGGTGCTCAGTCAGGCCGTAGTGGTTCTTATTTATCTAGGGGTGGACATTTGTCACGACCCAAATCGGAGGGCCGTGACGGGCACCCGGACCCTACCTGTTGGGCACCACTAATCACATATTTAACATACATCTGTAATCAATCATGGCCACAAGGGCTGTTACCAAATATTCGGCTAACACATACATCACAGCCGACAGGGCTATACACAACCACTATACACAGGACAACTATCTACAAGCCTCTAAAGAGTACATAACACCATAAGGTCAGGATAGGGCCCCGCCATACCCATATATATATATGTAAAAATACCATACCACGACCATACTGCAACTCTGAAACAAGTATAGTCAGCTGAACCGACAACCTACTAGTGCGAACCGTCACCTGTCTACCTGATCCTGCGGGCATGAAACGCAGCGTCCCCCGACAAAAGGGACATCAATACGACTGATGTACTGAGTATGTCAGGCATAAGAAATAACAGGGATATAACAATAATCGAAACAAGAATAAAATGGTACGACGAAATAGCCGACAACACCAAATTTCGACAAGAATGTACCAAGCCGACCAGTAATAGATGCCTCTAAGGGCCATAATATGCCTAAATGTTATGCACAATGCAAACACAGTATATATATATATATATATTATTAGCCACACAGGGGCATCTTCCTTCCCATAATCGCCTCTATGGGCATCAGGTTATATCGGCCTCTGTGGGCATCATATCATATTGCCTCTGTAGGCATCTTCCTTTTATGTGATAATCTGTACTAGATGCAGGTGGTGATGCGTATATAACGTCATTCCCTTTTTTCCCATCCCCTACGTATATATAATTCATACCATATAGTAGTGTATATAACACATGTGGGTCCAAGATAATATATGAATATAATGTAAATGAAAATGCATAAATGACAATGAAACATTCTGAACTTATCAGATGACATAATATCCTTGTACCTTTGGCAAACATTGGAAATATCAACATCTTTCACATATATCTCAATAAGGATTTAAGAACATATTTAGACATGCTTTCAGCATAGGAATCAATATCATGAACATTCTTAACTAAGAGTGAAATAATTTATGAAACAATATTACGGTTACGTTTCGTACATAGAACATGCCAAAAGAAAGGAATGATTTGTCTTAACATACCTTTTACCGTCCTACTCATCGACACGCCGTATTCAATTCCCAACGCACCTCAATCTTATTTTTCAAGAAACCTCTTCTTCCACCTTACTTCACTTTGAAGAAGTCCCGATTTTAACAACAAAATCAAAGCGGTGATCAAAATCCGCTACGTTCTTCGTGAGAGGGATTATATATTTCCGTTGGAATATATAAAAAATGTTGATTCTAGTCCCTTTTTTTGGAAGGAAAATGTTTTTGCTATATTTAAAAAGCATGTTGCTGTTACATCGTTGAATTGAAAGAGGGAAAAAATATGTTTGTTGTTACTTTGTTTGAGGTCTAAAGAATGATTGAAAATTGGCTGCTATTATATTGAACTCCTCCAAGAACGAACAAGAAGTTGCTTCATATGTATTAGATGCTGCTCCAATTTGTTTAAGAGACAATATACTTAATTACATTCTCAAGAATTGAATAAGAGATATATTCATGCACTTTTCAATTTTTATACGTGGCTCTCATAGGCCAAATCCCTTTATGATACTTATCATACATGTGCCACAACACCACTTAGGTGTATGTACATAAGACTTGCTTCCATTTATCCATAAAATGCCACATTTAATTAATCACACACATAATTAATTTTTTGATCCCAAATCACTTAAATCTTAATGACTTATGAAACCTTCATATACTCAATGTCATAATCATACGATATAGCACTAGTCCATAGCCTCTTTATGCACACACCAAATATTATTTTCGATCCCCGTCATCACACTTAATATGTCCAAAATTATTTTGGGGTTTTATCTTTTATATACTAGGTTCTTCATTTTCATACGTGAATATGACCAAAAATCCTCCAACGCTCGGATCTATTTACACACGTCTAGCGATTTAAATCATGGCATGAAAGTACGGGATGTTACATCCTTCCCCCTTAGAAACATTCATCCTTGAATGTTGAATGTTGAATGTTGGGGTGACATATCTAATTCCTGTCACGTAGTCAGAAAACACATCCACCGCTTCACGTGCTATATAATCTAACACTTATCATTATGTCGGACCTCACATGGTCATTAAGCATTAATGATAATAGTATGAGATAGAACTCATCCTATGCTTCTCTTGGAACCTCGGCGTTGGTCTGAAATAGGTAGGGGTATTTGTGTCTCATTTTATCTTCCGCCTCCCATTTCACTTCTTCTACACTTTCTTTTTCCGCCATAGAATTTTTACAGAGGATACTCCTTTAGTCCTTAACTTGCAGACTTGTCGATCTAAGATAGCAATAGAAACTTCTTCATATGATAGGTCCTTTGTAACCTTCACATCATTAGTCGGTATAATTCGGGAAGGATCCCCAACACACACTCTTAATGGTTTGGTCATGAAAACATCAGTCCGATAGGGGTGGTTTCTAGTCTCTTGGAAAGGAGCACGATTTGGCCAAAGTGGCCGTGGTAGTGCACATTGCTATGCTTTTCTCGGTAGGTCCAAGGCTGAGACTTCTGATGTGGTGATCTCAGGTAACATTTCTGTTTGTCATCAGCCGATTATAGTCTTGTTTGATCCTAGGTCTAGTTTCCCATATGTATCTGCTTATCATTCAGTTGGTTGTGATTTGACTTGTGATTTCCTTGGCATGCCTATTCATGTTTCTACTCTGGTTGGAGATTCAATATTGGTTTATAAAGTCTATAGATCTTGCTTAGTTACTTTTATAGGGTACGACACGTGGGTAGACTTGATAATCTTGTATATGTTAAGACTTTGACGTTATTTTAGGTATGAGTTGGTTGTCACTGTACCACGCGATCTTGGACTGTCACTCCAAGACAGTTACCTTAGCTATGCCTAGGATTCCTAGACTTGAGTGGAGGGGTACTCCGAGTCCTGCTTCGATGAATATTATCTCCTATCTCCGCGCAAAGAAACTAGTCAACAAGGGATGTTTGGCCTACTTGGCCCATATTCGTGATACTAGTGTTAATTCTCCATCCCTTGAGTCCATTCCTATTGTGTGTGAGTTCACGGAGGTATTCCCTTGTTGATTTGCTGGGTATGCCACCTGATAATTACATTGATTTCTGCATCGATTTAGAGCCAGGCATGCGCCTTATTTCTATTGCACTATATAGGATGGCACTTGCTGAGTTGATGGAGTTAAAAGAGCAGTTACAGGATCTTTTGAGTAAGCAGTTCATTAGATTAAGTGTCTCCCCTTAGGGTTCTACTATTTTGTTCGTGAAGAAGAAAAATGGTATGATGAGAATATGCATAGATTACCGTCAGTTAAACAAGGTCACCATTCATAATAAGTACATGATTCTTCGTATTGATGACTTATTCGACCAGCTATAGGGTGCTTCGGTATTTTGAAAGTTTGATTTGAGGTCAGGCTATCACCAGTTGAAGATTCGGGCTGAGGATATTTCGAAGACAACCCTTAAGACTCGTTATGGTCATTATAAGTTCCTTGTGATGTTATTTGGGCTTACGAATGCCCCGACAACTTGCATGGACTTGATGAATGTCATTTTTAAGCCATATTTGGATTCCTTCGTCATTGTCTTTATTGATGATATCTTGGTGTATTAGAAGAGTAAAGAGGATCATGAGTATCACTTGAGGATTGTCCTTGGGTTGTTGAGAGAGAAAAAGCTTTACTCCAAGTTTTTAAAGTGTGAGTTCTATCTTGATTATGTGGCATTCTTGGGTCACGTGCTTTCAAAAGATGAGATTATGGTTGATCCTAAAAATATTGAGGCTGTTAGGTATTGGGCGATACCCACTATTATGATTGCACTTTGTAGCTTCATGGGGTTGGCCAATTACTACCGCCGGTTCATGAAAGGATTTGCTTCTATTGCGTCTCACCTGACCAAATTGACTCAGAAGGAGGTTCATTTTTAGTAGTTCAAAAGCTAAAGACCCTGCTGACTTTGTCTCCGATTTTGGCATTCCTCGTGGAGGGTAAAGATTACTTAGTTTATTGTGATGCATCATATATTGGTTTGGGCGCTATATTGATGCAAGAGGGCAAGGTCATTGCCTATGCTTCTAGATAGTTGAAAATCCATGAGAAGAACTACCCTACCCGGATTTGGAGTTGTTAACGATTGTCTTTGCTTTGAAGATTTGGAGACATTATCTATATGGAGTCCACAGTGAGGTATTTACCGATCACCACAGCCTTTAGCACGTGTTCAGTTAGAAGGATCTCAATTCTAGACAGCGTAGGTGGATGGAGCTTTTGAAAGATTATGATATCACCATACTTTACCACCCGGGTAAATCTAATATGATAGATGATGCCTTGAGCCGCAAAGCAATGAGTATAGGCATTTTAGCTCGATTGGTTTCTTCGGAGCATCCCTTAGCCATGAAGGTTCAAACTCTGGCTAACAGTTTTGTACGACTTGATATTTATATCCGGGCAAGGTTCTAGCGTGTGTTGAGGTGTGGTCGTCTCTCTTGGAGCAGATCATGGCTCAGTAGTTTGAGGATGCTCAGTTATGTAAGATTCATGATAATGTGTTGCGTGGTGAGACCAAGGAGGTCATTCTTGATTATGAGGGGTTCTAAGGATCAATGAATGTGTGTACGTTCCTCGTGTTGGTGGTTTGATTCATTTGATATTAGAGGAGGCCCATAGTTCCAGATATTCCATTCATTCAGGTGCTACTAAGATGTATCGTGACTTGAGACAACGTTACTGGTAAGGTCGGATGAAGAGGGATATTGCATATTTCATTACCCAGTGTGGGAATTGTTAGCAAGTTAAGTATGAGCACTAGATACCTACCGGTGTGCTTAAGAGGACGCCCATTCTCGAGTGGAAGTGGGAGAGGATTGCCATGGATTTTCTGGTAGGTCTTCGATTCTGGTTCAAGTTACTTATAATGTGGAGAAGTTGGCCAAGATTTACATCTGTGAGGTTGTGTGATTGCAATGGGTTCCTATTTTTATCATCTCCAATCGAGTTCCTCTGTTTACTTCTTATTTCTGGCAGACATTGCATGTAGAGTTGGGTACTCAATTGGATGTTAGTACTGCTTTTCACCTCCAGGCTGATGGACCGTATGAGAGGACTATTCTAGTGCTCGAGGATATGTTGAAAGTATGTGTCATTGATTTTGGTGTTCATTGGAACTAGTTCTTACCCTTGGCAGAGTTCGCATACAACAACTATTATTCCAACATTTATATGGCATCGTTTAAGGCCTTATATGGTAGGACGTTTCATTCTCCTTTTGGATGATTTGATGTTTTTGAAGTTCAACCGTGGGGTACATATTTGTTAAGGGAGTCTTTAGACAAAGTGAAACTTATTCAGAAAAAGCTTCTGGCAGCTCAGAGTCAGCAAAAGATGTATGCTGACCGGAAGGTCCGAGATCTAGAGTTCATGGAGGGTGAGCAGGTTCTTCTAAATATATCACCCATGAAGGGTGTGATGCTATTTGGGAAGAGAGGCAAGTTGAGCCCGAGGTACATTAGTCTATTTGAGATTCTCCATCGTGTTGGCGTTGTTGCTTATGAGTTGGCATTGCCACCAGGCTTGTCAAGTGTTCATCTGGTTTTCCACGTTTCTATGCTAACAAAAAAAACCATTCAGACGGGTCTTATGTCATTCATTGGGATTCAGTGTTGCTTGATGATAATCTATCTTATGAGAAGGAGCCTATAGCAATTTTAGATAGGCATGTTAGAAAGTTGAGGTCCAAGGAGATAGATTCGATTAAAGTGCAATAGAAGTATCATCCTATTGAAGAGACTACATGGGAGTCCGAGTCCGATATGTGTGCCAAATATCCCTACTTCTTTGCTGACTCAGGTACTTTTCTCCCCTATTCTTCCCTTGTCGTTCGATGACGAGTCATTGTTTAATTGGTATCTGATATAACGACACATTCAGTTGTTATGTGCGTTTTGACTATTTTACCCATGTTGATCTAATTTTTGAGGTTATCGAGCGATCCTAGTAGAAATTGGAAGAATTAGAACCTTTAAGTGGAAGTGTTTGACTGATAGTTGACTTTTTGATAAACGAACCTTTTTCGGAATTCCTTCGATTCTGTGAGGTCCAGAGGATCGTTTATGACTTGGTGAGGTAGTTGGTTTGGTTCTCGAAACTCTGGGCAGCGTTTTGACTATCAGTTGGAAAGTTATTTTTAGCATGTTGGGGGTTGACCCGATAAAATAGACATCCGTTGGGAATTCTGAGCCACAAGTGAGTCCGTAGTGTATTTTTATGTGTGAATGCATGTCTGGTTTGTGTCTGGAAGGTCTCGGGTGATTGTCAAATTTTGGGATTGAGTATGGAATTTCTGGTTTCTGGTATCCTGATGGGGTGAGCCAGCATGCACCGCAGCGGACCCGCCTCGGTGAGGCCTGGGCCGCTATGGCAATATGTGATATTTTTGTGAGAAGCTACCATATCGCGTAGTTGGCTCCTACCGCAAAGTGTTGGGTTTTGTGTTGAGCCACCGTAGCATGTAGCTGGTCGCGGGCGCGGGCCTGCTACAGCAGACTAGTGACCACTGTAGCGGACGACGGGGACCAGAATCCCTTTTAAGTGTTAAGTTAAACACTTTATTTCCCATTCCCAAAATTCTTTCTCTATAGTATCTCAAGGGCGATTTGAAGTGTTTTTGGCTGGATTCTCTTTGAGGTAAGTCTCTTCAACCTTATTATCCTTTAATTACCTTTCATAATCTTGAATCAATGATGGAAACCTAGAAACTAGTAGAAGGAAGATGAGTTTTAATGGCTATTTCTCTACTTGAGTCTTAAATTGTCATAAATGAATATTGTTGGTGGATTGGACTAATCTAAGCATGAATTTCATTAATTAGTAACCAATAGGCTTGAATCTTCCATTCTAGTTGATGATTTGATTATGGAAAAGCTAGGGTTTATGCCTAATTTGGGTTTTTTTGCCTTGAATGATAAATTTGACAAATACTTGAGCTAAATTAGCAATTGAAGAGTAGATTTGAACTTCTAGAATGTTGGATTTCCTATTTTACTCTCAAATTACCATCTAACCCTTATGGGCCCATTTTCCCATTTTTCCATAATTGGTCTTGATTCAAAGGATAGTATAGTGGTATGGGTATTGTTAGTTTCAAATTCTAACTTAAATTTCAATGATGATTAGACTACGAGTATAACCGAGACCCTCAAAAAGGAAAAGCTCCAGTGTGCTCGTTCGTGGCTCCCGCTCGACTTCCAGGTAGGTTACGGCTTACCTTATTGTTAGACTTCGGTTAGCGAAGCATATGTAGAGTTAGTAATTGTTGGAGAAGGCATGTTACGCCTTCAAGTATGAAGTTTGGATGGAGTACTTAGGTTGGTACTGTTGTTGATTGTGGTTGTTGCTTTATTTGATCTAGTAGCTCGTTGCCACGTGCATGATACTAGACTTGACTGTATGTAGAGAAAGGATTAATTCATTATTGACCTGATGATTATGTGTCCATGTGTGGCACAGTTGACTTGATGTATTCTCATTGACATTTGATATCATTCATACTTACATGATCATGTATTGGATCGAGTTGCACGTCGCAACATATATATATATATATACTTATATTGGATCGAGTTGCACGTTCCGCAATATATATATATATATATTGGATTGTGTTTCACGTTCTGCAACATACACTTATATTTGATCGGATTGTGTACCACAACAGGTACATGGACTTCGCAGGTCCCCTATGGGTCATGACTACCGGATGTAGAGTTATTCCGCTCAGAGCGTGTGTGTGTCATTGCATTTATATTCTCATATTCATACTCATTGAATTCATACTTGGTATTTGAACATGTGATGCTAATTTGGACTGTGTAGTGTTTATATTTGATTGTGAGCATGCCTATCTAACAATCTCTTACTTTATATATGTTATCTAACTTTTGTCGGCCTATGATACTTACCGAAACATAGTGTTTGTACTGATACTACCTTTATGTATTCTTTATGAGTGCAGAGTTCGTGACAGGATCCACTTCCTCTCCTCATGACTGATTCTCGAGGTGTTGTTGTCGAGTATCTAAGGCGAGCACATGGATGGTTCTATAGCCCTGATGAATCTCTTTATATATTGTCTTACTTTGCTACTCTGAGACAGCATTCCACTTTTTGGACTTGTATTTATATTTAGACTTGCACTTATGTATTAGTGGCTCTTGTACAGCCGTAGACTAGATTCTTGGGGATTGATGTATTATTCCGCACTCTTTCTTTATCTATCATAGACTTGTTATTAATATTGCTAGTTTGGGTTTACTTAATTATAGATATAGTTCTGATTAAGAGACAGGTTCGCCTACCAGGTGGGGAAAGGGTAGGTGCCCGCAAGTTCCCCCATTTGGGATGTGACAACATTCTTCAACAACTTAACAATTGAATATCGCCTCTAGATAGTTGTTTCATAAGATTTTTCAACACAACAATCTTCCTAGAGCTTACATAAGGTCAAACACAAGTAAAATAAGAGATTTCTTACCTTAGATGATAGCAAAAAAACTTCTACAACACTTTACTTCACCGGAAGGAAAGCTCTGAATTAGCAACGAAACATGGACTTCACAAAGGGAGAATCACCTTGAAACCCCTTGGATTTAAAGCCTAAAAGAGTTAGAAACCCTTGGAGGATCTCTAGAGAGAGTCTTGGTAGAAATTAGGTGAAACATGAAACGAATAAAGTTTCCACTGCTTGGAACTATTTATAGAATGTTCCCACCGCCACTAATCTGCAGTGGGTTTTGTACCTCAAAATACCATATGCGGTCGCATATCCCACATCATATGGTGGCAGGGAATTTACAAGAGTTTTGGCAAAAATGTGGCTGAGTTCTGCGAGACGGATTAGCTTTGTGACACTAAAACACTTAGTGAAATGTACTAATTTCGTCGAACTTCGTTGAAATATGATTCCTTCAATCCAATTGATGTCTAACCTTCCGTGAACCTTCTTAACATCCATTTAAGTCGTTGGTGATCCTTGGGAAGGGTCTCAGGTTGCCGGAACTGAAATTGACTAACTATACCTTTGATCGTGCATAGAACTACGGGGTGTAACAATATGTATAAGAAGGTGTAACGCCCCGTACCTATCAATGTGTCTATGACTAAGTTGAAGTCAACAAACTTACTTGAATATGTAAGAATACTTTATAGTTAATCCTAAGTATCCAAGCATATGGAAATATTAAGTCTAGCTAAAGTAAATGAGATTCATAAACGAATGAGACCTCGTGAAATGACTCAAACATCTGTGTTAGAAACTGTCATGAATAAGTTAAGGTGAACTTGAAAGGTTGATGACATTAGAAAATACAATGATGGGTTAAAACAAGTCTTAACTAAGTATCATAAGAGTTAGAGGTCAAACGAATCGAATCGAGTGAATTTCCGCGAAATGTCCAACATATGGAGTGACTTACGAACCGTACATTGAGGTACAAGCCAATGTTATAACCCACACTTTTGGGGTAATAGTAGGAGTCCTTAACATGATAATAAGATCGTGTTATGAGGTATTTGAATCATATAATAGTCGTATGTTAAGTGTTAAAGTCAAGCAAGTTGAAAAACAAAAGTCGGCAAAAGTTACTACAAGTTACATTCATAAGTGTACTGAAATTTGGGTCTGATGTCACTCATATTTTCTCTCAATGTTCTTGGAGTTACAGGGCGATCCACCCACTATATCAAAGATCTACAAGTATAGTTCCAATGCATTAAACCATTCGTCAATACGACATCGTAGTAGAGAAATATTCACATTTTCGTGAGACTGCGCAAGCAGCCCCCTTGGCACCCACTTGAGGCGGTGGAAAGTTCCACCTTTGTATTTTACGTGGTGCAACCCTTTTATCTAGTCATATTTCAACCAAACGGATCCCAAAAGCTCCCCTAAGGGTTCTTCTACCATTCAAGCAAAGATTTTCAATATTACAGCATGAATCTCCCTTTCGAATAACTTGTGGTGCTTGTATAGTCGTGTTCTTCTTCCTAGTTATTGGAATTGAGCTTACTTCGATTTGAACCAAGGTGAAATCAGATCTGATTCTTGTTATTATAGGTAAGAATCTTCCTCTCTTTCATGTGTGTAAGTTAGATCAAGCTTTAGAGGTACTAGATGCTACAAATTGATAGTTAAAAGTTGTAGTTGCATTGTTGAGCATGTTGTGTTGCAGTGGGGGTTGTTCTTGTTGTAAAAAGATGCTGTAAATATTGTTATAGTATATGTATATGTTATTTAAGGTGTTACAATATAAGATCTCCCTTCCTCCATATGTACATGAGTTGGTTTGGTGTTTTAGATATACTTAGTTGCTATAAGTTAGAAGATTGAATGATGAATGATGTACTTGAGTTATTATCTGTGTTATATGCTTATGTTGTGTAAGGTCACTGGAGATGCTGATATATTTGTATTCATTTGTTGTTAATGATGTTGCAAAAGTTAGAAAGGAGATATGATTGAAAAATCTCCGTAGAAACACTTTCAAGGAAAGCTTGTTGTTTATTAGTTAGTTAGTGATCCCGCACAAATGACACCATTTAATGGTATAACATGGCCGTTGTCAAATATAGTAATCCAACTAGGTTGGGGTCGCATCCCACAAGGAAAACAATATGAAATTCATCCTATTCAGTTGTATTAATTCTTTACTAAGTGCTTTATTTCAAGAGTAACCAATTTGTTTGTTATATAAGTAATTCTCGACTTAAACAATGTATAATGTATTAATATGATGAAAGGATAAGGTTGTGACTTCATGCATGAAAGTGGTGTTGGGTCATTGCTAAGTTAGGTGTAGTGGGTGTGATATCAGTAATGAGACTAATATTCAAGTAAGAATTTCTCAATCTACCCACTTGATTTCATTGTGAGGCTTTTTCAAACTTAATGTGTGATTTATAAGTGTTGACACCTAATTTTTACCCTCTAATAATTTTAATTAATTATTCAAAATTTATGAGTCACAGAAATATTGAAATATACATTTACAAGGCAAATATGATTTTACAAAATTATTCTGAGAGTATTTTGTCATTTTATTTGACAAAATATCACTTGGTATATATATATTGTATATCATGTCTTAATTTTACATAAATTTAACCATTAATCATAATTTTGGAATTTTAACCGACAATTATACATATAATTGTTTTAAAAGAATTCTCAAAATTTAAAAACTAATGTCTCATTTTGTCAAAGCCGGGAAACTGTCTAAATAAATAGGATAGTAGAATTACATCTCAAATTCAACCCATTTTTTAAATTTAAAGATTGTTGCACAATTTTAATTTGGATTAGTGTCAATTTTGGACTTAAAATGAAGCTATTAATTTAATTAGGTTATTTACGGATTTATTTGTCCATCTATTAATTTAAAATATGGCCATATTTGATTGAGGTGGTTTAAATGACTTTGGGCCATTGCTTTCAAATTGAGAATTGGTCGAGCCCAAGCCAAGATAGGCCCAGACTCGGCCCAATGTCACACTTAAACGAGAAGAGGGCAACACCCCACTCATTTTCCCCTTTTCCCCTTTGCATGACCCTACATGTCATGAGGCTATGCTCGTATTCACGCGGATAATGGAAAACTACCAGAGTACGTAGCTTTTCTGTGTTGTTTGAATGGACGGAAGAGGAAAGACAATTAAATTTCCTCGTCCCTCTCACCTCGCATGCCACCAGAACCTCCCCTCTCAGCCAAGGTGAGGTCACCCCTCTTGGTACTTTTTTTCAAGCATTAATTGTCTCTTGTCCAATTTGATTTCAAATGGTCGATTTCTATTGGTTGAAGAACGAATTAGAGGGAATCCCCCCCTCCAATTTGGTTATCCCACATCAGATCCTCGACTTTGCTAGGGTTTCCATCAAGGTCTATAAATACAGACCCATTTGCTTTTAATGGTCCGAAACTTGATTTTAGGCATTCACATTGACTGAGAGCCATTTTCAAGTTTAAATCGACTAGTTATTGCTTAAGTTGGGATCCATACCTTTGGCGGAACCCAGATCTAGTATAGTTGGTCATTCACAACTAAAATTCGTCCCTTTTTCATGTGATTTATGAGTTCGAGGTTCCCATAGTGAAGAACAAGCTCCTATTTGACCTTTCGGCTGCCTCCACACAAGGTAATGCCTAATCCTTTTAATTTTGTTTGTGACCTATGATTATGTGTTCATCTATTTGGATTAGCATGTTTTTGATGAATTTGGCACTGTTATGGTTATTATGATTTATGTTTGTTGGATAATTGATAGTTCTTAACGCAACTTTAAAACAGTACTTTGATGCTTCATATGATTACTCATAGAATGTTTAAGTCAATATAGTGTTTAATGAGTTAGTTTGAAACCTGCTTGGTTGTATGTGTGTTGTTCAAGTTAATACAATGACTAAATGTTAGCTTAAGAGTTTGTTTAGCTATGTATGGATGAGCAGTCTTCATGTGGTAATATTTGTGTATTAGTTAAGGTCTGTGTGTGGCTGTGTATAAGCTGATTAAGTTAACAGTGTACTCCATAAGTAAATTTAAGGTTTAGTTGATTATGTATGGAGTGTTCTAGATCATAACACTTATCTGAAAGCATGTATTGGTGTTTAGGGCAATTTTTAGGTAATGTATTAACCTGTCAAGCCTACCTTGCTACTTAAATGTTAGTTAAAACCTAAAGTCGAATTGAGATTGTTGTTATTAACCGAATCGGTTGGTTTTTTCCTAAAAGAAAATGTCATTTAGCTTCCAAGTGTTGTCAAACTGAGGTCACAAGTATCCTAAGGCAGAAAATTATTTAGCCTCAACAAACTACATGAACCTAATGATCTCAATTGGATATTTGTTGGTTTGTTTTCTCTATACAAATAAAACTGAAGAGTTAGAATTGATTATGGCATATGAGTGGTTCTAACTTAACTTTAAAAGAGGTATAAGAGTCTTAGTCTGTCCTTGTAGGTTGTTACATCCGATCACTTGCACTGTTAGTGTCTTAGAGGTTATATAAAGGATTGTTTAGACTAAAAATGGATCTGGTATAGCTTAAGGTTAGTTCAGTTCATGTCTTCTTACTTCTGTGTGCTATTTGAATTTGGTTTGAAGCCTCACATGATTGTTTCATTTACAAATACTTAGTTGAATGCATTTAATTGGGTTGTTGCCTTTTTCTAGTTGGAATCTGATGCATGTGTGGTGTTCCATGCTCTCCATAGCTCCTTAAGTTTGATCCTGGTATCGTTATTGTTTTCCATATTGCCTTCATAACCTTGCCTAGGTCCAATTTTGTATTTCTCAGTTTGAACCTTAAAATGAAAGGATGTTTTAATTGAGCGACTGATAAATGGCTAGTGTAAGACCTTATTTCCCATCCTTAAGCATGATTCCTTTAGTCTTCTAAAGATGCCTTAATGTGAGCTTGGTTGATCTACATATTCCCTGCTTAGCGTGGTTCTATATGTTGCATGTGTTCTGCTTTTTGACCAATCTCAACCTAAATAGATGTTACCCCTTAGGATTTCACACGACATGAGACTGCTGTAAGTGTTAATATTCTCTTGTGATAGGTCCTTGTTCTCTAATTTCATCCTGTTCATCATTATTGCCTAGCTTCAAAATGAATTTAAGTTAGGATGTGACATCTCTGGGTTAATAAGGTCTTAGTTCTCTTGATTTGGGCTTCAGTCTTTCTCTTTTTACTTAGACTATTTTCGTGTTTTAAATTCATGATTGAATATATGATAAGTCGAAGATACCTTCTAACTTGGGCCTTCTTTTCCTCTTTTTCTTTGCTTCTGTCGCATCACGATGATCTGGGCCCTCATTAGGCCTTCTGTCATTCTCCACTTCAGCCAGTTGGGCTGTGGCCCAACCAAATTCATTACTAATCGAGTTTGATAATCCAAGAAGCTAATATTTGTATTTGAAGGCCCATCTGAGTGAAAATATCCAACTAGTGGCTAAGGTAGGCCCACTATCCTAAACTCTTCTTATTTCTATTTTTTCTTTTTTTATTGTATGTATTTGTAATAAAATACTTTCATATAAATATTGGAACCTTTATTATGGTTATGACTTAGGATAGGCAAATGATACGCATATCGTTTAGTTTAGATAGCCAAAAAGGAATTTCAAAGTTTTGTTTAAATCTTATATTGGATAAAAAAGAGATTGTTTTGGATATCGAAAAATTGGAAACAAGAAACTGATTTTCAAAGTCAAGTTAAGACTGATTTTGGTACACTTAGAAAATAGACCGAATTTGGGCTTTGGTATAGAATTTGGACTCTAGACCGACATAATACAAGAACCCAAGTTCGGGCCTGTGTGACAAAAAATGATAAATGGACTATTGGAAAACTGGTTTTAAATTTACAGTGGATCAAAATTTATATCTTAAAGTTAAATTTACGGGTTGGACCCAACTAATTGATTTTGGACTTTAAAACACTATCTTGGATTTGAATTGAGTTATGGGTTTTGGAATGTTGAATTATGAGTTGACTTTGGGAATAAAGCATGCAAAGGATAAAAGAAATCATTTTCTATCTCTTTTGTCAAAAATCAAACTTGTCACTTGAAATGAATTTTACTCGTTTCAAAACTTTGAAAAGATTTTTCAAAAGGATGCAAGTGTGAATTGGACAACACTGTTGGATTGAATGTGGAATTCTACCCGATTTAATATTCGGGTGTTCTTAGTTCGAAAGCAAGTTGATCTCCGTGCATACTATTTTGGCGGAAGCCAAGCTCTTTTGTATTCTAATAAAACCTTTGAGTTTTAAATAAATGAAGGATTTTTTAACATTTAAAGCATGCTATAGAATCCGTAGGTCAACCGTATTCTACGGATTCTTAATATCGGGATGTCTAACACTTTCCACGGAGGATCATCAAAACCCTTACCTTGACTCTGGTTTAGATAGTGTTTTACAATTAATTTGAATAAATCCTTTCATACTGGTTTTCCTAATTTACCTATAAATTAGGTGGCAACTCTAAAAACATTATCTGACTTAGAGCATCATCCCAAATTCATAGTAGCTTTTATGCATCCGTGCGTAAAAGTGAATCATAACAATAAAGTACACCTATTATTTACCCTTAGTTTATTCCATTCTATTTTTAGTTGGAAATCATTAAATGGGGTTTAAAGTCTCAAGTCCTAATTAATCTACTCTTTTTCTAGAGTTTAGTCTCCTTTTTCAAGTATGACTAATTAAAGGGATTTTTCCAACCAACTCTTAATCATTTATTATGAGCGGTAATTTAAAACTGCGTTCACTACACCATTTTCATATTAAAAGCTAACCCAATCACCTTCTTTTATTTTGAGTCACAACCCCAACTTGGATTCTAGCCATTCATAAGTTGGAGTAAATAAGAAAATACAATTAAGATAATAAAGAGAGACATAGAAGTAATAAATGAGAGTTTACTTTTGTATTAAACAATGAACTTGTCTCTTTAAAATATCCAAAGATTGCTCCAAATTGATTGACAAGACTTGACAAGACTAGAGAATATTCTATAGGTGCAAGAAGAATAGTAAAAGGTGTGTTTAGTATTGAATGAATGGTCCCTTCTCACAAAACCCTAGGAAAACTTATATAAGGGTCTAAAATTTCGAATTACATTCAATTATAAAAATGTCAATGTCACCGCCATCCACTCTAGGACCGCAGAACAGGTCTGCGGTCCGCAAAATGGGTTTAAGGTTCGTAGAGTGGTCTTTAGTCTTGACTGTCTCAAACTGCGGTAGGAAGTACAGTCTGCAGAACTGAACTGCGGTCCGCATAAATGCTCTGAAGCATCATAATCTGAACTGGGACTGTTGAGGAACAATGGTTCGCAGTTCAAAATGCAGTCCACATAATGGAAATGCAGACCGCAAAGTAGTCTGGTTTTACGGTCTGCAAATTTGGTATGTGCTGCATTTATTCCTTTTTACAGCACTTTTGTCCATGTTTATGCTCTTTTCCTCATTTCTGGTGTCCCGAGGCAAAAATTCTATAAAAACTAATATAACATAAGAAACACATACTATGAATGCATTAAGGACACTAATAATTCATGAAATTGGTATCAAATGTGTCATAATTTTTCGGCACATCAACACCTCCAACTTAAACTATTGCTTGTCCTCAAGCAATCTAGACAACACAAAGTTACGACTAATGACATAACAAAGATGACTATGATTGATTTTACTTGTGAGTCTACAAGCATGTGCTTTATACGACCGACATCCCTCGCTATTTCAAAATAAAATTTAAGAGTGCATTTCTACAATCAATGATTCTATGAAATTCAAGTCTCAATAGGTGTCTAAATGCTACTAGTGACTAGATGTGCCTAAGTATTCAACTAGAGAAGCTTTACTTCACAAGATTCATACAATTCAAGTGCCCTTATAACAAAGAAAGTCCCAATCTCTTAAAAGAAGTTTTCAAAACAGGGACAAACAAAATCACTCACACTCACAAAGAATATCAAAGTGTCAGAAGTAATATGCCATAGGCTTACATTTATTTTAAGTCACCACTACTAAAAGAATGCCAGTTTCTCAAAGGACTTTTTTAAGCTTGTAATGTAGGCTTAGGGATGAGTAGGATGTTCATGTAGGTACAAGTGACTTTTCTCTCCTCTAGCACTACACTTTTTCACACTTTTCAGCTCAATTACTTCCTTCCTCTTTCAACTTCCATTTCCACCCATTTTATTCAAGTACCCCCATTTTATTTGACTTATTTTGTGCTTCATTTTCTCTTCTCTTTTCTATTATTTTCTTGCATTTCATGTCCTTTTTCTCATTTTTTTAATATCACTCACATCACAATCTTTTTCCCTTCTTTCCTCTCATGTTCCACCCCCAACTTAGGCTTTTGGTCTCAGTTCTCACTTTTCATGCTTTTAAGGAGGGATTTGGTTCAAAAGATGGTTTCTTTCAAAAGGGTTTTGGTTTGTAATATGGTAGCCAAAGAAAAAGTTAAAAAGCTCAAAAGAGGACAACTAGTTCTCTCAAATCACGGGTAGGTTAAAAAGGTCTCAATCAAGAAGGTTCACTCTCATATGATGGACAAATCATTTCCTCAACCAAACAATTCCTAATTTCGCGATAATAAACCAATGAGGCAAGTACAAGCAAATAAAAGAGAGCAATCAAATCCTTACCACTCAATGCACATGAACTACAAGAACCGCTACATTTCATACCCTCTATCGAACACAAAGCTATCATCTCATGAAGATTCAAACACAAGTACTCATAAAATCACAAAATAAGGCATGCTTTCATAAAATAATCATCAAAGTGCAAGTCTACTCTTGCTTTCAAAATCCAAGTTTTCGAGGGGTGTCACCAAAATAAAAAAGAAACTACACATGCTAGAAACTACATAAAAGTACCAACCAAGTCAAATTATTCTATCACTAGGCCATGGTTATAGAACATACACCCTTGAAAAAAAAATCAAACAAAAATAAACTAAGGGGAACTAAACAAACACACAATTGCCTCAAAAGAAAAACTAATAATAATATAACAAAACACATATATACAAAACTACTTGTCAAGCCTTACAAATTCCAAAACATCCCAAAAACATACTTGGTACCCCACCCCCAACTTTTAAAACATGTGTTGTCCTCAATGCATAAAATAATATAAAGTACAAGGATAAAAGTTAGAGGGTCTCCCTGAGGTGCACTAATTGCCCTCTTGAGTCTGGCTCACGAATGTGGCCTCTGTGAGGGCATCGGTGCCCTGCGACTTTGGAATGGGGATGAATACCTCTACATCGTCCATCACGGGCTCAGTCTGTAGTGGCGGTGGTGGACTAGTCTCTCAGGCTTGTGGAGTAATGCACATAACTGGCGGAGGAACATAATTTGGACTAGAGTTTTATTACTGACGCTATAATGCCTCTTTTTCAATCGCTAGCCGAGCGGATCGCGGAGGCTTAACCTGGCCCAACCCAACTGGACACATCGCGATTGCGAAAGGGATCACGCAACTACGATGCACCGCGACTCGCCCTCCCCCAGGCCCGTGTCAATGCAACCGCGACCAAGGCCACCACGATTGTGAGAGACTAATTTCACCAAGTCTGGCGACCGCGACCAAGGCCGCCGCGATCGTGACAGCCAGAAAATAATGATTTCTCTCAAAACTCAACCCAACACTCGGAAATCATTCGGAAGCCAATTAACAAAAACCAAACATGCATTCCTATCAGAAAACATCTTCCAGACATGCTCACATACTCGAAATTCCTAAAAATGATCTCTAGGGCTCGGGTTTGACTAAAGTCAACTCTTAAGTTCTAAATACACAATTTTACAAATATACTCTCAAAACAATCTAGACTGCCTCGGGAACTAAATTGAAGGCTCGACTAAGTTATAAACTTCATTTCGAAGCTAGTGGAACCGATGAATTCACAAAAAGAGCATGTTTACCCAAAAGTCAACTATAGGTCAAACTCTTCTATTCTTTGAACTTAGGGATTTCCCAAACCTACCAAAAGGATATCAAACCCATTCAAACTCCTCGAGAGTCATACCATCCATCCATGAAAGTCACAAACAAGCAAATAAAAACTTGGGAGGGTAATTTAGGGATTTTAAGGTGAATCAAGTAAAATGACTTTTCGAGTCGTTACAGTAGGTACAACATAAATAAACGTTCATCCTCGAACAGTAAAGAAAAGAGAAATACATGTACTCTAAAAAAGCTCAGGGTAGTTGGCCCGCATGTCGAACTCTGTCTCCCATGTAGACTTATTCACTAGATGATTCCTCCACTGAACCTTCACGGAAGCTATCTCCTTATATTTTAACTTTTGAACCTGCCTATCCAGAATAGCTACAGGCCCCTCCACATAAGCCAGGTTTGGGTCCAATGTCACAGAATCACATCTAACCACATGAGAATCATCCGCAACATACTTTCTCAACATCGACACATGGAAAACGGGGTGTACACCGGATAAACCATGAGGTAAATCCAACTCATAGGCCACCTCACCAACTCTGTCCAAAATCTCAAAAGGACCAATAAACCTCATACTGAGCTTTTCTTTCTTTTTATATCCCATCACATCATTCACATGTGAAACCTTTAACAAAATCCGCTCACCAAGAGACAACTCTCTCGTCTGCATAGATCTTTTATCTACTCTGGACTTGTAACCATGGCCTGGGTGGAATATGACACTCGATGCCTGGCTGCATGTGACCGAGTGAATCACATGGCTTGCTTATGAACACGGGCATCAAAATATACTAAAGTTATTATAATGAACACATGTAAATCATAATATGGAAAGTAGTCTAAAATAGTCATAGCAGAATTAATTTGAAAATATAATACGTCTAAAAATCAATGCTGGTATGACTAACATGACACTGACCTAGTATATGAAACCTCTAACAACATGAGTATGTAAAACTATCTACTAGGACAAAGCCCTAGCATACCTTTACTAATAATGCATAATCATGAAATACTAGACTGACACTCCGAATGAGATGGGACTCACCAAAATAGCTGGTACTAAAGCAATTCTACCGAGCAAATTTGTCTCCCTGAAACTCAGCACCTGCACCGTTAAGTGCAGACCCCAAGCAAATGGACATTAGTACATTTGAATTGTACTATATGTAAGGCGACTGAAGGAAATAAGAAGGCACATGAAATAAGAGAAACATGAAACTGGAACTGAAACATGAATATGAATATGAATATGAACATGAGTATAATAACATGAGTAAAGTCTAAAAAACTATATGTCTATATATATATATATATATAACTGTATATATGTGGGGAGAGCAGTAGCATAACCGACAACATGAAACACCACGTGGGTATGTGGAGTCTGGTACCTGGCCTGACTAACAGAGCTTTCCCATACCTTGCTGGGGTATAAGATATAAACATGGAAAGAAAGGATACAATCTTTAATATGAAGGTATCGTCATCTGGCGGAGCGACCCTTATCCTATGGAGGCATACGTAGTTTTAGGCTATCTCAGCCTTCTCGGTAAACTATGCACTCCCAAAATATGTACTTGAAAATAGTGTCTTGTAAGCCCATGAATTTCATGAAATAACTTGCAAACATGATTTGAGATAGTATAACATGAACATACTTTTATAATAAATATATCTTGTGAGAAAACATGTATAATTTCATAGGTTAAGTAATAAAATAATTCATAACTTGATAGTTAAGAACTTATGGAAATCAAAGCATGGGTTCATAGATTACGGCCAGGTTCATGACAATCACAATGACACATTATGAATATAATTGATGTCAACATAGTATGAATATGTCTAATCAAATATGTATAAGGTTAATATAAAATTGAGCAAAACCCTAGGTTTAAAGAATTCTTGTTTCATGGATTACGGTAGCTTGGGGAAGAACAATGATGTCCCCACATGGATAGAAGCTCCACATACTTGACTTGCTTCCAAACTTGTATTAAAACCCCTGACTTCGAAGAAGAACTCCAAAGATTACACTTTGAAATCTTAAATTGGGTTTATCTTGAAAACTCTAGGTTAAGAGTAGTGAAATTCACTTAAAATTAGATTATACTAGTTTAGAATCGCATGGAAATTCATGGAAAGGACTTACCTTGATGTAGGAGATGGTTGAGAAGAGAGAATCTTCATTCTAAGTCTTGGAAATTGTGAAAACTAATTTTTTAGAATCAAGTGTCGTATTTATACTATTTGCTATCGGGGAGGTTTGATGGTTCATTCGATGGTCTGTCGATTTTTGACAGTCCATCAAATTATTTTGATGGTCTGAGTCTAGGCAGTCAATATTTGATGGTCTGAATTTGGGCAGTCAATATTTTGACGGTTCATATAATTGATCGTACTGTCATTTTTCTAAAATTTCCACAGAGTTATAAAACTAGAGGTCTTGGGACGATGTATGTTGATGGGCATTTAATATTTTGACGGTCCGTATACTTGACCAACAGACGATCGAACGATTGATGGTCCATACTTCTTGCCATCAAATTTCACCTATAGAGCTAAATCTAGTTTTTCGACTTAAAACTCCCTGTTTTGGTTTCCTACATCCTTAAGTCATAAACATGGCTTAGTTTAAAGATACGAGGTGTTACAATATCTCCCTATTGGGATCATTCATCCTCAAATGATAGGTCATGGTTAGAAATGAGACTGGACATAGCATGAGTCCATGAGCATGAAAAAACATGACATGAAACATGAAAACTGAACTGACATGATTACATGAACATGGGACATGACAACTGAATACCTGAATGTGAAACATGAGATATGAATACACAGGGGATATAACATGAATACTAAGGGTATTTACCTTGTTCATTTTCTTCTTGCTCCTCGAATAAATGTGGATATCATGACTTCATATCTTCGGCTTCCCATGTAGCCTCATCAATATTCGGATTTCTGAGGCAACTTCCTTAGTTCTCAACTTTTGAATCTGACGATCCAAAATAGCCACAGGGATCTCCTAATACGTCAAAGCATCCTTAACTGAAATAGAATCGGTAGGAACAACCAACGACGGGTCTCCCGCACACTTTCTCAACATGGATACATGGAACATTGGATGAACATCAACTAAATCTTGTGTCAAGTCAAGTTCATAGGCCATTTGACCAACTCTCCTCAAAATCTTGTAGGGTCCGATGTATCTGAGACTGAGCTTCCCTTTCTTTCCAGATCTCATGACACCTTTCATAGGTGATACTTTCAAAAAATCTGCAATCATCCACATGAAACTCCAAATCTCTATGCCTCACATCTGAATAGGACTTCTGGCGACTCTGAGCTATTTTCAAACGTTCTTAAATTAACTTGACTTTCTTCAAATCATGATAGACCAAGTCTGGTCCTAACAATTCTATTTCATCAACTTCAAATCAACCAATTGGCGATCTACATCTTCACATATACAAGTCTTCGAACTATGTCATCTAAATACTAGCATGATAATTGTTATTATAAACAAATTCAATGAGAGGCAAATTATCATCCCAATTACCTTTACAATCAAGAACACATGCCCTCAACATAACTTCAAGAGTCTGAATAGTACGATCTGCCTGTCCATATGTCTGAGGATGAAAAGTCGTGCTGAGATTTACCTTGGTACCTAATTCTTTCTGAAATGACCTCCAAAAGTGTGATGTGAACTGAGCACCACGATCTGAAATAATGGACACTGGGGTCCCATAAAGCCTGACAATTTCTCAGATATACAACTTAGCATAATCCTCTATTGAATATGTGGTCTTAACTGGCAAGAAGTGGGTTGACTTAGTAAGTCGGTCTATAATAACCCAAATTGAATAATGCCTTCGGGCTGAGAGAGGTAGACCTGTTATGAAGTCTATATGTATCATCTCCCATTTCCAAATAGGAATATCAATGGTCTGAGCTAACCCATCAGGCCTCTGGTGCTCGGCTTTCACCTGTTGATAATTTAGACACTTTTGCTACAAAATCTGCCACGTTTCTCTTCATATCGTTCCACTAATAAATCTCCTTAAGATCATGACACATCTTTGTAGAACTCGGGTGAATAGAATACTTGGAATGATGCGCTTCTGCCATGATTCGCTCTCTAAGTCCGTCTATATCTGAAACACATAACCTGCCTCAGTACCTCAAAGTGCCGTTATTTCCCCTTGTTGAAAACCATAGTCTCATGCTTGTGAATCCCCTCTCTCAACTACAACAAGTAGGAAATACTAAACTGTTTCTCCTTCACTTCGGCTACTAAGGAGGATTCAAAATTATTCTGAATAACAACACCACCATCTTCGGAGTCCAAAAGTCAAACTCCTAGACTGGCTAGTCGATGAATATCCTTCGTCATAGTTCTCTTGCCTTCCTCAACATGTGCTAAAATTCCCATGGATCACCGACTAAGAGCATCGGCTACCACATTCGCTTTCCTTGTATGGTAGAGAACATCTACATCATAATTCTTTATCAATTTGAGCCATCTCCTCTGCCTGAGATTCAACTCCCACTTCTTGAAAATATACTGAAGGCTCTTGTGATATGTGAAAATATCAACGTGAACTCCATACAAATAATGACGCCATATCTTGAGTGCAAAAATCACGGCCGCCAATTCTAAGTCATGAGTCGGATAATTCATTTTATGAGGTTTAAGCTGTCTGGATGCATAAGATATAACCTTATTCTGCTGCATTAAAACACAACCAATACCAATACCTGAAGCATCATAATAAACAATGAACCCCTTGGTTCCCTCTAGCAATGTCAACACTAGAGCAGAATTCAGTCTCATTTTCAATTCTTCCTCGAAACTACGCTCATATGCATCTGACCACTAAAATTTAACTTTCTTCTTAGTCAACCTGGTCAATGGAGCTGAGATGGAAGAGAAACCCTCTATGAAGCGCCTATAATAGCCTGCCAAACCCAAGAAACTCTGAATATCTGAGGTAGAAGTGGGTCTGGGCTAATTCTTAATAGCGTCTATTTTCTGAAAATCAACCTGGATGACTTCGCCTGAAATCACATGGCATAATAATGGCACTGACTTAAACCAAAATTCACACTTGGAAAATTTTGCATAAATCTCACGGTTCCTAAGTGTCTGCAACACTATTCTGAGATGTTCTGCATAATCAACCTCAATATGGGAATAGACTGAATATCATCAATGAAGACAATAATGAAAAGATCAAGATAAGGCTTGAATACCCGATTCATAAGATCCATAAAAGCAGCTCGGGCATTTGTCAATCTGAATAACATGACACAGAATTTGAAATGACCATAACGAGTTCTAAAAGCGGTTTTCAAAATATCAACTTTCTTAATCTTAAGCTGATGGTACCCTCATCTGAGGTCAATATTGGAATAACATTGTGCACCCTAAAGTTGATCAAATAAATAATCGATTCTAGGAAGAGGATACTTGTTTTTAATTGTGACCCTGTTCAACTGTCGGTAGTCAATGCACATATGCAGATACCCATCTATCTTTCGAACAAACAATACTGGTACACCCCATAGCGAGACACTTGGTCTAACGAATCCTTTATCAAAGTGATCTTTCAACTGGGCTTTTAGTTCTCGTAACTCTACTAGAGTCATTCTGTATGGCGGAATAGATATCGGCTTAGTGTTGAGAAGTAGATCAAGTCAAAAGTCAATCTCCCTGTTGGGAGGAACTCCGGAAAGATCTTCTAGAAAGACTTCTGAAAACTCATTGACAACTAGTACAGACTGAAGAGTTGGGGTCTGGGTATATGCATCCCTAACTCGAAGTAGATGATAAATGTACCCCTTCGATATCATCTTTCTGGCTTTAAGATAGGAAATAAATCTACTTATAGGTGTTACTTCATCACCCTTCCATTTTATGACTGGTTCACTAGGAAATTCAAAGCTGATAATTTTGATTCTACAACCTACTATGACATAACATGAATACAACCAATCCATACTCATGATTATATCAAAGTCTACCATTTCTAACTCTACCAAATCAGCTATGGTAATGCGGTGATAGACTTTAACTGGAAAACCCATATATACTCGCCTAGCTATAACTGACTCGCCGACTGGAGTGGATATTTCAAAGGGTTCATGCAAATTTTCTAGTTCTATCCCAAATTTCATAGCAACAAATAGGGTTACATATGATAGAGTAGATCCAGGGTCCATAAGAGCATAAATGTCAAAAGTAAAAATGGTTAATATACCTGTGACCACATCTGCATGGGCTTCCATATCCTATTGACTTTCTAGTGCGTACAAGCGGTTTGGAGCTTGACCACGCCCTGACTAGGCCTGAGAATTATGAGGGGCTGCTGAATTTGTGGACTGAGCCACATTACCTTATGTACCCTATCTCGTTGACAAATGATCTCGCTGAAAGTGACCTTGCTAGCCACACCCAAAATATATGTTCATACCCAAGTGACACTCCCCTGGGTGCCTCTTACCACACTTAGCACAAGCCGGGTTGCTGAAAGAACTTTGACCCACACTGGCCTGTTATTAGGAGCCTGATGCTCTAAAATTTTGCTTCTTGTTATCATTCTTGAACCTTGGGGCTAGGGAACTAGTTGAAGATGGAACAGGTCCTGATGACCTATTTTTGAATAACTACCTACCTCCACCTCCCCCATGACTAAAGTGACCTATGGACTTAGCTCTCTTGTTGAACTCTTAGTCTTTCTCTTTCTGCAAGGCTTCCTCTTCTTTTAACTTGTTCTCATTACCTTGTACGAAAGCAACCATCTTCGTAATAGTCATCTCTATGTACTAAATGTGATATTAGATGTATCTTATAAATGGGGGTCAAGGCCATATACAAAATGCCTAACTTTGGCCCTCATATCTTGAACCATATGTGGAACATACTTTGCAAAAGAGACAAACTGAAAATAATACTCATGCACACTCCTGCCATTCTACATGAGCTTTTTGAATTCCATAGCCTTAGCCTCTCTGACTTTTATTGGCAGAGAGTGCTCAGTGAAGGCATCTGCGAACTCATCCCAAGTTTCTGGAGGTGCTTCTTCCCCATGGTACCATACGTTAGCAATATCCTGTAAATAATAAGTCCCAATTTCTGCTGCTTCTACCTCATTAACATACATCACACGAAATCTTTTTTAAAGCCCATCGATAAAGTTTTGGGGATCCTCCTCCTTACAAGATCTTGTGAACATTTGAGGGTCTATACGAAGAAACTCACAAGTCCAAAAACTGGATGACTCTCCTGTCATCCCCGTACTTGGAGTCATTCCCTGATATTGGGCTTGAGCAGCGAAAAGTTGGGTGAGCAGCTAAATAGCTCCCCTAACATTAGAGTCAGTAGTGCTGGGCAGCAGAACTGTGATCTCCGCAGGCCCTGTGGTATCGGGTGGAGGTGTTGTACCCGAATTAGCTTCCTGAGCCTGAGTATTTTCCTCACGAGTGGCACTAGCAGCGGCTCTCCTGCTTGTAGTCGGTTTTTGTTTCGCAGGCATTTTTCTAAAATACGTAATATGCACGAGTTAGAAGGATATCCTAAAGTTATAGCTCTAACTACATGATCTAGAGTACAAAGAAGTAAGATAATCCTAGATGTCATGGTGGTCAAATGTTTATATGTGTGGGGCCCTCACACATATAAAGGTGACCCCACTGGACACGGTTTTATAGACTCCCTAAGACACTTGAACCTAGTGCTCTAATACCAAGATTTGTAATGCCCCGAACCATAGCCTGGGCAGAATATGGCACTCGGTGCCTGGCTGCATGTGTCCAAGGGAACCACATGGCTTGCTTGTCAACATAGGCATCAAAACATACTAAAGTAATGATAATGAACACATGTAAATCATAATATGGAAAGTAGTCAGAAATAGTCATAGTGGAATTAATCTAAAAATATAATAAGTCTAACAATTAATGCTGGCATGACTGACATGGCACACGATTAGTCTACGAAACCTCTAACAATATGAGTATGTAAAATTGTCTACCAGGACAAGGCCCTGGCATACCTCTACTAATAATGTGTAATCATGAAATACTATATTGACACCCAAAATGAGATGGGGCTCACCCAAATAGTTGGTACTGAAGCAATCATACTGAGCATATCTGCCTCCCTGAAACTCAACACCTGCACCGTGAAGTACAGGCCCCATGCAAAGGGACGTTAGTAAATTTGAATTGTACCGTATGTAAAGCTACTAAAGGAAATAAGCAGGCATATGATATAAGAGAAACATGAAACTGGAACTGAAACATGAACATGAGTAAAGTCTGAAAAACACCACTTGGGTACGTGGAGTCTGGTACTTGGCCCGACCATTAGAGCATTCATATACCTCGTCAGGTATGAGATATGAACATGATAAGAAAGGATCCAATCTGCAATCTGAAGGTATCATCCTCTGGTGGAGAGACCCTTATCCTACGGTGGCATACGTAGTTTTAGGCTATCTGAGCCTTCTCGGTAAATTATGCACTCCCAAAATATGTGCTTTTAAATAGTGACTTATAAGCCCATGAGTTTTATGAAATAACTTACAAACATGATCTGAGATAGTATAACATGAACATACTTTCATAATATATACCTTGTGAGAATATATATATAATTTCATAGGTTAAGTAATAATAATTCATGAGTTGATAGTTAAGAACTCATGGAAATCAAAGCATGAGTTTATGGATTACGGACAAGCTCATGACAATCACAATGACACATCATGAATATAATGGATGGCAACATAATATGAATATGTATAATCGAACATGTATAAGGTTAATATGAACTTGAGAAAAAACCCTAGGTTTAAAGAATTCTTGTTTTATGGATTACGTGTAGCGTGAGAAAGAACAATGATGTCCCCACATGGATAGAAGCTCTAGATACCTAACTTGCTTCTAAACTTGTATTAAAAATCCTGACTTTGAAGAAGAACTCCAAACATTGCACCCTGAAACCTTAAATTGGGTTTATCTTGAAAACCCTAGGTTAGGGGTGGTGGAATTCACTTAGATATTGATTATACTATGTTAGAATCGCATGGAAATTCATGAAAAGGACTTATCTTGATGTAGGAGATGGTTGGGAAGAGAGAACATTTATTCTAGGGCTTGGGAATTGTGAAAACTAATTTTTTAGAATCAAGTGTCGTATTTATACTGTTTGTTGTCGGGGAGGTTTGACGGTTCATTCGACGGTCTGTTGAATTTTTAATGGTCCGTTGAATTATTTTGACAGTCTGAGTCAGGACCGTCAATATTTTATGGTCCAGTTTGACGGTCCGTCAATAGTTTGACAGTCCGTATAATTGATTGTGCTGTCATTTTTCTGAAATTTACACAGAGTTGTAACACCGGAGGTCCTTGGGATCGTGTAGGTTGACGGGGTGTCAATATTTTGACGGTCTGTATAATTGACCAACAGGTCATCAATTTCACAAACTGTTCGCTTTGACGGGCCATCGAACGATTGACGATCCATACTTTTTGCCGTCAAATTTCACCTGTAGGGTTGAATCTAGTTTTTTGACTTAAAACTCCCCGTTTTGGTTTCCTACATCCTTGAGTCATAAACATAGCTTAGTTTAAAGGTGCGAGGTGTTACAGGGCTGTAAGAAGCTGATCCTGAATCAACTTGACTTCATCCAACGACTCTCTCAGAATATCAGTACCCAAGGTCTAACCTCAAAAGCATTAAACCACCCGACGGGAGAACGACACCTCCTACCATACAAGGCCTCGAACGGTGCCATATAAATACTCGAATGGTAACTATTGTTCTAAGCAAACTCCGCCAAGGGTAGAAACTGGTCCCAATGACCACCAAAGTCAATCACGCAGGCTCGCAACATGTCCTCGAGAACCTGAATAGTCTACTTAGACTGACCATCGGTCTGAGGATGAAATGATATACTAAGCTCCACTCTATTACCCATCCTTTATAGACCGCCAAAAATAAGAAGTGAACTGCATTCCCCGATCAGAAATGATAGAAATGGGCACCCTGTGCAATCGGCCTATCTCCCGGATGTAGATCTTAGGCAACTTCTCTGAATTATTGGTAGTCTGAACTGGAATGAAATGTGCAGATTTGGTCAACCTGACCACAATGACCCATATGGCATCGAACTTGCCCAAGGTACGAGGCAATCCTACAACGGAATCCATGACAATCCTCTCCCACTTCCACTCGGGAATAGGCATCTTCTGAAGCAAACCACCAGGAATCTAGTGTTCACATTTCACTTGTTGGCAATTCAAACACTGGAAAACAAACTCCACTATGTCCCTTTTCATTCTGTACCACCAATAATGTTATCTCAAGTCACGGTACATCTTCATAGCCCCGGGATGGATGGAGTACTTCAAACTATGGGCTTTTTCCATAATCAATCTGGTCAAGTCACCTACCCTAGGAACACAAATCCGACCCTTGATCCGCAAAACACCATCGCTATCAGTCACAACCTTTTTTTCCTTTCCCCGCAATACCTTGTAAAGGAACTTGCACAACTGAACATCATCAAATTGTTGGGACCGAATCTGCTCTAACAAGGAAGACCGCGCCTCCACACAAGCCAACCCCTAACCATGCTTCGAAATATCAAGCCTAACAAACCGATTTGCCAAAGATTGAACATCCATAGCCATAGGAAGCTCCCCCACATATAACATAACCAACCTACCCATGCTCACCGCCTTGCGACTCAAGGCATCCGCTACAACATTTGTTTTTCCCGGGTGATATAAGATAGTCATATCATAATCCTTCAGAAGCTCCAACCGCCGACGCTGCCTCAAATTAAGGTCCTTCTGATTAAATAAGTACTGAAGACTATGATGGTCAGTGTAAACCTCACAATGTACACCATAGAGATAGTGTCTCCAAATCTTCAAGGAAAACATGATCGCCGCCAACTCTTAAGTCATGGGTGGGATAATTCTTTCCACGAACCTTCAATTGCCTCTAACCATAGGCTATGACTTTCCCTTTCTACATCAACACACACCCAAGACCGACTCCAGAAGCGTCACAGTACACAGTAAAGCGCTCTCTCGACTGGCAATGTCAAAATAGGGGCGGTAGTCAATAAGGCCTTGACCTTTTAAAAGCTCGCCTCACAAATAGGGTTGGGCACTATTCAATTAAAAACAAAAAAACCGACCGGACTAGATTTTGTTGTTAATTCAGTTCGGTATTTGATTATTCGGTCGGTGTCAGTTTAAGAACTAGATATTTTTTATTTTTGGTTCGGTTTTCAGTTTTGTGAAAATTAATTTTGGTTGAACCGAAAAACCGAAATGTTTCAAACCAAATATCAATTCCTCTGTTCGAAAGTTGAAAGTTACAGTTACTCAAAGTTAATTGGACAACTTTCAGATTAGACAATAATCACGTAAATGTTTTAAATGTTGTTGTTCTTCTTCTTTGTCATGAAGTACATATTCTGCACTTCCTCAATTCTAGCATGTAGCGAGTATTAAACTTTTTTCAATCTTGTTGGATAATAACTTCGGATGCAATATTAAAAGTATTACTAAAGGTGAATGTCATTTTTTTAATTTGATTGTCTATATTTCTTTTTACTATCGCAATTGTCTTACATGTACAAATTATTTGACTTTGTCCATTTCGTTTTTCTTTTAAGCTAATTCATTTTCAGAAAATAAATGGATATAATTTTTTTTTCTAAATAATAGGCTCAAACCGAAAAAACCAAACCCAATAATATAAAAACTGAATCAAACCGAAATAATTTTGGTTTGATTTCAGAACTAACCGAACCGACCGATGCCCACCCCAACTCACAAGAGTCGTACCACTCAAAATTTACCTCCTTCTGAGTAAATCTAGTCAACGGAGATGCAATGGATGAAAATTCCTCCACGAATCACCGATAATACCCTGTGAGTCCCACAAAACTCTGAACCTCAATAACTGAAGCAGGCTGAATCTAATCCTGAACCGCTTTAATCTTCTTGGAATATACCATAATACCATTTTTAGTCACCACATGACCCAAGAAAGCTACCGAGCTCAGCCAAAACTCACACTTAGAAAACTTTACATAGAGTTGCTTCTCCTTCAGAATACCAAGCACGATCCTTAAATGCTGCATGTGCTCCTCCTCGCTCCGCAAGTATATCAAACTATCATCAATAAACATAATTACGAACGAGTCCAAGGTCTGAACACCCCATTCATCAACTCCATAAAGGCTGCAGGTGCATTAGTCAATCCGAACGACATCACCAAAAACGCATAATGTCCATATCTGGTCTAGAAGGTTGTCTTAGGAACATCCTCAGCCCTGATCTTCAGCTGATGATAGCCAGACCTCAAGTCAATCTTAGAAAAGATTGAAGCACTATATAGCTGATGAAATAAGTCATTAATGTGTGGTATTAGATACTTATTCTTTTGATTGTCACCTTTTTTAGCTGTCTGTATTCAATACACATGTTCATAGACCCATCTTTCTTCTTAACGAATAATACTGGAGCACCCCAAGGTGATACACTGGTCTAAATGAATCCCTTACTCAACAAATCTTGCAATTGCTCTTTCAACTCTCACAACTCGACCGGTGCCATCCGATATGGAGCCATAGAAATGGGCTGATCGATATCCTCGTCCGGTGGAACACTAGGAAAGTCTGTAGGCAACACTAGAACTGACTCCAAAGTGGGAGTCTTATCACTAGTATCATGAACATAGGCCAAATAAGAAAGACACCACTTCTCTACTATCTTATGAGCCTTCAGAAATGAGATCACCCTTTTTGGATGCTGACTAAGAGTACCCTTCCAAATTAACTGAGGAATACCAGGCATGGCTAAGGTAACGGTCTTTGCATAACAATCCAAGATAGCATGATACAGAGCTAACCAATCCATACCCAAAATAGCATCAAAGTCTACCATATGAAAAACCTTCAAATCTACATGAGTATCATACCCCATCATCGTAACTACATAACCTAAATAAGCCCGATCCACCACTACAAAATCCCCAACATGTGTATAAACATGAATAAGCATGGCTAAAGACTCACACATCAAATCCAAACCCAATTCAAAGTAGGCAAACACATAAGAATAAATAGACGTTGGATCGAATAAAACTATAGTAGGTCTATGGCAAATTGAAAGAGTATCTATGATCACAACATCGGAGGCCTCTGCCTCGGGTTTTCTTGGGAAAGCATATAAATGACCACAATCGCCCCCATATCCACCACCTCAGTCGGACTAAGCACCATCTCGACCTATCTGAAGGCCACCTCTATCGCCTTGAGCACCACCCCTAGCACCATGGGACCCGCCTCTAGCCGGCTGTCCCACTACTCTAGATCCAGAACCTTAAGACTGACCATCACGCCTAAGTCTGGGATAATCCTTCATAACGTGCCCAAGATCCCCACACTCAAAGCAACCCCTAGGAACTGCCGACGGCTGAGAAGAATAACTGACGCCAGAATGACTACCACGACCAGAGGGCTGATAAGAACTCAAGGTGAACTACCCCGAACCATAAGAAGTACAAGAAGACTGGTCCGCATCTGACGTAGGCATAACAACAAAAACTAGTCTAGCACTCAAACGGTGATAACCTTCACTATAATGTCTCCGACCCCCAGACGAGGGAACTACATGACTGCTGAAACGAGGCCTTTTGACCGCTTTCTCCTCCCAATCCTCTCTCCGAATAAACTTGGCCTCTCTCACGGCGTCAACGATCTGCTGGAAGGTGGAACCTGTGGCAGCCATCTGTGTTGCAATCAACATAAGAGGATATACCAATCTATTATTGAACCTTCTCACCCTCTCAGCCTCATCAGGCAAAATTATCAAGGCATGGCAAGACAATCCATTGAAATGCCTCTCATACTCAGTCACAGACATACGCCCCTGGCGTAACCCTTCAAACTGAGCCCATCTCTTCTATCTGATACTGTGAGGCATGAACTTCTCCAGGAAGATTTTGTTAAATAAAACCCAAGTCATAGGAGAGGACCATACTGGTGTGGACTCAAGATAAGAACGCCATCACTACTTGGCCAGCCCGAACATCTGAAAGGTAGTGTAATCAACACTCCGAGACTCCACCAATCTGAGGTTGTGAAACCTCTCATGGCAACTAATCAAGAACTCATGCGCGTCATCCTTAGGATCCTCGTCGTATCTATGTGGATCCAACTTCCTGAACCTCTCAAACATCTCCTGCTCCTCAATTGACTTAACATGTTGTGCAGTTGGAGGTGTAGCAAGACCAGGAATAGTCATACCAAGAAACTGAGAAACCCCAACAGGTGTTATACGAACCTCGAGTGTCCGAAATCCGGGCAAAGCAGCATGGTCAAGAGTTTGTCCTCTGACCCTAGTTTAAGATTCATTAGAAGTACCATGATGGACACCCTGAGTTATAGACTCCAAGAAGCTCATCATGCGAATCAAGGTATCCTGAAGTACTGGTATGGTAATGAAACCTGGAGGCATCTAATCATGTCCGGCCCTACCAGCCTGACCTTGATCATCCTTCTTAAACTAAACCTCATCATCCTCTAGAATAGCCTCAGGACCAGGAGACTCTACTCGGTCACGAGCGCGAGCAACTACAGGTGCTCATCCTCGGGCAATAACTCGAGGTCTACCTCTAGCTCTACCTTGTCCCTTGCCCCGTGCACCACCTCCGACAACGGGTGTGGGTACAGTGTGGGATCCCGATCTCCTCCTGCTATAGAACATATCCTCACCATCTGTGAGAAAGAGTGAAACAAAGAGATTCAGAATTTATTCATAATAGAAACGCACAAAAGAATGAAAGAATTGAAATTTCTTAAATGTCCTATAGCCTCTCGAAGATAGGTACAGATCTCTTCGTACTGATTCGCGAGACTCTACTAGACATCGCTTATGTACTCATGAGACTATGAGCCTAGATCTATGATATCAATTTGTCATGACCCAAAATCTCATTATGTTGTGAGGGCACCTACCCTAACCCAGAGGCGAACCCTACTCATACAATATAAGAACATGCGGAAGTAAATGCGGATATTTAAGAGGTAGAAGTGAAGTAATTAACAAGTCTTTAAATTAAATACATAGTTTGAAGAGAAAATCCAAATAGATCCGGTGGTCAAGAGTACAAAGTTTTAATTATGAGTACAAGTCTGAATAGAAATAGTAACACTATTTGAATGTAAATGACAGAAAGATAAAGATATATAAAGGAGCTCCAGTGCCGGGAATGCATCAGCGGCTCACCCTGAAGTCTCCAAATAATCAACACAAACTATGCTCGATCAGCTGCTCCGTCACCTCCTAGCTCAGTACCTACACATAGAGTGTAGCAAACATAAAGTATAGAAAACACGTATACTCAGCAGCATCGTCGACCGACCCTAGCTGTAACAGTGGCGAAGGTTGGTACTTTTCGATACCTATCTACTAGTCAGTTACTTAAGCATAATATGAAACAGTTAACCAACATAACAGTAAATCTACAGTTCAATAGTGTACAAGTACTCTCATATTCTCAGGTTCATACAAGGTTCAGCCTAAACCCCATTCAGGGCATCTAGACTCATCAAGATACTCCACTCAAATAACACGGTAAGGCTAAGTCTACGCTCTCAATATCTCTTCTAACAGTATGATCATAAGTGTAACAGAATCCAACACTGAATACATATAATATCAATTACATGTCATGATATAGATAAATGCAATGCAGAATTATATGTATGAATGCAAATGGCCATATGTACACGATATACACACGTTGCAACAGTAGGTGCTTCACATGACCCATGGGGGACTAGTGAGGTCTATATACATATTCGATCTCATCGGATACCATCTCGAGGGCTGAATGTCATAACCAGTTATCACTCTCATAATCATGTACCATATTCTTTAGTCTGACTTCCCAAGTCATTCCCAGCAGTATATTAGTTTGCCAATGCCAATTATATAAAGTATGAATGCAAATGGATGTGTACACCATGCAATCAGCATAATAATTTAATAAGTTTTTAATAGTTTCTATTCAAGTGTCTAGACGAGAAGTGGAGTGATGAATACATGACAAGTCAAATCAGAATATCATATCAAATGGCTACAAGCCCATGTAAACAACAATCATACTAACCCCAAGGCTAAACACATAAACTCTTTCACATGCATCACGCTAGTTCATTAATCACCCAAATAAGATCACCAGTGCCCATATTAGTGCTCATCACCTCACTGATACGGGACTCTCAAGTTCTCATAACTCCCCTTAGTTCATTACATAGCATACCAACATATAAACGCTACACTAGAGTCTAGAAAGTCTCAACTTGCCTGATCGAAGTCGAAAAACTCATGCAGTAGCTTTCCCTTTCCGCTGAGCCTCCTCACGATCCCACTATGATCAATCATATAAATTATATGAGATTACGGTCTAACAATACCCATAATCCCCAAGCTAATTTACAAAGGAACCCCGGGCCCACATTATCAAAATATGAACTTTTCTACCCAATTAGTATCAATACGTGCTCGATAGTCATAATATCAAGTTAATTTAACAACGGACCCCAATTGGGTCCTCAATTTCATGATTTAGCAAATCTCCTATTCTAACCCTAGAATTTTCCCAAAATTCTAAAAAGGGTTTAAAGCATGCAATTGGTCAAGTAATCATCATCTACTAGTCTGATACAACACTAAAATTACATTATCAATAACAATATTCCAATATTCAACCCTCAATGCCCAATTAAAGCTCTCTTATTCTCAACATTAGCTAGTTCATCTTCTCCCACTTCCAAAACATGAGTTAAAGCCGATAATAAAGAAATATAACAATGGAAATGATTAGAAATAGGGTCTAGGAGTTACCTAAGTGAAGAACCTTAAACTTGCACCTTGAATCTTCAAAAAGTCGAGCTTAGGAACTAGGAACATGGAAATGGGGACAATGGACTCGGACTAGGATTTTATTATTTCCGCTACAGTGCCTCTTTCGCAATCATGAGACTCCGCTCGTGATCACGAAGGCTTAACCCGACCCGACCCCAATGGACAAATCGCGATCACGAAAGGGACTACGCGACCACGATGCATCGCGTCTCGCCCTCCCCCAGGCGCATGTCAACGTGATCACGACCAAGGCCACCGCGATCGCGAGAGCCTGATTTCACCAAGGCTCGGACCGCGCTCCCTCCCTCATGATAGCGAAGAAGGAAACCAGATAGCTGACACAAGAAAATAATAATTTCTCCCAAAACTCAACCCAACACTTGAAAATCATTCGGAAGCCAATTAACACAAATCAAACATGCATTCCTATCAGAAAACACCATTCAGACACGGTCACACACTCAGAATTTCTAGAAAATGTCTCTAAGGCTCGGGTTTGACTAAAATAAAATCTTAAGTTCTAAATCCAAAATTTTACAAACATACTCTCAAAACACATCGGGCTGCAGCGAGAATCGAACCGAAAGCTCGACTAAGTCATAAACATCGTTCTGGAGCTAGTGGAACCGACAAAATCACAAAAAGAGCATGTTTACCCAAAAGTCAACTATAGTTCAAACTCCTCTATTCTCTTAACTTGGAATTTCCCAAACCTACCAAAAGGATGTAAAACCTATCTGAACTCCTCGGGAGTCGTATCATCCATCCCCTCAAGTCACAAACAAGAAAATAAAGGATCGGGAACGGTAATTTGGGGATTTCAAGGCAAAACAAGTAAAATGACTTTTCGAGTCATTACACCGGGGCCCTATCCCGACCAAGTTAGGTTTGTCAGATGCTCTTAGAGGCTTTTGCATATGCACGTAGGCATGTGGTCAGTAATGTTATGTTAGTAAAGTGTTGTATAGGTTGAGGCCTCGTATGCCCATGTGTATACATGTGTTTGGGATTTTTTGTTTGTAGATGTTTCGGATACAATGAGTTATTTGTCTTACAAGATAGGTCGCTTTCGTAAGTAAGGCACTAGGTGTATGTCCAGCTCACCTAGATTAGTGTGAAAGAAGCTGGCAGGTATATTTGAACAAACAATAGGAGATTACACGGGCTTCTAGTGACAATTTCCTTTGACTTATCTAGGATGTCATGTGTTTCATTCTAGAAGGAAGAAGGTGGACTATGCTGACATGATAAAGAAGGTGAAATCTAATCTACACTTATGAAAAAGGAAGTTGTTGTCATTTGGAGGAAAGATTACTCTAATCAAAAGTGTGTTACAAAGTATATCAGTATATTTACTCTCAGTTCTAGCACCTCCTAAATATATACTGGCAGAATTGCACAAAATCTTTGTTAGATTCTTTTGGAGCATAAGGAAGAACGAAGAAATAGACACTGGGCTTTAGTGTTGCATACCAACCCTAGAAGAAGGATTGGGATTTAGATCCCTCCTTGATGTATCTATAATTTTGTTTGCTAAACTAAGGTGGAAATTCAGGACTACAAATACACTATGAGCAAACTACATATGAAATAAATATTGCAAAAAGCAGATACCTACAATAAGTGGAATGGATGAATGGATCACAAGTGTGGAAAAAGATGCTTGAAACAAGGAAAATGATGGAGCAGCAAACATGATGGGAAATAAAAGGGGATCAACTAATATATGGCATGAGAACTGGACTAAGTTAGGTACATTGTATCATTATGTACCACATGATTTCTCAATCAATGAAAAATTGGAGGAAGTTTCCGAGTTAATAGAAAATGGAAACTGGAATAAGCAATTACTTCATAAAACATTCCCTGCTGAGATAGTTGATCATATAAAATCTGAAATTCAGGTAGGACATTTGGAGAGATACTGGGATAGGCCATGGTGGATGGCAACCAGTATAGGAAAATTCACAGTTAGTAGTGCATGGAACATTGTCAGAAACAAAGATTAACAACATACCCAGTGTAGTCCCACAACGTGGGGTCTGGGGAGGGTAAAGTGTACACAGACCTTACTCTACCTTGGTAGGTAGAGCGACTGTTTCCATAACTTAACAGAAAAGTACAACCACATTTGAACCAAAGGACTGCATTTCAAAATAGCCTTCTTTACATGGAGATTATGGAAGCTGAAAATTTCTATAGATGATTAGCTAAAAATAATAGGCATTACAGTAGTTTCAAGATGTTGGTGTTGTAGACAGGCACGGGAGGAAAATTCAGCATTTATTTCTAACCAATTCTTTTGCAGATGTTGTATGGAAGGTGTTTCTAAATATTGCATGAATTCATATGCACTTAATGCAGATACATCAGGCAATTAAAGCATGGTGAGAGGTGGACTGTTGCACATAACTGAAATTTTTATTCAACGTTGTTCCTGCTCCGATAATATGAGAACCTTGAAAGGGGAGAAATACACAAAGGTTTGGTGGAAGAGTAAGTTTCAATAGAGTAGACCATGAAGTAAATAACAGTATTTTCTGCATGGTTAAGATCAGGTATCCATGGTTACGAAACAACCCTTTCCTGTGGCCACAGATGATTAGGTACTTGGAGGAATACAAACCTCTCATGGTAACAAAGGTTTTGACTTGGCAGAATCTATACAGGGGGTGGTATAAATGTAATTCAGATTGAGCACCAAGGGGAAATTCAAGGACTAGCTCAATAGGATTTTGTGGAACTTTGTATTTGCAAACACTCAAACTATTCAGGAAACAACAAATGCAGTAGCTGAGGCAAGAGCCATGCTATAGGGATTGAGATACTGTTCAGATCATGAGCTGTACCCCTTAGTCATGGAGATTGATTAAATTATGATAGAGAAAGTGGTAGAAGGAGTATGAGATCCTCCCTGGAGTATTGTAGTTAAAGTGGAAATGATAAAGAAGATCAAGGATAACTTCAATGTCACCATACAACATATATTTAGAGAACGCAACAACTTGACATAATTTTTAACTAACATTGCTTTTGATTTTGCATGTGAATTGGTGTTTAACAACTTTTAATCTTTTATGAACTACCTTGGCGGGGAAGGAGAATTCTTAGCATGGATAAATCTCACACTCCCAATTTAAGTCGAACACACAAAAGAAGAGCACCAAACTGATAGCAGGTTTCAGCAGCATTAAGAGCTGGTTATATGAGGCTAAACTAAATATTAATAAATTTCAAATGTGTGGTAGTATCATTAGCTTATTCTATCGGAAATTTAACAATGTGTAGTGAAACTCATATAAGCTTGGCTAACAAATGAAAATGCAGCAAACATAGATGCAGTAAAGAGCATAATTAAGATGCAGCAATCAAAGCATAAGAACAGCTGAAGCAGAAGTCTGATTAATGGTTCTAAAACTGTCTTATTGATTTGTCTTTAATCCTGGAGAGATGCTCATTAGGCTGGAGATCATAGTACCTGATGAGAGTTTGAGGTGCTAGCAACATGATCTTAGCCAAAGGATCACAGATACTTTATTTCAGCAGTAGCAGGCAGAAGTCGGACTTGCTTAAGCTGTTAACTTCAGTACCTACATTATATTTCTTTTGTTTTGCTCATGTTTTTATCTCCTTTGTAAGACTTGTTTTTTATTATATATATTAAGCATCAGGCAGCTGGCTTGATGGATATTTGATTAAAAAATTAACTGTTTTACTTTTGAAGGCTTATTTAAGTACATGCCAGCATAAACGTTCTTTGAAAAAGGTATAATCAAACACAATTTTTTTTTTCAACTACTCTATGAATTTCAAATAAAGAACTAAGACTTTCTGAATGTAAGGACATGTGATGATCAAGACCAATCACAAATAACAAAGATCTGCATTTAGTAGGACTAAATTTCTTCACATCCTCAGTCACACAATTACACCAAGTAGACTGAAATATAATATCACAATAATATAATCCACCAAAACAACTATACCAATTACAAGCACATAGAGAGTCTAGACATAATTTTCGTTAAGGATTACAAGAAGTGAGATAATAATGTGTAGGATTTTGTTGGGTTCAAACATATAAGTAAGGCACAGCGAAAGTTTAAAATTTTGTTCTTATTTACCCAACAATTACTTCTGGTATGGTTATATGACAATCAAAACCTGTAACATAAAACATAAACACTTACAGGTTGTATTATCTGGAATCTTTACTAAAGGGTGGACACGCGATAGCCCTTTCGATTGCAAGCACCAAGCTTCAATCTACTTCTCCTTCGGAAAGCTAGGAAATCCGGCAGAGGTTCGAGAGAGTGTTTAGATTCTAAGTCTCTAAAACTTAGAATGATAATCTGAAAATTAGTGTATTGAATAATGAAGGGAATGTCTGTATTTATAGGTGAAAATTAGGTCAAAACCGGATTAGGGTTTGACCTTGGGCCTGACCCACAAATCGAGACAGATTAGGTCATTAGCGTCGAAGCCCTATGGTGTGGGCGCCGCGGCGCCCGACGTGGCCCTATACCATCTCGATTTATTTTTCGCACATTCTTAATTAAATCCAAAATCCAATTTTGACTTAATTAAAACAATCATTATTCATTTAAATATCTCGATTCTAAATCGAATATTTAATACCCTCTCAATACATCCTTAGATCGAAAAGACAATCGACATAGTGTGACCCTACAAGCCTTCACATATCGACATTAATCAAATTAAGGTCTACGTGGAACTTCTAGACTACGCTGCAAGACGAACTCAATATGTGAAGTACGTTTACACGAATCTAGTAAACTTAACCTCTATGTGGTAAGATAAAATTCTTTCATTTACGACACACCCGATCAAGCTTAGGATTTGTCAAGTGTCTATCCAAATAGTTTAATCATTGTATCTTATCTATATTAGTTGACAACTAGACCATATTCTAAATATGTATTGCGTTGGCCAACGACTTAGTCAACATAATATCACTGAGAATCTGAGTGTTCTCTCGAATATACATTCGAGGAATGAATCCTAATCTTGGCTCAACTACCACCTTTAATCCACATCGTAATGTACCCAATACAAGCCGTATCTCAACCTATAAGGCATTTGAGCTTAGGACAGGATCAAAGTATATTACTTTGTAGACAATGTGCGTATTGACCTCAAGTCTAAGGACTTCTATCTCCCACACGCTGATCATACTTTAGACAAGTATAACAAACATTATATCAGCAGGGTATACCAATACTTTCAAAGTATCTATGTGTCCATCACGAGTAGTCATTACTCGTAGCAGGTGAGACATACTACATCCTCTAAGGATATGATGCAGACCACATGTCGACTTATCACATATCATCGATATCCCATTCTCGATGATCATTAGTCGAGGCTATTTTAAGAGTTACGCTCTATCATCAATATCTCACTCTATCAATGACAACGTAAGCTCAAGGGATGCACATTAATAAATAATTACAAACAATCAAATAATAATTCAATAATAACAAAATGCCATAAATATTAATCTTATTAATAATACGAATGTGTTCAAGTACATTTGTCCCTAATTATGATTGTCTATAGGACATACATACTTTCAAAATGCATATACCACTCCAGGATAAACTCTGACTTGAAAGCTTTCCTTGCCTTTCCATAGAAGGCTACCTAGTTTCAAGTTGTCATTCACCTACCAGTTGCATAAAAAAGGTTAAATATAATTTGTGCATCCAATAACTGAGAAAAAAAAAAGAGAAACATTATCAAGATATAGTACCTCAGCAAGCAGAGTTTGGCCTCGACACACTTTGAATGACTGAGAATGATAAGATCCAATAACCTGGAAATTAGGGACGTCTTCACTGGCATTGCTTGGCAAGAAGACATCTAGTCGAGTTTTCAACTGGAAGGCATTAGATCGCTGCACGCTATACAACATATGGCTTGCATCAGAACTCTCCCCTCCATGAATTGTCCACCTGTGTCGACATATCATTTCCTAATAATATAGACCATAAACAGCTTAATCAAGCCACTTCCCACGTACAAAATGTTTCATTCTAACATTCTTGCTATGTCGTCATGACTAGAAAGGTTACAAAGTAAAGGGATAATTTTGACCCATAACCTTTTTAGAACTTATGGTGTTAAACACATCTTAACATTTCTATAGCAAGAAGCATATGCCATAAGTGATAAAATGGAAAGTTTAAAGTTAAAAGAGTTTTCAAATTTAAAAAGGTGTCATTCTTTTTTTAACAAACCAAAATGAAAAGAATGTTATGTAAGACGTAAAAGAAGTAGTAGCATAGGCAGATGCAACTAGCGTTGCGGCACTACATTCATATGAACCTAGTACTTTCGTTACGGATCATTAATTTATATGTGTAAACTTCACTAACATTGCAACAAATAGTATGTCAGAACCCATAATTTCAAAAATATCACGTGTTTAGTGCTAAGAATCTTAAAAGTCAAATTCAAAAAGTTTAAACCCTGAATCCGCCTTGAGTAGTAGTTCATATCGTAAAGGAATTGGAGGGAAAAGAACTCTCAAATTGGTTGAAAAAGTAGACTAGCTATACCTTTTCCCTCATGGTGAGAATTGGAAGGCCTGCTGGATCACGCATGATTCTTTTCTTGTTAAGTTGCCAAACACTTCCATCATGTTGGAAGAGCAAATTACCAGTCATATCTAATACATCAATATGTGCATCTGTCAGTCCTCTTATCTTTTTCTTCACAATCAAGTCAATGTGGTAAGGTACACAAAACCAATCCCCTACAACACTGATTGGGGTTTCCAAAGGTACCCCATATGCCATTTGATGAGGTACTTTAGCCATTTGATTGACTCAACTATTCAAAGGTTTAAATGCTATGTTTCAAAATATTGAGAAACTATGTGTACCAGATCTTCGGTTATGTTTAGTTATACAAATCATTACACCATTTATAGGCGTCTTCAACTAGTAGTTTCATCGAAATTACTAGTATTAATATATGGAGAGAGAAAAAATGCGGTTCCATATGTAACCTGAGGGGGTTTATTGTTTACTTCTAATTTATTAGATTTTTTGGTCAACAATTTGATTGAGGAATATTGTGCTTATTAATTTTGGTTTACATCATATGTACTTCTTTGTGCAAAAGGGTAGAATAAATATTTAAAGTGTAAATGAGATTCAAACAGACACATGTAGCTATTATAGAACAAGATAAATTTGACATACAAGATAGTCAAAAGGACAACAACAACATATCCGGTAAAATCCCAATGGGATCTGGGGAGGGTAGAGTGTACATAGACCTTAACTCCACCTTGATAGGTAGAGCAGTTGTTTCCGGGAGACCCTCTGCAGATAGTCAAAAGGAGAGAAGCAAAAAAAATTGCTAGTACAAATTTATAATGCCTTTTGAACTTTCATTGTGCCAGACCACCTTATTTTCCATTTTATTAAATGGAAGTCTGAGCTAACTAATTAATCTTGCATATTTCAAAGTTAAAACTTAATTTGGTTTACACAGTAAGTAACTTGTTAATTTAGATATACCAGATAGTCAAAGAATGATCAATATTATTATCCAAGGATTCTTCATTTCTGAGTCAGTGTCTGACTTTGAAATTGTTCTTTTGAAAACTTCCCGAAAAACCAAAATGCTTCAATTACAAGACGTGCATCATAGAACTGCTTATTTTCTTGAGTTAATGGATTTGTTAATAATAAGTCTTTTGACCGTCAAATGGTTATTTCGAGCAGCAAGAATTCTAAATACCATCGTAAAGTCAAACACACTGACATTAAATTTAATTTTGTGATGACATGGTTGCACGCGAAGAACTGAACGTAAAGTATATCTGCACAAACGGTTGCAGATCCATTGACTCAGTCAGATCCTAGAGATGCGTGTTTTTGTTCATGCAAGATCCCTAAATTTTCGTGGCATCCGGATCGGGATACCCCGGCACGACGAAGACTGGCCCTTGAGGATTGTGTGGACTTTAATATAGAGTCATTGGTTTTTGATTTATTTTTTCCAACGTTCAGGTTTATTATTTTCATAAAAATCAAAATAAGCTTGATTTGCATACACTTATTATGTAAATGTTTATTGTACATTTGTAACGACCCGTCAGGCCATTTTTAGCCAAAGACCCTTATTAGACTATTTTACCCTTTCCGTTGTCTCTATGTGGGATTTGTGATGCGCGGGGATGGATAACATGGATCCCGAGGTCCATTTGTATACATTTTGGATGAAAACCCCAAAACTAGAAACTTAGAGTTGGTTAATTTGACTCAGAATTGACTTTTGGCTACATAGATTCATTTTCGGGTTCCGTCGATTTCGGTAGTTCCGGAGGGTCATTTCTGATTTAGTCGAGTCATTTGTTTGCTTCCCGAGGCAATCAATTGTATTTTGTGGCCCTATTTTGTAAAGTTTGGATTATTGACTTTTTTCGAATGATTCTATAGAAAAGTATGTCTTGGCTCGGTTGTTTGTGAAATCTGAGGGTACGAGTAAGTTTGTAGTACTGTTTACCATAGACAAGAAAGTTTGGATTGTGTCCAGGGGGTTCTGGGAGTATTTCGGGTGTTCAACGAAGCTTTAGGCTATTTTCCATCAAGTGATGTCTAGTGTCCGCCACGGCGGAACCAACATCCGCTCCGGTGGGTCTGCCTCGGCGAGGGGTTAGCTCGCCGAAGCGGAATCTAGAAGTCGGGGGAAGCTCACCGCAACAGAGTCGTGTCCGCCGCAGCGGGTCCACTATAGTGGAGTCGATTCCACTGGGCAGAATCACTGTATCAGGGTCCTATATATTCCCTAGGTCAGATTTCATCTTCCACAAATAGCAACTCTCGAACCTAGAGCCGCCAATGGAGAGTTTTTGAAGGTCAAGTATGATTTCATCCCTAAGGTAAATGTCTCCTTCCCTTTTTATGAGTTGGGTTCATGTTCTAAGTCATTTAATGGTGGTTTAACATGTTTATAAGTTGGGAAAGATGAATTATAATTCCTTATTAGATTAAGAAAGCTATGTTATTGATTTAGTGAAGATTTATGGATTAAAGTGTGATTATATCATAAATTAATGTTAGGTTATGTTAGATTATCATGTTATAAGGTTTAAATTGGTTGTACAAGATATTTCAATTGGGGGTAATTCCTAGTGTTTCAAATTGGGCCTTTTTTATTATCGTTTAATTGAGCGTTCAAATGTATTTAGATCTCCAATTAACTTAAAGATATGACTACCTAGTATGTAATCTTGGTTATTGTATATTAAAGTTCGAGTCTTGATAGCGTGGGCCCGAGATGGGTATTTAAAGTCTTGTTTTGTTGTGTAAGCTTTATATTAACTATTGAGGGGGTATTGAACGCGAAGGAAGGGCAAGGATCTCCTGCTCGGCTTTGAGGTAGGATACGATTTAGCTTTTCGAAACTCCGATAGAAATATGTAATTAGTTATAGATATTGAGGGGGTATTGAACGTGTTTGGGGGTCCCACTCAGCCGATTGTGATGAACGTTTGAGTGAATATCGGTGTTGAACTGTGATGATGGGTAGATTTGGGGAACCAACTTTGTGTTGGTTCCGACTGTTGATTATTTGGGTTTGTCGCCATGTTTGCTATTGTTTGTTTACTCATCACATATGATTTCGTTATGATATCATGATTGACTTGAAATTTTTGTGTGTTGTGTAATTCTTAAAAGCATGTGTATATTATCTCTAAAGTTAATTGCATCTCGTTATATCATGATATCTTGCCTTATGTTGTCATTGCATTCATACACGCATCATTCTATGACTTGATGTGAGATTGGTATGGATATGTTATGGTCCAAAAGACTGGAAAGGTAAGAGAAATATGAGATTATGGAATTTGAGATGATATTGATATGCGGGGAACCGAGTTGCACACCTACAATATGATATTATTCAGCTAAAGAGTTGGTCTCCATGATCCGATGAGTTATTCCAGAGCAGAGGGGTATATGGACTTCACGGGTTCCCAATGAGTGTACGATTCACAAATCCTTGACGTACTGTATACCAGGTTGATAAAGGTACCTTGCATATGTATTGCATTCATATCATATCATACATACATCAATACATTGATTAATTGTGGGTTGGTAATGTGATATAATTAGTTATTGGAACTTGGGTGAAACCCTAATTTACTTGGATTGAATTGATTGTATTTGATCGAAATGGTCGCTATGATTGAGCTTGTCTTTGTGAATACTTGGGAATAATGATTATGCTCGTCTCTATGAACACTTGGATAAATGGTTGAGGTTGTTGAAATAATTTAGTTGCCGTGTGTGGCTTGCTTCCTCTTGTATGGGTTTCTGGATTTAATACTTGTAAGTAAGTGTTGATGTCAACTACTACTGTGATCAGGAATGTAAATTATGTCATGACTATTGTTTAGGTCAAGGGAATAATGTGTAATTGTGTGTTGTCTAGTAATTGATTATGTGACTGAGTAACTAGTCTAGTAAGGAACCGGTGATAAGTGTCACTAGCTGAGAAGGCAGATGTTGAACGATCTATTTATGTCAGACCATAATTGTATTAGAAACTTAACTAAGTGTAAAAGCTAATGTTAAGAAAGGATTTAACGTCATTATGTGTAGATTAGGTGTAATACTTTTGGAAATCATGCTAATGGTTGTTGTGTTGACTTATTTATTTGATGTGTTAAGTTGGGTAAGTGGAGTTAAGCCTGAATACGACTTAGACAAGGGACTACTAGCCGGTGGGTGCTATGATAGTAAGGTCCCTATATTTGTGATAGATTGATTGTACTTAACTATGATTTGAACTTTACATAAATAATGTGACGTGATGAATCAGTGAGTTGATATGTGTACTATGTGACTTACTAGGATTATTGGACTGCTAGTATATGATTATTTTGTGTCAACTTGGTATTTATCTATGATTATATATCTTTCATCATTGTCGGCCTATGATGTCTACGGAGGTATGTTGTGTACTCAAGCTACGCTTGCTGCATCTTTTCTGATGCAGATACAAGTCCATATACTATTTCGCAAGCTTGAGCGGGAGTCAGAGCGGGCAGACTTCAGCATTCAGGGTGAGGATGTTATTTACAGCATGCCCCAGGATATTCAAATCTCTATTTTGTCTTTACTTGATTCGAGAGACACATTTAGGCACTTAGAATATTATATCCTATTTTCGGCTTATGCGACCTTCAGTTCAGACTTGTATCTATATTAGTGCTCTTGTATTATCGACCAAATTATTTGGGGTTGTATTTGACTTTTCAGACTCATGTTCCACATTCTCTTAGTTTTAATAGACAAGGCTTAAAGCATTTTGTTATTTTCACATTTCTTTATTTAACTGTATTGTGTACATGAGGGTGGTTAGCCTACCAGTGAAAAAGTGTAGGTGCCACTATAATTCCTGAAAAGGAGTCGTGACAACATTCATATTATGGAATGCTTCTGGTGCATTCTTTGATCGGTGCGGAGACGTTTGTACTTATCTTTGAGATGTTATGGGACATTTAGGAAACTTTGCTTCTTTATTCCTTTTGTGCTAAGTTGAATTCAAATTAGTATCTGAACTTCTTCTTCTTATTTTATCACTGGTAGTGGTAACACGCTCTTAAATTCATGCGTGAGTGGTTTGATATGATGCCGCGCGGTAGGGTATGAGTTGTGCTACCATGATACGGGTGCGTGACCAAGTTTAGTCTCCAGCGATGATTTGAGGGTACAGTTGATTGGGGTTATGTTGATGACTCTTTAGTTCGGTTGTATCTTTGAAAAGTGGGGATAACAATTCTGAGATGCAAAAGAAAGAATTTGGATGGATCAATCTCCGCTATATAAAGGGAAAATTGGTATCTGACATGTTTGTTAGGTTATGTTGCAAGATGTACGAGTGTGGATGTGCTATAGGTCATGAAGGGTTAAGTTGGCTTCAATTTGGAAGAATTGTGATAGCATAGTAGAATTAGTGGTTGTGGGTTCTTTCAGAGAATGGTTATTTGTTCGGAATTAGGTGGTAATGTTACTCGTAATGAGGGCAGCTTAATGATATAGACAGTCGTGTTTCTCTAAATAGGGAGTGTATTCGTAGGACCGCTTGGATTTTCGAGGTTAGTGATGATTAGGGGATTGTTGAAACCAAGAGATTGTTGATTGGTGAGTTAATTCGCAGTTATTTAATAGTGAGTGAGTGTAAAAGTCGTATATCCATTGGTATGTTGGACTCGTCATAGGCTAATGGTAGCAAGTGATTGACTAATAGGAATAACTTTTACACTGGACAAGTGTGGAGTTTTATATGAAGGATTACTGAGTGTTACACCTAGAACATTGATAAAATTTGTTGGCTTTGCTATGTAAAGAATAGTACTTGGAGTTGACCGAATAAAAGGGAATTGCGTAGTTAGTTGGAAGTGTTATGCTTCGGTAAATAAGGTAAAGGTTGGGTTTTCGCAGGCAAACCTCGTATAGACTCTCGAATAAGGTGTTGGTCAATGGGAATATTCATGGTAATGGATTGACGATAGTTTGATCTAATTCTAGTTATGAAAGGCTTCGGGTATCGACGACCAGTTCAGTGATGTTCGATAATTAGGGATCACTTTCTAATTTTGGATCAGTTCAGTGATGGTTCGGGTTATCATTTGGGTACTAAATGAATGTTGGTCAGAGTAACCAGAGTGGGATCGACACCCCTCTTAGTGGGGAAATTTAATAAGGAATTGTGCGTAGGATGTGCTGGATAGGGAGGAGATTACAATATGATGCATCAAATGAGGTGAGAGAAACTCTTTGTTGTGGAGTATATAATGTCCTACTATTTCCAAGATCGGTTCAGTATATTGTGAGGCCTATGATAATTCAGTACGCCTTGGAGCAGGTTTGAGAAATGATTTGTTGTTAGTAAGAAAGATGATCGAAAGAAAGGGTGGGATTTTAAGGATTCTAAAAATGTGTGATTGATCTAATTTGGAACGAGTAAGATGCCTATTTGAGATAGGAATAAATATGGATTGAACAGTGGAAACTCTTGGGTTAGTTGTGGATTATGTTATCATTATTTCATATCTCTCAAACCGGGTGAAGTGGTTGGGTACGCTCAGAGGAGTAGGTCTATGGTAGTTGACTAAGTGTTATGACGAATATTTTTTAGGGTCTGTGATTGGCGATTGATGGTAGGCTGTATTAAAGCATTCTGATTAATAACATGGATGAGTATTCTGGTATTAGAACTTGGAAGAAATTGGGCAATGATAGGTAAATGGAAGGTAAGGTTGATACATTAGAAAATGGTAATGCTGGTAATTAGCGAGGTATGACATGAAGAGGTTCGATGAGGTGTCCAAAGTTATGGGTGAGTTAAGAGGAAGTACAAGGAAGATTTGATATATTTAGAGTTTATGTGGTTCTATCAGACTTGCGTATCAGTAGAAGTTGAAGTGCTTGGAGATTATAATCAAGGGTATGGATCGGTGTTAAATTGATGACTGGGTAGAATCCATCTTTTGAAGTTGTAGGTGATGGAAAGTGACTGATTATTCATGAGGAAAGAAATGGAAGAGGTCCTAGCATGATTATGGAAAGCTTACTAGTTAATTTGGAATTAGTTTTGGCGACTATCGATGAGTTAGAAATTGAGCATTCATTTTATTTTGAGTCAGATTTGTTTATTTGAGGCCGGGTGGCCCATATTATATTATTGGGAGGACTTATGGTATTCTGGTAAAACCACCGACAATGGTTCGATGGATTTTGATTCTGAAAGAATGTATGATAGTGTTACCAGTTCTCATAGAAATTGCAAGTAAGTTTGATGATGTTCTTTGATTGACAACAATCCAGACAGTTCTAATGGGTTGCATGGCTACTTGGTACATATTGAGGAAGTGCAAATGGTTGTGGAAAGTCGTTAGAGTGATCAACCGACTGTCTACGGATCAGGCACGGTAAGGTAATCAGTAAGTATATATGTGATATGGTGGTTTGGAGATCCGAAGGAGATTGGATTTGTGATATGTGTCTATGTGGTTCTAAGGGATTTTAGTGCAATGATGGCATAGATAGATGAGAAGGAAGGTTAGTAACATCAGACTATGTTGTCAGCATAGGTTGGATTTGGGTTGTGGCTACAACTAAATATTAAGGGTGATTATTGTGATAATTGTGGATTTAATTGAATGCGTAAAGAGTTATAGTTGTGATCAAATCAGAGAATTCAAGCAAGTCAGTTCTTACTTTCGAGGATCAGCTATGAAATGAAGTTCAATTATGAAGGAATAGGAATTTGGAGTGTGGAAGTAAGTTATAGTAGTTTGGACTAATTAAATGAACATGCGGTGCTATCGTTTCATTTCTTGCCTATTGGGACTCTCATTAGGTTATGATGGGGACTCCTTGGTTACTCATCGGTTTATGTTCTTTCCTTCTTCCGTTCGAGGGATAATATTTGTTTAATTGGTATCTGATGTAATGACCCGTCCGGTTATTTTTAGTCAAAGACCTTTATTAGACTATTTTACCCTTCTCGAGGTCCTTACGTGGGATTTGTGATGCGCGAGTCCATTTGTATGCATTTCGGATGAGAAACCCAAAACTAGAAACTTAGAGTTGGTTAGTTTGACTCATAATTGACTTTTGTCTATATGTGTTCATTTTCGGGTTTTATCGCTTGAGGGTCATTTATGATTTAGTCGAGTCATTGGTTTACTTTTTGAGGCAATCAGATGTATTTTATGGCCCTATTTGTAAAGTTTGGATTCATAAATTGTCTCAAACGATTCTTTAGAAAAGTATGCCTTGGCTCGGTTATTTGTGAAATCTGAGAGTACGAGCAAGTTCATAGTACTGTTTACCATACACGAGCATGTTTGGTTTGTTTCCTGAGAGTTCCGGGAGTGTTTCGGGTGTTCAACGAAGGTTCAGGCTATTTTCCATCAGCTGATGTCTGGTGTCCGCCATGGCAGAACTAGCATCCACTTTGGTGGGTCCACCTAGATGAGGGGTTGGCTCACCGAAGCAAAATCTTGGAGTCAGGAGAAGTCCGCCACAGTGGAGTCATGTCCGCTGCGGCGAGAGGTGAGTTGTCAAGTGACTCTCGCCCCAGCGAGGTCTGGTTCGCCGCAGCGGGTCTGCTCCAGCGGAGTCAATTCCGTTGGGGCGGAATCACTGTATCATGGTCCTATATATTCCCTAAGTCACATTTCATCTTTCACAAATAGCATGTCCAGAACCTAGAGCCACCAAGGGAGAATTTCTGAAGGTCAAGTATGATTTTATCCCTGAGGTAAAGGTTTTCCTCCCTTTTTATGAGTTGGGTTGATGTTCTAAGTCCTTTAATGGTGGTTTAACATGTTTATAAGTTGGGAAAGATGAATTGTAATTTCTTACGAGATTAAGAGAGCTAGGTTATTGATTTAGTGAAGGTTTATGGATTAAAGTATGATTATATCATGAATTAATGTTGGGTTATGTTAGATTATCATGTTATAAGGTTTAAACTGGTTGTAGAAGCTTATATAAATTGGGAATAATTTCTAGGGTCTTAAATTAAGGCTTTTTTTATTATTATTCAATTGAGGGTTCAAATGTGTTTAGATCTCCAATTAACTTAAGGATATGACTACCTAGTATGTAATCTTGGTTATTGTATATTAAATCTTGATTCTTGATAGCGTGGGCTCGGGATGGATATTTAAAATCTTGTTTTGTTGTGTAAGCTTTATATTAACTATGTTGTATGCGTTAATAGACTTTGATTATCACGAAGCGCGAAGGAAGGGCAAGGCTATCATCAAGGCTTGATTCGATAACGCTCATACTCGGCTTTGAGGTAGGCTACAGTTTAGCTTTTTGAGACTCTTATAGAAGTATGTAATTAGTTATAAATACTGAGGGGTATTGGGCATGTTTGGGGGTCTCACTCAGCCGGTTGTGATGAACGTTTGAGTAAGTATCAGTGTTGAATATTTGGGCTAATTTCCATATTTGCTATTGTTTATTTACTCATCACACATGCTTTCGATATGATATCCTGATTGACTTGAAATTGCCTTTGTGTTGTTTAATTCTTGAAAGCATGTGTATATCACCTCTATACTTGATTGCATCTCATTATATCATGATATCTTCCCTATGTTGTCAATGCATTCATACACTCATCGTTCTATGACTTGATGTGAGAGTGGTATGTATATGTTATGGTCCAAGAGACCGGAAAGGCAAGAGCAATATGAGATTATGGCACTTGAGATGGTATTAATACGCAGGGAACGAAATTGCACGCCTGCAACATGATATTATTCAGCCAAAGAGCTAGTCTCCGTGATCTGACGAGTTATTCTAAAGCGGAGGGGTATATGGACTTCGCGGATCCCCCATGCGTGTATGATTCATAAATCGTTGACGTACTGTATACCATGTTGATAAAGGTACCTTTCATATGCATTGCATTCATATCATAACATATCTACATCAATACATTGATTAACTGTGGTTTGGTAATGTGATATGGTTAGTTATTGGAACTTGGATGAAACCCTAATTTACTTGGATTGAATTGATTGTATTGGACTGGAATGGTCGCTATGATTGAGCTTGTCTCTGTGAATACTTGGGAATAATGATTATGTTGATCTCTATGAATACTTGGATAAATGGTTGAGGTTGTTGAAATGATTTGGTTTTCGTGTGTGGCTTGCTTCCTCTTATATAGGTTTCTAGGGTTTAATACTTGTAAGTCTAAGTGTTGATGTCAATTGTTACTATGATCGGGAATGTAAATTATTCCATGACTATTGTCTAGGTCCAAGGAATTATGTGTAATTGTGTGTTGTCTGGTAATTGACTATGTGACTGAGTAACTAGTCTAGTAACGAATCGATGATAAGTGTCACTAGGTGGGAAGGCATATATTGAATTATCTATGTGTGTCAGATCGTAACTGTACTAGAGACTTAACTAAGTTTAAAGGCTAAGGTTAATAAAAGATTTAACGTCATCATGTTTAGATTAGGTGCATACTCTTGGAAAGCGTGCTAATGGTTATTGTGTTGTAAGTGTTGACTTGTTTATTTAATGTGTTAAGTTAGGTAAGTGGAGTTAAGTTGAATACGACTTGGACAAGGGAGTACTAGTCGGTGGGTGCTATGATAGTAGGTTCCTTATATTTGTGAATGGATTGATTGTACTTAACTGTGATTGGAACTTTACATAAACAATGTGATGTGATGAATCAGTGAATTGATATGTGTACTATGTGACTTACTAGGATTATTGGACTGCTAGTATAGGATTACTTGGTGTCAACTTGGTATTTATCTATGATTATATATCTTCCATCATTGTCGGCCTATGATGTCTATGGGGGTATGTTGTGTACTCATGCTACGCTTACTGCATATTTTCTGATGCAGATACAAGTCCCTATACTATTTCGCAAGCTTGAGTGGGAGTCAGAGCGGGCAGACTTCAGCATTCAGGGTGAGGATGTTATTTACAGCATGCCCCAGGATATTCAAATCTCTATTGTCTTTACTTGATTCGAGAGACACATTTAGGCACTTAGAATATTATATCCTATTTTCGGCTTATGCGGCCTTCAGTTTAGACTTGTATTTATATTAGTGCTCTTGTATTATCGACCAAATCATTTGGGGTTGTATTTGACTTTTCAGACTCATGTTCCACATTCTCTTAGTTTTGATAGACATGGCTTAAAGCATTTTGTTATTTCCGCATTTATTTATTTAACTGTAATGTGTACATGGGGGTGGTTTGCCTACCGGTGAAAAAGTGTAGGTGCCGCCATGATTCCTGAAAAGAAGTTGTGACAATATTCATATTATGGAATGCTTCTGGTACATTCTTTGAAATTATTTAAAAGTATGTTGGGTAGACAGAGGTCAGCCTTCTCACACAGGTGACCACCTCATCAATTTAGTGTTGATGGGAGATGAGACGAGATCTTAAACAAATTATCATAAGGATAATTTGAGAGCACATGAATTGAAGATCTTTAGCGTCGCACAAGTAATGACAAAAGGCTATTAGTATTTTTATGGTGAAAATAAGTTTCACATATTTACTTCGAGAGGCCAGATGTGAGTTCATGTAAATTGAGTAGATCAAGGAACTCAGTTCAGATGCATATGGTGTCTGAATATCATCTGTACAACATTATCTTATGAGATGAAGACATAAGCTCCATGGGAAAGGAGAAAATGTTGTAGCACATTTTTCATACCAGTGTGGTGTATTAATGTGAAGCAAATTATCTAGGACACTGAGCATACTTCTTATGATCTACTTGATGATTCTTATGACGACGACGGGAGGCTATATATTCCTAACAGATGGATAGCAAAGTGCTCTCATAGTATGTCGGTCGCACGACCTATTTATCCTGTATGAAATGATACAAGAGAATTTCAAGGAGAATATATTTTCCTTAGCTTAGTGAAGCTTAAGCACTCCCTTGTGTATGAGTGGGAGATGCTGCAAAATTGTTATTGGATCGGGTCCACCCATAAAGGGTGCTAACTAGCCCGTCAACCCATTAGCTAGTCCTCCTCCTAAATCCTATTACTAGCCTATAAATACATCATTGTTGGTGTAGAAAAAAAAGAAGATTTTCCACTAGAATACGGCTAGAATTAGGCTTAATTCATTACATCAATTAGAGGGATATTTAGGCTGTAAAAACATGAGAATTCATCTGCATTGTGAGAATTTCTGACGATCGATGATACGAGTCGTGATTTCTGCAGATTCGCTTCCGCTATGGAGAAACCAGTAAGTTTCCTTAACTAGTATTTGCACATCAATTTACTACAGTTAAATCATAAATGAATTTTCCTTTCAACTTCTCTTTTTCTTGCAGTACATTCCTCTGGAGTGGGTCAGGTATGATTAAGCTCAAGGACGGTGTGTTTGGTACCAAAAAAATATTTATCATGAAAAAAATTTCTATAAATGAATGATTTTCTTACTTATTTTATTTTTGTATTTGACAAGAAAATAAAAATATAATTCAGGCAAACACTTGAACGAATTAAGTGGGGGTAATGGAGGTAGGGAGGAGTTCAGTGGCGGAACTAGAATTTTCATTAAGGGAGTTCAAAATATGAAAAAGTAAACACACGAAACAGCCAAAGACAGCCAAAGGAGGGTCAACATCTACTATATATACATAAAATTAATTTAACCATGTATAAATAGTGTAATTTTCTCCCGAAGGAAGTTCAGATGAACCCCTTAACCCTACTTGGCTCCTCCCCGGGAGGAGATAGTCAACATATAATGTTATTTGTGAAACACGTTTTTTCTACCTCCACATAAAATCACTTTCCTTATTTTTCAAAAAACGTATTTTTCATCAAAAGAAAATATTTTGACCAATTATACATGTAAAAAATAAAAAATCTTAAACACACTCCAAGTGTCATCTTTATCAACTAGTGGCTTGTATTCCTCAATAAAATACTAACGACATTTTTAAAGAGATGTTTACACTACACAACAGCCCAATAAACAAACAATAGAAAGCAACCCTATCTTTTTTCTATAAATTTTGGGTAATATAAAGGGAATAATCCATGCATAATTAGTGTATAATTTATGTATAATCAGTATATACATAATCCATACTAATTATATTTTTATTATACATTTAATATACATCTGTTATACACTAAATATACACCGATGACAATTATTATAATCTATTACCGTTAGACATATAAAAAATATTTTAGTCAAAAAATCGTAGTCAATGCAAGATTGCAAGAAAATAAGACAACAAAAATATTAAGATATAGAAAAAATGAAGTAATACAAACACAGGAATAATGATCTATGCGATACCTAAATAATATTACTAAAAAAAGAAAAGAGAAGATAGAAAGGCTAGCCCCACCTCACTCACGCGCGCTACAAATATAAAAATAGAAATAGAATAGCTGCATTCACATGGATACCCAAGGGACAACCTATAAGGTTCACTAGAAGCCACAATTCAACTTTAAAAAGGAAAAATCATACAAATACAAATTTTAAAATGGCAACGAAAAAGATTACAACTATTTTTAAAAAATTATATATATACAACTTATTCAAAATTTTAACTTTTTAATAGAGCTTTTTACATTTCTAAAATATCAATAACACAATTTTAGGAGTTACTATCATTAATGTGTATCAACTTTTACTTTCTCTTTCTTTTAAAACCATTCTTCCACAAAACGTAGAGAAAGTTGTACAATCAATGAAAGGAGCGGATAATAGGTGAGCGGTCTCACATTCTTTAACGGGCATAAGAGAATATCATTTTTCGAATAAAAAAAACAAAATCAGCTTCAAATCCCATATTTCCATCTACCATTTTAAAAACAAATCTTTCGTTTCCTCCTCTTTATTTTTCTTTTTTTATTTTCACTTGATGACTGATGCAATTATTATTATTTTGACTAACAGAAATTATTTAAATATATTATATTAAGAAAAGTACATGAAAAATGGTATAAGAAAAGTATATGAAAATATTCCTAAAAAATATATGATATATTCAAATTGGTAAATTTAATTGAAAAGATGATAACAAAATATTTGTGGATATAATAGTAGAAATTAGTATATTTAAGTTTGTATATTATATATAGTATATAATATTACAATACCTAATATATGAATATATTACTTTACATCCCAACCAATTGTGCTCTATAATAACATATACAATATGCAATATTATATAATAACATATACAATATGAAATATTAAATATATAGATAGATGAATATATATTATATATACTTGTATATATACGATCTTGTTAACATACTACATGAACGTAGTAGGTTAGCAACCTCCCCATTTTTAATTTCCTTAAATGCCCCTATAATGATTTTCCAACCCATTAAAAACATGGGCTTTTTTGTCTTTACATCCAAATTTCCCAATTTTTCCCTCCCTGCATACCAACTCACTCCACAATACCTGGCGGAAAAAAGGGACCAAGCAGTCGTTCTTCTCTCTGAAAGTTCAACTTTGTTTTGCAAGTTTTCTCTTCTTCCAACATTGATCAATGCATAATGGAGGTAAGAATATAGTTTTTTAATACGTTTTTATTTGTTGTTTAAATTATAGAGTTAACTGTACTTCTTTCCCTTTTGAAACCAAGGTGTCCAACTATTAAGGACCTTTCGTTTATATATTTTCTTTGTGGCTTTAGATTTGTTCTTGTTTTTTATTGGTAAAATTCAATATTTAAAGTTCAGTCAGTGAATAAATTTTACAGTTGGATGACTTAGTGTGTTAACACAATTATCGCTTTTGATGGATTTAAAAAATACAGGTCATAAATACCAGTGATTAAACTATAGAAGTCGGTGGTGTCCATGTGGTTATATTAGATGTAGTTGTAGGATGTACGATAATTTCACATGAAAATATTATTGATAACAGTGATGGCAGTTTGCATAGAGGCAAAAGGGCTTATTATAATTGCTATGTAAATTTTAATAGAAGAAATGATTTCTCAGTTAGACATGAGAACATCCTATGGGAATTTATATGTTTGTCATCGAGCCAGTAATCCTCGTCTTCACTTGATTGATGGAATCACTTGTTCCACAACCATGAACTATTAGAGGTGAGATTCCTCCCGTCTTATCGAAATACTGACATTTGACATTGTTGATCAAAAGCGAATTACCCTCCTTCTTGCAAGAGCCGGTTGTTCCATGAGTTTAATAAGAAGGGTGCTTGGATCCAGGCCAATTTCCTTTTACAGAAAAAGATATAAGAAACTTTGTTCAATCAGAAAGTTCTACCAATATTGAAAGTTATGCACTCGACATACTAAAAATATGCAAGAGTTTGATAGACAAAGATAATGATTTTCAATATGATTTCACAGTTCATTTGGAGACTCTATTCCTTCTTATGAAATCTTTGGAGATGTAGTTGTTTTTTTATACTACTTACCGATTGAATCGTTATGTGATGCCATTAGGAGTTTGGATTGGTGTGGACAATCATGCCGTTAGCTTGCCCGTTATGTACATAGCTCAAAATAATTGAACTCCATGAAACAACTGTTGGAAATTTGCCTTTGGCGGGAGTTGCGACCGACCAACTTTAACGGCTTAAACACTAGTGTTACGTATGTTGGAGAATTCGGTTCTTCACACATGCATGATCTACTAAGTACGTAGATAACCGTAGGGCCAAGAATCGTCAAATTTCATTGAGAAATGAAAGAGATATTGGTTCACGAAGTAAGGTGTTTGAAGCATGGAAAAGTGTGGTGTGTGATCAATTCTCCCACATCGGTAGAGGAAGAAAGAATTGTTGTGTATATATTACTCGAAATTGGTTTGGGGTTTGGGACCCCAAGGGGTATCCCATGTGTTTAAAGGAGGGAGGACCTAGATGTGCTTCGGTTCGAGGAAAGACCACACGCGCGCCGCCCGCCCGTCCGGTCCGGTTCCGGGTTCACGGGTCACGGGTCGTGGGTCGTGGGCTGTGGGCTGTGGGCCTTCTGATATTATCTTTTTGGGCCAGAAAACTTTGCCAGAAGTGCAGTTTGGACCAGAATTCTTTCAGATGTACAGTTTGGTCCCTGAAGTTTCAAGATGTACAGTTTGGTCCCTGAAGTTTCAAGATGTACGCTTTGGTCCCCGAAGTTTTTCGAAAATCAGAATTTCGACGGTCCAGAACAGAAACGTCCAGCACTCAATTCAGCCATTTATTTTGGCTGAATTACACCTCCTATAATGGCCAATCCGTTGGCATTTTTCACCATTTATTTTGGTGGATTAACTACCTCCATAATGGCCATTATTTGGCCAATAATGGCTGTTATGGGGGCGTTAAACAGCCCTCCCTCACCTATATAAACACCCCTTATACCATTGTTGAGGAGTACTTAACATACACGAAAATACACAAAGCAAAAATCGGTTTCTTCCTAATCTTCCAAGCATCATTTCATTGCTCAATATTCTTCACGGTAGCTTTTGAGTTTCCTTTGCTCAATAGTTCCATTGCTGTTTTATCTTGGGAGACGAATTGTCCAGGACGTATAAAGGATACATACGGGGCAATATTGTCTTAAGGACAGAGTGCCACACTCGACTCAGCATAAACAACTTTTCCGTTTTCTTGTTCAACAAAAGTGTAATTTCAATTTTGTTGTAATATTGTAATTTTCAGCTTTCTTGTTGAATTGTAATTTCAATTCCTACATAAGCAGTTACTTGTAATTTCCGTTTCCTGCAACTTTTGTAACAACCAACAACTTAAGACAATATTTTGCTTACGGTAACTGCAATAACATGGCTGGAAATATGTCCGATGTTGCTGCTACTGCTGCTGCCTCTCGAGGCAATGTTGCTTTACGCCAATGCTTTAACTATCGCTCAAGGCAAGAAACCGCCGCCTTTGCTTCGTCGCTTGCTCGCCATCGCTCAAGGCGAGAACACCGCTGCCTTCCCGGCTACTGGAGCTCCACCCTCTTCTTCACACCACCATGATCGCCCTGAAAAGTTCATGGGATCAGAATTCAAAAGATGGCAACAAAAGATGCTGTTCTATCTAACAGTTATGGGCATGGCCCGATTCCTTACGGAAGATCCTCCACAAGCTGGAGATGAAATGGACTCTTCGCCTGCTGAAACGGGTGAAGGGGGCCTTGGTATCCATGTCGTTAACGGCATGAAGATGGTTCGTGATGCATGGAATCATAGCGATTTCATGTGCAAGAACTATATACTGAACTGCTTAGCAGACCCTCTCTACACGGTCTATTGCACCGTTGGCACTGCCAAAGAGCTGTGGAAAAAACTGCAAAAGAAGTACAACGCACAAGATGCGGGTACTAAGAAGTTCATCGTTGGGAAATTTCTAAAATTCCAAATGGTGGACGAAGAAGACAGTGATGTCCCAAGTCCAGAATTCCAAATGATTTTACATCACCTGGATTTGGAAGGATCGAAACCAAATGAGCGAGTTTTGGTTGCATCGCGATTGAAAAGTTACCTCCTTCATGGAATGAGTTTATGAGTTACTTGAAACTCAAGACAAAGGAGATGACCTTTGAAGAGCTTGTTATCAAACCGCAAATCCAGGAAGATAATAAGAAGACCTTGCCAAAGGGTAGACAACATGCTTGAGGCAAAGGCAAATCTGGCGAGAGGCCAAAGGGAACTCAAGCAAGAAGCGGAAGTTCCGGAAAGACGGCAAAGCCCCCGCAGCGAGAGATGTTCGAGAGGTAATTGTCATCACCGTGGGAAACCTGGTCACGGGATCAAGGAATGCCGCAAGCTCAAGACCGAGCAACAACAGAAAGCCAAGTCAAAAGGCAAGGCTCAAGCAAACGTCGTCAAGGACACGCTCCCGGATGACATGATCGAGGAATTCTCTGCGGTGGTGCTAGAAGCCAACTTGGTGGAGAATCCGATGCAGTGGTGGGTGGACACAGGTGCAACAAGACACATCTGTTCCAACAAAGATGCCTTCTCCACGTACACTCCGGTCTCCGACAAGAAGTTGTTCATGGGCAACAACGCTTCCTCGGACGTGCTAGGGGTTGGAAAGGTGGTCTGAAGATGACTTCCGGCAAGGAACTCACTCGAAGGAAGTGATGCACGTCCCATATATTAGAAGAAATCTAGTTTCGGACCTTTATTGGTTAATGCTTGGCTATAGGCTAGTGTTTGAATCAAATAAATTTGTACTCACTAAAAATGGCACATTTGTGGGGAGGGGCTTCGTCTGTGAAGGCCTCTTCAAAGTGAATGCCATGTCTGTATTGCGTCAAGGAAATAAAGTTGAGTCTTCTTCTTATTTGCTTGAGTCTTCTAATTTATGGCATCATAGATTAGGACACGTAAACTACAAGTCTATTCAAAGGCTGGTAAAGATGGAGTTGTTGCCTTCTATCGACATAAACCCTCAACATAAGTGTGAGGTGTGCGTAGAGGCAAAACTTACTAAGCTTCCTTTTCGATCCGTCGAAAGGAATACCGCTCCTCTAGAACTTATTCACACGGATATATGTGATTTGAAGTTTGTACAAACTAGAGGGGGAACAAGTACTTTGTGACATTTATAGATGATAGCACAAGGTATTGTTACCTTTACTTGTTGAAAAGTAAGGATGAAGCCTTTGAAGCGTTTTGACGTTACAAAGCAGAAGTTGAGAATCAACTTAGCCTACGGATCAAATCCATTCGTAGCGATAGAGGGGGAGAATATGTAGCGCCTTTTGAGGAATATTGTGCCCAAGAAGGCATTATTCATCAAACGACGGCTCCATACTCACCTCAATCAAACGGTGTGGCGGAACGTAAGAACCGCACATTAAAGGAAATGATGAATGCCTTGCTTATCAATTCCGGACTTCCCCAAAACATGTGGGGAGAAGCCGTCCTTACCGCTAATACGATTACGAACGAGTCCCACATAAAGGTAAGGACAAAACTCCATATGAATCATGGAAAGGAAAGAAACCCACCTACAAGTATTTTAAAGGTGTGGGGTTGTCCGGCAAAGGTTGAAGTACCTAAGCCAAAGCGAGTCAAGATTGGACCAAAGATCGTAGATTGCATATTCATCGGATATGCAAATAACGATAGTGCTTATCGCTTCTTAGTGCATAAGTCGGATATTCCGGATATCCACCAGGGTACAATAATGGAATCAAGGAATGCTCTATTCTTTGAAAGTACCTTTCCTAGAAAGGAAAAAGACATAACCTCTCTCAAACGAAGTTATGCACAAAGCTCTCAAGAACCGGGAGTCCTTGACTGCCCGGATCTGAATGGTTCAGATCTAGCGAATCCCGAGGTGGCTGAACTTCCGGAATCTAGTGTTCCAGATTCTCAGAACTTGGAGACTCCAGATATGGATCTAAGGCGAAGTAAAAGGGCCAGGAAGGATAAATCCTTTGGTCCTGACTTTGTAGCTTATATGGTTAATGATGAACCTAGGACAATTGCTCAGGCGTTGTCAACTCCAGAAGCACCGCTCTGGAAAGAAGCTATTGAGAGTGAAATAGGCTCCATTCTGCATAACCATACGTGGGAGTTGGTTGATCTTCCTCCGGGAAATAAACCGTTGGGGTGTAAGTGGATACTCAAACGGAAATACAAAGCAGATGGGTCTATCGACAAGTACAAAGCCAGGTTGGTAGTCAAGGGCTATCGGCAAACAGAAGGCTTTGACTACTTTGATACCTACTCCCCGGTATCCCGGATGACATCCATACGGGTATTCATTGCGATCGCAGCTTTGCGTGACCTTGAGATACACCAAATGGACGTCAAGACAGCCTTCCTAAATGGTGATTTGGAAGAAGAAATATATATGGACCAACCCGAGGGGTACGTGGTTCAAGGACAAGAGAAGAAAGTCTGTCGACTTGTCAAATCTCTGTACGGGCTGAAACAAGCCCCGAAGCAATGGCACGAAAAATTTGATAGTACTCTACTATCGAAGGGTTTCGCCATTAATGAGTGTGATAAATGTGTCTACATGAAAGGTAACTCTGACTCGTTTGTTATGATATGCCTGTATGTAGACGACATGTTAATCACAGGAAGCAGTCCTAGGGTCATCCTAGAGACTAAGAACATGTTGAAACAATGCTTCGACATGAAGGATATGGGTATCGCGAGATGTCATCTTAGGGATTAAAATCTCTAAGACGTCGACGGCTAGTCTTATCTCGGTCTCACTACATCGAGGATGTTTTGAGAAAGTTTGAGATGTTAGACGAGTTCACCGATAAAGTCACCAATGGATTCAAATCAAAAGCTTGATAAAAATCTTGGTGCACCCGTATACCAGGAGCGATATGCACAGGTGATCGATAGTTTGATGTATATAACAAACCGCACCCGACCCGATATTGCTTACGCGATCAATAAGTTGGCTAGGTTCACCCGTAATCCAAGTGATAATCACCGGAAGGCGTTGAATCGGGTATTACAATACTTGAAATACACGTTAAATTACGGGTTACACTATTCGAGATATCCAAATTGTACTAGAGGGGTACAAGTGATGCAAACCGGATATCGATATAGAGAACACCAAGTCCACCAAAGTGGGTATGTATTTACAATTGGTGGTGGGGCCGTGTCTTGGAAATCCTCTTAGCAAACTTGCATCGCCCGATCCACAATGGAATCGGAGTTTATCGCTTTAGACAGAGCGGGAGAAGAAGCCGAGTGGCTTCATGACTTCTTAGAGGATGTTCCGTGTTGGAACAAACCCGTACCTTCGGTAATGATCCACTGCGACGGTCGGTCGGCTCTAGGAAGGGCACGGAATGCTATGTACAACGGCAAGTCTCGTCATATTCGACGGAGGCATAAGACCGTTAGGCAACCGATCACCACGGGTATAATATCCATTGATTACATTAAATCAAAGGATAATATAGCGACCCATTGACAAAGGGCTTACCCAAAGATCGGATGACTTGCTGTCTAGGGGAATGGGCTTAAAACCCAAAATATAAGGACTGATACGGCGGTAACCCAACCTTACTAACTGAGATCCCGAATTCGGTTCAATGGGAAAACTAAGTTGTAAAGGTTCGGTTGATCGCTTCGGTGGAAGTATGAGCACTTCGGATAGTGATTTCGAAAAGAAACACCAAATCCAAAGCCGTTCCCGCGATAGACTTTAAGTGCTATCTCAGGTGTGGGTAAAGGTTAAGTTTTCAAAACCCGTAATGCTCCTCAACAGTTGAGGTTAGGTTTGGGAAACTTTTAATGGTTCCTAACACTTGTGAAGTGGGGTATAGCAGGATACCTTGTAGGAGACCACCTATTTAAGTGCGAGGACGGGCCGCCTCAAAATGAACGCACTTAAGAATCCAAGACGTTGTCCATGGCCAAAACGGACAAAACATTACGAAGAAGAGAGTAAGGGAATTTGTTGTGTTGGTACCATTGACTTGGCTTACACTAAACACTGACGGTTCAAGACATCACGTTCACCGCGCAAAGTAAGTAAGTCCGATGGTATTCAGCTATGGAAGGTTCAAAGCTGAAGCTACCTCTCCTTATGCAACATCGGTCCGCTGAAATATTGCTGGAAATGGAAAAGGCACCATGTGAGTGCGCCAAAATCTCTTTCAAGAGGGGATTGTTGGAAATTTGCCTTTGGCGGGAGTTGCGACCGACCAACTTTAACGGCTTAAACACTAGTGTTACGTATGTTGGAGAATTCGGTTCTTCACACATGCATGATCTACTAAGTACGTAGATAACCGTAGGGCCAAGAATCGTCAAATTTCATTGAGAAATGAAAGAGATATTGGTTCACGAAGTAAGGTGTTTGAAGCATGGAAAAGTGTGGTGTGTGATCAATTCTCCCACATCGGTAGAGGAAGAAAGAATTGTTGTGTATATATTACTCGAAATTGGTTTGGGGTTTGGGACCCCAAGGGGTATCCCATGTGTTTAAAGGAGGGAGGACCTAGATGTGCTTCGGTTCGAGGAAAGACCACACGCGCGCCGCCCGCCCGTCCGGTCCGGCTCCTGGTTCGGTTCACGGTCACGGGTCGTGGGTCGTGGGCGTGGGCCTTCGATATTATCTTTTTGGGCCGAAAAACTTTGCCGAAGTGCGCTTTGGACCAGAATTCTTTCGATGTACAGTTTGGTCCCCGAAGTTTCAAGATGTACGCTTTGGTCCCCGAAGTTTCAAGATGTACGCTTTGGTCCCCGAAGTTTTTCGAAAATCGAATTTCGACGGTCCGGAACGAAACGTCCAAGACTCAATTCACCATTTATTTTGGCTGAATTACACCTCCTATAATGGCCAATCCGTTGGCATTTTTCACCATTTATTTTGGTGGATTAACTACCTCCATAATGGCCATTATTTGGCCAATAATGGTGTTATGGGGGCGTTAAACAGCCCTCCCTCACCTATATAAACACCCCTTATACCATTGTTGAGGAGTACTTAACATACACGAAAATACACAAAGCAAAAATCAGTTTCTTCCTAATCTTCCAAGCATCATTTCATTGCTCAATATTCTTCACGGTAGCTTTTGAGTTTCCTTTGCTCAATAGTTCCATTGCTGTTTTATCTTGGGAGACGAATTGTCCAGGACGTATAAAGGATACATACGGGGCAATATTGTCTTAAGGACAGAGTGCCACACTCGACTCAGCATAAACAACTTTCCCGTTTTCTTGTTCAACAAAAGTGTAATTTCAATTTTGTTGTAATATTGTAATTTTCAGCTTTCTTGTTGAATTGTAATTTCAATTCCTACATAAGCAGTTACTTGTAATTTCCGTTTCCTGCAACTTTTGTAACAACCAACAACAACATCTCTCACAGACATTTCATCAAACAATTTTTGTGCATAAACCGTCTTCCCAAGCTCACCATACATACTCAACAATAGGATCAGACTCAAACCCACATTTCAAAATCCTTCCATGAACCTTTCGACCAATACCCAGATCACCAATTGCAGAAATGGCGCTCAAAACTGAAGGGTAAATTGAACGACCTTCTTATCTTACGCATAAGCTAACAAAAAATGAACATGAACATTCTAATCCCCAGTTCACAAAATTATAGCAAGTAATGGAAAAAATAAATAACCCAAAAAAAATGAATTAAAATATAGGGAAGGATAAAATTGCAGATCAGAAAGAACTGGAAAAACAAAAATGAATTCTCTAAGAAAGCACATAGAAGGAATGAACATGCCAAAGGAGGGAGGGAGAGACACGAATCTCACCTTGAGTTTGAGGACCTGAATGTTTGGGCTGAGAATTTAGAATCGGAAGTTTGTAGGGTAGGGAAGAGGAGGAAGAGAGAGGAACATGTTCTAAGAGTTCCGATGATTGTGATACAGGGAAAGAGAAATGACTTAGGTTTTTTTTATTTCTTCAAATGACAAAAACGTCCTTAGGTTTAATGGGCTGAAAAACAATTATAGTGGCATTTAATTAAATTAAAAAAAATTATACCTTCATATATATATATATATATATATATATATATATATATATATATATATATATATATATATATATATATTGTTATCCCCCCTACCTTTGAACGTTGGATTCTTAATGAGTTTGATCAACTTAAGTCAAGGGAAGGATTATCTTTTAAGGCTATGAAGGAGGCAAGTGAGTTAAAATCTTTGAGAGATCGCAAGAGTTCTAGATTCGCAAAGCAATTTGTGTTTGTATTTGCTACGCTAATGGCATCATGAGTAAACTAATGTGAGCCGGACAAGATATGACGCCCATATGAGGGTAAGTAAGACTTTAGACAAGTAAGAGTGTATCAAAAAGTTTTGAGATGAATCGAATCAAAGGAAACGAGTTTTGGCGAAGTCCATCAAATTGAGGGGAGTATGGCCAAATGCCCCGCAGATCTTGGATGCAGATGAGGAGGAAAAATTGTGAAATTTCTGTCTTAAAATGCCCCCGGAGGTGTGTCTACATTTGGCATCTGCGACACAGAACCAAACGCACATGCAATTTCCAGATTCTTCTATTCGAGCGGTGAAGCTCCTTTAACATTTTATTTCCACCTCTCATTCCCAAAACATCCCCAAGTACCCTCTCAAGGGTTATTCATCAATCAAAGGTGTTTGCACAAGATCTCACGTGGTTTAGGCAAGATACAACCCCTATAAGTTGAAGCAAGCTTGAAGAGAGCCTTTCTTAGTGTTGTATTGTTGTTGGGTGTTGTCTCAGCTTAAAGGAGGTTGTTGTTGGAGTTTCTCTAGATCTTTTAAGGTAAGTTTAACCCCTTATTTCTATGTTTAAGTTAGTCTTTGTGTTGATTAGTTGGAGAAGTGAAAAACTACAAGAAAGAGGCAAGAAGGTTGCTTAGAAAAGTGTTGTCATATTGTTGGATTGTTTGAAGTGTATCTATATTTTCCTATGGCTGAAAATCACTAGAAGTAGCTTGAGTATGATGTTAATGTGGTTGTTATCATAGTCTTTCATGTACTGGATTTGTGGGTGGAAATTAAAGTTGAAGGAGAGAGGAAGAGAAATAAGTTTAATTCTAAATCGAACTTGTTGATTATTGTATTTTCTACTAGTTATGGTAGTAATTATTATGCACTTATTTTGGTATAGATTGAAGTGTGTTACGGGCCGGTTAAGTTGCCTTGTTGAGACAAAATAAGCTAAGGTATGTGAGGCTATCCCTTCTTTCTAGTTTTGGCATGATTCCTTTGTTATAGTACTCCCGATTATTCGCACAAAGACGTTTTGTTCGTAACAATTATGTTTGGGTTATCATGACCCTATTGTAGTGACTTCCCTTTGCTAGAAATGAGTCGATAGTCAACTAAACAGTTAAGACGATAGAAAGCATAATAATAGAACGTATAGAGCTACGTTATGCCTATGGGGCTATAACATCTTATGCATTCATTTGTCTTCGGGGCTATTTACATTTTCCTTCAAGGCTATGACACTCTTGACTTCAGGGTTACATTTGTCTTCGAGGCTATGACACACTTGCCTTCGGGGCTATACAGATTGCCTTTAGGGCTATGTGTTTGCCTACGGGGCTATTTATTTCCTTTCAGTTGTCTTATACGAGGCTAGATAGTTTGTTATGGATTGTATAATTGTTTCGGAGTTCGAGACAAGTAAGTATTCCTCCAGACTTCTATTGACTCTTCAGTTTATATTTAGTATGTTTCATATTTCAGTTCAATTACAGTTTCAGTTATTCAGTTACCTTACATACTCGGTACATTATTTCGTACTGACGTCCCTTTGCTAGAATACTGCATTTCATGCTTGTAGGTCCTGATAGACTTTGCCGAGTACAAGCTTGTGTGGTAAGCTCCAGGTCATTCGAAGTTATCAGTTCTAGACTTTTGTGTATATACAGACTATGGGTAGGTCGGAGCCCTGTCCCAGCTATGATACAGTTATTACTCTTTTAAGGCTTGTAAACATGTTCTATGTTTGTAAAAGTGTCAGTATGGCGGCCTTGTTATATGTATGTGTATATATATATGTTTTGGCTTTTGCTGTTTGCAGATACTTTCATATATGACCTTGTTGGCCTGAGTTGCAATTTCTGAGGTGGATCTTTTCATCATCTAATAACCCCTAGAGGTCGGAATATAGATGGTAATCTGGTTAATTAAACTTTTTTCAAAGTTAATCAACTAATAAGCATGTAATAATAATGTTGATAATCTTGATTGCAATTTCATTTTTTAATAAAGAGTCTATAATCTTCTATCAATATCCAAACATCATAACAATATAATCTTTTATCAACATCCAAACATCATAACAATAGAGTAATATACTTATCAAAATCATAATTAGAAGCACATAGTTTGAACACATACCTCTATTCAGATTTTCAGATCACCTGAGTTGCTCAACCCACCTTGGCTCTGCCTCCCTACGTCCTCTGACTTCACGGGATAATGGCCTGGGTGCTTGGGAGTCCTCACGGATAGCCTCTGAAGATCGTCTGAAAGGTGTTGTATTCCTACTAATATGATTCTAATCATAAATTTTCAAAGTAATTTACTCTTGTTCTTGGTTGATATTAGATTTATTCTTATGGTGTTCTTGGTTGATATTCGATTATAGACTAAGTGTTGCTTAGCTGAACATTGAGAGTGTTTGATGTAAGGTAAGAGTTGTGTATTTTTCGAATGGATTCTCCTTTGTACAAGAGGCTCCTTTTATAGATAACCTCGGCTATTCAACTATTCAACTTTAATCAAAAAGTCGTAAAGTAAATAGTAATAGACAAAAAATCTTTTCAAAAAGTCTTAAAGGCTACAGTGCCTTGTCTGTTACTTTTCTAAAGTTGTTGTCTTCTTCTTCTTTTTTCAAAGTTGCCACTTTTTCTCTTGTCCTTATTCGACTGCTTTTCCAACTGTCTTGTTCTGTAATGACTTTTTGTCAGGATGTCATTTTCTTGTCTGGTTGCTTTTCTGTTTAATGCTTTCCAGTTGTCCGGCTTATTCTCTTGAAAATTTCTCCCGGTAATCAATTGTATTATGTTAATCTTTTTTGGGCTTTACTGTAGTTGAAACTACGTTGGGCCATAATCATTGGGTTTCCAAGCAATGAATTGCATGGTCCCTACCATAGTAATCTTTTTTGGGCCGTGAGGCTCCTAATCAATTTGGGTTACAAGTAGTTAAAACTACATGCTCCCTGCCATAATAATTTTTTGGGCCGTGAGGCTCCTAATCAATTTGGGTTACAATTAGTTAAAACTACATGTTCCCTATCAAGGTAATCAATTAGGTCTCAAGTAGATGAATCTACATGATCCCTGCAAAAATAATCAATTTTTCCCTCCTTATTCAAAAGGATCAGGACTTTGCTCTTTTTTTTTTATAGTTATATTAGATGATGATGGCGTTGCTGTTCTTATCATTGGTCTTTTCTTCTGTTCAACCATTGTTTTGTAATGGCTTATAGTCTCGTCTGCATGTGTATGCTTCAGATCAGTAATCTTGTTTAATAGTAAAGTTAATTCTATAGTCTCCTTTACCTTTATATCATTATCGTAGTATATAGTCATTATTTCTTCCACTTCTCCACCTTTAGAACATCCAATTACGGATGCCTTTCTTGTCCTCAACATATCTTCTATTCTTGTTTTTAGTGTCAATAGTCCAAATACTCTTTTGGCACTGAGCCAATCTTGAAACTTGTCCAGTGTACATGGGTATTTTCATATTCAAGTTATTGTCATCTCCGCTGATAGTGCTATTCCTTCATGTTTTAAAGATTTGACAGATGACAATAGGTTTACCTTTTAAATCGGTTGATGCATCCAATATTTGTATTCCATAGATTCATTTTCCAAAGGATTCCATCATGAGCTCCGTTGATCTTGTGATAATGTTTGGCAATTTGGTGATGTTAATCATTTTTTCGTCTGTGATTATTTTGTCAATAAATCCATAAGTAAATAATCTTTCCACGATACTCGGGTTTGCTCTTTCACTGCAAATAAACCTGGGATATTTACTCAGCTTGGCACTGCGTACAATATCAGAGTTAGTCTTATAATCATAAAACTTATTAATCTTTTCGTAGGCACTAATCAGTTCTGGTCTGTATTTCAGGGTGTCTGCCATTGATACTGCTGATGATGTTGAAGGTATCGGTGATGGCATAGTTGCTAGTTTAGATAAAAATGGTGTAAAGGTTTTTTGTTGTATTGGTGGTATGGTAATCGGTATTTTCTGTTGGGCTTCTTTTTGTAAGATTTTTAGTTTAGAAAAGTCTTGTATGGCTTCTACTAGCTTGTTGATCATTTGGGTATTCTCTTGTAATTTGGTAATCATTGTTTCATTGGTTCGGATAATCTCTTGCATAGCCTTGGCTATATATTCTTCAAAGTCTTCGCTGTTAATCGACATTGTTATATCTGCTAAGAAAATCAGCTAAAATATTCTTAGTTCCAGATATATTCTTAACAATGAAATCATAACAATAAAAGAATGACTGTCATTTTCTCCTTTTATTCAATTCCGGTAAGGGATCTATTCTGTTTGTAATAAAGGCTTTTACTTGTGTGTTATCCGTTCTAACAATAAATTTTACTGGTAGTAAATGGTAATGAAATCTTTTATTCCAAATTTTACGGCTAATAATTCTTTTTCATTTATATGGTAATTCTTTTCATTTGGTTTCCATGTTCCACCTCCATATCCGCAAATTAACATTTTTTCTTTATCTATATCTTCTTTATCATATGCTATTAGGACTGCTCCCCATCCTATATCGCTAGCATCTGTAAAGAGTTCAAGTTGATCTTTCTCTGTTGGTATTCTGTGTTTTGGTAATGATTTTACCTTTTCTTTAATCTGGTTTATAGCCTTGGTATGTTCTTCTTTCCATTCAAAGGCTACATTTTTCTTTATTAAATCCTGTAATGGTTTTCTTAGGTATGGTAAATCTTTTATGTGGTCTGAGGCGTAATTTATTACTCCTAAGAATTGTTGTACTTCTCTTTTATTTTCTAATTTATCTTTAAAAAATTTTATTTTTGTTACAACATGTTCTTGTAATTGTATTCCTTCATTATCTATGATGTATCCTAAAAATTCAATATTATTCTTGAATATTTCAGATTTCTTTTCAGATAAAAGTATTCCATGTTGCTTTACAGTTTCTATGAATTGTTCTAAATGTTTTATATGTTCTTTTAAATCATTACTATATATCAATATGTCATCTACATATATTATGCATAAGTCTGCCAACTTTCTAAATACTTGATCCATTCTTCTTTGAAATAGTTGTGGTGCATTTTTTAATCCAAAAGGTAGTACGTTCCATTCATAGTGTCCTTGAGGGGCACTGAATGATGTCAAAGTTCTAGATTCTTTAGTCAGTTTTATCTGCCAAAATCCGCTTTTACAGTCGAACTTACTAAACCAATTTTTGTTTCCTAATCTGTTGATAAGGTTTCTTTTATAAGGTAAAAAGTATTCATCAAAAATAGTCTTTTTATTCAATTCTCTGTAGTCAATTACCATTCTAGCTTTTCCTCGTTTTTGTTCATTATGTTTCCTTACTAAAAAGGCTGGGCTACTATGCGGGCTTTTACTTTCTCGTATCATTTTTAACTCTAGTAATTCTTTAATCTGAGTTTCAAATTCTTTCTGATCCGTTGGGCTGTATCTTATAGGTTTTGTTCTAACTGTTTTACTAGGATCTATTAGTTTTATCTCTCCATATATTTTTTCTTTTTCCCATAGTTGTATTGGATTTTCTCCAAAATTTCTTTTTAGCATAGTTGTATGGATACCCATATATGAACTCACTAGACTCAATCCCAACCCATTCTCTACCACCAACCTACCACCTACGCCTATCCACCGCCCCCTATCCCCTACCCTACCTACCCACCCCACCCTTGCCCCTTCTCCCTACCACCCCACCCATTTTTTACTCCCCCTCCCCCCAGCCTACAACCCACCAACAAAAGCAGATCTATAGTTTAAATATTATGGGTTCAATCTGAAGAATCTTAACATTGAACCCATTATATTTTTAAAATTTTGGGTTCATATCTACTATTTATTATAATTTTATAATTTTAACACAAATTTATACTCTGTGTCCAAAATTGGGTGTTCAATTGAACTCCCACTTACAAGGCTAGATACATCTCTGCCCACCAATACAACCTGCCCCACTACCACTACCGTGCCCCTCCCCCAAAATTTTTTGATTCATATATTTAATTTTACTTTGTAATCTTCTTATTAAAAGTGAGAAATTTTTTTCTTACCTCCCACCCCGATTCTTACCCCATCACCACCCTACCTACCCCTCTCCCACACACATACATTCTCTATTTCATATATTTTATTTTACTTTTATAAAAATTTAGAAAAGTGGGAATTTTTTCTTCCATACCCCCTCTTCCCCCCTCCCAAACACACACTTTCTATTTCATATATTTTATCTTACTTTTATAAAAAAAATGAAAATTGTTTTCTTACCACACAACCACACCCCGCCCTACCCCTACCCCCCAAACCTCCTCACCACACTGCCCGCCCCCTTTCCCACCACACATTTTCTGTTTTATATATTTTATCTTAATTTTATAATTTTTTTTTTATAAAAAGTGGAAAAATAATTCTTACCCCACCCTACCACCACCCCACCTACCCCCCTCTCCTTACACAGACATTTTCTATTTTATATATTTTATCTTACTTTTATAAAAAAATAAATATAAAAAGTGGAAAACAATAGTACCCTACACCCAACCTAACCCCCATATGCCCCCTATCCCCACAACATATTTTCTATTTCATATATTTTATCTTATTTTTATAATTTTTTTTATAAAAAGTGGAAAAAAAATTCACTTATATAACATGGGCTAACTCATAACCAACTCACTAATTTATCACTCAATCCATATTTTAGTTGAGCTTTCATAATTACAATATATATAAGAGTTAATTATATAATCTACATATACTTACACATAAACAAACTCTCTTCTCTCTCCTCTCTCATCTCCATGCAAACTCTAAACCTATAGTAGCCACCAATGTCACCGTCGAGCCCTGGTTAGCCGTCGATGGCGACTGGCTTGCCTTTGAATCTCCTCCCCAAAGATGATTTCCTACCTCTACCTTCCACGAAAACCACCGCTTCTGCACCCATTGTCCCGATCGTTACCGCCACTCCTCCAGCCAATTATGCCCAAACTGTATTGAACATGATAGAGTCGACTCCTATAATTGCATGTGCTCCAATTCCAATGAAAAAAGTTATCTACATTGAGGGTATTCCTTACGTGAAGTAGTTGTCGACAGAAGTATCAAGAATTGAGATCATTGAAAACTTACAATATGCCATTGTCGGCAAGTTTTTATATGGGTGGCCTGAGCTTGAAGAGTTGAGAACTATCATTCTGGAATAATGTGGTGCGAAAGGTAGATGTCAAGTAGGTTTTTTACAAGCAGGCATGTTTTGATACGATGTACTTTGCTTGAGGATTTCATCAAAATATCATCTACTAGTGCTTTTTGGTTTAAACTTTAAACTGAAGGATGATTACTCTTATTAAACGAGGACACTTATTTATGATTCTAACTTTAAGATTGATGAAGAAACATCCATTGCAATGGCTTGGATATCCTTTCCAAACTTATTGCCTACGTTTTATTGTGAAGGAATCCCTATTTACCCTAGCTTCTGTTGTAGGAAAACTCTTACAACTAGATTTGGCTACTGTTAATAAGAGAAGGCCAAATTGTGCTAGGGTTAAGGTTCAAGTTGATTTATTTAGCTGACCTTCCAAAGTTTGTGATGATGGAGATTGAAGATGAAGAGAAGAAGGAGTGTAGTGAAGTTAAAAGTTAAAATTCAATACGATTATCTGCCTAGTTATTGTACTGAATGTTGATTACAATGACATTCTATGGATGAATGTCGAGTGTTACATTCAGAACTTGAGTCTAAGGAAATTAATCTAGACAAAGTTGATGACAAGGTTGATGTACAAGAGTCACAGAAGGAGCAAGAAAAGTTGCATAATCGACAGAGAAATAGAAGTCACTATGTATGACATAATCATGTTCAGAAGTATGTTCCAAAAGTGTTATCTAATGGAAATGTGGTCACAACAAAGTAGAGAAGGAAAGTCACCCAATCCATATTTTACCCATATGAAATATGGACGGGTCGAAATCAAACCCGTTTTTATTCAAACCATTTTCAACCTGAGAAATAGAAGTCACTATATATATATATATATATATATATATATATATATATATATAGTTGTTCATGAATTAACTTTATGTGTATTAAAATGGGGAACTTTCATGATTACAATATATATAAGAGTTAATTAAATAATCTACAACTAATTTAGATATTACAAATTGTGTAACTTAAAGCTAAAAATAAGGAGATTTCTTATATTAGTGATAACATAACTAATTATAAATAAAACACACAACAATTGCTTACCTAAAAAAGCTCCATCAAAATCTACTAGCAAGCTAATTCATAAATTTTAATAAACATGTATATATATATATATATATATATATATATATATATATATATATATATATATATATGGTGATAAATGGGTGAGTTTGGTTGGATTTGATCAGGTACAAAATTGATTGGATTTCAACCCGTCCATATTTCATATGAGTAAAATATGGGGGAAATCACACAAATACAACTTTTTAAAAATGTAATTAAATAGATTGCAACTACTTTGGCAGAGTTTGCGTACAACAACAGTATCACTTCAGTATTGATATGGCACTGTTCGAGGCATTGTATGGTAGGAGATGTCGATCTCTGATTGGTTGATTTGATGTGTTTGAGGTTCAGGTTCAGGTTCGTCCTTGGGGTACTGATTTGTTAAGGGAACCTTAGAGAGAGTGAAGGTGATCCAGGACAAGCTCCTGACAACGTTGAGCAGATAGAAGGAGTATGCGGATCGGAAGGTCCGAGATTTAGAGTTCATGGTGGGTGACAAGGTTCTTCTGAAGGTTTCATCCGTGAAGGGTGTCATGAGATTCGGCAAGAGAGTGAAGTTAAGTCCGATATATATCAGGCTATTTGAGGTTCTTCATAGAGTGAGAGAGGTGGCATATGAGTTGGCTCTTCCACCGGGTCTTTCAAACATTCATCCAGTCTTTCATGTGTCTATGCTGAAGAAGTATCATGCCGATGATTCTTACATTATCCAATGGAACTCAGAATTGCTTGATCAGAATCTAGATTTCGAGGAGGAGCCTGTGGGTATTTTACATAGGCAGGTGAGAAAGTTGAGATCGAAAGGGATTGCTTCTGTTAAGGTTCAGTGGAGGCATCATCCTGTCGAGGAAGCGACTTAAGAGACCGAGTCTGATATACGGAGCAAATATCCTAGCTTGTTCACTACTTTCGATACATTCTCGATCCATTTCTCTCGTTCGAGGATGAACATTATTTTAATTAGTATTTGATGTAACGACCCGTCTGGTCATTTTTAGCTAAAGTCCCTTATTTTCCTATTTGATCCTTCCCATAGACTATATGTGGGGTTTATGATGCGCGGGGATGGGTGACATGAATTTCGAGGTCCATTTTTATGAGTTTCGGATGAAAAAGCCTAAGTCTAGAAAATAGAGTTGGTTAGCTTGACTCAAAGTTGACTTTTGGCTAGATGAGTTTTTTTCCGAGGTCCGTCACTTTCGGTAGTTCCGGAGGGTCATTTATGACTTTGTTGAGTTATTGGTTTGCTTTTCGAGTCAATCAGATGTATTTTGTGGCCTTATTTGTAAAGTTTGGATTGTGGTTTGTCTCGGATGATTCCTGAGAAAAGTATGCCTTAGCTTAGTTATATGTGAAATATGAGGATACGAGCGAGTTCGTAGCACTGTTTACCTTAGACGAGCATATCTAGTTTGTGTCCGGAGGGTTCCAGGAGTATTTCGAGTGATCAATAGAGGATTTGGTTGTTTTTCATCTGCTGGTGTGTAGTGTCCGCCACGGCGGCACCAAAATTCACTCCGGCAGGTCTGCCTAGCGAGAGGTTGACTCGCCAAAGCGGAATCTGGGAGTTGGGGAAATTTCACCACAACTGTGTTGGGTCCGCCGTAGTGAGGGGTGAGGTGTCAAGTGACTCTCGCCCCAAAGGAAGGTTTTCTACCGCAATAGATCCACTGAATCAGAGTTGATTCTGCTAGGGCAAATCACTGTTTAGGTGTCCTATAAATAATCCTAGAACATATTTTCTTTTCCAAAATAGTTTATCTCGAAACCAGCACCGCATAAGGGTATATTCAGAGCCTTAGAAACATTTCCAATCTTTAGGTAATAGATTATTTCTTTTTTTGGTGTAAGTTTATGATTATAAGCTTATTAATGGTGCTTTAGCTTATTGTTTGAGTTAGAAAAGATGGGTTTATGCATGTTGTGAGAATGAGAGAGTTGTATGGATGAATTTAATAGAAAATTATGGATCAAATGGTGTTAATATCATGAATTAGAATTGGGTTATGTTAGATAATGATGTAAGTAAGACAATAACCTTAATCCCACAACAAGAACCGAGAGGCGGTTTGCTAGGGATGCCCAACATTGCCAATCATCCAATGGTAATATGTCTAGCTTGGGATGGAATATAGAGCGGGGTCGAGAACAAAACTTGAAGACTCACGGATGTCATAAGCTTTGTCGGTTTTCATGTGGCCCTGGCCAAGACCTTGCAACTTTCTTTTAGCTTATCTTAATATCTATGCTATTATTAGTTCTTGCTAGGACACAATTAAGGAACCTTGTAATAACGAAGGATGACTAAGCTAGGAGAAGAGGTGGCCGAGGAATTTCTCACCACGAAAGCTTCATACTACTCTCAAAGTGATGATTCATGAATTTTATAAGTTCATGAATTTATCCACATAGAAGTAACAAAAGGGTGAATTGGGAAGTTCAAAGGTTGGCCGCAATTTGTCATACGGTTTGGACCATTCACACCGTGCGTTCCCACTTTGGCCAAGACTTCTTAGTTGCCCTCTAGAATCATCCATGTAGTACTATAAATAGAGACTTTGTGTATTGTAAAAAGGCAGTTGTTCTTGAAGGAAAAACTTGAGTGTTAACTCAATTTAGCTAAGCATTTCAATCATAGATTGTTATACTTAGTTGATACTCCAGGAGGGTCATTTGGTTCTTCAGGAGAACCACCTTTGTGTCGAAGGTTTTGATCACCCTTGCTAGGGTAGGCTTGAGCATTGTGGGCAGCAAACCTCAAGCTAGTCCTTGTGATATTGATCACAACATTTTGTAGCCCGCACGAGCAATTAACTCATCGTGTAACCATCCAAGGACCCATATCGATCGAATTGTGACTTGTTCATCCACATTTCCACCTCCCATAATACCTAATTACCATCTCTACTAAAAGGCCTCCGTCCGAAACCAAACGCAATTGTACGCAAATACCACCAAACACACCAACGCTCCCATCAAACGTCTCTACCGGACCCTCACTGCCTCAGGTTGATTCCACAACCTTAGCTCCACTAAAATACCAAACCACCACCACTCTCTCACGTAAGACTCTCGGGATCACCTCCCAAAACACCAACTCACGCTTTTAAGCCAAGCCATCCTAAACAACCTTCAATCACCATACTGCCTACCTTACCGATAAACTGAGAACCTCATTTTCCTCGCCTACTTTCGGGTCAACCCGAATATCACCAACACCCGAATCACTTACCAACTCTAAGCCCTCCGTACTTACATCAATTTGGTATCAGAGCCAAGCGTTCCCGTCCCACGCAACAACGCTATGGCTAACATGAACGAGGAACTCATGAGGGTTATGTCCGAGTTAGTTGCGGAATATTTGCAAGCCTTGAGAAAGGAACTTATCGGGCATACCATGAGAAACCACACCAAATCCGGGCCTGAACCAAACAACCAAAAACATGAAGGCTTGGTACTCCAACGTGAGTTGGAGGTTCCACACGAAACACCTAAAGAATCACAAAGGAATCAAGTATTTTACACACGGTGCAAGGTGAAAGACAAGGTGTGTAAGTTGATTATTAATGGAGGAAGTAGTTCCAACTTAGCCTCCCAAGAAATGGTGGACAAACTCGAGTTTCCCACTCGTGACCACCCTAAGCCATATGATCTTCAATGGATAAACAAAGACGGAGACCTAAGGGTCACAACCTAAGCCCTCGTTGGCTTTTGGATCGGCAAATATGATGATGAATTATGGTGTGATTTCCTACCCATAGACATTTGACATAGTTTGTTAGGCCACCCTTGGCAATTCGACCGGAAGGCACGACACGATGGAGAAAATAACTCTTATTCTTTTAAAAAAGATGGCCATAAAATTCGATTGGTGCCACTACCGCCTAGTGAGTTTAAAAAAATAAAGGGACAAGACACCAAGCGTCGTGCGGAATCCGAGATCCAACCACTTGAAGCGCGGGAGATCAAGGAGGAATTAAAGAAGGGGAGTCCCTTCCATGCTTTGAAAACACAGGACTAAGAAAAGCCTTTTGGGAGAAAAGGTTGAGGACCCTGAGTTGAAGGACCTCATAAAAATTTCGATGACGTATTCCTAAAGGACCTCGCCCCCGGCCTTCCACCCATTAGGGGCATTGATCATGGAATCGACTTCATTTTGAGAAGTTATTTGCCGAACCGACCAGCCTATAGGTGTAACTCGGAGGAAGCCAATGAACTGCAAAGGCAAGTCCAAGATTTGTTAGATAAGGGCTTTGTCCAAGAAAGTCTTAGCCCATGTGTGGTACCAGCATTGTTGGTACCAAATAAGGATGGAACTTGGCGTATGTGCATCGATAGTCGAATGGTCAACAACATTACCATAAAATATCGATTTCCCGTGCCAAGGTTGGATAACCTCTTAGATGAATTGAACGACGCTAAATTATTCTCCAAAATCGATTTGGGAAGCGGCTAACACCAAATGAGAATCCGAGAGGGTGACGAATGGAAGACGACCTTCAAAACAAAGTACGAATTGTACGAATGGCTTGTGATGTTGTTCAGATTATGTAATTCCCCGAGCTCCTTCATGATATTTATGCACGAGGTGTTCCGACCGTTCTTGGGAAAGTTTGTCGTAGTCTATTTAGATGACATCTTGATTTATAGTCGGGACAAGGAGTCCCACTTGGCACAGTTAGAAGCCGTATTCAAAAGGATAAGGGAAGTGAAATTGTATGGTAAATTGGATAAGTTCCTTCATGATCACTAACGTTCCATTTCTAAGGTACATAGTATCCTCAGAGGACATTCACGTGGACCCTTCCAAGGTAGAAGCAATTCTAAGTTGGCCCACACCCAAAACCGCGAGTGATGTAAAGAGCTTTCATGGATTAGCTTCTTTCTATTGTCGTTTCATTCGGGACTTTAGCACCATTGCGGTTCCCATCACGGAACTCACAAAGAAAGGTGAGTTTAAGTGGTCTCCCGAAGCTCAAAAGGCCTTTGAAACTTTGAAGGCACGATTGTGTGAAACACCGGTTCTAGCCGTTCCAAACTTCGAAAACTCTTTGAAGTAGAGTGCAATGCAAACGGAGTCGGTATTGGTGTCGTCTTAATCCAAGAGAAACGGCCTCTTGCATTCTTTAGTGAAAAGCTAAATGGTGCGCGACTCAACTATTCCACTTAAAGGAATTATATGCTATCGTAAGGGCTTTGACTCCATGGAAATATTACTTGAGGCAGCAAGATTTTGTTCTCTATTCGGATCACGAATCCTTAAAGTACTTGCACTGGCAAAGCAAGTTAAATCTGAGGCATGCCAAATGGGTAGCCTATTTGCAAACCTTTACATTTTCCACAAAGCACAAGGATGGAAATTCTAACGTAGTAGCGGACGCCCTATCTCGTCTCCATGTCATGTTAACCATACTAGAGCCTAAGCTTATGGGATTTGAGGTCCTTAAGGAATTATATGACCAAGACCCCAAATTCAAGGACGCCATGACCGAATGCAAAAATGGAGCTCACAGATCTTATTCATTGGAAGAAGGGTTCATTTTCAAGGAGAACAAGTTATGTGTGCCTAAGTGTTCCACGAGAGAGTTGCTTGTGCATGAGGTACACTCGGGTGGGCTCGCCGGTCATTTTGGCGTAATGAAAACCTTAGAGATCCTCCAAGAACACTTTTATTGGCCACGGAGGGGTAAATATGTGCATGGAGTAGTGAGTCAGTGTTCCAGTTGCCAAAAGGCTAAGAGTTTTTTTCACAAGGGTTGTACACTCCTCTCTCGGTTCCGGAAAGACCATGGGAAGGTGTGAGCTTGGACTTTATTCTTAGCTTACCAAAAACACAACGTGGGAAGGACTTCATCATGGTTGTCGTGGATAAGTTTTCCAAGATGGCGCATTTCATCGCTTGCCATAAAACTGACGATGCAACTCACATTGCGGATTTATACTTGAAGGAAGTGGTGAGATTGCATGGTATACCAAAAACAATTGTGTCGGATAGGGACGTCAAATTTCTAAGTTATTTCTGGAAGACGTTGTGGAGTCTCCTTGGAACCAAGTTGTTGTTCATCACTTCCCACCATCCTCAAACGGACGGTCAGACAGAAGTGACCAATAGAACCCTCGGTACATTATTGAGGGGGTTAGTAGGTAAGACGACCAATGATTGGGATATCAAACTAGCTCAAGGCAGAATTTCCCTACAATCAAAGTCCGTCTCGCACCATGGGAAATGCACTGTTCGAAGTTGTGTATGGTACGAATCCATTCTTACCCCTTGATCTAATTCCCATTCCAAAGAAGGAAATCTTAAATTTTGCAGCTAAGGACATAATTGAGGGTTTCAAAAAATTGCATGATCAAATTCAAGCGCAAATCCAGAAGGCCAATGACAAATACAAAAGGGAGGCGAACAAATCAAGGACTCAACCGCAATTCCAACCCGGAGACTTGGTTTGGCTACATCTAAAGAAGGAGCGGTTTCCAAATCTAAGGAAAAATAAATTAATGCCTAGAGTGGATGGTACATACAAGGTATTCACGAGATTTGGAGAAAGTGCCTCCAAGATCGAACTACTAAGTGAGTACGTGGCGTTAGTTCCACCTTCAACGTTGGATATTTATCCCTCTATTTGAATGATGAGAATTTGAGGACAAATTTCATCAAAGAAGGGGAGAATGATGTAAGTAAGCCAATAACCTTAATCTCACAAAAAGAATCGAGAGGCGGTTTTCTAGGGATGCCCAACATTGCCAATCATCCGATGGTAATATGTCTAGCTTGGGATGGAATATGGAGTGAGGTCGAGAACAAAACTTGAAGACTCAAGGATGCCATAAGCTTTTTCGGCTTTCATGTGGTCCTAGCCGAGACCTTGCTACTTTCTTTTAGCTTATCTTAATATCTAGGCTATTATTAGTTCTTGGTAGGACACAATTAAGGAACCTTGTAATAATGAAGGATGACTAAGCTATGAGAATAGGTGGTCGAGGACTTTCTCACCACGAAAGCTTCATACGGCTCTCAAAGTGATGATTCATGAATTTTATAAGTTCATGAATTTATCTACATAGAAGTAACAAAAGGGTGAATTGGGAAGTTCAAAGGTTTGCCGCGATTTGCCACACGGTTTGGACCATTCACACTGTGCGTTCCCACTTTGGCTAAGACTTCTTAGTTGCCCTCTAGAATTATCCATGTAGTACTATAAATAGGGACTTTGTGTATTGTAAAAAGGCAGTTGTTCTTGAAGGAAAAACTTGAGTGTTAACTCAATTTAGCTAAGCATTTCAATCCGGGATTGTTATACTTAGTTGATCCTCCGGGAGGGTTGCTTGGTTCTTCGGGAGAACCACCCTTGTGTCGAAGGTTTCGATCACCCTTGCTAGGTTAGTCTTGAGCATTGTAGGCAACAAACCTCAAGCTAGTCCTTGTGATATTTATCACAATATCTTGGAGCCCGCACGAGCAATTAACTCCTCGTGTAACCATCCAAGGATCCATATCGACCGAATTGTGACTTGATTTGTGTCTCGGGTTGTTTCCAACAATCCGTGCTCCAATTACTTGTTCCTCCACATTTATACCTCCTATAATACCTAATTACCATCTCCACTAAAAGTCCTCCATCTGAAACCAAATGCAACTCCACACAAATACCACCAAATACACCAATGTTCCCATCAAACGTCTCTACCGGACCCTCACTGCCTCAGGTTGTTTCCGCAACCTTAGCCTTCCTAAAATACAAACCACCACCACTTCTCCCGCAAGACTCTCGAGATAACCTCCCAAAATGCCAACTCACGCTTTTAAGCCAAGCCATCCTAAACAACCTTCAATCACCATACTGCCTACCTTGTCGACAAACCGAGAATCCCATTTTCCTCGCCTACTTTCGGGTCAACCTGAATCTCACCTTCACCCGAATCACTTACCAACTCAAACCCCTTCGTACTTACATCATATTATCATGTTTTTAAGCTTAATTTGATTATAGAAGTTTGTTTTCTAAAAGGGGAAATTTTTAGGATTCCAAATTGGGGATTTTAGATTATTGTTCAATTGGAGGTGCAACTGTGTTTAGATTTTCAATTAACTCAAGGGTGTGACTACCTAGTATGTAATAAAGGTTTTTATGAAATAAAATTAGAGTCTTGGTAACATGGGCCCCGAATGGGTATTTAAAGTCTTGTTTTTGTGGTGTTAGCCTCTATTAACGATGTAATATGCATGAATAGACTTTGATTATCGCGAGACACAAAGAAAGGGCAAGGCTATCTCAGAGGCTTGATTTTGTTGTGCACCTGTTCGGCTTTGAGGTAGGCTACGATTTAGCTTTTCAAGACTCTGATAGAAGTACGTAATTAGCTATAAATATTAAGAGGTATTGGGCGTGTTTGGGGGTCCCACTCATTCGGTTGTGATGAATGGTTGAGTGGTTATCGGTGTTGAACTCTGATGATGGGATCATTTGGGGAATCAACCTTATGCTGGTTCTGATTGCTGATTATTTGGGCTTGTCGCCATGTTTGTTGTTGTCTGTTTACTCATCACACATGCTTTCGATTGATATCCTGATTTGACTTGGATTGTCTGTGTTGTTGAACTCTTGAAAGCATGTCTACATCATCTCTATACTTAATTACATCTTATTATATCATGATATATTGCCTTGTATTATCATTGCATACATACACTCATCATTTTGTGACTTCATGTGAGAGTGGTATGGATATGCTATGGTCCAAGAGATCGAAAAGGTAAGAGTAATATGAGATTATGACACTTGAAATGATATTGATACGCGGGGAGCGAAGTTTCACGCATGCAACACGATTAAGACTCGATAGATGAGTTATGGGCTCTAGTCAGATTCGTGTGTGGAATTCCGGCTGGCAAGGAGTGGTATATGGACTTCGCGGGTCTCCCATGGGTGTACGAACATAATAAAATCTTGACATACTGTATACCAGGTTGAGAAAGGTACCTTGCATATGCATTGCATTCATATCATTGATACATTGTGATTGAGACTTGATATTGAGTGATTATGAACACCATGGTTGTATTTCTGAACTTGAAAGGTTATTTATTGTTAGTGATATCTGATATATTGTTGAACTCTGTGAACAACATGTTGACTTGACACGTAATTGATTTATTACACTATTAGCATATGATTATTTGATGTCAACTTGGTATTTGTCTCTGATTATGCATCTTCCCTCGTTGTCGGCTTATGATGTCTACGGGGCTACGTTGTGTACTCATGCTACACTTGCTGCATTCTTTTTGGATGCAAATTCAGTACCTACCACCTTCGCATGACCACGTGGCTGAGTCAGAGGTGTGATCCCCAGTATACAGGGTGAGGATGCTCCTTCCAGCATGCCCTTGGATACTCTATCTCTACTTACTGTCTTTTATTCCTTGAGAGATATATTCGGACTATGTATTCAGTTTGGGCCTGTGTGCCCATTTTCTCAGACTTGTATCGTATTTTCTAGTGCACTTGTATCACAGACTACATCACTTGGGGTATTATGTTAGATATATCATACTATTATTTATTCCGCATTTATAGTATGAGACAACTTATGTAGTATTTTGTTATCTTCCGTTTTGACTTATGTTATTTCATGTTAAAGATTGGGAGTGGTTTGCCTTGCGGTGGAATTGTATAGGTGCCACCACAATTCCCGAAAAGGGGTCGTGACATTTTTAGCTTTAAGTTACACAATTTGTAATATCTAAATTAGTTGTATATTATATAATTAACTCTTATATATATTGTAATTATGAAAGTTCCCCTTTAAAAAAGCCTAGTTCAAATGTTTTCTCCTTCATCTCTTTTATCTTATTTAATTTGTGTCAAAAATCCAAGTAATATTTTTAATTTTCAATCGAGATGTTCCGTTGGTGATTATTCTATAAACTAGTGAATATATTCGTGCGATTATAAAAGAATTAATGGATCTAAAACATAATAAGCAATTTAAATAAAGTGATGTATTAGACTTGTGGATGATGTTTAATTGACCAATTGCATGTTATAAACCCTTTTGGGAAATTCTAGGGTTAGAATTGAGGCTTTTTGCCAATTAATGAAATTGAGGATCCAATTGGGCTTTGTTATTAAATTAACTTGAGATTATGACTATCTAGCGCATTATGGTACTATTTGGATAATAAAGTTCGGGTCTTGATAGTGTGGGCCTGGGGTTCCTTTGTAGTTTAACTTGGGAATTCTAGTTTTGCCTATAGATTTGGGTACCGCTAGATTCGTAATCTCAAATAATTGATATGATTGACCAGAGTGGGCTCGTTAGGATGCTCAGAGGAAAGGCAATGCTATTGCGTGGGTTCTTCGACTTCGATTCAGACAAATTGAGACATACTAGACTCTCGTATAGCGTTATGTGTTGGTATGTTAATAATGAACTAATATGAGTAATAGAGAATTGGGGGTTTCATATTACTGAGATGACGAGCACTAGTACGGGTACCGGTGAACTGATCTTGGGTTAATAATGAACTAGTATGACATACTTGAAGGAGTTTATGTGTTTAGCCTTCGGGGCGGTGAGTGCGTTGCATAAATTCGTTTAGGTTTGGTATGATTGCTAATTATTGGGGCTCGTAGGGATGATTAATACATATATCCTTGATTTGACTAGTCATGCATTCATCACTCTACATCTCGTCTGATACATGAAAAGGAACTTATAATACTGATTATATTATTTATGCTGATCGCATGGTTTACACATATCCATCTCATTCATACAAATTATATTGGCATTTGAACTGTTGAGTTACTGCTGAAAGAGGCTTGGAAAACCGATTGTTGGATATGGTACATGATACGAGAGTGATGACTGATGATGACACTTCAGGCACATAACTGGTATCCGATGTCTTGTTTAAAGTGTAAAGACCTAGAATTCTATTCTCATTCCCCAAAATATTCTTCTTGGTACTAGATCTTGGGCAATAGGTTTCTTAAAGATTCAAGGAAAATTCATCATTAAGGTAACCTTCCAACCTTCTCTTAGTGTGTTCGATTTAAATTATATCCTAAGCATGATTCTTAAATGGGGAAATAAGAGAAGAACCTTGTTGAGAATAAGAGAGTTATATTTGGAGATTTGGGGTTGGTGATTGGTTTATTGTTGTTGATATTATAAACTAGTGATGTATTAAACTAGTGGATGATGTTTAATTGACCAATTGCCTGTTATAAACCCTTCTGGGAAATTGATGGATATTTTAGGGTTAGAAGTGAGGCTTTTTGTCAATTTATGAAATTGAGGGTCCAATTGGGCTTTGTTATTAAATTTACTTGACATTATTACTATCTAACGTATTATGATACTATTTGGATAATAAAGTTCGGGTCTTGATAGTGTGTGCCCGGGGTTCCTTTGTAGTTTACCTTGAGAATTCTAGTTTCGCCTATAGATTTGGGTACCGCTTGATCCGCAATCTCATATAATTGATATGATTAACCAGAGCTGGTTCGTGATGATACCTTGAGGAAAGGCAATGCTATTGCGTGGGTTCTTCGGCTTCGATTCAGACAAGTTGAGAAATACTAGACTATCGTATAGTGTTATGTGTTGGTATGTTAATAATGAACTAATGGGAGTAATAGGGAATTGGGGGTTTCGTATTACTGAGGTGACGAGCATTAATACGAGTACCGGTGAACTGATCTTGGGTTAATAATGAACTAGTATGATATACTTGAAGGAGTTTATGTGTTTAGCCTTCGGGGTCGTGAGTGCGGTGCATAAATTCGTTTAGGATTGGTATGATTGCTAATTATTGGGGCTTGTAGGGATGATTGATACTTATATCCTTGATTTGACTTGTCATGCATTCATCACTCTACATCTCGTCTGATACATGAAAATGAACTTATAATACTGATTGTATTATTTATGTTGATCGCATGGTTTACACATATCCATCTCATTCATACAAATTATATTGACATTTGAACTGTTGAGTTATGGTTGAAAGAGGCTTGGAAAACCGGTTGTTGGATGTGGTACATGATACGAGAGTGATGACTGATGATGGCACTTCAGCCACATAGCTGGTATCCGATGTATTGTTTAAAGTGTAAAGACCTAGAATTCTATTCTCATTCCCCAAAATATTCCTCTTGTTACTAGGGCTTGGACAATAGGTTTCTTAAAGATTTAAGGAAAATTCATCATTAAGGTAACCTTCCACCCTTCTCTTAATGTGTTCTAGTTAAATTATATCCTAAGCATGATTCTTAAATGGGGAAATAAGAGAAGAACCTTGTTGAGAAAAAGAGAGTTATATTTGAAGATTTGGGGTTGGTGATTGGTTTATTGTGGTTGATATTATAAACTAGTGATGTATTAGACTAGTGGATGATGTTTAATTGACCAATTGCATGTTATAAACCCTTTTGAAAAATTGATGGAAACTTTAGCGTGAGAAGTGAGGCTTTTTGTCAATTTATGAAATTGAGGATCCAATTGGGCTTTGTTATTAAATTGACTTGAGATTATGACTATATAACGCATTATGATACTATTTGGATAATAAAGTTCGGGTCTTGATAGTGTGGGTCTGGGGCTCCTTTGTAGTTTAACTTGGGAATTCTAGTTTCGCCTATAGATTTTGGTACCGCTAGATCCGTGATCTCATATAATTGATATGATTGACCAGAGTGGGTGCGTGATGATGCTAAGAGGAAAGGAAATGCTATTGCGTCAGTTCTTCGGCTACATTCTATATAGTTGTGATATAATTACAACAAAAGTGTTGTGGTTTTCATTCTATAGAGTTGTGATATAATTACAACGAAAGTGTTGCAGTTTTCACTCTAGTTGAATGATGTAATTCCAACCAAGATGGTCGTGGTCTTCATTCTATTGAGTCAAGTGATATAATTCCAGCGAAGGTGTTGCACTCTTTACTCCCGTCGAATGATGCAATGCTAGCCGAGATGGTCATAGTCTTCATTCTATAGAGTCATGTGATATAATTCTAGTGAATGTGTTGCGATCTTCACTCCAGTTGAATGATGTAATGCGTGCCAAGATGGTAGTGGTCTTCATTTTATAGAGTCATGTGATATAATTGCAGTGAAGGTGTTGCGGTTTTCACTCCAGTCGAATGATGTAATGCCAGCTGAGATTGTCGTGGTCTTCATTCTATAGAGTCAGGTGATACAATTCCAGCGAATGTGTTGCGGTCTTCACTATAGTCGAATATTATAATTCCAGTCGAGATGATCGTGGTCTTCAATCTATAGAGTCTGGTGATATAATTCTAGTAAAAGTGTTGCGGTCATGGTCTTCATTCTATAGAGTCAGGTGATATAATTCAAGCGAAGGTGCCGAAGGCTTCACTCTAGTTGAATGATGTAATGTCAGCCGAGATGGTCATGGTCTTCATTCTATAGAGTTAGCTGATATAATTCTAGTGAATGTGTTGCGGTCTTCACTCAAGTCGAATGATGTAATGCTAGCCAAGATGGTTATGGTCTTCATTCTATAGATTCAGATAATATAATTCTAGCGAATGTGTTGCGGTTTTCACTCCAGTTGAATATCGTAATTCCAGTCGAGATGGCTGTGGTCTTCATTCTATAGAATGATGTGATATAATTCAAGCGAAGGTGTTGCGTTCTTCACTCCAGTTGATTGATGTAATGCAAGTCGAGATGGTCATGGTCTTCATTCTATAGAGTCAAGTTATATAAATTTGGGTACCGCTAGATTCGTAATCTCAAATAATTGATATGATTGACCAGAGTGGGCTCGTTAGGATGCTCAGAGGAAAGGCAATGCTATTGCGTGGGTTCTTCGACTTCGATTCAGACAAATTGAGACATACTAGACTCTCGTATAGCGTTATGTGTTGGTATGTTAATAATGAAATAATGTGAGTAATAGAGAATTGGGGGTTTCATATTACTGAGATGACGAGCACTAGTACGGGTACCGGTGAACTGATCTTGGGTTAATAATGAACTAGTATGACATACTTGAAGGAGTTTATGTGTTTAGCCTTCGGGGCGGTGAGTGCGTTGCATAAATTCATTTAGGTTTGGTATGATTGCTAATTATTGGGGTTCGTAGGGATGATTGATACATATATCCTTGATTTGACTAGTCATGCATTCATCACTCTACATCTCGTCTGATACATGAAAAGGAACTTATAATACTGATTATATTATTTATGCTGATCGCATGGTTTACACATATCCATCTCATTCATACAAATTCTATTGGCATTTGAACTGTTGAGTTACTGCTGAAAGAGGCTTGGAAAACCGATTGTTGGATGTGGTACATGATACGAGAGTGATGACTGATGATGACACTTCAGGCACATAACTGGTATCCGATGTCTTGTTTAAAGTGTAAAGACCTAGAATTCTATTCTCATTCCCCAAAATATTCTTCTTGGTACTAGATCTTGGGCAATAGGTTTCTTAAAGATTCAAGGAAAATTCATCATTAAGGTAACCTTTCACCCTTCTCTTAATGTGTTCTAGTTAAATTATATCTTAAGCATGATTCTTAAATTGGGGAAATAAGAGGAGAACCTTATTGAGAATAAGAGAGTTATAGTTGGAGATTTGGGGTTGGTGATTGGTTTATTGTTGTTGATATTATAAACTAGATGTATTAGACTAGTGGATGATGTTTAATTGACCAATTGCATGTTATAAACCCTTTTAGGAAATTCTAGGGTTAGAATTGAGGCTTTTTGCCAATTCATGAAATTGAGGATCCAATTGTGCTTTGTTATTAAATTAACTTTATATTATGACTATCTAGCGTATTATGGTACTATTTGGTAATAAAGTTTGGGTTTTGATAGTGTGGGCTCGGGGTTCCTTTAACTTGGAAATTCTAGTTGCGCCTATATATTTGGGTACCACTATATCCGTAATCTCATATAATTGATATGATTGACTAGAGTGGGCTCGTGAGGATGTTCAGAGTAAAGGCAAGGCTATTGCGTGAGTTCTTCGGCTTCTATTCAGACATGTTGAGGCATGCTAGACTTTAGTATAGTGTTATGTGTTGGTATGTTAATAATGAACTAATGGGAGTTATAGGGAATTAGGAGTTCCGTATTAGTGAGGTGACGAGCACTAATATGGATACCGGTGAACTGATCTTGGGTTAATAGTGAACTAGTATGATATACTTGAATGAGTTTATGTGTTTAGCCTTGGGGTCGTGAGCGCAGTGCATATATTCGCTTAGGTTTGGTTTGATTGCTGATTATTGGGGCTCGTAGGCATGATTTATACTTATATCCTTGATTTGACTTGTCATGCATTCATCACTCTACATCTCGTCTGATACATGAAAAGGAACTTATAATACTGATTGTATTGTTTATGGTGATTGCATGGTGTACACATCCATTTATTTCATACATAGTATATTGACATTTGAACTGTTGAGTTACTGTCGAAAGAGGCTTGGAAAGCCGATTGTTAGATATGGTACATGATACGAGTGTGATGACTGATGATGACACTTCAGCCACAGAGCTGGTATTCGATGGGAGATTCTGGATGGGTATATTGACCTTCTTTTGTGGGTCACGTGGCAGGCTGACAGCTACTGCAACAACGTGTTTATACCTGGTACATATGGTCATTGCATACATACATGTTATCTGCATTGCATTTATTCTCATTTTGGTATGTATTTGACATTGTGTGTCCTCAGTGTTGATTTCTGATATATTATATGATCTTATGACTTGATAAAGGAAATACTGATACTTGAGACTTATAATTGTTGTGAGGTTGAGTTGTGAGACTTGATGGGACTAGACGCCCGAGTATGGGGTTTAGGGTGGGTTGATAACATTATTGAGAACTGTGATAAAACTTGTGAACCTGGATAATAATTGTACATTGTTGAATTGTAGAACTAATATAGGTTGGTTAACTGAACTCTTATTATTGCTTAACTAACTACTTAGTAGAGAGGTTTCGAAAAGTGTCAACATCATTATAGCTAGGGTCGGTCGACGATGCTGTTAAGTACACGTGTTTTCCGTACTCACTCTACGTTTGTTGCACTCTATGTGCAGGTACCAAGCTGGATGATAGAGGAGCAGATAGAGCTTAGCTTTCTTGGAGATCGCTTGGAGAGTCCAGGGTGAGTCATTGATGCATTCCCGACACTGGAACTCTTTTCTTTATTTATGATTCTGCCATTGTTACTTTCATACAGTATTGTTTATCCACTATTCAGACATGTATTCAGTATTAGAGCTTTGTACTCATGACTACCAGATCATTGAGGGTTTTCTTCAGATTATGTATTTATTATAAGTCTTGTTAATTACTTCTCTTCTAATTTTTTATTTTTCGCATTTACTTTCGTATATTCTTATGTTGTATGATTGGGGTTTGCCTAAGGGTTAGGGTAGGTGCCCTACAGCACAATGAGATTTTGAGTCGTGATAACTGTTTTATTCCAAGTGTATATATACTTTTTATGTTCAACCTACCAACAGAACTTGGCCAACACAATTTATCTCATACCACTATGGCTTTCTTTTTGTTGTGCACGTCTCCAATCCATAAAAATTGTCTACATACTATTCCTACTTGTTCTAAGATATTTTTAGGTAGAGGAAATATTTGTGTCCAAAAAGCTTTTATAGCAGTCAAAACACTTTTACGTAATTGAAGTCTACCTGCATATGAAAGAAACTTCACTGTCCAACTTGTAATTCTCCCCACCATTTTGTCCATAAGTGGTTGGCATTGAACAACTGATAATTTCTTTAAGCTTAGGGGAATACCTAGGTATCTAAAAGGCAGATGCCGTAATGTAAACCCAAGTTGTTGTAGTACATGTTGTTGAATCTCTTCTGGTACCCCTCCAAAATAGATACTGCTCTTACTTTGATTAGCAATCATACCTGAAGCTTTAGAGACTGTTGAAAATACAGAACAACAAATGGTCATCAATAAAGCTTAACTGGATAATGTTCAATTTCTTGCACCTTGGATGGAATTTGAATTCACGATTCAACCTCAATTTTTTCTGAAGTCTAGTCAGATACTCCATGCCTAGCACAAATAAGTAGGGGGATAGATGATCCATCTACCTAACTCCTCTTTTTTTGAATCAAAAGGTTGAGATGGGCATCCATTAATAACAATTGAATATGAAACAATCCTGACAGCACATTATCCCTTTAACATATATGTCAGGAAAGTTTATCCTTATAAGAACTTGCTTAAGAAAAGGTCATTCTATTGAGTCATAAGCCTTTTGCATATCTATTTTAAGCATGAATTTAGGTGATATCCCTTTTCTCCCATACCCTTTCACAAGTTCATAGCTAAGTATTACATTATCAGTCAGCATTCCGCTTGGCACAAAAGCAGTTTGACTCTTATCTGCCAAAAATTCCATTAAATGTTGTGGTCAATTTGTGAGAATTTTGGATATAGTGGTGCAGTAAGATCTGAGTCTATACTCTTTGCTAGAGTTAGGGTTCTTAACTTAGGGAATTAGAGTTACAAATGTACTATTAATAGGCTTGTACATATTAGTTGTATCAAAAACATTTAGGACAACACTTGTTACCTCTTCACCTATTTCACTCCAAGCCTATCTGAAGAAGTAGGGGATAAAACCATCTCCTCCAACGACCTTGACATTATCAATGCTTCTGAGTGCCTGAGAAACATCCTCTGCAGTGAAGGGGCTAATCAGTTGTAATTGTTGGGTTCTGCTCAAGACATGCCCATTCCTTATAACTCCTGGATGAATGGTTGACAACTAAGTGGCTGAAGTACCCAATAAAGTCTTATAGAGTCTCACCACCTCCTCTCTAATTACATCTGTAATTATCAGGATATTGCCATCAGTACTTGTGAGGATTCTTATTTAATTTTCAGCTCTTCTACCTTCATGTTAGCAAAGAAGTAGGGTGTATTGAGTCACCCAACTTAAGCCATTGCACCCTTGGTTTCTTTTATAGATGCTCTCTTCAATCATACTTTATTTACCTAGTTTCTCTCTAATCTATTTCTCTTCTTCAAATAATATTGATTGTATAGGGCAATCTCTTATTTGACTCTGTTTACTATTGAGTTCCTACCTCAGAGATTGTATTATATCAGTAACTCCCATAAATTCCTTCTTGTTGAGAGTTTGCATCGCCTTTTTTACACCTTTGAGATTCTGCCACATTCCTTTCATATCTCCCCCATGTATCAACTAGTTTTCCCTAACTTTAGCTTTAAACTCATGATATTGAGCTATGTAGTTGTAGAATCCGAATGACCTTTTCTCATTGTCCATGCGTTCCTCCACTGTAATACTAAGAGGTGAGTGATCTGAAAATAGTGGACCCATTATCAATACTTGCAATAATGGCATGTGTACCATCCAGCTAACATCAACAATGTCACAACCCTAAATCCCATTAGTGTCGTGAGGGCACCTACCCTAACCCGTAGGTGAACCCAACCAATAGAGCATACATAAAAGTAGAAAATAATGTGGAAGTAAAGAGATACAAGAGGAGATACTTAAATAGTCTCACAATATATATACATAGTCTAAATAAACCCCCAAATGATCCGGTAGTCATGAGTACAAACTCTAAACAATATCTGAATACATCTCCGAATGAAAAGTACGATAACTGTCTGAATATAACAAAAGACATAGTTTGTGAATGACAAGCATAGTAATAAGGAAGAGTGGAGTTCCAGTGCCGGGGAAGATGCTACGACTCACCCTGGACTCCAAAGATAACTTGCGCTGATTAGGGGGGGATCAAGCTGCTCCGGTATCTAGAGTCTAGAAAAGTCTCAACTTGCCTGAATGAAGTCGAAGACTCAAGCAACAACCTTTCCTTTCTGCTGAGCCTCCTCACGAATTCGCTCTGATCAAACATATCGAGTATAATAAGATACGGTCTAAGTTACCCATAATCCCTCAATCTAGATTACGAAGGAACTCTGAGTCCACATCATCAAAATGCCAACTTTTCTATCCAAATAGTACTAATACAAGCTAGGTATGTCTAATCTCAAGTTAATTGAACAACAAAACCCCAAAGGATCCTCAATTTCAAGAATTACATAAAAGTCCCCATTTAAAATCGTAGATTTTCCCCAATTACCAAAAAGGGTTTAAACATGAAATTGACCTCATAACCATCGTCTTCTAGGTGTATATAGCACCAGTTTACAATAACAACGAACAATAAACCATTAAAACCCCTAAATTCTCAATTAGAATTCGTTTATTCTCAACAAACATTTATACTCTTTTCCCCCATTTAATACATATGCTTAAGAAGTAAATACACTAATACTCATTAATGGAAGGAAGGAAGATTACCTAAATGGTGAAAAATCTCTTGAAGTATCCCTAACTTGCTGCCCAAACTTGAGTCTCAAAGAGGTATTAATATTGGAGAATGAAATAAATGTTAGGTCTAACTTTCACTTAAATGCTACCAGCGACCTGCTCTGGCGGACCCGATTCCGTTAGGTCAAACCCGCTCCAGTGGAAACCCTATCCACTGGGGCAGAACCCACTTAAACTCACCTCTCTACTTCGGCGAGCCAGACCTCCACTGATGCAGACTCGCCGGGGTAGACACCAGCAACCAGCAACAACAGAAGGATATAAAATCATTCGCCAACCACCTGAAACACTCCGGGACCTCTCGGACATAAACCAAACATGCCACCATATCAGAAAACACATTCCGGACCTGCTTGCGCACTCAGATTTCCCAAAAAAGGTCTCTAAGGCTCGAATTTGACTAAAGTCAACGCTTAAATTCTAGTTTAACAATTTTACAAACTAAACCTCAAAACACATTGGGATGTCTGGGGACCCAAACCAAAGGCTCAACTAAGTCATAAACATCATTTCAGAGCTAATGGAATCGACGAAACTACAAACGGAGCACGTTTACCCAAAAGTCAACTATAGGTCAAACTTTTCTTTCTTCTTAAGGATTTCTCCAACTTAACTAAATGGGTCTGAAACCTACCCAATCACATCAAAAACCGTACTACCCATCCCCGCAAGTCGCAAGCAAGCATATAAAGGCTCGGGAATGATAATTTAGGGGTTTCTAAGCAAAATAAGCAAAATGACTTTTTGAGTCGTTACATCAGGTACCACTTAAATAAATGTTCTTTCTCGAACGATAAAGAAAAAGAAATACTTAGGCTTTTAAATAGCTCGGGGTAGTTAGCCGTGAATCAGAATCGATTTCCCATGTAGCCTCCTCTATTGGGCGATTCCTCCACTGAACCTTCACGGAAGCTATCTCATTGGACCTGGATTTCCTGACATGTCTGTCTAAGATGGCTACAGGCTCCTCCGCATAAGCTAGATCCTGATCCAACATCACCGAGTCCCAACTAATCACATGAGAATCATCTGAAACATACATCCTCGGCATCGAGACATGGAACACCGGATCTCAAAAGGGCCAATGAACCTCGGGTTGAGCTTGCCCTTCTTCCGGAATCTCATCACACCCTTCATGGGTGAAACCTTCATCAATACTCGCTCACCAACCATAAACTCTAAAGGATGAACTCCCTGTCAGCATAACTCTTCTATCGGCTTTGGGCTGTAAGAAGTCGATCATAAATCAACTTAACCTTGTCCAGCGATTCCCTCAATAGGTTAGTACCCCAAGGTTGAACCTCAAATGCATCAAACCACCCGATGGGAGAATGACATCGCCTACCATACAATATTTCGAATAGTGACATCTCAATGCTCGAATGGTAACTATTGTTGTAAGGAAACTTCACCAATGGTAGAAACTATCACTCAATGACCTCCGAAGTTAATCACAGAGGCTCGCAACATGTCCTCAAAAACCTAAATAGTCTGCTCAGATTGACCATCGATCCGGGGATGAAATGTTGTGTTACGGTCCACTTTAGTACCCAACTCTTTCTGCATGGACCACCAAAAGTGAAAAGTGAACTGCGTACCCCAGTCAGAAAAATGAAAATAGGCACCTCATGACGAACTATCTCTCAAATGTAGATCTTGGCCAACTTCCCTTAACTATAGGTAGTCTAGACCGGAATAAAATGGGCAGATTTGGTCAACCTGTCCATAATGACCCATATAACATCAAACTTGCCCAAAGTACGGGGCAATCCTACTATGAAATCCATGGTGATCCGTTCCCACTTCCACTCAAGAATGAGCATCCTCTGAAGCTCGCCACTAGGCCTCTGGTGCTCATATTTCACTTGCTGACAATTCGAACACCGGGACACGAACTCTACTATGTCTCTCTTCATCCTGCATCACCAGTAATGCTGCCTCAAGTCACGGTACATCTTCGTAGCTCCCGGATGGATGGAATACTTCAAACTATGGGCCTCATCCATGATCAATCTAGTCAAGTCACCCACCCTAGGAACACAAATCCGACCATTGATCCTCAAAGTACCATCATTGTTAATCACTGCCTCTCTCACCTCTCCCCGCAACACCTTGTCACGGATTTTGCACAATTGAGCGTCATCAAATTATTGGGACTGAATCTGTTCTAACAAGGAAGACCTCGCCTCGACACAAGCTAATACCATACCAATCTTAGAGATATCCAGCCTAACAAACTGATTTGCCAAATGCTGAACATTCATAGCCATAGGACGCTCACCCACATGTAATAAAACCAAGCTATTATGCTCACCGCCTTGTGACTCAAGGCATTCGCTACAACATTCGCCTTACCCGGGTGATATAGGATGGTCATATCATAATCCTTTAGAAGCTCCAACCACCGACGTTGTCTCAAATTAATATCCTTTTGGTTGAACAAGTACTGAAGACTACGATAGTCAGTGTATAGAGATAATGTCTCCAAATCTTCAAGGCAAATATGATCGCCGCCAACTCCAAGTCATGGGTGGAATAATTTTTTTCATAAACCTTCCATTTCCTTGAACCGTAGGCTATGACTTTCCTTTTCTGCATCAACACACACCCAAGACCTACCTCAAAAATATCACAATACACAGTAAAACTATCTCCCTCAATCGATAATGTCAAAATAGGAGCGACAGTCAATAAGGCCTTGAGCTTTAGAAAGCTCGCCTCACAAGCATCAGACCACTCAAAAGGCACCTTCTTATGGGTCAGTCTGGTCAACGGGGATACAATACATGAAAACCCCTCCACAAATCATTGATAATACACCGCAAGTCCAACAAAGCTCTGAACCTCGATAACGGAAGTAGGCCGCATCCAATCCCGAACCACCTCTATCTTCTTGGGATCCACTGTAATGCCATCCTTAGTCACCACGTGACCCAAGAAAGACACCAAACTAAGCCAAAACTCGCACTTAGAAAATTTTGCATAGAGTTGCTTCTCCTTCAGAATACCCAGCACGATTCTTAAATGCTTCTCGTGTTCCTCCTCGCTCTGCTAGTATATCAATATATCGTTGATGAACACAATCATGAACGAATCCAAATATGGCCTGAACACTATATTCATCAACTCTGTAAAGGCTGCAGGTGCATTGGTCAACCCAAATGACATCACCAAAAACTCATAATGTCCATATCTAGTTCGGAAGACTGTCTTAGGAATATTCTCATCCCTGATATTCAACAGATGATATTCAAATCTCAAGTCGATCTTCGAAAAGACGGAAGCACTCTGTAGCTGATCAAACAAGTCATCAATGTGCGGTATCAGATACTTGTTCTTAATAGTCACTTTGTTCAAATGCCTATAATCAATACACATGCGCATAGACCCATTTTTTTTCTTGACGAACAACACTGGAGCATCCCAAGGCGAAACACTAGGCCCAATGAATCCCTTACTCAATAAATATTTCAATTGTTCCTTCAACTCTCTCAACTCGGCCGGTGCCATCTGATATGGAGCCATAGAAATGGGCTGAGTACCCGACTCTAGATCAATACAAAAGTCGATATCACGATCCGGTGGAACACCGGGAAAGTATGTAGGAAACACCTCTGGATACTCCCGAACTACCAGAATTAAATCTAGGGAAGGAGTCTCCTGACTATTAAGAAAGGAGATCACCCTTTTCAAATACTGACTAAGAGTGCCCTTCCAAACTAATTAAGGAATACTAGGTATAACTAATATAACGGTCTTGGCATAACAATCCAAGATAACATGATAAGGAGCTAACCAATCCATACCTAATATAGCATCAAAGTCTACCATATGCAAGACTTTCAAATATACCTGAGTATCATATCCTAATAATGTAACTACTCAACCCAAATAAGCCCGATCTACCACTACGGAATCCCCAACAAGTGTAGACACATGAATATGCATTGGGTAGAGACTCACAAATCAAATCCAAGTTCAATGCAAAGTAGGTAGGCACATATGAATAGGTAGACGATGGATTAAATAAAACTATAGCGGGTCGATGGCAAACTTAAATAGTGCCTGTGATCACAACATCGGAGGCCTCTACCTCAGGCATGCCAGGAAAATCATAGAAATGGCTACGATTATCCTTACGTCTGCCACTTGGCTGGACTGAGCACTGCCTTGACCCGCCTGAGGGGCACCTCTACCTCTCTGAGCACCACCCCTAGCTTCTTGAGATCCGCATCTAGTCGATTGCCCTATTGCTCTAGCTCCAAAACCCTGAGACTGTCCACCCCATTTGAGTTTGGGACAATCCCTCTTGATGTGCTCAAGATCCCCACACTCAAAGCAACCTTTCAGAATTGACAACGGCTGGAAAGAAAATAAATTAGCGCCCGAATGACACCACGAACAGAAAGCCGATAAAAACTTGGGACTAACTGCCACAATCCTTGAGAAGTATGCACAAACTGGCCTCTCTCTGATGTAGGCATAGCAGCAACAATGGGTCTAACACTCGGACGGTGATGACTTTCACTATAATGTCCCCGACCTTCAGACGAAGCAACTACATGAGTGCTAAATCGAGGTCTCTGGATTGCTTTCAAATCCTAATCCTCTCTCTGAATAAACTCATCTTCTCTCACGGTATCAACGATCTTCTGGAAGGTGGAACTAGTGGCAGCTATCTGTGCTGCAATCAACCGAAGAGGACATATCAAACCATTGGTGAACCTCCTCACCCTCCCAGCCTCATCAGGTAGAATTATCAAGGCATGTTGAGATAAGGCATGGAAACACATCTCATACTCGATCACAGACATACGCCCCTGGCATAACCTCTCAAATTAAGCCTGTCTTCTCTCTCTGATGCTACGAGGCATGAACTTGTCTAAGAAGATCTGGGTAAATAAAATCCAAGTCATAGGAGGGGACCCTGCTGGTCTAGACTCAATATAGGATCACCAACACTACTTGCATGGCCTGACTATCTAAAACACAGTATAATCAACCCCGCGAGACTCTACCAGTCTGAGGTTGTTCAACCTCTCATGACAGTTGATCAAAAACTCATAAGCATCATCCTCGGGATCCCCATCATATCTGGGAGGATCTAACTTCCTAAATCTCTCAAACATCTTTTGCTCCTCTATGGACATGATATGTTGTGCGGCTGGAGATGTAGTAAGGCCAAGTATAGGCACACCTAGAAATTGAGGGACTATAGCATGAGTAGGATGAACCCTACGTGTCTGAAATCACAGTATAGCAGCATAGTCAAGAGTCTATCCTCTGACCCTAGTATGAGATCCATCAGAAGTATCCGGATGGACACCCTGAGCAATAGACTCCAGAAAACTCATCATCCTAACCAAGGTCTCCTAAAGTACTGGTATGGCAATGAAACCCGGGGCATCTGATCCTGTTCGGCCTTGTCAGCCTGACCCTGCTCATCCTCCTCAATCGGTATCTCCCCATCCTTTGGAATAGCCTCAGGCTCTAGAGACTCTACTTGGTTACAAGCTCGAGCAACTATAGGTGCTTGACCTCGGGCTGCAACTCAAGGCCTACCCCTGCCTCTACATCTGCCTCGCACTCTATCTCGGGCACCTCTTCTGACAACGGGCGCGGGTGCGGGATCGTCATCTCCTCCGATGGCTGATCTAATCCTCATCATATGTGAGAAAGACTGAAATAATAAGTTAAAAATTCAATCATAAATGATTGCACAAAAGAATTGAAGTTTCTTAAATGTCTTGATAGCCTCTCGAAGATAAGTATAGAGCTCTTCGTACCGATCTGTGAGACTCTACTAGACACCACTTGTACTCGTGATACCATTAACCTAGGGCTCTGATACCAATTAGTCATGACCCTAAATCTTATTAGTGCTGTGAGGGCACCTACCCTAACTCGTACGAACCCAACTAATAAATCATACATAAAAGCAGAAAATAATGCGGAAGTAAAAGAGGTACAAGAGGGGAGACGTAAATAGTCTCACAATATAAATACATAGTCTAAATAAACCCCCAAATGATCCGGTAGTCATGAGTACAAACTCTAAGCAATATCTGAATACATCTCCGAATGAAAAGTATGATAACTGTCTGAATATAACAAATGACATAGTCTGTGAATGACAAGCATAGTAATAAGGAAGAGTGGAGTTCTAGTACCGGGGAAGAAGCTACGACTCACCCTGGACTTCAAAGATAACTCGCGTTGATGAGGAAGGGGGTGGAAATCAAGATGCTCCGGCGTCGCCTCCTGGCTCAATACCTGCATATAGAGTGCAGCAAGCGTAGAGTGAGTATGGAAAACAGGTGTACTCAGCAAGCATCATCGACCGACCCTAGCTATAATGGTGACGAGGGCTAGTACTTTATGATACCTCTCTCTACTATTTAGTTACATAAATATAAAATAAAATAGTTAACCAACCTATGATGAATATATAATTTAACTCACTATAAGTGCCCTCAAGTCATACTTCACACAAGTCCAACCTAAACCCTATTAGGGCATCTAGATCCCTCAAGTCACTCCGTTCAGATCTTACACAAGGTTCAACATAAGCTAACCGTCTTCCTTCTAACAAGCCAAGAACATAAGTAAAATAGAGTTCAAGTTAGGCACATGGTCATAAAACTCATATCAGGATATAAATGAATGCAATGCAGAATGGTATGTATGAATGTAAGTGGCCATAATACCTGGTATACAAACGCTACTGCAGTAGTTGTCACATGATCCATGGGGATTCATGAGGTCCATATACCCATCCTATCATATTGAATACAAACTCTATGGCTGAAGTGTCATATCGGTCATCACTCTTATAAATATGTATCATATCCTTCAATCCGACTTCCCAAGCCATTCTTAGTGATTTCACCAGTAACCAATGCCAAGTATATATAATGTATGAATGAGATGGATATGAATACACTATGCAATTAGCATAATCAGTTTATCGGTATTTATCAGTCTTAATCAAGTGTTCAGACGAGGTGTAAAGTGATGAATGCATGACAGTCAAATCAGGATATCATATCAATGGCTACAAGCCCAAGTAAACAACAAGCATACCAAACTAAGCGGACTCTTGCACCACACATCGTGGCCTGAAGGCTAAACACATAAACTCCTTCACTTGCTTACTATTAGTTCATTGATTACCCATTTAAGTTCACCCAGTACCCATATTAGTGCTCGTCATCTCACTAATATGGGACCCCAAATTCCCAAACATCCCATTAGTTCATTAATTAAGCATACCAACACATAACGCTATACTAGAGTCTAGAAAAGTCTCAACTTGCCTGAATAAAGCCGAAGACTCAAGCAACAACCTTTCCTTTCCGCTGAGTCTCCTCATGAATCTGCTCTGATCAAACATATCGAGTATAATAAGATTATGGTCTAAGTTATCCATAATCCCCCAAGCCAGATTACAAAGGAACTCCGGGCCCACATTATTAAAATGCCGACTTTTTTACCCAAATAGTACTAATACAAGCTAGGTATGCCTAATCTCAAGTTAATTGAACAACAAAGCCCCCAAAGGATCCTCAATTTCAAGAATTACATAAAAGTCCCATTTAAAACCCTAAATTTACCCCCAATTCCCAAAAAGGGTTCACTACAAAAAACTTGACTTTTAGCGACCATTTTGGGAGATGTATCCGATCGTTAAATATGCCTATAACGACAAAAAAAAATTAGTCGTTAATAGCCGGTCGTATGAAAGCATGGCATCCGGTCGTCCAACTAAACTAAAAATAAAACGCCACATTTTTCCCTCAATTATTTTCTCCAAATGCCTCCCCTATTAAACAAATAAAGAAAAACCCTAAATCACAAAAAAAATGTTATGAGTAGTATTTTTGGCGCTATGTCTGGAATCCTCGTTAGCAAAATCAAGACAAGCCAAGTGCATTTCTCACTCTTTTAACAAACATAACCAAATTTGACTGGTGTTAATACAAACCTGTAAAATCAGTAACCTAAAGATTCCAACCTAAACATACACTTCAGAGAGTGAGTATGGCTTCAACTTTTAAGTTATACTTTTTTAATATAATCGCATGTAGCAAGAGTTTGTTTTCCCTGATGACGTTAAATTGTATCAAGAAATGATACTCTCTTCGCTTCAAAGTATAATCTACCGCCGTGCCCACACTCATACCCGCACAACATTAATTTTCTTATTTCGACACGCCCCGTACCCACATATGTTTAAACCCGCACTGCCCCATTGCCATCCTAAATAGGAAAGTTCGAGCGGAATTGTAAGGTGATATTTCAACTACATATATGAGATGTTTTGTCTGTGAGAAATAAGATTGTAACAACTTCATGGGTATTTGCTCTTTTTCCATGAACATATAATTTATTGAATGCCAGATTTCTACTTCTAGAATTAGATTTTCACTCTGCAAGATTTCTGCACTCCTCAAATTGCAACATTTTTTGCCAAGCTTGCCATTTTTGCTATCACAGTTCTTTGGATATTGACATGTCATACAACTAAGTTGTATATGTGAGTTGTCCTTGAAAATATCATTAAAAAGACATTTTTGAGCTGCCAGCAATTTCAAAAGAATAGACGTGTGTTCAGGAAGAACCATAATATTAGAGTTTGTATTTTTCATCTTTTAATGATAATTATATAGGATATGCCAGGAGACACTGGTTGATTGTCATACATCTAAATTACATCTCAATGTATTTCTTCTATGGAAGTGTAATTCTAAGAAATTCAGATCATTTCTGAGCTAATGTCTAGCTCAGGAGTAGAGTTTTGTCGTGAAACTTCGATGTCAATATTTTTAATTACTGTAATATGATATTAACATGGCCATTGGCAGGTTTTATAAGTTCATTATGATGTTAGAAAGTTGGTTTTCAAAAATTTATTTATATGAGGTCACATGTATCTATCCTTTTCATAGTAGTTCTTTTGGAAACAATGGCATGGTGGAAATCCTAAACAGATTCTCGTTTGTACACATATATGATTGGGTAACTTCGAAGAATTGTATGGTGAATAAACAAATTTGTCAGAGAAATTTCTCAATTTTCTTCACATTCTTTTCAGGTGTTTGTTTTTTTTTCCTTTCTTTTTTAAGTTTTTGTTTTATACAAAATTTACATGTGGCATTTACACCTGTATGATATCGTCTATTTTGATATCTCCATAGTAGAATGAAAATTTTCTTGGTAGGGAGCGCTTTAATCTATTAATAGGCTTATTTGGCACTTTATAGTGTTCGGTTTATAGATGTGATTCTTCAAGTTAACAAAGAACCAATCGATCAGGATCTTGATCTTGAAGTGAGTTGATGGGCAGATTTCAAGAAACTGACGTATCTCAGGCTATAGGTCTCGGAATTAAGCGATTAAAAAATGAAGTGAAAGATGGTGATTTAAACTATGAGAACGACTATTTACTTGTTTTAAATAAGTAAAATATTGAGGGTGAAATGACTGAAAGTAAGTTACGATTTTTGGGTATGAACATGAATGAAATTTAATCAAGAAACATGTTCTTGAATGATCAAAAACCAATAAAGTTCCTAAGTCAGCACTTGAAATCAATCTACGTGATAAATAAGCACCACACACTATTGAAAACAAGATAAAGACTATCACCACCTTGCTTGGAACCAAAAACAAGGATAAAAAACAAGAAATAGAGAAAATAACTCTATTGCAAACTAGGGCAAATATAAAAAATGTGAATAATGTTTTGCAAAGCATGAGAACCCTTTATATAGGCCTAGGGTCTTTTCTTTGATGATTATAAATCCCTATTCTACTCTAGAAAGGAAATAGTTAAAAACAAGGAAAGTAAAATCCCTATTCTATAAGGAAAAGAATATAGAAAACTAGAATCCTACTAGAACTAGGGTAAAATCCTACTTGTGATACGAAATTAAATCCCAACTATACTATAAATCAAGAAATAATAAACCTACTTAGAAAAGGATTCAAGAAACAAGAATTCCCATTCTTGGATGAAATTAATCTTTAAACTTGAGCTTCTTGGACTTTCTTGCTTTTGAATTTCAATATCGTGTTTGATTTTTTTTGGATTTCTTCTTCTTGATCTTTCATCATTTTCCCTTGGTTGAGAAAGACTCATCCTCGAGTCTAAAGGCTCCTTAAACAATGAAAGATTAGCAAAAAAGATTGGGAACAACCCATACTCGCCAGGCTCTAAGTTGCATTTTTCTTGCTTGTAATAGAGCTTCATCATGTTGTAGGAAGGCTTTGCATATGGCCGAACTAAGTCCCATATTCTTAGTAGTAACTTGGTACCCACTGAACTTAGGCTTGTTCCGGCATAATTTATGAATGAAGTTATCGTAGTATGTAATTAATCATTTCTGATTATTTAGTGTGCTTGTCTGATACAAATTAGGTCTCCCGGGGTGTAATCTTTTGTTTAATAAAACTGAACTTAGGCTTATTCAGCCAGAAAAGGAAAAACAAAGAAGTGCACAGGTGTTGGAAGAAAACAAATATATTTTATTCATTGTAAAAAATGAAAATTACAATGATGATTCTGAAGTTGTCAGATCACATTCTGCCCAAAGGCATAACATTAGACAAAAGAAAGATAATCAAACTCTGTTTTAAGGCATAACTTCAAATTCCAAAAGTTACTCAAACTCTACCTTAAGGCATGACTTCAGAATCCAAAAGTTAATCAAACTCTGTCTTAAGGCAGAACTTTAGAATCCAGAATTTAATAAAACTCTTCCTTAAGACTTCTTCATATTCCAAAATCTTAATCAAAATAAGCTTAAGGTATAACTTTTAGATTACAAAAATTAAAAGAATTTAAACATATCGAAAACTACACTAATCGTATTAGATTAATCAAACTTCGCCTTAAGGAAGAACTTTAGACTCAAACTTTAATCAAACTCTGTCTTAATGCATAACTTCAGATTTCAAAAGTTAAAATAAAAAATTCTACCTTAAGGTATAACTTTAGTTTGCAAAAATTAAAGAATTTAACAAAACAAAAACTAAACAATCAGAAACGATCAATTACATACAGCAATAACTTCATTGATAAATTATGCCGGAATATGCCTAAGTTTAGTTTCATAAACCAAAAAATCATGCCCGAAGAGGCCTAATTAGCCTCGAACAAACACATACTCTTCATCAAAAACCCACAAACTATGCATTGAACAAGGTATGCTGGAGAAGGCATATTCAGTCACACACCAACACATACTCAACATAAAAAAACCACATTATGAAGAATCACCACAACAAAGACAAAAAACACAAATCAAAATCCACAAAAAAATACAGCAACAATATAATACGAAAATACAAAAACAAACATATATAATGAAAACAAAGAACAACCCATAAAATTACATAATTTACTATAAAAACGATCAATTACATTAAAAAATATAAGTTGAATTAATCAAATTCAATTTTTCTCTACAAACGCAAAAATAAGCCTACTAATCGATTCACAAAATCACAAAATTAACATTTTTGAAAATTGAAACGAGCACAAAATCGAATTTCGTGCTCAAATTTCCTTACAGAGAGAACAAAAATGAGAGACGGAGACAGAGAAAGGTTGAAACACCGAAATAACAGAAAAAAGGGTTCGCACATGTAAGGGGTAAATTCGTCAAAAATATTTCATTAAAAGAGGTGGAGGGGCATTAATTAAAGACCAGCGAAATGAGGGGCAAAAATTAAAGACCAGCGCGTTTGAAGGGAAATCCACGCAAAAAAAGTTACAAATTACTGTTTTCCTATCAACAACAAATAGCCTAAGGTTAAGAATCGACAACAGCAAGCTGATCAAGCAAACACAAATTGCTATCCTTTCAAAATATTTTTAAAAAAAGTATTTATGATAAAATTAAATTAAATAAATTAAAGGGAAAATATCAAATATACCCCTCTACTTTGTTTTCCTTTCAAAATATATTTTAAAAAGTATTTATGACAAAAAATAAATTTTAAAATAAATAAATTAAAAGGAAAAGGGTCAAATATACCCATCTACTTTATTTTGTTAGCCAACTTTATCCTCCATTATTGATCGTGAACAAATATAGTCCTATCGTCTATAAAGTTTACACCCATATCTATTTGGATAGAAAATCCCAAATAAAATTATACATCCAAATAGGGGTACGGATGTAATTTTATAGACGATAGAGTTATATTTGTTCATAATTACTGACGGAGGATAAAATAAAGTAGAGCTTATATTTGGCCTTTTTTCCCTAAATTAAAACTTGGTCCAGCGGAGTACTTGTATTAATTTGAAGGACTACTTTCTTACGTGCTGTAATTTCGTGAAGGGGATTTCGCTATTCGGAAACTGGACAAGGGTTCACCATTCTTTGGTCTTGCAGAATGCGTACAATAGCAGCGCGAGTCAGCCCTGTACGTTCCTCTAAAATATAAAACCCACCCATTATGATTAATTCGCATTTTACATCTATTGTTTTCATTTGTTAAAGGACTTTTGTAAATGATGTTAATGCAGTATCTATGGAGGAGAACTCGTATAAATTTACAACCCCGACGTTTTTCTACTTCTGGCTTTGGCAGAGGTAACCAATTTATCTAACCTCCCATTTGTTTTAGGGCTATGCCACATTTACTTGATTATTTCCACTTCTTCAATGACATAACATCTTTTAGATGTTTTTATTCACCAACTTATCCAAATGAGCTGTGCAATTAAGTAGAGATACTAGGCAAAAATGTTACCATTCCTGATTTATTTTGGAAATTGACTTCTTCAGTGTTTCTCTATCTGTTATTGGTTTATTTTATTTTTGGCATAGACACCTTAACTTGGTCTCAACCGGTAACTAAACACTCCAACTTTTAGAATGCATGTCTAGACAACTCAACTCGTTCCGATGCTGCCGTGACACATAAATTTTTAGAGGTGTCTAGATAATCATTTTGTAAGTTGGAGTGTTCAACTGACAGTAGATGCTAAGTTTAAGTGTATCTATGAATTATGCCTTTATTTTTTTGGTTTCAATGATATTTTGAGGTAACTTGCTATTCCCTCTTGTGGGTTCATACCACTGGAATGCTTTGAGATTTAATTTGTGTGATTTTTGTAGATGAACAGTCAATAGAACAAGAAGCTGAAAGAAAAGTAGGGTGGCTCTTAAAATTAATTTTTGCTGGGACTGCTACACTTATTGGCTATCAAATTTTCCCATACATGGGTAAGCTCTCATTTCTACGGTTATACATGAATCAATTACACCATATTTGATTTGTCTGATTTGTCTTTGGCATATTAAATGTCTGATTTAGGAGACAATCTGATGCAGCAGTCTGTCTCACTTCTACAAGTCAAGGATCCCTTATTTAAAAGAATGGGTGCATCTAGATTAGCTCGTTTCGCTATAGATGGTAAGCTTTGGTCACAGTATTTGCAAATTGGGAAGTTATGTATATGCAATTCTTTAATGCGTTCAAGTATATGTTGGCAATTTGGTGCACAATATTAGTAATTAGTGCAGATATGTCGTTGATTTAAGAGCAGTAAGGAGCTATCACTTTATACTTTATATTTAGCAGCAAATGAAAACTATAGTTGGTATCTGAAAGCCAAAATAGCAATATTGTGAGTTACGAATAGTGTTGTCAAAAGCACGCTTAAAGCACGCTTAAGCCCTGAAGCGAGGCTAAAAAAATGTTGAGCTCTTTCCCTCGTTTAATGTGCATTAGTGTCGTCATTTAGGCTCTAAGACATACTTTTTCTTGCTAATGAGCCTTTCCTGAAAAGATTACACTAAACAATTGATATTTCACCTTATCATATGGACGGTTTCAGAAGAGATAGGGGTAGACCGAAGAAGTATTGGGGAGAGGTGATTAGACAGGACATGACGCAGTTATAGCTTACTGAGGACATGACCTTAGATAGGAGATTATAGAGGGCTCATATTAGGGTAGAAGGCTAGTAGGTAGTCGCTTATCCTTTCATACTAGTAGTCGTAGTATTGTTCTATAGTTTCGTGTGCTTTGATTTATGCTACTATTTGCTATTTCTTGTACTTCGATTATCCTATTTTATCTGTGGTAGCTACTGTCCCTTTTTCAAACGATTTTATCATGGCAAATTGCTTTCGTTATTTCCATTTTCATTATGCTTTGAATATTTTGTCCTTATCTGACCTCTTTTTTATGATTGCTCTTGAGTCGAGGGTCTTTCGAAAATAGTCTTCCTACCTTGGTAGGGGTAAGGTCTGCGTACACTCTACCCTCCCCAGACCCCACGTTGTGGGATTTCACTGGGTATGTTGTTGTTGTTGTTCATATCCATATTATTTGTTATTCGTGCTTATAATTATTAGTCTTGGATTAAACATATATTTGTATTTTGTTTCCATTTGCACCTTTTTTTCATTAAAGCCCATGCTTTATTTGCACTTTGCTCTTAAAACCCCAATAGACCTTAGAGCGTTTTTGTGCTTAAAGACCCAATAGTCCTTAGAGCGTATTTGCGCTTTTCGCTTTTGATAACACTGGACTTAGGAATTTAGTGTACCTAGGTTGATCACCCTTTTGTGTTGTTAGGAGCTATGTTGCCCGGACTTTTCACTTTCGGTGCCACACCCGTGTCGACACGACATGGGTGTGGGATCCGTATCCGATCCGGTCAACCAATTTTGGGTACTTCTACCAAAATCGAGGGAGAAATTCCAGACAGATTCAATGATTTATGTAATCAAAACAAAAGCTATAGTGCAATTGAAGAAAATGGAATAACTTGTAAATAGAAATTTCTATGTCACTCCTTTTTTGTATATCTCCTTCCTAGATGCTCCTCTTGATCAATATTTTCTCCTCAAGTTTTCCATATAATATCCCATAATTTAGGTTTTATAACTCTATTTTTAGAATTTTGAGTTATCTTTTGCCGAATCCCCGCACCCGTATCCGTACTCACGAATCTTAATATTTAGATCATGCTGAACCCGACCTCTAGATCCGTATCCGTATCCGACACCCGCACCCAAGTCCGAGCAACATAGGTTAGGAGCTCATTAATTTTAACTGATATCATTAACCTCCACTGCATCCTCTTTTATATTAATAATCTACACTCTGGACTATTTTGTGGAGCCAAGTCTCTTGCATCTGGATGATTTTCCCACTCTTTGTGATTTATGTACTGCATAACCTTCCTTTGAAACTTAAAGCTAATGGAACTCCCTACTGATTAATTGTACAAAATTAGGAAATTCGTTTCATTGTCCCAATATAAGATGAGACTACTCTAGTATCTTAGATTTTAGTATCCTTGTCAACCCGTATTCGATTGCTGTTCCTTTTCCTGGTACTATGACGAGGTAGCTGTGTTTCTTAAATAGCATTTTTCTGGTCTTTAAATATCTAAAACATTATACAACTTAAGAGGATCTGCACACTGCTTTATAGAATATGATATCTCGTAACCGACTAGCAACGTAGTTTACAGTTTTTGCTCAAAGTGCTATATTTGAAGTTTGTAGTCACAACATATTCGACAGCTGTTTGAACCAATCATGAGATTTATTTGATTTTTATCCCTGTGCTTTTTTGCTTCCTAGACGAGAAAAGGATGAAAATAGTTGAGATTGGTGGGGCTCAACACCTTTTGAACATGTTAGAGTCTGCCAGAGATGATTGCACGAGGAAGGAAGCCTTGAAGGCTCTTTTTGCGGTATCAAAATCAGGTCAGGAGTCAAATATATCTGCAATTTGCGTAATGCTGTACTAATGGATGCTCAAGCCAGTATTTTATTGGATATTGGAATAAGCTAGTATATGTAGGAATGCTCAAGCAACTATTTTGAAAAGTTAAAGAATAAGCGTGGACTTCATTGGACGATTATCCGAACTTTCCTTTTACAATAATAATACACAGTAGTCTGTGGGGACTTCTCCTCTGTAAATATGGCTTCAGCACTGCCCTAGTGCTATCAATACCAATGTTACCAACAACAACAACATACCCAGTGAAATCCCACAATGTGGGGACCAATGTTACTAATTTCAAAAAATAATAATACACAGTAGTCATTGATCTGTCTATTTTCTTCTCTCTTTGCAAATCCAAATAAAAGAATAGAGAGCTTGATACCATTATAAAATCATTACCATTGTTATTTACACCACTTAGTTATCTGTTAGCTTGGTGCCCCAGATCTGTTGCTACTTTGATGAGAGCATTTGCCTCTTTTCGCAGGGCACTTATCTGCAAACCCAAGCGATAACCAACAGATATTGTGGCCAATACATGCTTATCGTTTTTTTTTGTTCAGTATACAAAAGATAGACAAAAAGTAGAGAATTTTACCCAATGATATGATACTCTACAAAAAGCGCTGAATAATCTATATGATCTGGGACTTCGTGCATGCTCCAAAAATTCCAAGAACAATATGATTGCTCTCATCTATAGAAGTGCTTTGCATTTCTTAAAAACTCTCCTATTTGTCTCCCTTCAAATGGACCACATTGGCGCTAGAGGAGCTATATCTCACACTCTATTCTTCTTCTAAAAATCTATCTATACAATAGGTACTTCACCGTGGCTGGCATCGTCCATTCTATGCTAAATACATCAAGCACTGTCCACCATAGCTGACTTACTGCTTAACTGTGTAGCAGTAGGTGTTCTACATTATGTTCCGATCTCTCTCACATGAAACACAAGTTGATATAAGTTATCCTCTTCTTCCTTAGATTGTCCGATGAGAATCACCTCTCTCGCTACTAGCCAAATGGAGAAGAATATCTTCTATGGTTCTATAGGGATCCAATTGATAAGCATGAAAACTCGGTTTCTCTCTCCGGAAAACAAGCCCCTTTCCGCTTTTTGGGCCAGAACCAAAACTTCCTGTTCCGCCTTAATGTTTTTGTATAGTAGGGCCATTAAGATTTGGCACTAGCTCATCTTCTATCTTGTAGATTACTTCTGGACCTTAAATCCTATATCATTCTATCACAGCCCAAATTTCGTAAGTCAGGATGACTCCTACACCCAAATCTGGTAGGCGAACCAATTCAACTTTTAGCCAACTTTCTTTACTAAAAAGGCAGAAATGAAAACATTTGAAAACAATTGATAACCATAATATAAGTAGCATATATCATAGATGCGGAAAATAAAAACTCACCCCAAGAATTGGCAATATGAGTCAAGAACATCTGCTGAATCGATATACAAGTCTGATAAATCAAATACACTATCTGGAATGATATAGTACAATAGTAGAAATTAAATAGGAATGGAGTCCATGGTACTGTGGATCAGTCAAGCAGTTCACCCTGATACTCTGGTAGAAGACTCTCGACACGGTCACAGACTCCGCCGGTACTGGGATCGGTATGTGCACAAAAAGTGCAACAAGTGTAGCATGAGTACAAAATCAACATGTACTCAGCAAGTATCATCGACATATCCCAACAAATCCCAACAAGGTAGTGACGAGGGTTGACCTTAAAGTCATTCACTCAACAAATGAAATAATCAGATGCCTAAACTAGCAAAATAGATAAGAACAAAAAAAAATAAAGATGAAGACAAATTAAGATGAAATAAAAGCTGAAACAGAACGTATGCATTTGGTAGCGCTTAACACTATTGCAAAACTCAAAGTATTGAAAGTAATAGAATCAAGATTGGACCTTTATATTAGTTGGAACTGAAAGTAAATCACCGTAATTCAACGACCAAACAACTTATGGACCCAACAATTTGCTGTCAACTTCAAGCAGTTCATCAAACTACAAATTGGGCCCCGACTGGAACCTTTAATGTAAACCTCGAAGATCTTCACCACGATCTTGACATTGTGAGATGAAAAAAAAGTGTGGTGCTTCAATGGTGATGAAGCATGAGTCGATGGTTTCTATGATGTTTGGAGAATGAATGGATACTGGAGCAGTATTAATGGTGGAATTGTGATTTTCTGGCAGTGGCGATGAACGTTCAAAGGTGGTGGTCATGGGTGTTTACAGCCGAAACAATGGTGGTGTTTGATGGTTGTTTACGACTTTACACTTTCCTCGTCACTGTGTATGGATTGTTTTTTTAGAATATGCAGAGAATATTATGATCCTCCATGTATTCCAAAAGTTGTCCCTGCCCTGTCTAAGCCCTCAACATGCGGTATATCTCCTCCAGATCCACCGCAATGGGACCTGCAAAGGTAGGTACCTCTCTAGCAAATTGCTCATAATTCATCCCCTAACAGTCTAATCAGCTTTGAGTGGTATAACTAGCTAATTTGCGGACCTGTTTTCTAACATATTGATAGTTTTGGTGGTCTTGGATTTGCTGCCGGTGAATAGTGGGCTAATGGCTAAATTTCTCATATGCCAAATAAGCCTATATAGGTCCTAATTTTATGTTGTCTTTTAGGGACATGACGAGGACAACTAGAGGAAGATATGACAAACAGGGAAGGGATGGAGAACCCCATTGTGAATCAAACTCCCTTATTGTTGCGGAAATGGTGGAATGATTTGGACCGGTACGATCATTCACAAATAAATCGACATTTGGGTTTCTTGGTGAACATCATCTGGATCACACCTAGAAAAAAATGTAGTGGAAGCTTTAATTTCTTTTTGGGATTCGACAAATAATGTGGTTTGCTTTTCAGATTGTGAGATGACCCCAACCTTAGAGGAAATAGAGGTTCCATAGGACTAGGCAAAGATCTCCGTCGTAAGGCCTTATAACCCCAAAAATATCTATGCGAACAAGTTTTTGGAATACATGCATATCAACCAAATGCAGTTGGACAACTTAGACCAAGGTTGGGTTTCCTTAAATTTTTTGTACATGAGGTATGGCAGGCTGGAGGGGTTTGAAGAGTTCATGGACAACTTAACAATAAATATGAGGTATGGAAGGATGGAGGGGTTTGAAGAGTTCATGGAACAACTTAATAATGAAGGAAATTTGGAGACCTGGAGGGAACATAGGCGTTTTTCTTTCATGGTCGCGTTTTTCTTTCATGGTCGCCTTTTTAGGACTTGTGGTCTTTCCAAAAGCGGGGTTGGAGGATTAGTATTCATTTGAGTGGAGTGGTTCGAGCTATGTTGAAAATAGACAATGCCACTCTCATACTTTTGATCCAAGTAGATATCTATCGTTCCCTAACAATGTGTCAACAAGGTGAGAAATACCCTGAAGATTGCAACATTCTTTTGCAAATATGGAAGTTAGAGCACCACCGTCATCACCCTATTGTAGTAGATTTCAGTGTTGAGTAGTGAAAATATACCGAAAGTCATCAAAAAGGGTCGAAAAATGTAGTTTCTCGAATGGAAGTGAAGCTTGGAAACTACCTCCGGACTTTGATGGCCAACTGAATTGTGTGGAATTACTATTGGTCCCCTTCAAAAGAAGTTATCTATATGTCCTCTTCTCGCATGTTTCTAGTCTTGATTGAACTTTGGGGTGTCCAACCTTATGCATCTCTCTGTGTAATGCGCCAACTGGGTCGACGACAATTCATACCCCGAGCTGAAGATATGCGGGAGTTTATGTATGAAATCTACGTAGATATTCCTCTTTAGATAGATACAATCTTGAAAATTTAGGGTGGGGCTATGGTTTTTCGGTTACGTGGCATAGTGGCCGACCGTGATCTAGGAGCTATGGAACCTAAGTATATCATGTGGTTTGGTGCTCAACCTCTCGTTGTAGTCATGCCTGAAAGATCCAAGAACGGAGCTATAGATCGGGAAGCTGAAATGGAGATAAAAATTAAGCAAGCACGGTTGGATGTGGAGAGAAATTACTAGTGTACCATCCAGACTTTAACTACAAATTTGGATCATGCTAGAGCAAGGATAGTAGAACAAGCATAATTTGCTACAAATAGGGCTCAATCAGCACGTGAACGGGCTATGCTTGGGGCCCAGCTTGAGTCGTCGATAGATCGTGAGGGCTTATGAGAAATTTAGCCACTACTCGCCAGCAACAAATCCAACGTAGACTAGACCTATCAATATGTTAGAGAATAAGTTTGCGAATTAGTTGTTTCTACCGCTCAAAGATGCGTGGACTATCAAGGGATGAATTATGAGCAATTTTCTAGAGAGCTACCTACCTTCGTGCGTCACATTGCAGCGGATCTGGAGGAGATATACCGGGGGGAAGCTAATGCATAGAGCATTTTTGGAAGACGCGGATAAAGCATAATATTCACTGCGTCATACATAGTGACGAGGAGAGCGTAAACAAACATCAAACACCACCACTGTTTTAGATGTGAACACCCATGACCACCACCTTCGAACCTTATAGTCACCACTGAGAAATCGCAAATCCACCATTATCACTACTCCTAATATCCATTCATTATCCAAACACAAAAAGAAATCGTCAACTCATCCTTCATCACCATCGAAGCACCACATTTTTTTCATCTCAGGTGTCGAGAGTCGTGGGGGAGATCGTTCAAGGTTCCAGTCAGGGATTTGTTTGTTGTTTGATGAACTGTTCGAAGTTGCCAGCAAATTATTGGGTCCATAAGCTGTTTGGTCACTGAATTATAGTGATTTAATTTCAGATCCATCTAATACAAGGGTCCAATTTTGATTCTATTACTTTTAGTACTTTGAGTTTTGTTGTAGTACAACATACCCAGTATAATCCTACAACTGGGGTCTGGGGAGGGGGATGTTCACCCTACCTTTGTGGGGAGAGGCTGTTTTCGATAGATTCTCGGCTCAAGAAAATCATTTTTCAAAAAATGGTTTGAAAGAAATGCAAGAGTAAAAACTATGATGGAAATATTGAAGAAAGGTACTAATACAAATATTAAAGATAACCAAGGTAAAAGAAACAACAGTAATAATAAAATCAAAGCATAAAACAATACTAGCATAATCTATCTATCTATCTATATAAAGAAAGAGAGGCAAAACACTGTTAGGATAACAAGTGTCATCACCATAAAATTCTAATTTTAAATTACAAAATTCAAACTGCAAATTCACAAAAAACGGATACTGGACAACTTCCTCTCACGTTTGCACATATTTTTAACAAATAATCAGGAAATAAGTAAAAATCTGGAAAATTAAAAAATGCACAAAAAATCATCTTCCCAAACGTGGCAACAATCCTAAACTAACTCGATAACTGTTTTTTTATCCACATTCTCCTACACAAATAATTATTTATGTGGATTCTTCTTTCAACTTTGTTTTCTTATCCCAATAAAGAATAACATAACTTTGCAAAGATGGCTTCACCAGTTTATCACATCAGACAAATTTCAAGAAACACGATGCAATGGAGTTTGAAAGTTAAAGTCATTCGAATGTGGGAAATCCCGGCTAAATTCAAACTTGAAATACCATTTTCCATAGAGTTGCTTTTACAAGATGCAAGAGTAACATATTCAACTTTCACATGTTTTTAAATGCAATTTATGCTTATGAGGAATAATTTACCTCATATGTTCTTTGAGTTTTGTTGTAGTGTTTACCGCTATCATATGCATGCTTTTCTATTTGAACTTCTATTTAATCTTAATTTTTCTTCAAATTTATTTTGTTTTGTTCTTGTCTGTTTTACTAGTTTGGGCATCTGATTCTTTCATACGTTAAGTGATAATGTGGGTAATAACACTATGATGGATCATGAGGTGTTGAGTTGAAATTATAGTTTGTCTCTTAATTACTTTTCAGGAATGATATGCAAGCTAAAGTAATGGCATAAGTTCTTAAAATTGGAAGAATAAATTGGGTTTCAACAAGAGTTTAAGACTCATAATTGGAAGAAAACCCAAAAATATGTGAGCGAGGTGGGTTGCGAATTGTTTCAAAACCCGTTGTGAAGAGAGAAGAGAGATTATTTGAAAGAGAGCTTGGTGGGATCTTAACTCAAATCTAAACGAAGTTAAAAGTTAATTAATTTGAGCGACAATCAACAATGAATTTGTAGAGCGGGGTTCTAGTATGGAGTATATGTATGTTCCCTTACCGCTATTATTATTTATTGTTACTAGTATCCATACCCACGCGTTGCGCGGAGAATATTAAATATAATTTAGAATATGTTACTTAAAAAATATGGTAGTCACAAGGAGCATGAAAGAATTGTGGTTTTGTTATATTCATTGATTCGTTATATGTATTGTAGTCTTTTTGCTCTTCATATATTTATGTACATAATCAACACTAATTGTATGTTTCAAATAAAGACAATTTTTTTATCAAGAATGAGTATAGCAGAATGATTGTAGTTTGAACTCAATTATATGATTGGTCCTTAAGATGCTGATGCAAATAAATCAATATTATCGCACCCAAGGGTGTGACCTAGTGTCAATGAAGTAGGTTGAGGACCATGAGGTCTCATGTTCAAATCCCAGCAAAGACAAAAACAATAGGTGATCTCTTTCCACCTGTTCTAGCCTTGGTGGACAGAGTTACCTGGTACATTTTAATGGTGGTAGGTGGTACGTATTCTGTGGAATTAGTCGAGGTGCACGCAAGTTGACCCGGACACCACAGTTGTAAAAGAATCAATATTATCCTTTCAATCTTCCCATCAATTGTGTCGACTGGATAAATTTTCAATTGGTTTTCCTTTGTGTCGACTGGATAAATTTTCAAACGACTCTAACTTTCCTTGTGATTCAACCGACTCTAAATTTACTTTGTGATTCAAACAACTCTAACTTTCCCACATTCGAATGACTAGTAAGATTATAGAGAGGAAAAAGATAAAGGCTTATCAAAATTCAGAAAAAAGAGAAGAATGAAAAAACAAGTTAGACCGAGAAGTAGGATTATCAACTGATTTCCTTTCTTTCGACTAGATAAATTAAAACTGCCGAAGATAGGTGATGAACCATGTATTAACATAGGAACTTGACAAACTACAACATATATATTTTCAACAGAAATAAACAGTAAATTCAAAGAACAGATGAGGCAAATTATGCATCATAAGCGTAAATCGTGTTTAAAAGTATGCGAAAGTTGAATATGTTGCCCTTGCATCCTGTAAAATCAACTCTATGGAAAATGGTATTTCAAGTTTGAATTTATCCGGGGTTTCTCACATTCGAATGACTCTGACTTTCAAATTCCATTACATCGTGTTGCTTCCGGTGAAGCCATCTTTGCAAAGTTATGTTATTCTGAGCAGAGATTATTTGGATAAGAAAACGAAATTGAAAGAAGAATCGACATAAATAATTATTTGCGTAGAACGTGGATAAAAAAGCAATTATCGAGTCAGTTTAGGATTGTTCCCACGTTTGGGAAGACGATCTTTTGTGCGTTTTTTAATGTTCCAGATTTGTTTTACTTATTTCCTGATTATTTGTTATAAATATGTGCAAACGTGGGAGGAAGTTATGTAGTATCCATTTTATGTGAATTTGCAGTTTTAATTTTTTTTATTTAGGGAAAGAACGTGCATGCCCCCTCAAACCAAAATAATTACCCGCCCATACCCCCATTACTTTCGTACCCCCAGAAAAAATCAAAACTATTTATCCGAGATGCCTCCCAAATTATGATATCAACATGATATATAAATATACTGAGATGGTATCATGGAATACTGCTTCAGTCCTACTCTTAATATGATACCATCATGGTATATAAATATACTGAGATGGTATTATGGAGGATCATGTTCATTTATTCAAAAGACACTTTTCTCGAAAAAAACCTCTATGATACCATCATCTTATATACATGTACTGTGAGACACTCCTCAGTCCTCCATGGTACCATCGTGATATATAAATATACTGAGATGGTATCATGGAGGACTGCTTCAGTCCTTCTCTTAATCGTCCATGATACCATCATGATATATAAATATACTGCGATGATATTGTGGAGGAAGATTTTGGGCGAGGGGTATGTCGGATAAATAGTTTCGGCCGGTTGAGCAGGAAGCGAATTAGTTTAGGAGGGGCATGAGACGAGTAATTATTTTGCATTTTAGGGGTATTTGGTGTTGTTTCCCCTTTTTATTTATATTTTAAAATGGAATTTTATGGTGATGGCACTTGTTATCCTAACAGTGTTTTACCTCTCTTTTTCTATATAGATAGATTATGCTAGCACTGTTTACGCTTTGATTTTATTATTACTATTGTTTCTTTTAACTTGGTTATCTTTAACATTTGTACTGTAGTACCTTCCTTTCTTCAATATTTCCATCAATGCCTCTTGCATAAATGTGAGGTAAGGCTGCGTACAATAGACTTTTGTGGTCCGGCCCTTCCCCGGACCCCACGCATAGCCGGAGCTTAGTGCACCGGGCTGCCCTTTTTTTTTAGCTTTTACTCTTGCGTTTCTTTCAAACCATTTTTTGAAAAAAACGATTTTCTTGAGCTGAGGGTCTATCGGGAACAACCTCTGTGGCTACTTGCAATATTAGAGCTGCTGCTAGGTCTGGACAATTATTGCATAGTTATGTGTTGTAGCTGTATTTCTGATTCTCATGTATGACAGTCTTGTATAGCCTTGTTTCGTTCTTTTCCTGAGATAGCTAGCAGAGTGTGCTAGGCTATGGTTTTATACAGTTTATACTAGTGATTAATATACATGGTTAATTACCAAAAAAAAAACAAAAGGTGTTCATGCTCTTTGCGTCTACTACAATCCATCAACATCTGGAAATGGTCTGATTCTAATCTGAGAAGTGTGATTTGAATGATGTCTGGTCATCTCATCCCACGAAGTGAATAACAAGAATCTATCAAAACTTAACTTTGACCCCCTTTGCCCTTGCTCATGCCTACTGTGCACCTGCTAAAGGAAGACCAATAATTAACTGGTAATCTTTATCTAAACTCTGAAGATCCTCCATTTCTATCGAGAAGGAATGTGGTCACCCCATGCACCCAACCCTCTTATTTACTCTTATAGCATTAAAATATCCCCCCGTCATCCTGGTATTTGCCAGTGTTCCATAAAACTAAAATAGCTCATCCTTAATTTATTTCCCACCAGCCCATCCAACCCCCCCCTCCCTCTACCCCCAACTCCCCTCCTCCACCATCAAGTTCCTCTAGGCAGTTCCCGATTTCCCCCTCTCCAACCCCTATGTATCTTCTTTATCCCCATGAGAAGAATAGCAGGGGGATAAATAAGCCAAGGATTTTGTCCCCTATCCACTCCGTTTCTTCTTCTTCCTCTATGAACTGCTCACTCTCTTCTGCCAAGTACCGTTTCCTTCTCCATGATGATCCCTTTTAACCTTACTTTTGTCACAATCATCCCCTTTCTGTTCGCCTGTGGTAAATCCTAACAGTCCAGCCACCTACTTCCCCTGCTTGAAATCCCCTCCTTCACCCAAACCCACTGTCCCAGCCCACTCCCTTTCTTCCTCCTTGGGATCACAGGAATCCTCATTACTGTAGTTTTGATGTTTGATCAAGGCTGAAAAAAGGAGACCTCATCGGAAACAGCCTTCTGACCACTCTTGCAGACTGGAGCCATGTGGATCCCCCCTTGATTCTGCAAACCCAGCCTCCTCCCTCCCTCCGAGGCCTGCAGGTCGTTTTTGCGCCCCTGAATTGCTGCTCTGTGGATGCATTTCTGAAAAGTGCTGTTTATGTGTTATTTGGACGTAACTCTACATGGAGCATTGTTAGGCTATCGGGCAGTGGCGGAGCCAGGATTTTTACTAAGGGGGTTAAAAAATATAAAGAACTTAGCACACGAAGAAGCCAAAGGGGTTCAACATCTACTATATGTATCTAAAAAATAATTTTAACCCTGTATATATAGTATAATGTTTCGCAGAAGGGGGTTCGGATGAACCCCCTCGGCCCAACCTAGCTCCCGCCCCTGCTATCAGGGAAACCAAATATTATAAAGAGTTCTCCACATTTATGAGAATTTGAACTTTCTTTCAGCTGCATTCTACATCAATCATTAATTTTTGAAGCACCATCTCAGTATCCTTGCTTCTACTGCTCAACTTGTTTTGCATTCCTTGAAGGCAAATGCAATATACTGTGCATGCATGAATCAACTCATGAGCCGTGCTTCATTACTATTTATTGACCTTTTATGTGCAGAAAATAATAGTCTGCTCTATGTGATTGCCTATCTTCTCAAGCAGAACTTTAATATATACCAAGAAGCTGCATTGAGAAGTGTTGATTGATTGTTTCATCTTGGTAGTTATTCAAAGAGAAGTACAGGATTTTTACCGGCTTATCACTCCATTTTCCTATCTTTTGATAAAACTTTATACAACACAATGAGTGAAGAAAACACGTGGACAACTTCCTTTTTATATCATACCACCAGTTTAGTGCTATCTTCCTGAATCTAGCCACAGAACCTTAATAGACAAAAATCATCTAGCTGTCACAGAATATTTCCCTACTTCACATTGTAAAGAAATGTTATTGAGATGAGTCTGCTTACTGGTTGAACCTCTTGGTAGTTCTTCTACCTATTGGCTAGAGGAGTCTGTGATTGAACAGTCTCTGGGCATTTCCACAATGATACATGCTTCCGTTCAATAGACTACTTTTATGCTTGATGTTTCCTTGGAAAATATTAGCCTTAAATGTCTTTTGTTATACCGCCAAACTGTTAAAGCACAAAGTAATAGACAAAAAGAAGCAGCTAGATAAGAAGTCTTCAGTAATTTTGTATACTTGGCAGTTCCTCCTTTATCAATGAAGCTGTTAGGATAAGTCAAATTAGGTACTACTTTTGTCTGACAAACCTCGGATACTACTAGGATTAATTACATAATCCATGACTACCCTGTATTTTGTTATGATGCATTAGTGATTAATATTTCTCATCTTCTGAGCCAAAAAAAAGTCACTTTATTTGCATGGTTTGCTAATAGAAGCCCAGTCAACCTTGGAACCAATACTTACGAATCAACCCAGGCTAAGGATTTCTCAGCATAAACCGGAAAATTCTCTCGTGCTTGTGGCTTGTTACACGTGTATTTACGGCAAAAGGAATGCTGTACAACTTAGAGTCAGTTTTGCTTAATGTTTAACTTTAAATGTATGAAGACGTCTTATTTTATTTGTATGGCCCTTGCTAACTTATCCTATTTTGGTTGATGAAACTAATTGGAGATTAAGACCAATTAGACCAATTGCCTGATGATACTAAATGTTGTTAGGGCTGATGTTTTGTAGGCACTGGTTATCTGTGCTTGAATATCTCCTTGAATGGATGTAGTATTTAGTGCTCATTCTTATACTGCAGATGAGGCTGCTGTGGTCTTACATCAAGCTGGAGCCATATCAATCATCAAGTCCACCCTCGAGTCTGCTGAGGATGCTGAAGTCGGGAAATACAAGTCAAATTTGCTGAGTAGATTTCTAGATTTATCATATGATATTAGTTCTTGAGATTACTATTATCAGGTCTGAGATTCCTGTCACTGTCTTACAAGTTGGCCATAACGTCTTTACATAGATGTTTTATTAGATTGCTGACCTTTTAGAAAAAAAATTCTGAAGAAAGTTGAGAGAATTCTTTTACCTTCTTAAAAAAAGGAAAGTTGAGTGAATCCGTACATGGTTGTTATGGTTATGCTAAGTGAGCTCCCTTTTCTAATGGGATCTTAAACATTGCTAGCGGTGGAGTTAAGCTATAATGTTATAAACTCTTCAAGGGGCATCAGAATGGAAAAGTAATCTAGATGCCCCATGCAAAGTTGCAATTGGCATACAAGATGATGTTTTTCCTATGAATCTAAATGGTCCTATGACATGTGAAGAATCGACAAGCACAAGTTATGGCCATTTGGACTTTTTAGTTCCTAAACGGATTGGTGAATTTTGATTTGTATTTAAGTTTTGATCCAGCCCTTAATGAACTGAATTCAGGGCAACCATCTGTCATAATCAATCTATTTTAGAAGATGCACTTGGCAATACTGCGGATCGCCTTTCTCTTTAATGCCATTGTTCACTTGATAGTTTTAGCAAGATGTGTGTGATCTTGAATTAAGCTAGATTTAAATGGCTAGAATTCTATATCACTGAACATGAAACAAATGGGGGCCATTAGATTTGCTTTCAGATGTCTGGTCAAGTATCAACAGGACATGTGTTCTGGATTCTTTGTTGGATCCATGGTCCAGCAATGCAAATGAGTATTTGTCTATAACCATGTTGTTTGGTGTTTGATCAATTTGTTCCTTCAGTATATTTGGCAAGATGTCCTAGGAAGTGGGGAACATTATTCCTAATGTCTTGTGAAATAATGATTCAAATTCATTTCAAGATGACCCAAATATTCGTAGACGAGGTGATCAATCTTGCGTGAGGTTGTAAAACAAAAAACTTAAAAAAGTTACAGAAAAACCACACATTTCTCCATGGGAGGAAGAAATGGTTCTCACACTACAACCTGTGCTATCCAAGATTGGGTAGGAGAGACTCCCATGGTTCCTGTGAGGTCAATAGTTAATTTACAATACCATCTCTGAATAGTATTCTGTTAGAAGAGCACAAAAAATCAAAGCTGTACAGAGTTCTGTGGCTTATAATATGGGAATGCAAAGATTATAAGAGTAACAGATTTTGCTGGGAGAATGTATGTATAAGCAATAGGGATACCTGTGCGTTATAATTGAAGGTAGAGACTAGAGGAAGGATTTTCTGAAATAATAAAAAAATTGCAAGCAAAGGAAAGGTTGTTAATAACTTAGCTTATAAGGTTTTGTCATTTGGTTGGAATAGGCCCCCCACCACACCATTCCCGTACATTCTCTCTTTATGACTCAACTTTTGCAATTTAAATACAGAGTTGCTTTGTTTTTTACACATTTGCATGTGAATGTACTTTCCCGAAGTGATACTCTCCAACTCACGTGAGGGAGAGTCCTACAATTTGTATTCTCACGGGGGTAAATTTTTGCCTTCCCTAATTTCTAGTAATTATGTTTTGGGAGTCGGATTATATGTGAAATTTTGAATAAAAGAAAAAAGAACACTTCTTGGCTTTGTTTCATACATCTGTAAAGTGGCACTCAGTATCCTCTAAATCTTGGTCGTTTCTTGTTTCACATAAGCTGATTTCGTTAACTGTGGCGGTATCAATAGTTGCATCTTAATTCTTAAATTATAAATCAGACACGACTTCTACATATTAATGTGTAGATCTACGTCTCCATAAATATTTCAACCTTACCCTGATTAAATGAATTGTATTATATCTCTTAGATTTCAAATATTCACTACTAAAGAAACAGGAATTAGCGACTGATAAATAGCTAAACATCAAAATTCATCACTAATCCTGTTTTATGACGGGTTATCAAAATTCTGTTAGCTACAAATTGCAACAAAGTTCATAGCTAATTCTAGTTTTTTTTTTTTAGTGTAAGGATTGAATTTTTTCTCCTTATATACCCTTGCTTGTAGTGGCGTACACATGATTTTGCAAAGACGCTCAACCTATTGTCACAATTTATTTTGTGAGTTGTTTTGGGTTTCGGATTGTTGTAGTTTTAAGGTATATATATTACTTCGTCTCAACTCGATACTTGAAGAGTATTAGTTTTACGTGATGTCAGGCTGTTGCCTGTATACATGTTGGTCTTTAAAAGAATACTATTCACACACATATATGAGGATGATATGTGTCAAATGACACCCCTTAGAACAAAGGCAAGCTAGTGATGATATGACAAAATTACAGAGAAATTATGGAGAGTTGTTTTGTAGTAATGATAATTGATAAAGGGGAGGGTAGACATGTGAAGAGGTTGGGTACGTGCATTTGTCTTGGAGGAATGGAGACAATGTTTGAAGCAACAACCTTACGCCAACTTCCTTATTAATGAACTGTTCCTATTTGCAATACTGATAACATCTCGTGACACTCCAGTCTGTGGAGATATTGGATACTAGCTACCCTTTTTATAATTTTTTACATCTATCTCAACCAGTTACATCCAAACCAACTTCATGGGTCGTTTCCACTGTTCTTGATTCCTGTTGCCTCCATGTTTTTAGTTAATTTTGAATTTACAAAAGATGTACTAAGCTTCGATCTCTGACTTCTAATCCGTGAAGAATTTTCTATCCTATTGATCAATTATGGGAACCATGTTATTACCCACGGAACTACGATTTTTTGGCTTTCATATTTGAATATAACACACATGCAAAGACTAAAAATCAGAATTTCCTTATTATAAAAAACTAAAACCAGAATTAATTTTGTACATTGTTCGATACTGTTTTCCGAGAAAGACTTTAATGACGATTGACCTCTTCTTTGGAAATATAATGATTTGGAGAACGTCAATTCTCTAGATTTTCCGACTTACCCTTCGTTTCAACTAGGCACCAAGGGGTCGTTTCCACCTCAAAATAAACACTAAATTATACAATATTTGGTTTGTGTTTGAGGAGATTTAATCTCCATATAGAAATCAATATTAAGTTATATAATCTCTGATTGCACCTTTTATTTTTTCTTACAAAGAAATTAATACATGTATAAGTTATGTGAAAATATACGTATTATTTATACAGGAGAAAATGTGTAATAAAAATATAATTATTAGTGATACATGTTGACTGAAATACTAAAATGATAAATCTAACTCGTTATAGTAAAAAGTTTCTATTTTGCCTAAAAGGTATTCAAATATTGTAAAATTATATATTGTATAGTACTAGTTTCTAGTATATCAAATTAAATATTCAACAAAAAACAATTTTTGCATTACAATTCTTATATTAATCATTCATGTATTACTAATGTCTATATTATTAAATCATGCGTTAACTTATCACTGAAAACGACCCTAAGTGTATACATAATATACCTATATATGATCACGAGATGTCATGATACTGCTAATAGTAGTGTGTACGGTAGAAAGGTAAAAAGCAAATTGATCATGCATTAGGTATATTCAATTATATATTTTCAAATAATGATACATAGATATTTATTTGGAAAAAAAAAGGAAGAAATAGTGATGGAGGAAGAAAGGCACGTGTAGAAAGAGAGGAAATGAAAGAGGAGAAAGGAGTGAAGACAAAGGTGACGGCTGGAGTAAAGGGGGGAACTCCAAATTCCCCGTGAAAACTATTTGGATTCATCCAAAATTCACAAATAATATAAACATCCACCCAATTTTTTTCCCTCCACTACTTTCCATATTATAAATGGCTCCATATTAACTATATATGCATTGATTACTACCATTTCCAATCCTTCATGTCACATCCCATCTCACTGGTAGATTTTAACTTCCACTAGACAATCTAATTATTGAGTAGTGTAGTAGTATTTTTTGACAGATTCGAAATTTTGAGTTTTGACGCGTTAACTAAAGTCTAGTTGGAAACACAGTCTTGTCCATGGTAATTTCATATTTGACCCCGTAAGATGTTAAGCTTAGCTAGCATTTCGAACTATTTTTCTGATTTATTTAAATTATATATAATGATAGCAAAAGAGATTTTTATACTATCAACAAAGTTTTATCAGTGGTAAGAGATTACTTATCATCTTTTGTAGGTTACAGACTCATACTTGATATAAGAAGTTACATGTAATTGCCATTAAATGACAATGTAAACATTTTTTACATTGTTAAAAATATCAAGTTAAACTATTATTACCCACACTTACTCTCAATTGTGGATTTATTCAACAGTCTAAACGTGGAAGTACTAATTTATGATATTACTGTAGAATAGTGCAAATCTCTTTGAGTGGAGTACTCTCATTAATACAATATATATAGACTGTGCAATGGTAATTCTAATAGGAAGAGGATCTCTACTTTACATAATTACACTAAAGTATTAATTACATAATATACGTGAAATATATAGAATATATTCGCTATCACACCCCCTTAGTCGGAGCGGGAGGAGGCCGGACGCTGAGATTGGATCTGAAGTCAAGGAACAACTGATGTGGAAGCCCCTTTGTGAAAATATCTGCATACTGATACGAAGAAGGAACATGGAACACCCTAACATGACCCATGTCAACCTTCTCGCGAACAAAGTGGATATCTATCTCAATATGCTTGGTTCACTGATGCTGAACCGGGTTATGAGACAAGTAGACCACATAAATGTTGTCACAGTAGACTATAGATGCTTTACGCATGGGACAATGTGGCTCCAGAAGAAGGTTTCAGAGCCAACAGATCTCAACAACAACGTTCGCGACGCCTCTATATTCTACTTCGGCACTCGAACGTGATAGTGTGGCTTGCCGCTTGGCAGACCATGAAATGAGGTTATCTCTAAAAGATACACAATATCCGGAAGTAGAACGACGTGTGTCAGGACAGCCTGCACAATAGGCGTTTGTATATGATAGCAGCCTGGAGAGGTAGGTGGAGTGGATGAGAAAGCATAGAGGTCTCCCACACTATTGCATATCGTAAGAGGTATCCCCATATGTAGGTCCTTCACAGAAAAATCAAAAGGGTCAAACTCAATAGATGCGTAATTGTCAATAGCAAACTTCCTAACATATATTAAATTTTTAATGATGTTGGGAGCATAAAAGATGTGTTTGAGGGAAAAGGGAGGGTGAGGCTTACGTGTATGAGTAGTGCCATGACCGTGAATAGGAATGCGATTGTCATTACCTACCAAAATATGTTGAGGATGTTGCAAATTAAATAATCAAGGAAGTTTACCAGAGGTGTGAGTGAGGTGGGATGTTGCACCCGTATCCATGTACCAAGCATCGTCGGGCTGCACAATATTCATCGAATTATAGGCCTATGTCAATTCAGTTGGGGTGAGGGGGCCCGTGGTTGGCTGTTGTTTCTGGGCAGCTACAAGATAGGCATAGTCAGTGGAGGCCGCTGGATGTGGGCCTGGACGAGGGCCCAACACACTGGGTTATTGCCACTGGCCCAGTTATTGGGCCTGTTGGAACTGATAGGGGCCGTAAAGAGCAACCCAACTTCCGTAACTTGCCCAAGTTGCTGGATAAGGGGCCTGCGGTAGTGGGCCGTTGGAATTGGGTTTGCCTCTACGACCCTTGCCTCTTCCACCGCGCTCACTACCTCGGCCACTATGGTGTGGTTGATTTTCGGTAGGTGTTAGTGGTCCGGTGGGTGTGGTGGCAATCAGCGGGACGGTGGCTGCCAACACATGTTGGCGATGTCCGTTTGTTTTGCGCATCGAGTTTTCTCCAACAACAATTGTGACCGGGCCTTGTTGAAGCTAGGTACTAGGTCGGCCTGTTGTATCATTGTAGCCAATGTATCGTACTCACCTTTCGGTAACCCATTGATGAGTTGCAAGACCATCTTCATCTCATAAATAGGATTGCCAACATTCGACAATTGATCGACCATAACTTTAAGTTGTTTACAGTAATTAGATATATTGGCGAAATTTTCAAGACGAGTGGTGTTGAATTTCTCATCGAGATACACATCACGTGTATGTTTGTTGTCTTGAAAAATCTCCTTCAATCGTAACTGTCACGACCCAAATCGGAGGGCTATAACGGGCACTTGGACCTTACTTGCCGAGTACCACTAATCATATATTTACCACCTAATTGTAGTTAAGCATGGGCCACGAGGGTCGTCATAAGGTAAACTGCTGACACATACATATAATATACTAGAAAGGTGCTACGTAAAATCCTGCAAACAAAAGATCCCAACCTATGCACATATACACACTAAGGCTGACAAGGTCATACACGACTACTATACACAAGACAACTGTCTACAAGCCTATAAAGAGAACGTGACATCATAAGGTCGGGACAGGGCCCCGCCATACCCCTATCCATATCAAAAATATTATACCACGACTAGATTGTGACTCTGGAACAAGTTGAGTGCTCCAATATCAGCTGAACCAGCAACCTACTAGTGCGGACCGTCACCCTGTCTACCTGAGCCTGCGGACATGAAACGCAGCGTCCCCCGAAAAAAAGAGACGTCAGTACGACTGATGTACCGAGTATGTCAGGCATGAATAATAACATAATAGAAACCTGAAAGTAAGATGAGACAAGAAACAACCAACCAGTAGAGAATGCCTCTGCGGGCCATAATATGTCTAAGTGTCATACTTGTGCAGAATACTTCTGAGGGCCATAATATGCCTAAGTGTCATGCACAATGCGGTCACACACACATATATATATGCCTATATAACGCCATCAAACCTCTGTAGGCATCCCATCATATTATACAGGCCTCTATGGGCATAATCATCATCATTTACCAACTGATCAGGTGGTGGTGCGTAAATAACGCTATATCCCTTTTTCTATCCCCATACATATAGTAGCGTATATAATGCCTTTGAGGTCAAGGTATATACATGAATATAATGCATGAATGATACTAATTTTGAGTTTATCGGAGTGACGTAATGTCTCTTCACCTCCGATTAACATTATGAATATTAACATATTTCTCATATACCTCAATAGGGATTTAGGAACATATTTAGACATTCTTTGAAAATAGGAATGAATAACATGAACATCCTTAACTACTAAGAGTAGAATCATTTATGAGACAGTATTATGTTTACGTTTCGTAACTTAGTACATGCCAAAAGAAAGAAGAGTTAGCCTTAACATACCTTTATAGTCGATCCCTATCAGCGATGCTAAATTTAACCTTTTTGACTCATCAAGCTTAAATAATGATGGAACCAACCCGCTATGCCCCGAGCTTACGAGAATAGGAGATTGAAATCCTGAAATGAGAATTTGGCTGAGAGTGTCTCTCTCTACAATATTTTATCCCAAATTGCTCGAACATTTGCTTTTCAAAACATTACTAGAACGTTTTGCTCTTCCAAAATATTGCTAGAACACTTACTTTGCTAGGATCAAATGAACCTCAAATGTTTAGAACGTACATTTTACCTATTCCCAAAATGAACATTCTTGCTGGTCATAATTTACATGTACAAAGTGTAAAGTTTATCTCCCAAATGAAATGTTAAGTTACTGGCCACAATTAAATACTAATTACTATGCATGAGACATGTTAGGAAACTTTGTATGAGTCATTATTGTCATCATTTGTCAATGTCTCTTAGTGTGTACATGGTTTGTACACATAATCAATTGTTCACACCATAGTCCTTATCTGAAAAGTTACTAATAATAGCCACCTCCTTGTTAGGACCTACTTAATGGAAAATTAAAATAAAATCTTCTTAATCCCCTTTTCTTCCTAATTAAATGACTTACCTCCTACTACGATTGGTAATTGATTTTGTTCCCAATCACTTAAATAGTAATTATTTTAGCACACTTCATATATCCATTTCATAGTCATGTGATATAACACTAGTTCGTAGCCTCTATTGGCTCACACGAAAACAATATTTTTGATCATCGTCGTCACACTTTGAAAATCTTAAATTATTTTGGGACCGCATCCATTTCTGTACTAAGCTCTTGATGTGAATACCTAAATATAACAAAATTTCCCCCAGGACTCAGGTCTACTTACATATGTCTAGCGATTCAAACCATGGACCGAAAGTACGGGATGTTACATTCTTCCCCCCTTAGAAACATTCATCCTCGAATATTGGGGTTTTCACGTCCAACTTTCTCATGATCACACTTGTCCTTATACAAACACCATTTACTTGCGGACCAACCAATGACTACTACTTCCGTGTCGATATTCGGTTCGTTTGATTTAAACCTAGGTAATTCATTCTAGTCTCACTTAATATCTATTAATCGGGCTCCTTCTTTGCTCTCAATGCGAAATATATCTCTTGTCATTTCATATGCCCTTAATCATTAACTTACCCTGAACCAACCACTCTAGTCACCTCTAGATTTCTTATCTGGATTACCAGCTGTCTTTGTATCAGTTGCGATTACACAAAATATTATTATAGATTCTCCCGTAAAGAGTTGAACAACCCACCTAACCTACCCCCAACTAGTTAACTCAGCATAAGGTTAGTCTGGGGTTTCTAAATACAAGGTCACAAGGGTTTGAATCCAGTATTAATTGATGAAATCTCATATCTTATTAGCCTGCTATAACAGTGTTGTGATCCTATTACTCCTACTCTGGTATCTTCTTTACAATCTCGACCCATTTATACTAGAATATCATCCGTTCCCTTATAACAAATAATAAGTTGGTTGGTGTATATATCTATAAGCAATTTTAATAAATGGATTAATGTACTGGTACTGTCCTGCTTTGGTCCTATATGTGAGCCTTGACCAGTCACACTTCGGAGCGGAATCCTCCTATCCTTATCAACTACTCGCACCTCTTAGCCTGCCTACTCTCCTCTTCCTCCGCATATTTCATGACATACATCGGCGAGCCCTGATTAACGAACTCCCAAGACTGTGGACTATCCGGAACCTCAGAAGAGTTGGTGTCGGTAAATAAAATAAATACCCTGACACGGTGTTGAGTTGTGCTTTATCCCCTCTTTCGCCTCCCATGTCATCTCTCCTACATTCTTATTCTGCCATAAAACTTTCACGGAGGCTACTTCCTTAGTCCTCAACTTGCGGACTTGACGATCTAAGATAGCAATAAGAATCTCTTCATATGATAAGTCCTTTATAACCTTCACATCGTCAACTGGCACAATTTGGAAAGGATCTCCAATACACGCTCTCAACATAGAAACATGGAAAATCAGATGAACAAACTCTAACTCCAAAGGCAAGTCCAATTCGTAAGCCACTTGGACGATTCGTCGAATTATGTGATATGGCCCAATATACCTTGGATTGAGCTATCCCTTTTTCCCAAACCTCATTACACCATTTATATGAGAGATCCTCAAGAAGACCCAATCATCCACTTAGAACGTTAAGTCCCTCTGCCGCACATCTAAATACGACTTCTGACGACTTTGAGTGGTTAACAACCGTTCTTGGATAAACTTCACATTCTCTATGGCTTGGTGCAATAGGTCAGGCCCAAATAATTCTAGTTCACCTACTTCAAACCATCCGATAGGAGATCTACATTTCCATCCATATAAAGCTTCATATGGAGCCATTTTGATACTAGCATGGTAACTATTATTGTACACAAATTCAATAAGGGATAGATGATCATCCCAACTTCCCTTGAAGTCCAATACGCAAGCTCGTAGCATGTATTCGAGCGTTTGAGTCATACGTTTAGCCTGCCCGTCTGTTTGAGGGTGGAAGGCTGTGTTAAGATTAACTTGAGTGCCCAAACCTTTTTGAAATGATCTCCAGAAATTAGCTGTGAAATGCGCACCTCGGTCAGATATAATATAAATAGGCATAAATCTCGTTAACGTACAACTTTGCGTAGTCCTCAGATGTGTAGGTAGTTTTGACCACCAGGAATTGAGCTGATTTGGTCAGTCTATCAACAATCACCCAAATAGGACCAGACTTATGATAAGAGTGAGGTAAACCCGTAATGAAATCCTTATTAATCATTTCTCATTTCCACATCGGGATCTCAATGTTCTGAGTTAAGCCGTCGCGCTTTTGGTGCTTTACTTTTACTGGCTGACAATTAAGTCACTGAGCTACAAACTCCGCAATGTTCCTCTTCATGTAGTTCCACCAATACATACCTTGGAGATTATGATACATCTTAGTAGATCCAGGGTGAATGGAATATCGTGAGCAATGGACCTCACATTATGCTCGAATGTTGCAGTTCTCTTTTGTTAGATATCCTTCCTGATCTTCCCTAAAATAGGATCTTCATCATGACGTTCCTTTTCTTCCAGTATGAGGGATGACCCTGTTGTATTATGAGTCCTAGGGCTATCACTATCTGAATCCTCCAATCGTACTCCCACTTAGCTAACTGATGCATTCCCTTAGGTCAACATCTCTCCTTAGTCCTCACATTAGTCAAGCCGCTTGTGGATGAATGATCCTATTGTCAACTTAGCTTTGTTTACTAACTGGTGAGCTGAAAACTCTTATATTTGTAGTATTTTAATCATGAGCACTTTATGGACAATGTCATTGAATCTAAAGTGCGCGTATCATCGTAGTTAACTCTCATTCATAGTCTGAAAGAAATCTCTTTTTTCGTACTTTCTCACTACTCGTAATTATAAACAACTTACTTTTTTACTTCTTTTGACACTTGTTCACTCATTTTATTACTTGTCGTACTCTTCTTAATTCTAAAATACTTTGGTATACATATGTAATCTCAAACATTGCTCATGATTTCAATCATTAGCGTTACCACCCCTTAAAAGATGAGTTGTTAACTTATTCCCTTATTCTGTACGTGGAAGATTCTGGAGAATTTGCATTACATGACGTTGGCCTACTATATCTAAACCTGGTCATTATACTTAGATTCAGATTCCTTCACTTGCCTCATGGCTAAGACTTTCTGTCAATGGAGCTTTGGGAAAAGATTTCCTTGATCTCGTTAAGCTGTAAACCCATTACTTTATCTATCTCGTAGAACCTTTGGTCAGTTCAAAAATACTCATAGACATCTATATTTACCGGACATTTTATCTTCATTATAATATCATTATATCTTGACATATATCATTAATGTCTACCTTGTATCCATAGGCGTCATTGGCCCTTTTTCACCTGTTTAGGTGCTAATCTCAAGCTTTACTCATTGCTACTTCCGTTTACATACTTTCTGAGAGATACGACTGCATATGTTGTAGAACCGATGCTTCGTATGTTTAGATCCAATTCACGGTGTTACTGGTCCATTGACTTGTCAAGCTTTTTTGTCTTATCATTATTAGATCTCTCATCGACCGAGTGCTCATTCGTCTTACCTTTACATTTGCATTTCAAATTGCCTTGGGGGTCTCTTATCTCAAAGTATTTCTCATACTATCTTCATGAACATCAGAGGTTCGCCACCTTTGGCCGAAGAGTTCTTACTGTCCCTCCTCCACTATTGGTCTTTACGCAGTTCTAGAGTAATCATACCTTTGTGAACCTGCATAACTATAATCTCATTCACCTTTTTCCTTCTTGTCGTAATCATTCCTTCTATTCGTCATTAAATGAAAAAAAATATTTTTGCCTTGATACTTGATCATGCCACTCTATTCATAGTTATTAATTGTTTTCATATTTATTACAACCATTCTTCGATTGTTCCTTAGTTCTCGTCCTCAATTTCCCATAACACGTTATTGTTGTCTAGAGGTTATTTAGAATGGTAACATGCTGCATAATGAAGCCGAAGACCTTACCAGTCCAATACCTATAGCATGCCTTAGCTTACTAACATTGATACATGTAATTCTCAATAATATGCGGTATGGCCCTTTACGCACAGACGAGAGGCTTATGTCCCCTTCCACTATCGTGGATAACTCGATCCTTATATATATATGACTTGGGATCACTATTCTGGGTACGTCACTTTACGTGATCTTCTTAAATTTACTGATAGTCACTCTTCACACGATTCGATTGTGGAAATCAATTCTTGTTAATGATATCTTGGGACAATTCCCAATCTATTCTAGGTAAGACATTACAATTTAGGTCGCACATACATAACATATTCCCTCATTATAATCAGCAAGAGTCATTGTAAATCGTGTAGATTTTCATAACCTACTAAACCTCCCAATGATGTCTTCGGCTTTTCATCTGTACAACTCATACTTATTTTATCCTTACCTTTGCGCATCAACTTGGGACACTTCGGAACATTGTAGCCATGGCTGCCACACTAAACCAACCCCATATACCTTTGCGACATAATCCGGCATGCGCTCGCCCACACTGACTACAAGATGATTGGGGCGGTCTTACTTGACCTTTACAAATTTAACCCTGAGATATTGGCATCTTTGAACCCTTTAAATATCGGCGATCTCTGACTAATAAACTCCCTAGGTTATGAGCTCCCTAACCCTTCAAGGGGCCTATCTCTATCGAATGCTCTAGGATGAAACGTTCATGTGAGGCAATCAATTTATTAAATACCTGCACCACTCTCCTTACATCCAATCAGATGGAGCCGGTGGTAGGACTGATGGTACGGGAACTTCCCTCAACTCCTCTGGTACTACTAGATTCGTCGATACTTGGGAAAGCAACTTACTCATATCCTCTTACAGATCTATCTCAATAGAGAGCATACTTCTCAGGGTCGTAAGGAGCAACCCAATTGCTGGGCCTGCTGGAACTGATAGGGGTCATAAGGAGCAACCCAATTTCACAGTTGGCCTAAGTTACTGGATAAGGGGTCTGCGGTGGTGGGCCGTTGGAATTGGGTTTGCCTTCGCGGCCCTTGCCTCTTCCACCGCGCCCACTGCCTCGGCAACGCCCTCTGCCACTGTCTCGGCCACCGTGGTATGGTTGATTTTCTGTGGGTGTCAGTGGTCCGGTGGGTGTGGTGGAAATCGGTGGGACAGTGGTTGTTGGTGATGTCTGTCTTATTTTGCGCATCGAGTTTGCTCCAACAACAATTGTGACTGGGCCGGCCTATTGTATCATTATGGCCACCGTATCATACTCACCTTTCGGTAACCCATTGATGAGTTGCAAGACCATTTTCATCTCAGAAATAGGATTGCCAACATTTGACAATTGGTCGACCACAACTTTAAGTTGTTTGGAGTAATCAGACATATTGGCAAAATTTTCAAGATGAGTAGTGTTGAATTGCTCCTCGAGATACACAACACATGTATGCTTGTTGTCTTAAAAAATCTCCTCCAATCGTAACTGTCACGACCCAAACCAGAGGGCCATGATGGGCACCTGGACCTTACTTACCGAGTACCACTAATCATATATTTACCACCTAACTGTAGTTAAGCATGGGCCACGAGGGTCGTCATAAGGTAAACTGCTGACACATACATATAATATACTGGAAAGGTGCTAGTAAAATCATGCAAACAAAATAACCCAACCTATGCACATATACATACTATGGCCGACAAGGTCATACACGACTACTATACACAAGACAACTGTCTATAAGCCTCTAAAGAGAACGTGACATCATAAAGTCAGGACAGGGCCCCGCCATACCCTATCCATATAAAAAATAGCATACCACGACTAGACTGCGACTCTGGAAAAAGTAGAGTGCTCCAATATCAGCTGAACCAGCAACCTACTAGTGCGAACCGTCACCCTGTCTACTTGAGCCTGCGGACATGAAACGCAGCGCCCCACGAAAAAAAGAGATGTCAATACGACTGATGTACCGAGTATGTCAGGCGTAAAGAATAGCATAATAGAGACCTGAAAGTAACATGAGATAAGAAACAACCAACCAATAGAGAATGCCTCTACGGGCCATAATATGCCTAAGTGTCATACTTGTGCAGAATGCCTCTGAGGGCCATAATATGCCTAAGTGTCATGCACAATGCGGTCATACATATATATATATATATATATATATGCGTATATAATGCCATCAAACCTCTGTGGGCATCCCATCATATTATACAGGCCTCTTTGAGCATAGTCATCATCATATACCAGCTGATCAGGTGGTGGTGCGAATATAACACCGTATGCCTTTTCCCATCCCCATACATATATAATGCATACATATAGTAGCGTATATAACGCCTTTGAGGTCAAGGTATATACATGAATATAATGCATGAATGAACTAAGACACTCTGAGTTTATCGGAGTGACGTAATATCCATTCACCTCCGATTAACATTATGAATATTAGCATATTTTCCATATACCTCAATAGGAATTTAGGAACATATTTAGACATGCTTTGAAAATAGGAATGAATAACATGAACATCCTTAACTACTAAGAGTAGAATCATTTATGAGACAGTATTACGTTTACGTTTCATAACTTAGAACATGCCAAAAGAATGAAGAGTTAGCCTTAACATACCTTTATAGTCGATCCCTCTCAGCGATGCTAAATTTAACCTTTTTGACTCATCAAGCTTAAATAATGATGGAACCAACCCGCTATGCCCCGAGCTTACGAGAACATGAGATTGAAATCCTGAAATGAGAATTTGGCCGAGAGTGTCTCTCTCTACAATAATTTATCCCAAATTGCTCGAACATTTGCTTTTCAAAATATTACTGGAACGTTTTGCTCCTCCAAAATATTGCTATAACACTTACTTTACTTCTTTCAAATGAACCTTAATTGTGTAGAACGTACATTTTCTCTATTCCCAAAATGAATAATCTTGTTGGTCATATTTTACATGTACAAAGTGTAAAGTTTATCTCCCAAATGAAATGTTAAGTGGCTGGCGACAATTAAATACTAATTACTATGCATGAGACACGTTAGCAAACTTTGTATGAGTCATTATTGTCATCATTTGTCAAGTGTGTGTACATGGTTTGTACACATAATCAATTGTTCACACCGTAGTCCTTATCCGAATAGTTACTAATACTAACCACATCCTTGTTGAGATCTACTTAATGAATTAAAATAAAATCTTCTTAATCCCCTTTTCTTCCTAATTAAATGACTTAGCTCCTACTACGATTGGTAATTGATTTTGTTCCCAATCACTTAAATAGTAATCATTTTAGCACACTTCATATATCCATTATCATAGTCATGTGATATAACACTAGTTCGTAGCCTCTGTTGGCTCACACGCAAACAATATTTTTGATCATCGTCGTCACACTTTGAAAATCTTAAATTATTTTGGGACCGCATCCATTTCTATACTAAGCTCTTGATGTGAATACCTAAATATAACAAAAGTTCCCACATGACTCAGGTCTACTTACATACGTCTAGCGATTCAAACCATGGCCTGAAAATACGGGATATTACAGTAGCCACAACTCGCGAGCGGAAGCACCTATCTTCATGATGGTATGAAACAAATCCTTAGAGATAGTGCCATAAATCCATTAATTGACGATTGCGGTGCCACGTTGAATTGTCGACGTCGAACGAGCGGGGGTATTTTTCGTCAATATAATCAAGCACGTTGTATGCACATGCATGAATGTGAAATAGTTCCACCCAAGCTGAATATTGTCCATCTTCTTGATCATGAACTAAGGGAATATAGTTTTTGATGTTGGTGACGAAAAAAGCCTGATGGATGGAGTTAAGAGAGGAGGATGGGTGGTATTTTGTGTGACGACGGGCGTGGAGGAGGAACCCGCAGGAGATTCGGGAGTAGCCATTGGTGTGTTGGTTTGGGTGGAAGAAAATGAATTCTAGGGTTTTTAGGGGGGGTGCCGCTGGCTAGAGAGGGGGGGGGGGAGCAGGGGCGGCGAAATATGAGAGAAATATTAGAGAGGGTGTTTAGGGTTTGACTCTTGATACCATGTAGAATAGTGTAAATCTCCTTGAGTAGAGTCCTCTCATTAATACAATATATATAGAGTTTACAATGGTAATCCTAATAGGAAGAGGATCTCTACTTTACATAATTACACTAAAGTATTAATTACAGAATATGCGTGGAATATATAGAATATATTCGCTATCAATTATTACCATGGAAAAAGGGTTTCTACATTAATATCTAAAAAGCTAGCCATAGAACAATTGTACATTGACCGTCGACAGAGGTAGTATTGAGAGCTATATGTGTGATATGTGCACGTCAGGAGTTCAAAACTTAATTGTCGAAATCAAGTGTGATAGGAGTATTTAAATAGAGAAGGGTAAAAGGATTGGTCCTATTAAGAGTCCCACATCGGAAATGGAATGAGAACATGGATTCCTTATATGGACTTGGACAATCCTCACCCTACCAGCTAGCTTTTGGGGTTGAGTTAGGTCCAAAATCCATTCTTTACATGGTATCAGAGCTAGGCTCATTCCAATTCTTTGTTCACCGATGTTGGGCCCCCAAATTATATTGTCCACGCTCCAGTTAACGAGGTCTGGGCGTGCGGGGGAGTGTTAAGAGTCCCACATCGGAAATGGAATGGAAACATGGACTATGGACTTGGACAATCCTCACCTTACAAGCTAACTTTTGAGGTTGAGGTAGACCCAAAATACATTCTTTACTGGTCTGTATTATCACTAACTTTGGTAGCACAAAATACAGATTCTTAGACATGAAAAAAAAGGTAGGAAAAACAATCACCGTATATATATAAATACTTTATTCTTCTCCAAAAAGAGCGTCAATCATAACGGAGGCATCGTAATTAATAGTGCATTAATTATTGCACATCCAACTCTAGTAGTGAAGTAACAACATTCAGGTCAGTTACTTTTGACAATCATATATATATATATATACAGTATCCCATTTACCATATATTAGTATTATCTTAGATAAGACTTGGTAAGTGGCCTTATCCACAAAATTATTCATTTTATACCCCTTGATATTAATTGTTTAAACTGTACGTTAATATTTATTTTGTCGTGAAGGAGAGTGAATTATTTTGTGTTATGTTTCTTATCCAAAGGGCATCTTTCCTAGTTCTTGAGAATAAGAAATAAAGTGGTCATGAGAGGTGCAGCCAGGTGGGATGCAAACAAGAGGTGATATTGATATGAGACCTCCTTTCCCCCTCTTTAAAGAGAGCTGAGGAAGAGTAAAAATTTAAAGAGAGAAAGAAGAAAAGAATGGTATCGAGGGAGCAGAAAAGAGCAGCAGTACTGCATGAGAAGTTGCAACTTCTTCGATCAATCACTAAATCTCATGCTGTAATTCTCTGCATTTCTCAGGCTTATATTACTTCATCTCCTCTTTTCAATGGATTCTACATCTATATATATCAACCATATATTTACTGAACAACAATATTGTCTATATGTGACGTGAAAAATACACATTCTTCTTTCAATTCAAGTCTCCTCTTCCTATCCTCTCACACCCCCTTTCTCATGTAGTGATGGTAAGATATCTAAATTTTCCTACAAGCCTCTGAGACGGATTTGATAGTTAGAGTTCTATTTCTAGGAAGGAAGAGAAAATACCCGTTAATTTTTTCTTCATACCTTCATTCTTCAACATTAATTTTTCATTGATTAATTTCTGACTTCTCTGGTCTTTAATATTGTGCCAATACCTTCCTCATCTATTTCACCTCAAAGAGAGTAAAAAGGGAATTAACATGACATGACATCTGTTATTCTTCTATATATGCATTCATTTTCTAATACTTTTTGTAGTAATAACTAGGCGAATGAATATACAAGTACAAAACAACCTTTGAGGTTTCTTTTGATCCTCTCAATTGTAAGTTTGATTCTTTGATTTGTTGCAATTCCCAATTATGACTTTGCAATATTTTCATGATGACATGCAGCTTAGTGAAAGCTCAATCATAGTGGATGCGTCAAAGTATATTCAAGAACTGAAACACAAAGTGGAAAGGCTGAATCAAGACATAACTACTACTCCCCCTCAAAGTAATTCCAACAACACTTCATGGCCCGTAAGCAATTCTTGCATTCTCTACTTAGTATTGTACTTATAATTTTGGCCAACATTAAAAAGTAAAAAAATAAAAAGGACAGTCCGGTTTACTATAAGCTCCATGTGTGGGGTTCGAGAAGGCCGGACCACGAGGGTCTATTGTATGCAGTTTTATCATGCATTTCTGCAAGAGACTATTTTCACAACTTGAACATGTGACCTCATGGTCACATGTCACCAACTTTACCAGTTACTTCAAGGCTCTTTAACATTCAAAAGTGATTCTCTATTTGTTTTTGCAGCAAATTGAAGTGGAAACCCTAGAAAAAGGTTTCTTGGTAAATGTATATTCAGAAAGAAGTTGCCCTGGCTTGCTTGTTTCCATATTAGAAGTTATTGAGGACCTTGGCCTTAACGTGATCGAAGCTAGGGTTTCTTGTACTGATACCTTTAGTTTACAAGCATTTGGAGGAGAGGTACGTATCATCTATTCTTAAATTTATAACCCCTTCTTCTATGTTTAAGAAAGAAGTCCATATATTATAAAAAGAACTATATTTTAAATATTTCATTTCTCTCTATGGTGATAAAAAGAAGAGTGTCCTCTTCTTTCATGTGACTCAAGTCCAATTAATCAGTTATTTCCTTATTGCATTGGACTAACCAAAATTCTTTCTTATAGAATGAGGAGAATGAAGAAGCTATCATTAATGCCCAAGTGGTGACGAAGGCAGTTTTTGAAGCTATTAAGAGCTGGAGAGAAAGCAACTAGCAAGGCTAATTAATCAATCAATGTAGCTTAATTAGCTATTACTATGATCTGTCTTTTCATTTTTCTCTTTAATTTTAATTTTCCCCTCATCTTCCTAGCTATGATAGTTAATTATATTAATCAGGAATTATTGGTTAGTCCATTAATTCATCAATATTAATGATCAAAGATCATTCATTTTGCCCAGTCAAATGACTCTCGATCGATAGTTGAGAATTTATTTTCACGTAACATGTAAACATCGGGGGATATATATGAGAAGAAAGAGAGAAGAAAAGGGTACTCTTATCTATAATGTATAGTCTAAACTTTAGCCAAACTTCTGCTTCTAATGTTTATTCTTTTAAAATAGTACTCCCGTCAGTTTATTCAAATTTAGTCTCCAGGAAAGTGGGAAAGGTATAAGCCTTTCTACTTATGGGTTTCTATGACAAGAAGTTAATTAAGATGTTTCATTCCGTGATTAATTAAATTGCTTAAAAGGGTGTACTTAATTAATTTAAACGAAACAAACTTAAAAATTGTTCTTTTGCTTTTCAAATATTTATGAGTTGAGGTAGGCGGAACCAGAAATTTGATAAAGGGTGTGTAAAATTTCTTCTCACTTGTGTTAAGAATATTCAAAATTAGATATATACTCATAATAACTAACATTTAACTTTTGTATACTGTGTAATTTTTCTGCTAAAGGTGAGTACTGGATCACCCTTCACCTAAGGTGGCTCCGCCCATCGAGGTAGGTGTACATTAGAAACAATTTAAAGTGTGTGATGCATGTATGTGATTAAGACACCTGGTGTTTCTTTGTTATATATTTAAGATTCTGAGTGAAAAACAGATTGTATATTCAAAATAATTAATGCCATCGGAAAACTGGCCATTTTACCAACTTTTTCCTGACAACATTTGTTTGAGAAGCGCAAAATCTACATTTTATGAAGTACAGTTGGACCATTCTTGCCAGCCTAATACCTGTGATAAATGCCAAAAGGTAATCTTTTTACATTCAGAAAATGGAACCCTAAGCAAAAAAAAGGTTTTTTTTAGTGGAAAATTTTTTTGGTTCTATTTTTTAGTCCTTCAATAATTGAAGGTCAGCACTTTTAATTCTTCTCCTCGTGATACTTGGCAGCAATAGTGGATTATTAACTGTTAACCAAATAATTACCACGTGTGACAGTAGACCAGGGTTGGTATGGTATATATAGCCTTATATCGATTGTCATATAATTCTATAGATTGCCTAAATTTTTAAAGTTTTACCATATTTTTTCGGGTGAGTTGCATAGATAGTTATATAATTATTATTTTTTCACCAAATTCACTTAATTATGTTTTCTAACACAAAAACCACATTTATCGGAAGATCCAACTTTCGATAGGTAATATTTTTTTTTATTTTTTTTAATTTAGTAAATACAAACTCAATTAAAAACAATCGACCCGACCAAAAACTCATATACAGATATTAAAATACTAAAGAATGAATAAATTTGAAAAAAATTATCACAAGATTATTATTTCCAATGCAAATAGTAATAACTATTACTCCATAAATTTAATTTCTTACCCTCCAGCAAAATATAACACTTTTCAATAATTAAGAGACCAAAAGTGTTTTGCTCGACATGCTTGATTATGAAAGAGGATTGAAAGGAGATCTATTTTTTCTCCTTTTAAATGTGTAGTATTGTCATTATCAAGGTTATGGTATCATGTGCTGGATACGATATGAGAGTAGTTAGTCATGTGAAACTTGGCGTCTTAAGTTCCTACACCACAAGGGGCTTGGGCCGTTTGGGCTCGGGCAGCACAAGGTCATGGCATATTATATGGCTTGAGGCCCAATATTGAAGAACACTACCTCCAATACAAGAAGATATTAGGGAAAAATACTTATACCCCTTAAAACAAATTAATTAGGCGCTTCTATTCTTTTTACTTTTCATATCCCCAAAATTATTTACCCTTAGTATCCCTTGTAGTTTTTGTAGGTAATTGACTCTTTTTTCTTCCCTTTTTTTTTATTTCTCTACTTCTTTTCTCTCTTTTTTTTTTCAAATCGTATTCTTTATTTTCTTTTTTCACCATAATCTAATTCCATATTTAATTCTAGCTCCTTTCATTTTTTTAATTCTTTATTTCTTCTTTTCTATTTAATTTTCTCTTTTTTTTTATTTCTCTACTTCTTATCTTCTTTTCTTTCTTTTATTATTTTCCTTTTTCTCATTTTTTCTCCTTTTTGTTCATTTATTTTGTTCATACTATATTTTATTTTCTTTGTCTCCATTACCAGATTTTATATTTAATTTTAATTTCTTTCTTTTTTTATTTTATTTTTTTATTTCTTTATTACTTGTTTCTTTTTAAATTTTATTTATTTCTTTTTATTTTCTTTTTTTTATCTCCATAATCTAATTTCATTCAACTTTTTCTATGATACTCACATGGTAACACACAAGACTGGCGGTTTATTCCTTACGAACCTGATATATATCATATACTAATAGAGTATCATCGAGGACTAATTCATTCCTTCAAGAAAAATAAAACTCAATTCTTTCTGATATCCACATGGTATATATCATATACTAACAAGGTATCATAGAAAGTTGATTCATTTGTTTAAAAAAATACTACTCAATCCTCTATGATACCTACATGGTATATCATATACTCAGATGGTATCATGAATGATTGTTGAAGTCCTTGAATGCAACATTTCCCAATCTTCCATGATACCACCATGGTATAAAAATATACTGAGATGATATCATGACGGACTTCTTAAGTCCTTCACATGTGCCAGCAATTTTGCATGATACCATCATGGTATATACCATATACTGAGATTTCATATACCATGATGGTATCATGAAACACTCTTTCAACAGTCCTCTATGATACCATCATGATATAAAAATATATTAAGATGGTATATACCATGATGGTATCATGAAGGACTGCTTAAGTCCTTGAATAAAAGTCTCCAGTCCTCCATGAGAATTTGAGTCCACAAACGGCAATTTAACACTTTTTCCTAACGAACAAGATTGACAAATTTTAGTACGACTCATACCCTTACAAGAAATGAAGCTATTTTTATCTAAAACTGATAAAATAGAAGAGCCCGGATGACCAAGGTGGGCATGCCAGACGGAAGGAGAAATGGCTGCAAAAGCTGACGGCCAGGCTTGACTCGATGGACTGAAATCGGGCATGATAGGATAAAGATCCCCCTACTATCACACCTCATGAGATGACTCCCCGTCTTGAAATCCTTCACAGAGAAACCAAAAGGATCAAATTAAACAGAAACCGAATTGTCAGTGGTGAACTTTCTGACAGACACTAAATTTTTAATCAATTTGGGGGCATGTAAAGTATTTTTCAAGATAAGGGGTGGATTGGGGGGAGACAACATTTTATGACCATAACCCTGAATCGGAATAGAGTTGCCATTACCAACAATTATACCCCGAGGGGTGCTCAAATTGGAATAAGATGAGGGAGTACCTGATTCGGAAGTCATGTGAGTAGTGGCCCCGGTGTCCATGTACCAATTTGGGTCCGGTTGAGTCAACCCCAACGTGTGCATCACGGCCTCGATATCGGTTTGAGTGGGGCCTGCTGCATGATGGGCTTGCGGAGGTCGAGGCCCAAGAATTCCAGACCGTGACTGGGCTGGGCCGTAGCTGCTGGAACTGCTGCTGCTGGGCCACTGGCTAGTGGGCCGCCACTACTGGTTGTTGGGCCTGAATTGTTGGCCGCCCCACCGGCCGCCGGGTATAAAGGGGTGCTGGCCCACGGCCCACTGCCCCAGACCCACAGCCATGGGCCCCACTGCTGGGACCAGGGGGTGGTGGGCCACTGTTCCCTGGATGGGGCCCACCGCCTGCTTGATGACCACCAGAACCGCCACCCGAACCGCCGCATTTGCCCCCGCGGTTTTTGTTATTATTTTTACGATTATTTTTGCTGCCACCATGATTATGGTTTTGGCCCGAATTATTAACAAAACCCGAAGAACTTGGAGAGGATGCCATCATGACGACGGGGCTTGCTCCGGTAACTGCCTTTTTAGCCAACCCAGCTTCTTCCAACGTAAGCATGAAGCAGGCTTGATAAAAGTCAGGAAGAGGGTTGCTTTGACGAAGGAGAGTTCCAACGCCATTATAGGCCTCCAAAAGGCCGGCAACCAATTGTAGAACCATTCAATTATTTGTTATAGGTGTGCCAACATTACGGAGTTGATCCGCCAACTCCTTGAGTTTCTTGCAATATGCAGAAACGTTTGGAAATTCGTCCATTCGAACTAGAGAGAATTCCTGCTCGAGTGTGACGACACGTGAATGTTGGTTATCTTGGAATATGTCACGCAATCTATTCCAGGCAGCCATAGCCGTGGTATCCGGCTCAATAATCGTCTGTAGAAGGTCAACCAAAATAGTGGCGTAGATCCACCGGAGAATGGTAGCATCTAGAGTAATCCATAACTGAGGATACTACGCGGGAAGAGGTGTAGCGGGAGGAATGATGTGATGAATAACTTGATGGGAGATAGCGTGAATTTTAAACAACTCTGCTCACGTCGCATATTGGACGTTTTCTATCTCAAGGACAATAGGGATACTGTTCTTGACGTTAGAAACCATAAGGACAGGATGAAAATTGTTCTTAGACATATTGAAAGAACAAAGTAGGAGGGGAAATTTGGGAAAAGTAAGAGAGATTTTGAGAGCGGAAGACGACTTTCGGAAGAGAAATCCGAGAGTGGGGGGGGGGGGGGGGGGGTAATCGGCCGAGATGGACAAAACTTTTGGGAGAGAAATTTTTTGTTAAACCTAGTCTCTTGATACCATGAAAGAAATAATCTCCTTGATTATTTTCATTACTTGAATAGGTATATATACAAGATACAAAATATTCCTATTCTATTCCTAAAATCTTATTCTACCATAATTCTAACTCTACAATTATGGTAGTGTATAATCCTACTTTAGGTAACAAATACATTACAATATACTACACATATATTTTCCTAATATACAATATTCTTACCTTGTCTAATATTAACAACTATGGAAACCGAGAGCCACAATTTATGGGCTGAATCCGAGAGCCAATATAAGGCAATATACACATGTATATTGTGTGTATATTGCCTTATTTAACAGAGGTAAAAGTACCCCTCCCCCACCCTCAAACTTCTTTCTTTTTATCTTGAAAATGTGTAACATCATTAGTGGTATCGCTTGTTTTGAGCATAGGAAATAAACCTTATATTTAGAGATGTGTTTTAAAACTGTACGAGACTATGAACAAAACAAATAATAACACTAGCTGACGGAGCTGCTACAAAATATTGCACAACCCATCATCAAAGGACAATAATGTGAAATTGTAAAAAAAGAAGATTCTTGGGTTTGGGTCAAAACTATTTCTTTTTTTTGAACCAGAATTCTTAACATTTATGAAGGAGGAAATCCTTTCTCGCACCTAAAGATTTAAAGAAACAATTAATTAAAAGAAGAAGAAAAAAATTATATGCCATTTCCGTCTTGTACTCATATACATCAATACATGCATGACATGCATTATGAGTTTTAACCCTTACACCATCACAAACAACATATATCCATAAAATTTCTTAAATTCTTTGGTTTCTCTTTGCTCCCCAAAACAGAAGAACAAATATGTACTATATACGTGAACAAATATTGTATTATAAGCAACCAAGACAAAGAGATGATGATACCTTAATAGAAGGATTGGATGAAGAAACAGAAAGTCCAGTTACTGTTTTACTATCACTTCCCTGTTGGAAATTTGCCTTTGGCGGAGAGGTGCGTCCACTCATATTTATGAATTAAACACTAGTGTTCTGCATGTTGGAGGCTTTGTCTCTTCTCACATGCATATTCTACTAAGAGAGTAGATGACCGTAGGGCCAATAATCGTCAAATTTCATTGAGAAATGAAAGAGATATTAGTCCACGAAGTAAGGTGTTTGAGGCATGAAAATATGGTGTGGGACAAATCTACCACATCGGTGGGAAAAGGAAGAATTGCTCTCTATATAAGTCTCTAAAGTGGTAAAGGGTTTGGGACCCCAAGGGGTATCCCATGTGTTTAAAGGAGGGAGGACCTAGATGTGCTTGGGTTCAAGGCTAAGCCCACACGCGCGCCGTCGCCGCCCGTCCGGTCATGGGCTGTGGGGACTTTCTGATATTATCTTTTTGGACCCCAAATTGCTTAATATTTATAGTTTGGTCCCTAGAGTTTCTGGAAAGTTGATTTTGTGAGTGACGGAAGGCAGAAACTTTCTGCCTACCGTTTGAGCTATTTTCTGGAGCATTAACTTGGCTGTTAACTCCTCCATAAACAGCCTCCTTCAATGACCATAATCAGCCCTCCTTCATGGCATTAAACCTGCCATTACAACCCTCCATAATGTCCATTAACAGCCATATTTTGGGCAGTTGAACAACCCTCCTCCATGCTATATATTGAGCTGTTTTGGCTTAATTTTGGATGACACATACATACACGAAAATAGCAGCACAAAACAGTGACGAAAACAGTAAGCAAACACACACACATATACACAAGATATACACAACAGAGACACACTATATACACAGAGACAAAACAGAAGAGAAAACAGAAACTCTTCCTTCCTTTTCCATATCTTCAACAAGTTGATTCATATTTGTTTTCTTCGTCAGACTCAACCTATTGGTTTTGTAGTGTTGAGATTAAATTGTTGTTTTATCTTGGGAGACCATTGCCCGCTAACGTAGAAGCATATATACGGGGCAATCTTGTCTTAAGGACATAGTGCAATCACTCGACTCAACACACAACGTTGTAACCATCCAGATTTAGTTCTTTCTTGATTTCAGGTTATCAAGATTCAAGACACAACAAGCTTGCGGCAATTTTGAAGATTGACCATTTATCTATCCTTTCGAACACTTGTAATATTTATTTACTTCCCGTACTGCTTTACTATAAAGCAACCAGCAATTTAAGACAAGATTGTATTAGTATTAGTGTTCGAAAGATGTCGGTCAAAAGTTGTGTGACCAAATCTGGATATGGCTGTGGTTTTCTGATAGAAGAGAGTGATGATGGCATCTGTCGCAGGTCAACGTGTTCATGGTGTCACCGCTCCCAAGAGTGGTGGGAACAAGCGCTCACGAGACGCTGAGGATGTCAACTGGGACAAGAGGAGAAGGCTGAAGATGTGGTTCTATCTTGCAGCAGAAGGCCTATATCTGTCCCAGACAAAGGATCCGAATTATGGTAAGGAGGAAATGGACACTCAGTCTGATGAAGTGACAGAAGTGGGCCAGAATCCTAAATTGGGATAAGTTATTTTCTTCCTTGTCAAGAATAAATATTAAATGATGTCTGATTAAAAATGACTTAAAAGTAAGGAGGAATATGAAAATATTTTACGAAATAATTCATATTCCTTACGCTTTAAAATCAGAAGTTTAATCTCTTCTTCTTTCTCGTTTAAAGATTGGACTTTGTAAACGACTTAAAAAGATCTGTTCTTTTAAGTGTAATTATTAAAAGTGTGTAAAGTATGTTCGCACATACGATGGAGAAAGATCCACTAACTGTGCGAAAACTATTACCACTCTTAAGTAAGCGCCAAGAATTGTCTGGGCACCAATCATAACGGAAGAAGTCTAAAAGCTAAAGACGTTGAGCCTGCCACACTATTTGGCAGAAGATCCTTCATAGGATGATATTGGACACTCAGTCATATAAAGCCTCCGGGCGACTGGAGTGGGCCAAAATTCCTTTGATAGGATGATATTGGACACTCAGTCATACAAAGCCTCCGGGTGACTGGAGTGGGCCAAAATTTCTTTGATATGATGATATTGGACACTGAGTCATACAAAGCCTACGGGCGACTGGAGTGGGGCCATAATTCATTTCATAGGAAAAGTAATGGACACCTAGTGTGGTGGACCAGAGTTTCCAGGTCTTAAATGATCTGAAGGCCTAAAGAAAGGTAGAAAAGAAATTGGACACTCAGTCTGCCAAAGCAACTGGAGTGGGCCAGAGTATCCAGATCACATATGATCCGGTTACGCCCTAACCACGGGCAAGAGGTTGTTCATGTGAAGCAACGCCACCTTTAAAGTAGAAGGGGTTGGAGACGCTGTCCTTAATAGGGCTTCAGGGAATGAGATCACTCTAAGATGAGGTGATACATGTCCCAAACTTGGTTTAAGGGACGATGTTAGTCAAGCTGGTTTGAGACTAGTCCAACAAGTCTGTAATAACTAAGAATGATACAGTATGTCTGTAGCGAAATGAATGATATATTTATAATCCGTGCATCTATGCCATCATAGATTAAGACACGTTAAATAGAAAGTCATTCAAAAGCTAACGATGTTGAGATTGTTTCCTTCTGTCAACATAAACCCTCAAAATGAATGTGAGGTAGGCGAAGAGGCAAAATCACCTTTCCAAGTTCCGTCAAAGGAATAGTGAAAGAAGTACCGCTCCTCTAGAACTAAGTCACGCCTACTTAGGTGATTTGAAATTTATACAAAATAGAGGGGGAGACAAGTACGTTGTGACCTTCATTGATGATGGTACAACGTATTGTATCCTTTGTTTGTTAAAAAGCAAAAATGAAGTTGTTGAAGCAGATAAGCGCTACAAAGTAGAATTTGAAAATCAACTAAGCCTACGGATTGAGGAATTCATAGTGATAGAGGGGGAGAATGTGAAGCATCGTTCATCAAACGACTACTCATTACTCACCTCGGTCTAACGGTGTTAGCCAAGCACAAAGTCGTATGCCCAAATTATGTGGGGTGGCTCAGTAAAAGTTGGAATACTAAAACAGGTCAAGTTGTACCTAAGACTGTATATGCAATTCACTTGATCTGCAAATAACACTAGTGCTTATCGCCTTTTGGTGTCAAAGAATGCTGAATTATTTGAAGATAACTTTCCTTGTAAAGGAAAAAGGAGTAATTGCTCAAGGTTAACAAGAACTCGCGAGGGCCTGACTGTCCGGAACTAGACGTTCCGTATCTACAGGAATCGGAAGTTGCTGTCTATCCAGAACTTAATATTCCTGATCTACAAAACTCAGGGATTCTAGATGTTGAACCGAGATGGAGCAAAGAGGTGACAAAGACTTGTTCCAGTCCTTCTAGCTTGTATGGTTAAGAATGAACTATGGACAATTGACAAATAATTGTCATCTCCAGAAGCGCTGCTTTGGAAAGAAGCTAAAGAGAGAAATAAATTCCATCATATAGAACCATACTTGTGTAATGGTTGATCTTCCTCCGGGAAAAGAACCTTTGGGTTGTAAAATGTGCTCCCCTGTGAGTAGTTTAACATCCAGGGCCATTGTAGTCTTGCGTGGCATGGATGTTGAAACAGTCTTCCTAACCGGAGAGTTGGAAGGAGAGAATCAGAGTTGGTTTCTTTGGATTTGTTGGGCTTCTTTACGAACTTTCATTTTGGTCCCCGAAATGTTTACATTTTGGTCCTAGAAGTTTCAGATAAAACAGAAATAATGAATCTGACCACAGAAACATTGACTCTGAAGTTAAAAAGCCAACAGTTAGAAAACCAACAGTTTGAAAGTGAAAGTCATATTGAAACAAAGTCTCGATATGAAAGATATGGGTATCACAGATGACATCTTAGGAATTGGATTTCTAAGACATCTAACAGACTGGTCGATAGTTGACAGTCTCGTTGAAGCCACCAATGGATATGAATCATATAACTGATTAAAATCATGGTGCACCCATAGACAATGAGCGATATGCACAGGTCACGTGTAGTTCAATATATTGTACACACTACAACCGACCTGATATCGGCCTATAAAGCAGATCAGTTGAACTAGAGTTCACTGTTGATTTTAATACATGATCGGTAGAAGGCGTTAAGTCGGATATGACGATATCTAAATTATTCGCTTATCTACGGATTATAGTACTCTGGATGTCCAGCGGTTCTGGGAGAACACAATGATGCAAAATGGACATCAGATATGAAGAACACCAATGCCACAAGTAAATGTGTATGGTGGGTCTTGGAAAATCCTCTAAGCAAACTTGCATCGCCCGATTCATAATGGAATCAGAGTTTATCGCTTTATACAAAGCATGAAAGAAGTTGAGTAACTTCATGACTCCTTAGAGGACATCCCTTATTGGGATAAACCTGTGCCTTCAGTAGTTCTACACTGTGGCTAGCCGGTCGGCTTCAGGAAGGACACGGATGACGGCGTCTGGACATATCTGTCAGGATATGTCAAGAGACATAAGATCGTATGGCAGTTGATCATCACATGTGTCACTTCCTTACTAACTAAGGGACTACCCGGAGATCAAGTGTTCTGTCTGTCTAGGGGAATGGGCTTAAAACCCAAACAATACGAAACATTGCGGTGGTAACCCAACCATACTGATTGGAGATCCCAAGAATTTGGTTCAATGGGAAAACTAAGCTGCAAAAGGTTCAGTTGAGCGCTTCGGTGGAAGCAAGAAGCACTTCGAATGATGATTTCTGTACGGAAACATGAATCCAAAGTTGTTCCCGCGATAGACATTAATGTGCTACCTGCATGGTGGGTAAATGTTAAGCTTCCAAACATTTAAACGATCCTCAAACGGTTGAGGTTAAGGTTGGGGAAACTTTTAATGATTCCTAACACTTGTGAAGTGGGGTATAGCAGGATACCTTGTAGGAGATCACCTATTTAAGTGAGAGGAAGGCCGCCTCAAATGAACGCACTTAAGAATCCAAGTGTGTCCACGGCCACAACGGACAAAAACGTAAGAATGAAAACGAATAAGGATAGTTATTGTGTTGGTATCATTGTCTTGATTTACACTAAACACTGACGGTTCAAGACATCACGTTCACCGCGCAGTAAGTAAGTCCGATGGTTTTCAACTAGGGAAGGTTCAAAGAGGAAGCTACCTCTCCTGATGCAATATTTTTTCACTGAAAGATTGCTGAAAGTAGGCACCTTGTGTGCGCGCCACAATCTCTCTTTCATAGAGGGGATTGTTGGAAATTTGCCTTAGGCGGGGAGGTACGTCCACTCATATTTAATGAATTAAACACTAGTGTTCCGCATGTTGGAGGCTTTGTCTCTTCTAACATGCATATTCTACTAAGTGAGTAGATGACCGTAGGGCCAAGAATCGTCAAATTTCGTTGAGAAATGAAAGAGATATTGGTCCACGAAGTAAGGTGTTTGAGGCATGTAAATATGGTGTGGGACAAATCTACCACATCAGTGGGAAAATGAAGAATTGCTCTCTATATAAGTCTCTAAAGTGGTAAAGGGTTTGGGACCCCAAGGGGTATCCCATGTGTTTAAAGGAGGGAGGACCTAGATGTGCTTGGGTTCAAGGCTAAGCCCACACGCGCGCCGCCGCCCGCCCGTCCTATCCGGTCTCGGTCTCGGTCACGGGTCACGGGTCGTGGGCTGTGGGGACTTTCTGATATTATCTTTTTGAACCCCAAATTACTTAATATTTACAGTTTGGTCCGTAGAGTTTCTGAAAAGTTGATTTTGGGAGTGACGGAAGGCAGAAACTTTCTGCCTACTGTTTGGGCTGTTTTTTGGAGCATTAACCAGCCATTAACTCCTCCATAAACAGCCTCCTTCAATGACCATAATCAGCCCTCCTTCATGGCATTAAACCTGCCATTACAGTCCTCCCTAATGGCCATTAACAACCATGTTTCTGGCAGTTGAATAACCATCCTCCATGCTATATATTGAGCTATTTTGGCTCAATTGTGGATGACACATACATACACGAAAATAGCAGCACAAAACAGTGACGAAAACAGTGAGCAAACACACACATGTACACAAGATATACACAACAGAGACACACTATACACAGAGACAAAACAGAAACTCTTCCTTTCTTTTCCATATCTTCAGCAAGTCGATTCATATTTGTTTTCTTCGTCAGACTCAACCTATTGGCTTTGTAGTGTTGAGATTAAAGTGTTGTTTTATCTTGGGAGACTATTGCTCGCTAACGTAAAAGTATATATACGGGGCAATCTTGTCTTAAGGACAGAGTGCAATCACTCGACTCAACGCACAACGTTGTAACCATCCAGATTTAGTTGTTTCTTGATTTCAGGCTATCAAGATTCAAGACACAACAAGCTTGCGGCAGTTTTGAAGATTGACCATTTATCTATCCTTTCGAACACTTGTAATATTTATTTACTTCCCGTACTGCTTTACTACAATAGTACCAACATTCCTTTTATGTTGCCATTGTGATCAAGCTTGTTAGTGGACAACGTAATTATGGTTCTTGCTCCCTCGTAACAAGCTGCACATATTGTATTCCTCGGTGGCCTTAGAATAAATGGCATCGCACTACATATTGAACAATCCATCTAAATATTCCTTCTATTAATTTTTTCTGATGAATATATTGGCAGAAGAAACTCAAAAGAATGAAGAAAAGACGATGATGGAAAAGAAGAGAAGTGGACTTAGAATGATGGCGCTGCCTTTTTCATTTCTCCATTCATCGGATTCAAGTACAGATTGGACGAGACTCTTTCTGGCTTCGGGCAATCCTCGATTGTGTTACACTCTTTATATATTTGGTCGAGCCAGCGAAAAGTGTCTAAATGGAACAGTAGGGGCCCACCTGAGGTGTATAAATGGAGCAAAACTTATTTGAGGTGTTTAAGTAAAAAATCTTGCCGACCACAAGGGGCTCACGATGGGTTCAATCATGTATACGCACCTCTTTTTATATGTTTCTTTTTTCTTGCCATATCAGCTTTTTGGGGTGATATTTCTTTTTATTACATAGGGGGTATGAGAAGGAAAATGGGAGAGGGAATTACATGGTGGGGAATCGAACCCTCTCCAATAAGGTAAAAGTTCAGATAGTCAATTAATTGGGCTACTAAGATTCCCCTTTGGGCTGGGAATAAATTCACTTTAAACATACAAATAATGAATGAATCAACTTTACAACCGAAAATGCAATTTTAATAAAGGCCGATAACACATAATTATCCCCGCTTCATGCATATAATGAAAATTTTAAACTACAGAATATTAGGTCGGTCGTAAAGTATCAGTGTGTAATAACTTTTATGTACAACTACAATGAGCAACTTATGTATATTTCCTGGTGTATATTCTTATTTTATTTTGTTTCATTTAATTAGGAAAATACTACTCAATTAAAAGGTTAAAAAGGCTTTATGATATTCATGTGCCAAATTCTGCTATCAAATTTGGATGAAAATCTACCCTCGGGACAATAATTATCAACAGTTCAAGTACAATTAATTAGTCAAAATATAATTTGGGGGTGGAATTTGTGCGTTGGAAGCGCAGTGATTATATGATTCTTATGAACTAGTATCATATATCAAACTGAGTATTCAAATATCAAATTTGATTTAATTTGTTTATATTGCTTAGAATCTACTAATTTCTTCTTTATTTGTAACCGCCAACATAAACTAGGGGGTGATCATATACCAATTTAATTTAATAGATGATAAATTACTGGGCCAAAATGTTTTAAACTAGATTTTATATTGTATTACCTTAAGGTGGTTCTTTCATTTCATTGTTAATCATACACACAAGTTTTTCTTTCATTCCTGTTTTACTTCAGCACTACTGTCTTTATAAAAAAGAAAAAGATTGATTAGCATCCGTGTGAAGCACATGTCCAACTCTAATTAAGATAAATCACGGAACGTGAAAAAAGTTGTTAGGAGTATATGATTAGCATACTTTTGATGTTTTGCTGATTATAAATTCAAAGGAGATGCTCCATCCATTCTAATTTATGTGATGTAGTTTGATTGGACACGAAGTTTAAGAAATAAAGGCAGATTTTTTAATCTTGTGGTCTAAAATAAGCCAACGATATTTATGTGGTTATAAATCATCTCGTTAAGTATGACATTTAAAATTTAAAATTAAATTTTATAAAATAAAAAATTATGTTATTCTTTTTTAAACTGACTAAAAAGATAATATTTTATATAAATTGAGACATAGGGAGTAGCAATTTTCCCCCCTTTGACTCGCAAGCTAACACGAAATAAAATAAGTTCGATTTACCGGTGGTAGTCCACAAACCAAATAAACAAGGGGTAAGGGAAGGGGTGTGTGTGTGGGGGAAGGAAAGTAAATTTCTATGCTATGCAATGCATTTTTGAAATATGAAACACTTGTTAGTAAAATATAGAATAATATTGATTAAGAACAAATAAAACAGTAAATAATAACTTAGATTTATAGCTGTGATGCAAATCATTTAACCCGGTCGCTCCCTAAGGTTCCACAACACTTTCGAACACTTACATTAATGGCTGAAAGTTTGGAGTTTGCACAAAGTAATTTGCCCAGAAAATAGAAGAAGATGATGTATTTTTCGGTGTGTCAACAAATGAATTATCTACTGGTATATATAGGTAGATTTCAACGTCTAGGCAGTAAAGGCTAAAATCTGAATCGTCTCTAATGTTCAGAGAATAATTAATGATATCTGCAACGTATCAGAACGTTTAGAAAATTAAAATTGTGATTAATTCAGAGTATTTATGAATAATGACTGTTGCAATTGTTAATTCTGAAGTAATGAGCTTTGACCGGTTCCGGGACTATTGATTCCAGAAGAATAAGTCTTGACCGGATTCGTAACAAGTAGTTCCGGAGGTATGAGAGCTACGTCAAGCATGGATTTAGACAATTTCAAGTAAGCTCTAAAATAGCAAAAATAATATTTTACAAAATCAAAATTGAATTAGGTCTCACATATATCTCAGGCGCAAGGGAAGGGGGAAGGAGGCAAATGGACCCGTTTTGCCTACGAAGCCTAACTCTCATGTGCACGAGGCCTCTTTTGTTCTAGCCCATTTACTAACCGATCAACACACAATTGAATATAAAGAGGAAAAGACTTTCCACCACCAATGTGGTACAAAGTACATTTCACAAGATATAAGAATGGAAACAATAAAAAGAACCTACAAAGATTCTTTGACTTTACATTATTTGAAATAAAAGAGTAATAGAAATAGGTGTATAACTCTAACAACACTTATTATATTCAACCATGAGCCACAAGTCTTCGTAAAATTCAGAATACAATTTTGAGCTAAACAGAAGACAAGCTACAATTTTGAAATACGTAGTTGATACAGATTCTAGGAAACTCATTATTTGTCCCATAATATATTACTACTCACTATAGTAGCTAAGAGTTGTTCCTTCAAACTGCTAGATTATTTCATGTAGCCATGCTGATGGTGTTTGCAGAGCATTTTACTTGTTGAGTTGGTCGTTGCTATTTTTGTCATAGTAATGATAGACTGTTGCACCCGATAGTACTGCCAATGTTAAGGCTTGTGCGGGCATCCTGTTTTTTTATTAGTTTATCCTAAAAAGATTGACATATTTTTATTTTTATAAAATATTTTAAATTCTGTATTAAGTCAAATTAAGAAAATCCTTTTAAAATGGAGGAAGTATTATTTTTCTGTTACCATCTTCAGATTGACCCTGACTCTTTATCAAATAAAGCATGCACTTGACATGCTTTAAACCGATGGTTTCATCGGTAAAAGCTTATCTATACTAAGTGTGTATATCAAATTAATATAATTTAATTATAATAAATTATTTTCAATATTTATACTAAATTAATACAGCTTATCATAATTAAGTAATTTATGAAGTAAAATTATATACTTTCTCTTGGAAATTTACCGGTGAATGCGGTGCAGGCCACTGCTCTCCCTTTCACTCGAAACAAGAGTTCCGTGCCAAGCATAAAGATTGAATCAATAGGACCATATTATAATCCTCGAAATGCCATAACTCTAATGAGATCTCTACCTACGCTCCCATGAAAGCCTGGCAAACTCTTGTTTTAACTTTATATAACTGGGCATAAAAACGGAATTCCATCGCTCGATTTATTCGATATAAAGTCTTTTTTTTGAAAGATCCGCTATAATAATGAAAAAGATTTTTGCATATACGCCCAAATCGGTCAATAATATCAGAATCTGATAAATCGGACCGTATTTTTGTTTTAAGTTAAGAAAAATATATCTTTTCTTTTTTGACAATTTTTTAATTTTAATTTTTTATATGACATGTTTAATCACAAGATTAAAGAGCATTTTGATACTACATATCTTTAGTTTAATACCATAAAATTTAAAAAATCTTATTTATTTTTTTAAAATTTCATATCAAATCAAAATCAAACAACAAAATTTAAACAAAAAAAATATTAATTATTCACAAATAAGTAAAATAAATTTATATTCAAACACATGACATACGTATATTTATTTGCGTAGACACTGATAAAACCATTCATCTCCCACTGACTCCCTTCTGCGCTATGATCAGTCAACAGTTGGACCACAAAGAATGTATCAGATCTCCTAGGAATAATAGGAGCTCAAACTTGGATAAGAGAGGAATTTCTTTTTCATCATAAAACTTTCATTTTCATCTTAACTTTGGATTAAGCATAATTCCCTAACTCAAAACATAAAACTACCTTTGAAGTTAATCATATTTTACACTAAAAACAGGACAAGAGGACCTTAATTACTAGAAGCAGTGACCAGCAAGTTTAGATTTGAATACTTGATAATACAACTCAAATTATGATTTCTTGAATAATATTGAGTTGTCTTATTAAAATAAAACTGATCAATACATGTACAGATAATATTTTTGTCCGGATTGTGGACGTTATAAGTAATAGGAGTAACTAGGAAACATAAAGTACCAGTAGAAAGGAGCACCTAGCCGACATAACTATTTAGGCCAGTTGGATTTCCTCAAATCTGCCACATTTAATTTTTCTTCCTTTGAAAACTAGGTGTTTCTTTATGGAGTAATATATAAATATAAAATAGAAGTAATGGAATATTATCTTAAATTAAACTTCACGAGTCACGACTAATAATCTTGATGTTGATCCTTGATTAGTAAATCCGATCCGGACTTCACATGGCAAAGATTCAATGTGGGCCATTAGCACTTATACCTATTTTGTGATGGTTTTAATTTTTCCCTCTCATACAAATAATTTTTTTACTGGACATAAGTTTATATTTCGACATCATAATATTCCACTAGTTATGTTCTGCGTTCTTAAAAAATTATGCCCTGCTTGACATAAGTTCGATTATTAAGGATAAAAATTGAAGACCAACTCATTTGAAGGACAAAAATTAAAGACCAACTCATTTGAAGGACAACCGTGTAATTTCTTCATTTATCTAGGGATGCCATGTTTTTATATTTAGAGTGTGTTTGTTATGGAGGAAAATGTTTTGGTTGATCTAAATTTTTGATAATATTTTCTTTAGGAAAATAAGTTCCTTAAAAATGAGAAAAATGACTTTCTTCATAAAAATAAGAAAAACAAGTTTCATAAATGACATTCCACAATTATTGTCTTTTTCCAATCCCTTCCCTCCCAACACACTTCACCCTCACCCCCACCCTCGTAGACTCCCACCACCCTAACCCTCACCCCCCATAGTGTTTATCTAGATTATATATAAATGCTCTCACATACCAAAATTTCTCCATACTTATCAAACACACTAAATTAAAAAAAAATGAAAATCACATATTTTTCAAGAAAATTGTAACAACTCAACCCCTAATTTTTGGTTAAATTTCTTAATTTTAAGTTTGGAAACTTTGTACAAGCCATATTGATCATTTGGGACTTGTTTGGATGTTATGGTTGAGACCCGAGGAGTTCAGGTGGGGTTTGGATATGTAACGACCTGCTTGGTCGTTTTGAGCCTTTTGACTCTTTTTCTCCAAAATACCCTTCTTGTTGTTTCATCTTGGTGTTTATGACTTGCAGGGATGGGTGCGCGGTTCCCAAAGCAATCTGGTGAGTTTCGAATAAGTTTTAGCAAAATTGAAAGTTATTCGGTTAAGGAAATGAGGAAGTTTGACCAAAGTCAACATCGGGGATAATCGATTTCATTAGGTTCGGAATGTGATTTACGACTTAGTCGAGTCATTGGTTTGGGTCCTGAGGGATTCGAGTGTGATTTGAGTCATTGGTTTGGGTCCTGAGGGATTCGAGTGTGATTTGAGTCATTGGTTGAGAAACTAGTTAAATTAAGGATTTTGGAGTTGACTACGGTCAACATTTGGTGAAGACAATCTCTTTTTGATGTTTTGAGTGCGTGAGCAGGTTCATAGAGTGTTTTATGATTGAAATGCATATATGATTTGTGTTGGTGAGGTTCCGAATGAGTTTCGGGTGTTACTGAATATTCTGGTGTAACAATTCCGAAAATACAAGTTGTTATTCCCCATTATAACCAGGGTCAAAATGGTTTTTAAAATTTTGGTAATTTCGAGGTTGATTACAATTATGGAGTCGCCACCTAATTATTAAGGTGAATTAGAACACCTAAAGTTAATTAAAGTGTTGTCTAAAGTTAACTCCGTTTAAGGTCTACTAAATTTAAAAATTCTAGATAAGAATTCAATTAATCTAAAGGGAAGGTGTTAAGTACCCTTTAAGATCCATTGAAAATGATTAATCGACCGAACTTAAGTTAATTAATTAAGTAAAGCTATATGTTGAGTGTAAAAATAAATATTTGCAAATGATAGGTATTAAATAATATTCGCAATCGATGTTTTCATGAAAATCCATTTTGGCAGAACCGGACAGAAAGTGAAATGATTTTATAAACGCAAAAGAAACTTCTTCTTTGTTGGAACAGATACAACCTCGAATTAGTGACCTGAAGACCCATTTATATTCAAAGGAAGATTTATTTGTTAGAAAAAATGAATGCTGCTTTGTGAGAGAAATTATTTTGGTGAAAACATTTAATGAAAGTCTAACCTAAAGGTGAAGTTTGGAGAAACGTAGTTAGCTAATTACTTGTTCAATTTCTCCTACATATAAATGTCATATTCCATGTAAAAAGAAGTAAGTAATCCATTATTAACTAAACAATACCTTAAATGAAAGAAATGATCCCTTAATTATTTTTATTAATGAATGAGTATATATACAATTTACAATTCATAATATGGAAAATCCTATTCCTATTCTACTCCTAAAACATTATTTTATTTGTACAATAATTCTACAATTATGGTAAGTGTACAATGCTAATTAAATACAAACTAAAGTTACCAAAATATGCTCCAAAATGTGATATACACTATTGTATATGCCATGTATATCACGGCTAAAATTGTCTTCAATATGTCGTGTATTACCGTGATATGCTCTGTTGTATATGTCTATCATGGTATATTCGGTCACACCCCCGCAGTCATAGCGGGCGGTCTTCGTACGCTGAGACTGTCCCTAAAATCTTCAAAAAGGACCGAGGGAAGACTCTTAGTAAAGATGTCTGCAATTTGATACCTGGAAGGGACATGACATACGCATACTTGTTTGACATACGCATACTTGTTCACGAGCTACCTTTTCGCGAACAAAGTAGATATCTATCTCGATGTGTTTATTGCGCTGGTGTTGAACCGGATTACCAGAAAGGTAGACGACACTGATATTATCACAATAAACCAAGGTACCTTTCTGAATGGGACAATGAAGTTCTAAGAGAAGATTACGTAACCAACACGATTCAGAGACCACATTGGCTACCCCTCGATACTCGGCCTCTGCACTAGAGCGTGATAATGTAGATTGTCGCTTCACAGACCATGAGACCAAGTTATTACCAAGAAACATACAATAGCTAGACGTGGAACGTCTGGTATCTGGACAGCCACCCCAATCAACATCTGTATATGAGACAAGTGTAGACGTCGATGATGGATATAAATGTAAGCCATAATCAAGTGTTCCCTGGATGTAACGAATAATGCGTTTGAGCGTATTCATGTGCTCAACCCTGGAATTATGTATAAATAAACACACTTGATGTACGACATACGTAATATCCGATCTCGTGAAAGTAAGATACTGAAGAGCCACTGCAAGACTGCGATAGTGGGTTGGATCCTCGTAAGGTGAGCCAGTCGCGTTACCCAGCTTGGGTTTAGTATCAACTGGAGTGGAAGTAGACTTGCACGAGGACATACCAGCTCGCTCAATGATCTCAGTGGCATACTTCCTTTGTGATAAGAGTAACCCACATGTATGACGAGTGACAATAATCTCCAAGAAATAACTCAAAGGCCCCAAGTCTTTCATAGCAAACTCAGACCTGAGTAGTGTCATGATAGGCTTTCTTAAATCGTTAGAAGAAGCTGTCAAAATAATATCATTCACATACAAGAGAATATATGCCAAGGAAGTACCACGATGATATATGAACATAGAATTATCCGACCTGCTGTGAGAAAACCCAATAGTAGATACATAGTCTGCAAACCTCTTATACCAAGACTGTGGGGCCTACTTGAGCCCATACAAGGACTTCTGCAATAAACAAACATGATTAGGATATATGGGGTCTCAAAAACCCAAGGGCTGATGCATGTAGATGGTCTCCATAAGATCACCATGTAAAAAATCATTCTTCACATCTAACTGATGAATGGGTAATGCCTTCGAAAGAGCCAGACTGAGAACAGTGCGAATGGTAGCCGGTTTGACCACCGGTCTAAACGTCTCACCACAATCCACGATAACATGCTGAGTCTTACCATCACCTACAAGACGAGCCTTATGCCTCGCAAAAGAACCATCAGAGTTATCTTTATGAGTAAAAATCCACATAGACCGAATCATATTAACACCAGAAGGACGGGGCACCAACTCCCACGTCTTATTTTCAATAAGAGCATTATATTCGTCGTTCATAACCAATTTTCAATTCGGGTCATTTAACGCAGACAATGGGTTACGGGGTATGGGAGATTAAAGAATATTAGAATTTAGATTAAAATATTTTTTTGGTTTAAAAATACCCCGTTGACTACGAGTGACCGATCTGTGACTCTGGGGAGAATTGGGTGGATTTGGGAAAAAATTATGATGGGTGATGAACTGGCCAGCAGGCAGTGGGCCTGCCAGCCCAACACGGGAATCTAGACAAAGAACTGGAACAGGAGCAGGGGCAGAACTGGGCTGGATAATCGGCCCAGTTGTTGGACCTGGGACGTGAGGGGCAGTGGGTGATGGCGGGCCAGCAGGCAGTGGGCCTGCTGGCGGCTCAAAGGTATTGGTTTGGCCCAATAAGTGGTGCATAGTGTACGGTGATACGTCGTCATCTAAAAAATTATACGAACTAGGCACGGGACTACTCACTTGGGCAAACGGAAATTGAGTTTCATAAAAAATAACATGACGACTAATGATGGTTTTATTAGACGATAAAAAATCAAAACATTTGTAACCACGATGATTAGATGGATAACCCAAAAACACACAAGTGGTAGAACGGGCTTGAAGTTTGTTAATTGTAGTGTATGAGAAAAGTGGATAGCATAAACACCCAAAGACCCTAAGATATGAATACGAAGGATCCTTATTTAGAGGGTTCTAAGAGGAGACGAATATGCCAACACTTTGGTAGGAAGTATGTTAAGGAGATAAGTAGTCATTTGTAGAGCATGATGCCAAAAGGAAGGGGGTGCAGAAGCATCGACCAATAAAGTACGGACAATGTTATTAATGGTATGAATTTTTCGTTCGGCTTTCCCATTTTGTGAGGACGTATGAGGACAATAGAAATGAAAAGCTATGCCATTAGAATCACAAAATTTCCGTAACACCCCATTATCATATTCTTTGCCATTATCACATTGAATATTTTTTATTTTCCGTTCGAATTGGGTACAAATGAATGCTCTAAATTTTAAGAATGTGGAAAAAACTTGTGATTTTTTTGCTAACGGAAAGGTCTATAAAAATTAGAATAATCATAAAAAATAGAACATAATAATGATGGCCCACAGCACTGAGAATGGGAGAGGTCCATAAATCGCTATGAATAATATCAAAAGGCATCAAAGTACGAGAAGGAGATGCTATAAATGGTAATCTAACATGTTTTCCTAAAGGACATGAATGACAAATTAGAGTACTATACGTACCCTTACAAGAAATAAAATTATTTTTATGCAAAGAAGAAACAATGGACGACCCAGGGTGATCCAAACGTGCATGCCAGAAGGAATGAGCTATAGTTGCAAAAGTTGACGGCAAGGCGTGACTCGAGAGACTGGAGGTGGGAGTGATTGGATAAAGATCTCCCCTACTAGTGCATTTCATGAGAGGTATCCCCGTTTTGAAATCCTTTACAGAAAACCCAAAGGGATCAAAATTAACAGAAACCCAATTATCAGTGGAGAATTTTCGGACAGACACAATTTTTTTAATTAAGTAAGGGGCATGAATGACATTTTTCAAGACAAGAGGTGGATGAGGGGGAGACAAAGTTGTATTACCGCAACTACGAATTGGAATTGTATTGTCATTACCAACAATAATGCTACGATTTTTGCTCAAATTGAAATAAGATGAAAGAGTACATTTTTTTGACATCATGTGAGAAGTGGCGTCGGTGTCCATTTACCAGTTCGGGTCCGTAGGATTTAATCCAAGCGTATGCATTGCAGCCTCAATATCTGTCGGAGTCGGTGTGGGGCCCACTACTTAGAATGCCTGCGGAGGCCGAGGCCCAAGCAAACCAGTCTGTGGCCCCGCCCTGAGTGAAATCGACCGCCCGAATCCGGACCCCAGGTATTGGGCCTGTAATGTGGCTGGACTGAGGCCCAAGGCGACTGGAAATAATTGGGAGGAGGGCGGTAGGTGGGACTGGGCCACTGGCCACTGGTCCAGGCCCACTGCCAAGGGGCCTAAGGTTGGGACCAGGCGGGTTGGGGCCCATAACCCCGAGGCCCACCCCCACTGTTGTTACTGTTCTCACCGGTGGTGCCACTGTTCCGGCCGCCACCGTTGTTGCAGCCGTGATTCTTGCCATTATTTTTATGATTTTGACCCTTCTTGCCGCCACCGTTGTTGCGGTTTTGGATTGAATTGTCAACAAATCCATGACAGTTATCGGATGAAGTCATCATCGCCACAGAACTGGTGCCCGTAGCCACCTTTTTTGCCAAGCCGACTTCTTCTAATGTGAGCATCGAGCGGGTTTGATAAAAAAGGTGGAAGCAGATTACTTTGACGGAGGAGAGTCCCAACGCCATTATAGGCCTCAGAAAGGCCGGCAACCATTTGTAGAACAATACGATTATTGGTAACAGGCACTCCAGCATTACGGAGTTGGTCCGCCAATTACTTGAGCCATTTACAATAAGCGAAAACATTCGGAAAATCTTCCATGCTGAGTTGAGAAAATTCCTGCTCATGGGTGATAACTCGGGAATGTTGGTTATCCTGGAATATATCACACATTCTATTCCACATAGCCATAGCCGTAGTGTCTGGTTCAATAATCGTCTATAAAAGGTCGGTAGAAATAATGAGATAAATCCACTGAAGCACGGTAGCATCAAGAGTAATCTATAACTGAGGATCGCCTGCGGGAGTAGAGGTAGTGGGAGGAATTATGTGATGGAGGACTTGATGTGAGATTGCGTGAATTTTGAACAACTCTGTCCATGTCGCATATTGGACGTTTTCCATTTCAAGAACAATAGGGATGTGATTCTTGATGTTGGAAACAGTAAGGGCAGAATGAAATATGTTCTTAGGCATAACGAAAGAACAAAAGGCGAAGTAGGGATTTTGACTAATTTGGGAAGAGAAGAGAGAAGAAGGGCAGAGAAACCGAGAAGGAGGCTCAGAAACCGAGAGCTTGTGGAAGAAAAAGATGGGAGGTATAAAAAACCCAGACTTCTGATACCATGAAAGAAATAATCCCTTGATTATTTTCATTAATGAATGAGTATATATACAATTTACAATTCCCATAATATGAAAATCATATTCCTATTCTACCCCTAAAACCTTATTATATTTGTACAATAATTCTACAATTATGGTAAGTGTACAATGTTAATTAAATACAAACTAAAGTTACCAAAATATGCTCCAAAACCGTGATATACACTGTTGTATATGTCATGTATATCATGACTAAAACTGTCTTCAATATGTCGTGTATTACCGTGATATACACTGATGTATATGCCGTGTATATCACGGTATATTCTGTCATTAAATGAAATGTAGCTATATATCATATAACAATTTAAGTCTTAACAGCTAATTACAACACAAAACAGGAAATAAAGGTTAGTCACAAAAAAATCTTAATCACACCAACAGATAAGCAAAATGGTAATATGAAATGATAAAAGCCACTTTCGGCTTTCGCAAGGGGTAGCGATGTTCTGCAATTTTTCGTCAAGCAAAGCAAGGGAGCGTAGATAGTGAATGATGTGCGAACTCCATAAGAGGTGTAGTTGAGTGGAGTCTCAAAGTGAAACTCTTCGGCTCCGGTATTCATGTAAACAAAGAAATGAGATGTAAAATAGGAATTAGAAGGAGTACAACAATCTTTCATAATGTATAAAAAATAAACAAAACAAGCACATGGTCATTCAACAATCTGGAAGTTCAAGAAGAAAAAAAAATGTTTTTTTTTTTACATAAGACACAAATTATAGCCTGAAGACGTACATCTAAATTATATGCAATTATAAACGTAAACAGTGAACTATCCTTAAGCACAAGCCACCTTCAATCCCATTTGAGCAATATATATCATGAAGACACGGTAGCCGCATAATTACTTAAATCAATATGAGATGCTAGTTAAATTATATACAAGTTGGATGGTTTAACCATACTAGTGCATCACACTAAAATACATAAAGTTATTTATCCGGTGACAATATTAAAGTATCCCTAAGCATAGTAGTTTCTAATACCAAAAGAACATGGACATAATTTCTAGTACAAATGTCTATCACGAAAATTCCCCAAGAAATTCAATCAAAGGTAAAGCTGGCCAGTGGGCCGGGACGGCCCGGTCCCGCCCCGACACCGCCCCGAACCCGAATATTAAGAAAAAAAAAATCGGTATCGGGACTCAAACCGGGACGGGACAATGTCTCGTCCCAACCCATCCCGGGCCGCTCCAGTCCCGCTAGTCCCGAGCCAGCCCCGATCCCACCCGTAACCCCCCATTTGCAAAAATAACCGTTGCACCAACGACCATTTTACATTTTGGTTGTTGTGCAACAGCCATTTTTGGCCTCCTCCCCTACCACTTAATATTTATTTTTAACCCATAAGTTATTATATTTACACTTTAACCCAATTTTCCAACTATAAATAAGTCATTTTCTCTTCATCTTTCTCACAAATCTTCCTACAATCTCTCTAATCTCTCTACAAATCTACATTGTTTACCAAATATTCAATTTTATTTATTCATTTGGGAATTGGGAGTGAAGTTGGCAACTAGCTTGAGGATCTTCCATCGAGCAAAGTTTCAGTTTTCAACCTCTCGATTACACGTCGACGTTTGGTACATTCGTTCCTTCATTAAATTATTATTGTATGTTTATTTTATTTAGCGCACTTAATTTTTTAATCTTTAATTATTTATTATCATAATTAAAATGGAAGGATTAAGAGGTATGTTTAAGGGTAAGGGTGCTTCTTCTAGTAGGGGCAACCAGGGCAAGGGTACTTCTTCTAGTCATCCTATTCCTACACAGGATGATTTTGTTGATACTGAACATTTTCCTACAATACCATTAGATTTAGACGATGAGCTATTTTCTGGAACTCAAGAAGACTTTAATTTAGACGATGATCTAGATGATACACCCACTAATGTTGATGACAACACACCCACTAGTGCACCTTCAACTAAAATGCCTCCTATTCCCCCTAGTATGAGACGAGGTCCAGCAAAACGACCATTAAAATCAGATGCATGAATATTTTTTGATAGAGACGTAGAGAATCAAGTAGCTATATGTAAAATTTGTAAAGATGTTTTAAAATTTAAAACTGGAAAAGGTCACGGTGGGACGGGGGGTTTAATGAGACACGTAGTAAGGGCTCATCCAGCTAGGTATGCCAAATACGAGGCTTCAAAACCGGGTGCGCAAATGCCCACTCCATCGGGACAAGGTTCACTTACTGATACTGTCCCGGACCAAGTACAGGGTCAAATTAACCCTATGACGGGGGGAATTGTAGGCCCTAAATACAATAAACATAGAGATATGGAAGCAATATCAAAATTAGTTGTTGTGGAGGGTTTGCCTTTTTCATTTCCTTCATCTCCCAATTTTATTCATTACATTAGAGATATATATAATCATGCTTTTAACGGTTTTCCTAGATCAACTGTTAAGAGAGATGTATTTAAATTCGCACATGAATATCAACAATATTTACGTTATTCATTATATCATTTTAATGGCAAAGTATCTATCACGTCTGATATAGGTCGTAGTACTAACGACTATGATTATTTAACGGTAACTTGTCATTGGATAGATTATAAATGGTCTATGCAAAAATGTATCTTAGCGTATAGATATATAGATGATAGGCACACTGGTACTTTTATTGCAGAAAATATTTATCAAGTGTGCGATTATTACGCAATAACTGATAAAATTATGACTATTACATTAGATAACGCTTCTTCTAACAATTACGCTATTACAATTTAAAAAAATAGTTTAACTCCATCTTTTTCAGATCATTTTCATATAAAATGTGCGTGCCATATATATAACTTAATTGTAAAGGATGGTCTATCACTTTTTGAAGACATTCTTAGTAAAATACAATTTGCTATAAATTTTATTTTAAAAAGTAATAGAGTACAATGAAGAAAAGAATATAAAAAAACTTGTCACGATTGTGGACTACCTTATAGAAAAATTTCAGAAGAAGTATCCACTAGGTGGAATTCTTTATACGAGCAACTACTTGTTTCTTATATCTATAGAAAACCTATAACTTTATTTTTTAACTCTCATAATCAAAATCCAGCTGATATGGTTGTAGATAGTGATTGGGTAAAATTTTTCGAACTTATTGTATTTTTAGAGAAATGTTTTCAAGCAACAAAAGAATTTTTCGGTATATATTATCCTACTATTTCAACTATGTTGTTTTATATAACTCTAATATTTTTATTACTTAGTGAATACATGGAAAAACCGGCTTATGTTGCAGCTATTAAAAAAATGTTTATCAAAATAAAAAAATATTTTATTCCTATTCCCACTATTTATATTATTGGTGCTGTATTAAATTCGACTATTAAAATAGACGGTACTAAATCACTTATTGAAACTACTTACGATTGTATAGCAGTACTACCACCTCCAAGTCCAAAAAATCCAAATCACCCACCACCTATTGAACAAACTAAAGAAGAAGTGTTGTCTAGCGTGCCCGGTGCACTAAGCTCCCGCTATGCGCGGGGTCCGGGGAAGGACCGGACCACAAGGGTCTATTGTACACAACCTTACCTCACATTTCTGCAAGAGGTTGTTTCCGTGACTTGAACTCATGACCTCCTGGTCACATGGCAACAACTTTACCAGTTACTCAAAGGCTCCCCTTTAAAAATAGGTAATTTGACAAAAATTCTCATAATAAAATAGGTATTGAAATTTGATCACCTAACACTTAATAAGGACAAATCTGAAAAAGTAAGATTATTTTTTTCTTGATTTGATAAGTGGACACTCTTTTTGACTAAAAAATAAAGGCTAAGTGGATACTCTTTTTTATGCGGAGGGAGTATTAACTTTAATCTTTAGAATATGTAAAATATTAATAAAGTACTATTTTGAGTAAAATTAATAACAAAGCTAGATTAAATAATATGTCTAAATTATTAATGATCAAGAAGCATAAAAAAAATTAATTGAAGGGAAAGTGGGACAAATTTGGGTGTCAACAACAGTTATGTCCCTAAGTTCGCCCGTAAATTTCCGACTTCCTAAAACTTCAAACTATTATATCCCTCTCATTTTAAGGCCAAATTGGGTGATTCAAAAGGCTATCTCTGGGTGAAATCTTGCAAGAATTGTGTTGGGCTTATCAAATATGAGTTTCGTGATCATCTAGTACCTGATTTGGACCAGAACAAATGATATTTTTTTCTCCAATTGTTTCAGAATTTAGTTATTTTTCTCACAAGTTCGGGAGCTCGGATTGAGGCAATTTCAAAGGCATTCTTCTCGTATTTACATGGAGGTAAAAATATAAACTTTATTTCATGGTACTCCATTGATTTATTACAATATTTAGAGTTGATATCATGGTTGGGTGTTGGAAAATTAGGGGGGGGGGGTTAGCCTATGATGGATTTTTGGGAAAATAAAAAAATTGAATGTCAAGTTAGAGTCTTTTTTACTGGGTTTTCTGAATTTAAGTTCCTTGAGTTGAGGGTAAGCTATTTTGAAAGGAAAATTCTGATTTGGTGATCGGAGTTCGAGGTTACTTTTTGGAATTTTAAAGCTTTAAGTTAAAATTATATTTTTTTTCAAATTAAAAATTGAATTCATGTCGGTTTTGAGTCATTTTATGAATTTAGACTCTATAGGTTATGGGTAAATTGATTTTATAATAAAATTCCAGTTTTTCCCTTGTGTGCTCGGGGTTACCTTTTTGGATTCCGAATTAAAGTGTAGCAATATGTGTATGATTGGACTCATTTAACATCGTAGAGTATTATTTTGAAATATATTGAACCGGATTTTATAATAAAATTATAATTTTGAGCTTCGAAGCTCGGGATTGGCTTTTTGGGTGATTTTTAGACCCAAAATATTATCATAGCAATATGGGTGTCTACAGACTTGTTTTCTTATGAATAACACATAATTTATAGATTGAGAGCATTCCGAAACTTTACGGAAAGTAAAAGCAAAATTTTGAGGTTCGCGACGCGTTTTCTTGGTTCCGAGGTAGGTTTTAGCTTACTCTTTTAGACTCCGATTGGAGATGCGTATATAATATATAAATATTGATGAGGTATGCATGTGAGCCTTCGGACATTGGAGGTAGTGATGAATCTACTGGCATGGTGTGGTTGTTGATTATCTGGGCTTCAATGGCTATATTTGACTTATACTTGTGATCGTTGCTTCATTATGTATTCATCACTCCACATCTTGTCTAAAATATGAAAAATGAACTATCTTTGACGTCGAATTTATACTACGCAATCGCGTGTTGTACACATATTTATTCATACTTTTATGATCTTATTGGAGCAATATGAGTTATCTACTATTTGCATACGATATTATGCATGTTGTAATCATTCATACTTACATACTTGTTGGAGTGAGTCATGGAAAGAGATACTACAATGACCCGTTAGGTCATTTTAGCTATTTTTCTCAAATATACCCTTCTCATAGCTCTGTTTTGATGTTTTTGATATACGAGAATAGGTGGCGCGGTTCCCGAGACAATTAGATGAAAATAACGGAAGGAAACCCAAGTTTTGAGAAGTTTGACTAAGAGTTGACTTTTAGGAAGATGCACTCGAAATCGAATTCCGAAACATAATTTTTGACTTAGATAAATGGTTAGAATGAGTCCCGAGTGTTTTGAGTGCAATTGGAGTAAGTTTGTGGAATTTGGAAGGTTCTTAAGTTAAGAAATGAGTTTTAGTTGACTAAAGTCAACATTGAGGGCATTTGAGTCTTTTTTAAAATTTCATCAATTCCAGTCGGTCCGAAATGTCATTTATGACTTACTCGAGCCAATGGTTCAATTCCCGAGGAACTTTAGTGTATTTTGGACTCTTGGTTGAGATTTTTGTAACTTAATGAAATTGGAGTTGACTTGAGTCAACAACAAGTCGAGACAACCTCGTATGAGTATTTTGAGTGCGCGAGCAAGTTGGTTCCGTATTTTAGGAGTGGTTTGCATATTTGGTTTGCATGCGGGAGGTCTCGGATGAGTTTCAAGAGTTGATTCATAGTTTGAATGAAAATTGGAGTTTGTTGGTTTTCTGGTTGCTGATGTCATCGCAATTGCAATGTTGGGGCTCGCAATTGCAAAGTTCCGTAATTGCGGTGAGTGGATCACAATTGTCAGGTCCGCAATTACGAGGAATAGTATGCTTTTGCGGCATGGGCCGGGTCAGCTGTGAGCTCGCATTTGCGAGGTTCACAATTGCGATGACATGGTTCTCTTTTGTGAAAATCGCTGGCAGTAAGGGATATAATTCCCAAGTTCGACCTAGACATTTGATTTCACATTTTTGGAGATTGGGAGCTCGGCCTAAGGCGATATTTAGGGATTTTGTAAGGATCTTCAGTTGGGTAAGCTTCTTATCGTCCTATTATAATAATAATATCTTCGATTATTGCGAGATTTCATGTCAGAGGTCATGATTTAGGATGAGGGTTTTATGGGTTTTTGAACCCTAAGTTGAAAATGGAGTTTTTCTTTAATTAATCATGGAATTGTTGTTGGATTGAGTTGATATATTTAGACTCCATAAACATTGGGTAAGCTAATTTTGGAATAAATTTCCCGATTTTCCCTTTATGGCTCGGAATCCCATTTTGGGTGACCTTTTGGGTCCGTAAGTTTTATATAGCAATATGGGTATCAATAGAATCGCATGTTGCTGTTTATATCCATATTTGAATAAATGACACCTTTCAGAGGCTGTATGAAAAGACAAGTCTTTATTGTAATTTGCGGACTATTCCAGGTAAGTTGAGATCTTGTACCTTATTTTAAGCATTATAGTTGGTTTGTTGAGATATTAAGAGGGCGTAATGAGGATAATAAGGGGGTCTCGATACTTGTGAGGTGACAAGCACTTGTATCGGGTACCAGTGTCATTTATGGGTGCATGTGCTTTAAATTGAATAGTGAATGTATTCCTTTGTGCACTAGCTGATAGTATAGTACGATCCTATGGATTTGTGATTGGGGTATGAAGCCCATAATTTCTACATGCTCGTTCGATTGTGAAAAAGAAGCTAAAGGTCGAGTCTTTATTGTGAATTGGCTAAAGGTCGAATCTCTACGACCTATATGGATTAAAAATTGAATCTTTATTGCATGCACTTGCTTCTTATCGTTATGCATGTCATATTCATATTTCATATGCTATCTCACGAATGCACATTTGCTGATACATAAGTGGGTTCGAGGAAAATGATTTCAGACGAAGTGATGTGATATTTATGAGTTCAATTAGCTAGAGACGAATATTGTGAGCCTAATATTGGTTAGAGACAGATATTGTGATTCTACATTTGGCTAAGTGATGTGATTGAGAGCCTAAGATTGTCTAATGAACCTGAAGAGAAATGATTTCGGGTGGTATATGGACCTTGCGAGTCTCCATGGGTCACGATTCATAGAACTTGAACATGTGTACCGGTGATACGAAATAAAGGTCTTGCATTGCATTTTCATTTTCATTTTCATTTGCATTTCATACCCTTTCATTTATATTTTGTTGATTGATGTCTGAGTTGTGTTTGGATCTCTTATGAATTATTCATTTGAATACTTGACTTGACTTAACGGATTAGATGCACCTAGGCTTGGACTCATGACTTTAGGATACTTGTAAATTCGATTATTATGATGGATTAATGACGGTTAGAGTGGTAGTAGCTATCAGAAGGCCAACCCTTGTTTCTATTTAATATAAGGTCGGTCGATGATGCAACTGAGTACACATTGTTTTCCGTACTCACACTACACTTGTTGCACCCTTTTGTGTGCAGGTTATGTTCTTAGTACACGTGGAGCGCACGATCACTCTTCCCATTAAGGAGCTTCATTTGCACGATTCGGGGTGAGTCACTAGAGAGATTCATGACACCGGATCTTCCCTCTTATCCTTTATTTTTATCCTTTTTATTCAGACAACTTATGTACTTTCGGGATATATTCCCAGACTTGTATTATTCTCTAGTTAGTTCTTGTACTCGTGACACTCGATTTTGGGGGATTTTGTACTTTTATATTTGGTTATCTTATGGGATTTTATTAAAGAATTAAAGATTGTTCACTTTATTATTATTCCATATTTGTTTCTTTTATATCAATTTGGGAAATTGGGTAGTGGTTGGCTTACCGACTTATGTGGGTTGGTGCCATCATGGTTTTCCAATTTGGGTCGTGACAAATTGGTATCAGAGAACTAGGTTCATTGGTCTCACAAGTACAAGAATAATGTCTACTAGAGTCTTGTAGATTGGTGCAGAGTCATCTATACTTATCTTCGAGAGGCTATAAGACATATAGAAAATTTATAATCCTTCATTCCTTATCGTTTGTACTTGATTCTAATGGGTTCTAAAAGTTCCTTTATTTCATTCACTCACAGATAGTGAGGACACGTTCAGTCACAGTCTCGTACCCGCTGTTGGCTTACTATGCTCTTCGGGTTGTGGCTGGAACAGTGATGTCCAGTGAGGAGTAGAAATTATTCGATAGGTTCACCGAGATGTTCCCTTCCTGGTTCTATGGTACTTTCGAGGAGGATGCGTATGAGTTTATTTGTTGTCATGAGAGGCTTCATAACCTGGGAGTGGTGGCGTCACACAGAGTTGACTGTGTTTTTTTAAGTTGGTTGGGGATGCCAAACAATTGTGGAGATCTTAAATAGTATTGACCAGCTGGGTCAATTCCATAAGGTTCAGAACATCATTTATGACCTAATTGAGTCTTTGGTTTGGGTCCCTAGATGCTTGGGTGCGTTTTTAGGCTTGCAGTTATCTAAGTTTGAAATGTGAAAAATTAGGAAGTTTTTACTGAAAAAACGTATCTTAACAATGTTGGATCAGTATTTTGAGTGCGCGTGCAAGTCCGTAGCATTGATTACACTAAAGTAGCATATTTTGTTTGCGTTCGGGGTGTTCCGGGTGAGTTTCAGGTGTCAAAACTAAGTTTGGGGAACACTAAAAAAATATGGTGTTCAGTGGTTGGTTTCCTTCTTCACGATCGCAAAGAAGGGACCGTGATCGCAGACCCTAGTGGGACTGGTAATCCTGATCATGGGGCGTCCCTTCGCGATCGCGATGGGGCACGCATTCTGGGCAGGCGAGTTATGGTGCATTGCGATCGCGAAAAAGTCTTCACGGTCGCGGTGTGTCCTAGTCGACTGAGTCACGATTTGATCTTCGCGACCGCGTGGCCTCAGACCACGATCGCGAAGAAGGCATTGTAGCAATAGTGACTTAATCCCTAACTCGAAAATCTTCTCCCCATTTCCATTTCCCAAGTTCTTAAGCTCGATTTTAGGGTGAAATTCAAGGTTTTCTTCAAGATGCTTCGTTGGGGGTAATTTACTAACTTTAATTCCTTAGTTTATATTGATTCTTTACGTTAATTTGTAGTTTAAGTCGTGTTTATGGGTTGAAAATTGGGAGATTTAGTCCTAAGTCTTGAAATGAGTTTTTCATGGAATTGAGTGCCAAGATTTAGGCTTTTAAACTTGATATTCTAGGCTTAGACTATTAAAGCTTTGGTAAACCAATTTAAAAAAAAATTCCAGTTTTAACCCCGGTGCTATGGTTGGTTATTTTGGGGCCCATTTGGGTTTCGGGTAATGTATAGCATTATGGGTGTACTTAAATTTGTAATTAAATATATAGTCTATATTTCATAGACTTTGATCGTTCGGAACCACACCAGAAAGGAAAGGCTCTTGTTTGAGGGTTCGTGGCTCCTGTTCGGCTTTGAGGTAAGTTACAATTTATTTTTAGACTCTGAAGGGAGAACATATATTATTTATAAATATTGAAGGGGTATTGGGCATGAAATGAGGTCCCATCGATGAACACTCGGGGTGGGTACCGGTGTATTTGTGTAGAAAATTGTTAACAACAAAGTATTATGACAGAGAATGCATGATAGGCTTTCAGGCATGGTTATGGTAAGAAATCCAGTTAGGCAGGTATGATTGTTGTTTATGTGGGCTATGATAATCATAATTGAATTTTATTTGCTATGATTGATTCACTTCCTTCATTGTTCTTCATCTCGTATAATTGTGGAGAGGGAACTATGTGAGTATGTGAGTTGTTACCCGGAATCATTAACATTATGCATCCACTTACTAAATATTTGATACCATTGGCGCGAGTTATTAAACATGTTTCATTTCATTTCATACCTTATAATCTTGTGGATAATTCATGAAAAGTGGAGATATGTATTGGTATAATACTGAGATAAAGGAAAGTTTGGTATTCTCACAGTTTGGTGGTAAAGTTGGGCAGTACAGTGGGATTCTCACAGTCTGGCGGTAATGTTGGGTTGTACAGTGAGTGGTTACACTCCAAAGGCAAAAGACCTCAGGCGGTATAGTGACATGTATATGGACCTCGCGAGTACCACATGGGTCATGACTAGATGGAGTGACCGCTAGCATGTGTATACCAATCATTTATGTTGGCCAATGCATTGCATTTATACAGTTAATCACATATACATCCATTCTCCCCTTCTATGACCTACGTGCTTATATGTTATCTATTTGCCCATGATTTCATGAATATAATTAGAAGTAGTAGATGAGATCATGAAGTAGATGTTATATTCAATCTTTATTTGTTGTATACATGCTTTCTTTGTTGTCGGCCTATGATACCTACGATTACTAGTATCTGTACTTATACTACACTTACTGGAGTAGATACCTATCCCTGTTCCAGCTCCAAACCTCATTACTGATCGTGATGAGGTGTTATCGAGTTTGTCAAGGTGAGCTACATGGCTACCGTGGCCCCTGAACTCTCATCTTTATTGCTTTCTATTCATTTGAATCCGACATACAATTTATTTTCGTCATACAAGACATATTTCAAACTATTATTATTAGAGCTCTTGTACACTTCAAACTAGATTTTGGGGATATGTTGGTTGACTTTACAGATTGTTATGTTTTGAAACTTGAGAATCTTGTTAAATTACATTTTTGCTTATTTAAAGTTTATTTCTTTTCCAAATTAATGGATGGTTCACCTACCGGTGGGATAAGTATATGTGTTATTATGACCACGATTTGGGTCGTGACAAGTTGGTATCAGCGCCTTAGGTTAATCAGTTTGATGAGTACAAGAGCAATGTCTAGTAGAGTCTTGCAGATTGATAAGTCGACGTCTGTACCCATCTTCAAGAGGCTATGAGACGTTTACAAAAACTTCATTATCTCTTTTCGTGCTAGTTCATTTTGATTTGTATCTAGTTCATTCTTTTCTTGCGAGTTTTTTCAGATTGGTAACCTCATTTTTCTGTTCTCTCACTGATGGTGAGGATGCGATTGAGTGCTATTGGAGGCAAGGAGTCTGCACCTACACCTGTACCCATACTCGTACCTAGCTGCGAGAGCAGCTGCCCATAGACGAGGCAGGGGACGTGGAAGAGGGCATAGAAGGGGAAGAGGTCGTGAAGCTGTAGCAGCTAGAGGCCAAACACCAACACCTTCTCAGGATCCCAACATAGAGTTGACTCCAGATCTTGAGGACATTATGGATGAGGATCCGATGCCGACGGAGGAAATTGGACCTGTACATCCGCAACCGAGGTTCGTTGCTACTTCTAACCTTCAGGAGGTTGTGTTTTGAGTGTTGGGATACTTTAATATTTCAGCCCAGACGGGCATGATTCTAGTTACTCCAGACGACTTACAGACTAGGGTGAGAGCCAGACTCCCGGTGCTATGATTTCTCCACGATTTCAAACTCCTGGGGTACTTGCGGCAGTGGTTGTGGCTCCCCGTATTGATGCGATTCTAGTGGTTGACTTTGCTCTTTGCACTGTGATTAGAACATTGATGTACAGTGAGGAGCAAACCTTATTCAATAGGTTCACAGAGAAGTTCCCTCCTTGGTTCTACGATACTCCCGAAGAGGATGCGTATGAGTTCGTTATTTATTGTCATGAGAGGCTCAAGCTGGGAGTGGTGGAGTCACCCGAAGTTGACTATGTTTTTTTCTAGAGTGTTGGGGATGCCAAGTAGTGGTGGAGATAGTGGGAAGAAGCTCCTTAATTTGGTAGCTTTAGTGGTCCTTATAGAGGTAGAGGACAATATGACAAGGGTCATCATCATCCCTCAAGTCTACTCAACACTTCAAACTTCAATAGATGATTCTTTAGGGTACAATGGGTACAGTTCCAGGAAAACTTCCCGAGGCTCTTACTCTTAGACCATGGAGGTCATTCGTGTTTACCGGTGTCAGTTCAACAGGGCGTGTTTTGTATGGATTGAGCAGAGGCATTTCAAGAATGATTTTCCCAGACTTATGCACCTAGGACTCCACCACTGCTAGCTAGAGGAGGCGAGTATTCTGGTAGAGGAGGTTCGCAGTCAGGCCAAGGTGGTCACCATTCGGGTAGGGTTAGTTCTTAGTAAGTGAGGGGTAGATCTCAAGAAGGTCGTGGTGGTCGTGGAGGTACATAACCCGAGGGAGAATGTGCCCATTGCTATGATTTTCCTGGTAGACCAGAGGCCGAGGCTTGTAATGCGGTCATTACAAGTATTATTTTGGTTTGTCATTGGTCAGCTTCAGTCTTATGTGATTTGAATTCTTCTTTTTCCTTTGTCTGCTTATTTCTCTATGGGTCTGGATATGCTATGTGATTTACTTGATGTGCCTATTCATGTCTCTACGCCTGTTGGTGACTCTGTGGTAGTGGATCGAGCCTATAAGTCTTGTATGGTTACCTTTATGGGGTATGACACTTGAGTGGATTTGGTTACTTTGGATATGGTGAATTTCGACATTATACTTGGTATGGACTGGTTGTCCCTGTATCATGCGATTTTGGATTGTCATGCTAAGACAATCACTTTGGCAATGCTGGGTATTCCAAGGTTAGAGTGGAAGTGTACCTCTAACCCTGCACCTAAGAAGATTATATCATTCCTTTGAGCAAAAACGTTGGTGAATAAGGAATGTTTGTCTTATATGGCTTATATTCGAGATACTAGCATGGATACTCCGTCACTTAAGTCAGTTCCGGTGGTGAGAGAGTCTTGGATGTTTTTTTGATAGGTTTGCCTGGTATGACACTAGATTGGGATATTGATTTCTGTTTTGATTTGGATCCAAGCACTCAACCTATTTCTATTTCGCCATATCGGATGGCGCCAACAGAGTTAAGGGAGCTAAAGTAACAATTGCAAGACTTGTTGAGCAAGTGATTCATCAGACCTAGTGTATCTCCTTGGGGTGCTGTCGTGTTGTTCGTGAAGAAGAATGATATGTCTATATGGATATGTATGGATTATCGACAATTGAACAAGGTTACAATTAGGAACAAGTATCTGATACCCCACATTTATGACTTGTTTGATCAACTTCAGGGTGCATCAGTCTTTTCTAAAATAAATTTGAGATCGGATTATTAGCAGTTGAAGATCAGAACTGAGGATATTCCGAAGACAACTTTCAGGACCCGCTATGGTCACTATGCGTTCTTGGTTATGTCTTTTGGGCTTACCAATGCCTCTATAACTTTTATGGATTTGATGAATGGGGTTTTCCTTCGTCATTATCTTCATCACCGACATCTTGGTTTATTCTTGTAGTAGGTAGGATCATGAGAAGCATTTGAGGATTGTGCTTGAGTTGTTGTAGAAGATAAATGGTAAGACAAGTTTTTTTAAGTGTGACTTTTGGCTTTGTTTGGTGGCGTTTTTGGTGTGGTGTCTAAGGATGACATTATGTTAGATCCTAAGAAGTCTGAGACAGTTTGATATTGGGCCAAGCCTACTTCGGTGAGTGATATTTGAAGTTTCGTAGGTCTCACGAGTTATTACGAGCGGTTCATGAAGGGTTTTTCATCTATTTCTTCCCACTAGACCAGGTTGACCCATAAGAATATGCCTTTTCAGTGGTCAGATGAGTGTGATGAGAGCTTTGAAAAGCTCAAGTCTTTACTAACTTCAGCCCTAATTTTGGAATGATCGGTGAAAGGGAAGGATTTTGCCATCTATTGTGATGCTTCACGGGTTAGACTAGGTTCTGTGCTGATGCAAGAAGGCAAGGTGATAGCTTATGCTTCGAGGCAGTTGAAGGTGCATGAGAAGAACTACCCCACTCATGACTTAGAGTTGGTGGCGGTAGTCTTTACTTTGATGATTTGGAGGCATTATTTGAATGGGGTCCATTGTGAGGTATTCACGGACCATCTTAGTCTTCAACATGTGTTCAATAAGAGAGATTTGAATTCGAGGCAGCGTAGATGGATGGAGTTGCACAATGACTATGATATCACCATTCTTTATCATCTGGCAAGGCTAATGTAACAGATGCTTCGAGCCAAAAGGCAGTGAGTATGGGTAGCTTAGCACGTTTGATTGTGGAGGAGCTTCCATTGGCTATGTGTCACGCCCCAAACCAGACCCTGGACGTAACAGGCATCCGGTGCAATGCACAACACCGGAAACACCTTATAGGTTACTAAATGTTTACCTCTTTTAATAATATTTCATTATTTAATCAAACAAGGTATAAATAGCTAAAGGAAATCATGATCATAATTTACGAAATAAAATCAAAGGAAGTCTATAATAAATAAGTTGTCAAAACGTAGCAACGCTTATGAGAGTCGAATAACGACCTCAACCAAATACCCACAAAACAACGTCTATCTATGGAGCCTCTAAGATGATAAAAGGAAATAGTCGAACTTCAGGATGCAGTCCGGAAACTAAAGCAATAAACTAGATAGATAAGGTGTCCCATGAACAAGGGTGTGGGCTCAACAATAAGTCTGGAAAGCGGCAAGTTCTCCTACTTCGTCATTGGATTTTAGAGCACTCCCCTTGTTTCAGAGTGTCGGTCTAATCTCGATACGGTAGATTTTTGCATGTACATATGGGTATGGCGGGGCCCTGTCCCGACCTTTTGATTTCGCGTACTCGTTAGAGGCTTGTAGACATGTGTTTTGTGTGTAGTAATCATATATGGCCTTTTGGCCTTGATATGTATCTATATGTATATAAGTTGGGTCCTTCTAGTTACATGATTTTACATAGCACTTTTCCAGTTTACTATTCTCCCATATATCAGCAGAGTATCTCGTGGACAATGAGAAGTTACTGTTATATGCTAAATATATGATTAGTGGTACTCGGCAAGTAAGGTCCGGGTGCCCGTCATGGCCCTAAGGTTTGGATCGTGACAATATCCATGCCATCACTTTTGTTATCTCGTCTTCCAATTTGAATGTTGAAGCGTATATTAAAGCTTGCATTTGATCAGAGCACACATCCTTCGAATTAAGATAATACAATCCTTTAGATGTAAGATTCACAAAATCTTCCAATAAAGTTAGTCGTATTAGTACATGTCGGTGTCGAAAAACACCAATTTGACATTCTCCCTTCATACCACATTGTGATGGTATTATCTTCCCTAGTTCTTCAATTTATGGTCATTCATATGAAAACTTTCCTATGACATCATATTGTAAATTTTCAATTACATTCATTCGAACAACTTCAACCTCAACCTATTGAATTCTCGGTACTCCATTTATTAATGTAATAGGTTTATTATCAAATATTTAATCTACCTTAGTCGATGATTGCATGAGATCTCTCAGCAACATAGGTTTTTGGGATGTATATGCGGCTGTATTCGTAGAGTTTTGGTTTTGGATCGGTGAAAGTGAAAACTCATAGGTGGATGCGATGTTTAAAGGTTGACCAGTCTCCGATGGAGGCTGGCCGTAGGCTATCATGGCCATGTCCGGTGAATGTTAACTAGGTTTAGGGTTTAGGTCTAGAGAGCATTTGGTCGCCAAATTGAAGTTGTGTTTTTAACTGTTACCACTCACCAGCTAAATTACATTTTTTTCTTGCTTTTCGTAGATTTTGCATCTTCCATTTCCTCGTTATTTTGGGACTTTCTCTACTTTTTGTATTTTCAAGTCCTTTTTTAAAGGATCTAATTATATGAAACAATTTTTGTGGCAAAGTATTCATATTATCTGATCACTAAATTTACATGTAATTGTATGAGACAGTTACTTTTTAGATTACAAATATCTAAAAGAAATAAAGAGGCTAATTTTTAATTTAAATCCAAATGTTTGTTCATTGATAATTATTATATCATAATATAATCAGATTTCAAATGTAAAATAAAATAAGGAGAATCAAACCAAATATTTAAGCCACATCAAGTAGAACTCGAAATTTGTTATTGCACATGCTACCAGAATAGAGAAAGCATTACACCTCTACTAAGAGAGCTGATCAAAGTAATTGTAGTTAAAAAAAATTGTAAGAGATAGAGCACATTAAATTTTTATCATATAATGGAGACATAACAGAGGGAAAAAGTTTTACCCTCAAACTACTACTACCGCCCTTGACCCAGTAGCTCATGTCATATTGTTTGGAAAAATAAATCCAGAAGAAATAAAAAGAACAAATTCAATTGTAAAATTGTTCTTTTCTTAGAATCAAGAGGGGGAGAATCTTAGGGCTGAAAACGCAAGCGATCATATAATACATGATTTTGCAGAATAATATTAATATTAATATCACAAAGTATTGAGTAAATAATTATATACGAAAGAACAAGACACAAATTTTTGTGGATGATCAATATGGATCATCCTATGATAACTTATTTATCGAGGTAAACATGATTGGAAATCATTAACTCACGAAGATGAAAAACTAAAATTTAATTAAATACATAATTCCTTTATACATATTTTTATATTGTTTGAATTTATAAATTTCAAAATGTCGAATAATCTTTTAGCTAACAAAAGCATCATATGGATTTCAACCTGTTAGAATATTATGAAATAATATTATTATTATGTATTAATGTAGTATCATTTTATATATGGTAAGTAGTAAAATGTTAATTAGGAATATTATGTTAATTAGGTAGAAGATTATTAGGGATTGATTAGGAAAGATTAGGGCATGATTTACTCTTCTACCTTAAATGTATATTGTGTTTATATTGTTCCCTTTTATGATGAATACATTGAGGAAAACATTTTCAAAGACTTACATGGTATCAAAAGCTTAAGGAAAGATCCAAAATGGTTTTATTTTCTTCCAAATTTTCGGTCCTCTTCCTCCCTAGAACCTTAGTTGGCTGAAAATTTTCATATTTTTTTTCTTACTCCATTATTGATCATCCTCCATCACAACCAATTATGTTTGAATCCAAATCATCCTTTTACCTTGCCCTTGCTGTCTCAAACATCAAAACACATGTTTCCATCAAACTAGAAATGGAAACCGTTCATTATACGACTTGAACGGAATTATTCAAAATATGTTGTCGTGCTCACAAAGTTCTTCATCATATAATTCCTCCGAAAGATGGAAAGGGGAAAGACGTAACAACCGATGCAGACAAGGAATTGTGGGATACACTTGATGCCACAATCCTTGGTTGGATTTATGCAACCATCTCCACTGACTTGTTGCATACGATAATGGAACCGGATTCAACAACCATGGCAACTTGGGAACGCTTGCGAGATATCTTTCAAGATAACCAAAACTCTCGCATTGTTACATTGGAACATGAGTTCTCAACCATTGACATGCCGGATTTTCCTAATGTTTCTACATATTGTCAACGACTCAAAGTGTTGGCAGATCAATTAAGAAGCGTTGGTTCACCGGTTACTAATAATCGGTTAGTCTTGCAATTGGTCGCCGGTCTCACCGATGCGTATAGCGGCGTGAGAACTCTGATCCGTTAAAGTAATCCTCTACCACAATTTTATCAAGCAAGGTCCATGCTTGTGCTTGAAGAGTCGGGCTTGGTGAAAAAGGCCTCAACTACTTCAAATTCCGCCATGATTGCCACTCCTTCAAATGATGGTAATTTTTTTGACCATTCTCAACAAAATAAGGGACCAAAAGGACGTAATAACAATAAAAATAAGGGTGGAAATTGCGGAAATCACAAAGGTGGAGGCCACCAAAATCTCGGTGGCGGCAAAAATGGCGGCACCACCAACTTTGACGGCGGACAGTGGCAGCAGCATGGCGGCAGGGGTGGGGGACAGTGGCAGCAGCACGGCGGCAGAGGTGGCAGACAGTGGCAGCAGGCCAACGGCTGGCAGTGACCTTGGGCTATACCACCCAGCCCAGTCCCAACAGGCAATTGGGCCAGGCAGCCCCAAAGCCCCACTGATCAGCCTCAGCCCACCTAATATTTTCCAAACAATTGGCAGCAACAGCAACATGCCCAATAGGCCCATTTCGCTGGGTCTGTTAACACATGCAGTAGCAGTGGGCCTCAGCCGACCTAGTGGCATGAGGCCTATTCAACAAGGGTCCACCCCACATATATTGAGTTCGCCATGCACACTCTTGGACTTAATCCACCGGATTCAAATTGGTATATGAACTCCAGAGCGACGTCCCATATGACGTCCTCCCAAGGTACTCTCTCATCCTATTTTAATTTGAGCAATGATAATGGAATAATTATCGGAAATGGTCATTCAATTCTAATAAAAGGTTATGGTTCTAGCAAATTGTCACCACCAAACCCACCACTAATTTTAAAGAATGTCTTTCATGCTCCCAAATTAATCAAAAACTTGGTGTCTGTTAGAAAGTTTACAACTAATAATTGGGTATCTGTTAGTTTTGACCCATTTGGCTTTTCCGTGCATGATTTTCAGACGGGGAACCCTCTCATGAGATGTGATAGCAAGGGAGAGCTCTATCCAATAAATTCGTCAACACAACAATTCAAGTTTCCATCTGTGTTTGCAGTCTTGGCACCATCTTTATGGCACCAACGTTTGGGACATCCGGGAGAGGCTGTTTTGGCCTCTCTTAAACAAAATAATTTGTTTTTTTGTACCCAAACACGGACTCTAAATAAGTGTCATTCTTGCACACTTGGTAAACATGTTAAGTTGCCATTTATTTCCTCTACTTCATGCACCCTTTTGCCATTTGATAATTTACATTGTGATATTTGGACATCACCCATTTTGAGTTCTTATGGTCATAGATATTATTTGCTCATACTTGATGACTACTCTAGTTATTTGTGGACATTCCCTTAGTCGAAAAAATCACAAGTGAAACTCTTCTCACGTATAGAGCATTCATTCGAACTCAATTTGAACGTGATATAAAAAATATTCAATGTGACAATGGGAGGGAGTTTGACAATAAACAATTTTGGGATTTTTTCAAAACAAATGGTCTTAATTTTCGCCTGTCTTGTCCTCATACTTCATCATAAAATGGGAAGGCGGAACGCAAAATTAGAACCATAAACAATATTGTTAGAACATCTCTTTCTCATGCTTCACTTCCCCATGTATTTTGGCATCATGCACTCCAAATGGCCACTTACCTATTGAATATCCTCCCTCATAAAAACCTATCTTACCAAGATTCTCTAAAATTGCTTTATTTACGAGAGCCCTCATATCATCACTTAAGAGTGTTTGGGTGTCTTTGCTACCCCCTCTTTCTATCCACCACAATCACAAAACTCCAAGCCCGATCTACTCCATGTGTTTTCTTGGGATATCCTACTAATCATAACGGTTACCAATGTTACGACATTTCTTCCAAAAGAATATTTATAACTCGTCATGTAATTTTTGATGAAACAATTTTTCCATTTGCTAAGATACATGACACCGAGACTCATACCTATGATTTTTTGGATGATGATAAGCTTTCGTATCTAACACATTTTTCACAGCTCGGTACCCATTGTTAGTGTTGGAAACTATAATTCAGGGCCATTGGGCCATATATCGATGGCCCAACTGACTGACATTTCAATGCAGCAGCTTGGGCCTTCGGTTTCGAGGCCCAGTCCCATTTCTGCCCGGTCCAACAACTTGGGCCAAGCTATCGCTACAGGCCCAATTCCAGCCACAACAAACAACCAGCCTATTAGACCATCCGTTTCTCACCCCTCGGTCAGTGGCGTCCAGTCCACTGGCCCAACAAATCATTCGGTCACCCGTAGTTTCACACCTAGGTCTCGAAATCACATTTGCCTCGTAACCCAATGTCTACTCTAAAAGACCCGAATTGGAAAATGGCCATGGATGATGAATATCATGCTCTAATTACAAATAGGACATGGGATTTAGTACCTCGTCCATCTAATGCTAATATAATTCGATCTATGTGAATTTTCAGCCATAAAGAAAACTCTGATGAAACTTTTGAGTGGCATAAAGCCCGTCTTGTAGGTGATGGGAAGACACAGCAGGTTGGTGTCGATTGCGGGGAGACATTCAGTCTAGTGGTATCAGAACAGTTCTCAGCCTCTCTCTCTCAAAAGGATGGCCACTTCATGTCAAAAACGCCTTCCTTCATGGACACCTCAATGAAACTGTATACATGCACCAACCGTTGGGATACAGAGATCCTAAATATCTCAACCATGTGTGTTTGCTCAACAAATCATTATATGGCCTCAAGCAGGCCCCCCAGGGCTTGGTATAAGCTATTTGCAGATTTTGTGTCACATATGGGGTTTTCACACAGCCGTTCAAATAATTCTCTATTTATTTACCGCCAGGGTAAACATACTGATTATCTTCTTCTATATGTGGATGATATTATTCTAGCAACATCTTCAGACTCTCTTCGCAAAAGTATCATGTCACAACTTAGTTCTGAATTTGCTATAAAAGATCTTGGCCCACTACACTACTTTCTAGGAATTGCTGTGACAAGACATACATGTGGATTATTTCTCTCCCAGAATAAGTATGCATCAGAAATCGTGGAACGAGCTGGAATGTCTTGCTGCAAACTTTTGGCAACTCCGGTAGACACAAAGTCTAAATTGAGTGTCATCTCTAGCAAACCTTTTGCCGATCCAACGCTATACCGCAGCTTAGCAGGAGCTTTACAGTATCTCACATTCACCAGGCCAGATATTACCTATGCAGTGTAACACGTGTGTTTATTCATGCTCTGAAACGCATTGTGCGATATATTCAGGGCACTCTGGAGTATGAATTACATCTATACCCGTCCTCTATTTCCAAACTTGTCACTTACACTGATGCAGACTGGGCAGGATGTCCGGACACAAGACGCTCCACCTCCGGGTATTGCGTCTTCCTTGGTGACAATTTAATCTCATGGTCCTCAAAAAGGCAGGCCACGGTATCACGCTCAAGTGCTGAAGTAGAATATCGTGTTGTGGCCAATGTTGTATATGACTCATGCTGGATTAGGGACCTGTTACTTGAACTTCATTGCCCAATTCCGACAACAACAATAGTATACTATGATAATGTTAGTGCAATATCTCTCTCAGGGAATCCAATCCACCATCAACGCACTAAACATATTGAGTTAGATATTCATTTTGTAGGTGAGAAGGTGGCTCGCGGACAAGTACGAGTGCTACATGTCCCAACGCGTTAAATCACAGATATCTTCACCAAAGGACTTCCGCTAATATTATTTGAAGAATTTAGGGACCGTCTCAGCATTCAACGCCCTCCAGCTTCGACTGCAGGGGAGTGGTAGAATATTATGAAATAATATTATTATTATGTATTAATGTAGTATCATTTTATATATGGTAAGTAGTAAAATGTTAATTAGGAATATTATGTTAATTAGGTAGAAGATTATTAGGGATTGATTAGGAAGATTAGAGCATGATTTACTCTTCTACCTTAAATGTATATTGTGTATATATTATTCCCTTTTAGGATGAATACATTGAGGAAAACATTTTCAAAGTCTTACCCAACCTTTGTTGAAAACTGCAACAATTGTCTAAATAAAAGTCTCACATGTGATCACAGAATGACATAATTACTTTCAAATATTAAACATTCAATATATTATCGTCAGAGCCAAAATTTCACTAACGAAAATTAAAATATAAAAAATAAAATATACAAAGAAGCCAGTAAAATTCTACATATAGTGTGTGTGTTTCCAAAGTGTAATTTTTCAGCAAATAGGTAATTGATTCAAAGTGACTCTGCCACTGCTCTCAATGATTCTATTACATATAACATTTATGTACGCCAACTAACTTTAACATTTTAACGAAGGAATAACAACTATAACTTTCAAAGATTCCTAATTATAACATGCACAGAAAATACAATCTGTTTTATGAGATCATCCCAAAAAATTATATGATAACATTTTTAGAAATCAAATTCACCAAAATCACAAAAGGTGAAAAATTAACAAATAAAAATGAAAAGTCAAGAATGTTGAACCCGTTTTTATTGTTGCTTTCTTGTTAATTCGTTGCTTTGATGTTGTGTCTTTGGCCTTCCACGTCAAAAGTTGAAGAACGTTGAGGAAATCTCCAGAAATTAGACAATACAAAGAGAACCTGACAGACCAAGGATTGTGTATGCAACTGTCCAATTGGGAAGTAACTTCCACAATGGTATTCATGAGAAATTCTTTCAGATATTGCCAACATATTTCTTTCTTCAATTTGTTTATGTTTTGACATATAAATTACGTTCCAAAGAAGCATTTTTGGCGAAAATGTTTAATGCCAAACCAGTTAATCGTGAAACGACAGTATTTGACGCAACTAATGGAACTTAAAAAGTGTTTGGGAGATTTTGCTCTATGGTACTTTATAAAGCAGTACGGGAAGTATTTAACTATTACAAGTATTCGAAAGGATAAACAAAGATTTCAATAATTCAACATGGAATCTGAAATTACAATCGTTACATAAGTAAAAACTGGAAATTCCAGTTTTGTAGAAGACGGAAAAATGTAAATTGTTTTTGCTGAGTCGAGTGTAGCACTCTGTCCTTAAGACAATATTGCCCCGTATGTATCCTTTATACGTCCTGGACAATTTGTCTCCCAAGATAAAACAGCAATGGAACCCTTGAGCAAAGGAAACTCAAGAGCTACCGTGAAGAATATTGAGTAACGAAATGATGCTTGGAAGTTGTAGGAAGAAGAAATTTCTGCTTGTGTATTTTCGTGTGTTGCCTCTACTGTTTTTTTTTTTAGCTTCTTGTTGGTTCTCAACAATGGTGTAATGGGGTGTTTATATAGGAGAGGGAGGGGCGTTTCTTTTGCTGAAAAGCTGCCTCCATAATAGCCAAATAATGGCCATTATGGAGGTAGTAAAGTCACCAACATAAATGGTGAAAGACCAACGGATTTGGCCATTATAGGAGGAGTAATTCAGCCAAAATAAATGGCTGAATTGAGTGCTTGGCTTTTCTGTCTTGACCGTCGAAATTCTGAACTTCAGGGACCAAACTGTACATCTTGAAACTTCGGGGACCAAAGCGCACATCCGAAAGAATTCGGTCCAAACGTATATCGAAACTTCGGGATCAAACGTACTTCGGCAAAGTTTTCGGCCCAAAAAGATAATATCGGAAGACCCACGACCCACGGCCCACGACCGTGACCGTGACCGAGCCGGACCGGACGGACGGGACGGACGGGCGGGCGGCGGCGGCGCGCGTGTGATCTTTCCTCGAACCGAAGCACATCTAGGTCCTCCCTCCTTTAAACACATGGGATACCCCTTGGGGTCCCAAACCCCAAACCAATTTCGAATCTTATATACACAACAATTCTTTCTTCCTCTACCGATGAGGGAGAATTATACATAATACCACACTTTCCATGCTTCAAACACCTTACTTCGTGAACCAATATCTCTTTCATTTCTCAATGAAATTTGATGATTCTTGGCCCTACGGTTATCTACGTACTTAGTAGATCATGCATGTGTGAAGAACCGGATTCTCCAACATACGTTACACTAGTGTTTAAGCCGTTAAAGTTGGTCGGTCGCAACTCCCGCCAAAGGCAAATTTCCAACAATCCCCTCTTGAAAGAGATTTTGGCGCACTCACATGGTGTCTTTTCATTTCCAGTAATATTTCAGCGGACCGATGTTGCATAAGGAGAGGTAGCCTCGGCTTTGAACCTTCCATAGTTGAATACCATCGGACTTACTTACTTGCGCGGTGAACGTGATGTCTTGAACCGTCGGTGTTTAGTGTAAGCCAAGACAACGGTACCAACACAACAAATTCCCTTACTCTCTTCTTCGTAATGTTTTGTCCGTTTTGGCCATGGACAACGTCTTGGATTCTTAAGTGCGTTCAATTTGAGGCGGCCGTCCTCGCACTTAAATAGGTGGTCTCCTACAAGGTATCTGCTATACCCCACTTCACAAGTGTTAGGAACCATTAAAAGTTTCCCAAAAACCTAACCTCAACTGTTGAGGATCATTACGAGTTTTGAAAACTTAACCTTTACCCATACTTGCAGATAGCACTTAACGTCTATCGCGGGAACGACTTTGGATTTGGTGTTTCTTTTCGAAATCACTATCCGAAGTGCTCATGCTTCGGAAGCGATCAACCGAACCTTTACAACTTAGTTTTCCCATTGAACCAAATTCTTGGGATCTCCGGTTCGTAAGGTTGGGTTTCCACCGTATTGGTCCGTATATTTTGGGTTTTAAGCCCATTCCCCTAGACAGGCGAACACTTGATCTCCGGGTAGTCCCTTAGTTAGTAAATAAGGAAGTGACACCGTGATGATCAACGCCATACGGTCTTATGTCTCCGACGGATCGTGACGAGATATGTCCGACGCCGTCATCCGTGTCCTTCCTAAAGCCGATCGGCTAGCCACGGTGTATAGCTGCTGAAGGCATGGGTTTCTCCCAATAAGGGACGTCCTCTAATGAGTCGTGAAGTTACTCAACTTCTTTCATGCTTTGTATAAAGCGATAAACTCCGATACCATCACGAATCGGTCGATGCAAGTTTGCTTAGAGGATTTTCCAAGAACCACCATACACATTTACTTGTGGCTTTGGTGTTCTTCGGATCGATGTCCGGTTTGCATCATTGTGTTCTCTCGAGAACCGCTGGACATCCATAATACTATAATCCGTAGATAAACGAATAATTCGGATATCGTCATATCCGACTTAACGCCTTCTATTGATCATGTATTAAGATCATCGGTGAACCTTAGTTCAATCGATCTATTTGTTGGACGATACCGGGTCGGTTGTAGTGTGTACAATACATTGAACTACACGTGACACGAGCATATCGCTCCTTGTCTATGGGTGCACCATGATTCCAATCGGTTCTATGATTCATATCTATTGGTGGCTTCAACGAGGCTTGTCAACTATCGACCGATCCGTTAGATGTCTTAGAAATCCAATTCCTAAGATGTCATCTGTGATACTCATATCTTTCATATCGAGACTTTGTTTCAATATGATTTTCACTCTAAGACCGTTGGTTTTCCAACTATTGGCTTTCTAACTTCGAGTCAATGTTTCGTGATCGGATTCATTGTTTCTGTTTTATACGAGACTTTCGGGACCAAAATGTTAACATTTCGGGGACCAAAATGAAAGTTCGGGAAGAAGCCCAACAGTTCGGCAACCAATTCGATCTTCTTCTTCCAACTCTCCGGTTTGGAAGGTGTTTCAACACCCATGCCATGTAAGATTACAATGGCCCTGGATGTGAAGCTACTCACGGGGGAGCACTTTTTACAACCCAAAGGTTCTTTTCCGGAGGAAGATTAACTATTACACGAGTATGGTTCTATATATGGAATTTATTTCTCTCTTTAGCTTCTTTCCAAAGCGGCGCTTTTGGAGATGACAATTATTTGTTAATTGTTCATGGTTCATTATTAACCATACAAGCTAGAAGGACTCGAACAAGCCTTTGTCCCCTTCTTTGCTCCGTCTCGGTTCAACATCTAGAATCCCGAGTTACGTAGATGCGGGTATTAAGTTCCGGATAGCCGGCAACTTTCGAGTCTGTAGATACGGAACGTCTAGTTCGGACGGTCGAGCCCTCGCGGGTTCTTGTTAACCTTGAGCGATTACTCCTTTTTCCTTTTCCAAGGAAAGTTATCTTCTAAGAATTCGACATTCTTTGACGCGAAGAGGCGATGAACACTCGTCATATTTGCGGATCCGGTGAATATGCAATCTACGATCTTAGGTATGAAACCACCCCACATCACAACATTTGTATGTGAGATCCTTTCCATGTATCACACGGAGGGTTACCACTTATCCTTATGCGGAGTTCTATTGAGAATCGCATTAGCGGTAAGGATCGACGTGCCCCACATAATTTGGGCGTACGGCTTAGTGCTTGGCTAACACCGTTGGGCGAGGTGAAAATGAGCGGTCGTTTAATAAACGATGCTTCACTTTCTCCCCCTCTATCACTACGAATTTCTCAATCCGTAGGCTTAGTTGATTTTCAACTTCGTTTTGTAGCGCTTATCCGCTTCAACAACTTCATCTTTGCTTTTCAATAAACAAAGGATACAATACGTTGTACCATTATCAATAAAGGTCATAACGTACTTGTCTCCCCCTCTATTTTGTATAAACTTCAAATCACCCAAGTAGGTGTGACTAAGTTCTAGAGGCAGCGATTACTTCTTTCGCTATTCCCTTGACGGAATTTGGAAAGGTGATTTTGCCTCTTCATCTACCTCGCATTTATTTGAGGATTTATGTCGAAGAAGGCAACAATCTCAACATCGTTAGCTTTTGAATGACTTGCTATTTAACGTGTCTCAATCTATGATGGCATAAACGCACGGATTACAAATATATCATTCATTTGGCTACAGACATACTGTACCATTCTTAGTTATCACAGACCTGTTGGACTAATCTCAAACCAGCTTGACCAACAGCGTCCCTGAAACCAAGTTAGGAATATGTATCGCCTCATCTTAGAGTGATCACAATCCATGAAGTCCTATTGAGGACAACCTCTCCAACCCCTTCTACTTTAGAGGTGGCGTTGCTTCACATGAACAACCTCTTACCCGTGGTTAGGGCATAACCGGATCATAAGTGATCTAGATACTCTGGCCTACTCCAGTTGCTTTGGCAGACTGAGTGTCCAATTTCTTTACTGCCTTTCTTTAGGCCTTCAGATCATTCAGGACCCGGAAACTCGGCCCACCTTACTAGGTGTCCATTACTTTTCCTATGAAATGAATTTTGGCCCCACTCCAGTCGCCCGGAGGCTTTATATGACTGAGTGTCCAATATCATCATATCAAAGAAATTTTGGCCCACTCCAGTCGCCCGGAGGCTTTGTATGATTGAGTGTCCAATATCATCCTATCAAAGGAATTTTGGCCCACTCCGGTCGCCGGAGGCTTTATGTGGCCCGAGTGTCCAATATCATCCTATGAAGGATCTTCGCAAATAGTATGACGGGTTCAACGTCTTTAGCTTTTAGACTCCTTTCGTTAAGATTGGTGCCCGAGATAATTCTTGGCGCTTACTTAAGAGTGGTAACGATTTTCGCACGATCGGTGGATCTTACTCCCTCGTATGTGCGAACATACTTTACACACTTTAGCAATTACACTTAAAAGAACGGATCTTCTTAAGTCATTTACAAAATCCAATCTTTAAACGGAAAAGAAGATGAGATTAAACTTCTGATTTGTTAAAGCATAAGGAATATAAATTATTTTCATATTCCTCCTTACTTTAATCCATTTTTAATCAGACATAATTTAATCTTTATTCTTGACAAGTAAGAAAAATACTTATCATTTAATCCTTATTCTTGACAAGTAAAAAAAAATACTTATCCCAATTTCGGATTCTGGCTCACTTCAGTCACTTCATCGGTCGAGTGTCCATTTCCTTCTCACCATTATTCGGATCCTTTGTCCGGGACGGATATAGGCCTTCTGCTACAAGATAGAATAACATCTTCACTCTTCTCCTCTTGTCCCGATTGACATCCTCGGGCTCTCGAGAGCGCTTGTTTCCACCGATCTTGGTGGCGGTGACACCATGAACACGTTCATCATCATCACTCTCTTCTACCAAAAAACCATTGCCATATCCAGATTTGGTCACACAACTTTTGACCGACATCTTTCGAACACTAATAGTAATACTATACAAATATTGTCTTAAGTTGTTGGGAGATTTTGCTCTATGGTACTTTATAAAGCAGTACGGGAAGTATTTAACTATTACAAGTATTCGAAAGGATAAACAAAGATTTCAATAATTCAACATGGAATCTGAAATTACAATCGTTACATAAGTAAAAGCTGAAATTCCGAGTTTGTGGAAGACGGAAAAATGTAAATTGTTTTTTTTGAGTCGAGTGTAGCACTCATGTCCTTAAGACAATATTGCCCCGTATGTATCCTTTATACGTCCTGGACAATTTGTCTCCCAAGATAAAACAGCAATGGAACCCTTGAGCAAAGGAAACTCAAGAGCTACCGTGAAGAATATTGAGTAACGAAATGATGCTTGGAAGTTGTAGGAAGAAGAAATTTCTGCTTGTGTATTTTCGTGTGTTGCCTCTACTGTTTTTTTTTTTTTAGCTTCTTGTTGGTTCTCAACAATGGTGTAATGGGGTGTTTATATAGGAGAGGGAGGGGCTGTTTACTGCCTGAAAACTGCCTCCATAATAGCCAAATAATGGCCATTATGGAGGTAGTAAAGTCACCAACATAAATGGTGAAAGACCAACGGATTTGGCCATTATAGGAGGAGTAATTCAGCCAAAATAAATGGCTGAATTGAGTGCTTGGCTTTGGCTTTTCTGTCTTGACCGTCGAAATTCTGAACTTCGGGGACCAAAGCGTACATCTTGAAACTTCGGGGACCAAACTGCACATCGAAAGAATTCTGGTCCAAACTGTATATCTCGAAACTTCGGGATCAAACGTACTTCGGCAAAGTTTTCTGGCCCAAAAAGATAATATCGAGAAGACCCACGCCCCACGCCCACGGCCCACGACCCGTGACCGTGACCGTGACCCGTGACCGTGACCGTGACCGTGACCGTGACCGTGACCGTGACGGGACGGGCGGGCGGCGGCGGCGCGCGTGTGATCTTTCCTCGAACCGAAGCACATCTAGGTCCTCCCTTCTTTAAACACATGGGATACCCCTTGGGGTCCCAAACCCCAAACCAATTTCGAATCTTATATACACAACAATTCTTTCTTCCTCTACCGATGAGGGAGAATTACACACAATACCACACTTTCCATGCTTCAAACACCTTACTTCGTGAACCACTATCTCTTTCATTTCTCAATGAAATTTGACGATTCTTGGCCCTACGGTTATCTACGTACTTAGTAGATCATGCATGTGTGAAGAACCAGATTCTCCAACATACGTTACACTAGTGTTTAAGCCGTTAAAGTTGGTCGGTCGCAACTCCCGCCAAAGGCAAATTTCCAACAAAAAGAAGACAGATTTTTACTATGAACGAACACATCCTTTCAATCCAAGCGTGGTTTTTCGGCCTTTTTTTCTTCTTTTAATAAATAGGATAAATATTTTTGACAAGTGTATTTAGATAATTTAACCTTTAAATTTAAGAGTTCATACTTTTAATATAATATAAATATATAGTCATTATGAGATTAAACAAGCAAACTTTATTATTTTATTGCAAATTTATCACATATTTAACTTTACCGATTTAAATATATGCATATTTTTAGCATTCAGTTTTTAAAATTAAAAAATAACTTCTAATACCTAAATCAACCCCAAGCTCTGACCCCAAGTGATTGAAGTCATTTCCCTATCCATTTAGATAAAGCAAAACATGTAAATTATTCAAAAATATTTAGATAAAGGCAGTGAACTTCAAAATCTATCCGTATTATATCTATATAAAGCCAAATAATTAGGGTACGGTTAATCCACGGATTTCAAAAAAATAATTTTACCTTGTCCGTAAGGATAATACTCCAGTAGTAAATCACTAATCAGCGGTGATACAACTTCTTCCTTTTTCGCTTTTGCAAATAATTTTTTGCTATTTTGCTCGGTAACTTACTTTTTATTTTATTTTTTGCTTCAAGTTTGATTAGTAAAGTAACATCCGATATTTTACTCATTATGTTCAACATAACATTTTCATTTTTAGTTTCGAATTCTTTGTTACTTGCAAATTCAATGTAGTTCTATATACTTGCAAATTCAATGTAGTTCTATATTTTCTCAGTCTTATACCAGTACATATCTCCACTTTCCATGAATGATCCACAAGATTATAAGGTATGAAATGAAATGCAACATGTGTAAAAACTCATGATGCCAATGATTCCGGGTAACAAACACACATGCTCAAATAGTTCCACTAACACAATTATACGAGATGAAGAATGATGAAGGAAGCGAATCAATCATAGAAAATAAAATTCAATTATGGCTATCATAGTCCACATAAACAACAATCATACTAATTTAAGTGGATTTATCACCACAACCATGCCCGTCGGCCTATCATGCATTCTCCGTCATAGTACTTCGCTATCAACATTTTTTCACACATGTGGGTCCAGGATAATACATGAATATAATGCAAATGCATGAATGACAATAAAACATTCTAAACTTATCGGACGACATAATATCCTTGTACCTTCGGCTAACATTGGAATATTAACATATCGCCTCACCTTCGGCTAACACTGTGAGTATCAACATCTTTTCCGTATACCTAAATAAGGTCTTAGGAACATATTTAGACATGCTTTCAACATAGGAATGAACAACATGAACATTCTTAACTACTAAAAGTAAAATAATTTATGAAACAATATTACAGTTACGTTTCGTTACATGGAACATGCCAAAAGAAAGAAATGATTTGCCTTAATATACCTTAACCATTTTGTGTCCACAATACAACTAAAGCAGTCCGTAATGCACCCCAATCTTATTTTTCAAGAAACCCCTTCTTCCCTGAAATCAGAAATTGTCTTTTGAATGAAGCCCATTTTCTGAATAGAAAAAAATAAAGACTTGCAAAGTAGCGTAGCTTCTTTTTTTGCTCCTTTTGGGTGTTATTTTTGAGAGCTTTTAGTCAGTCACACCAACAAACAGAGAGTAAGAGCAAATGAGTGTTGATTCGTAATTTTTTCCCATGCACTGCCCACCTTCTTTTCTCAAATAAAATGAGATACAAGTTACACACTCTACTCTTTTAATCTATGTAGGGTCCACCACCTTTCATTGTCATCCTTTACTAAAATATGCCATGAAACACATTATGCATAGTCACTTGTGCATTTATCCCATGACACATCATTTCATATGTATTGTCAATATAATCCATTTGTTGCCACCTATCAATGGCATATGTGGATTTTATCCATGTAATTTATCCAATAATCTTAATTAATTACACTCACACTTAATTTTAGGATCTTAGTTCACTCAAATATTAATCACCTTTATCACACTTCATGTACTCATTATCATGTGCATGTAATATAACACTAGTCTATAGCCTCTTTTGGGACATACAACTATTATTTTCAATTCCTGTCGTCACACTTCTTAAGTTCTAAATTATTTCGGGACAACATCATTTTATATACGATGACCCCTTTATTTACATGCTTGAATATAACCAAAATTCTTCGGGGCTCGGGTCTACTTATATACGTCTAGCGATTCAAATCATGGCCCGAAAGTACGGGATGTTACATTCTTCCCCCCCTTAGAAACATTCATCCTCGAATGTTGGGACGACCTATCTAATCCCCGTCACGTAGCCAGAAACACAACCACTGCTTCACAGGGCCATATAGTCTAACATACATCATTATATCTGATCTCACATGGTCATCAAGCCTTAATTATAATAATCTGAAATAGATCTCACCTTATGCGTCTCTCAGAACCTCGGCGTTGGTCTGAAATAGGTAGGGATATTTGTGTTTCATCTCCTCTCCCGCCTCCCATCATATCATTTCTTCTACATTCCTATTCTGCCAAAGAACTTTCACGGAAGCTACTTCTTTAGTCCTCAACTTGCGGACTTGTCGATCAAAGATAGCAATAGGAACCTCTTCATATGATAAGTCCTCTGTAACCTTCACATCGTCAATTGTCACAATATGGGAAGGATCCCCAACACACGCTCTAAACATAGAAACATGGAAAACCGGATGAAAAAGCTCTAACTCCGAAGGCAAGTCCAATATATAAGCCACTTGGCCTATTCGTTGAATTATGCGATATGGTCCAATGTACTTTAGACTGAGCTTGTCCTTTTTCCCAAATTTCATTACACCCTTCATTGGAGAAATTTTCAAGAAGACCCAATCATCCACTTGGAACTCTAAGTCCCACCGCCGTACATCTGAATACGACTTCTGACGACTCTGAGCGATTTAACAATCGTACTTAGATAAGCTTCACATTCTCTATAGCTTGGTGCACCACGTCAGACCCAAATAATTCTGGTTCGCCTACTTCGAACCATCTGATAGGAGTTCTACATTTCTGTCTGTACAAAACTTTGTATGAGGCCATTTTAATGCTAGCATGATAACTGTTATTGTACGCAAATGCAAAAGGGGTAAATGATCATCCCATCTTCCTTTAAATTCCAATACACAAGCTCGTAGCATGTCCTTGAGCGTTTGAATCGTACACTCGGCATGTCCGTCTATCTGAGGGTGGAAAGTTGTGCTAAGATTAACTTGAGTGTCCAAACTTTTTTTTAAAATGCTCTCCAGAAATTAGCTGTGAACTATGCATCTCGGTAAGATATAATAGAACTAGGCATATTATGAAGGTGAACAATCTCCTTAACGTATAACTTTACGTAGTCCTTGGCAGTGTAGGCAGTTTTGATCGTTAGGAAATGAGCTGATTTGGTCAGTCTATCAACAATCACCCAAATAGAATCAAACTTATGATAAGAGCGAGGTAAACCCGTAACAAAGTCCATATTAATCATTTTCCCATTTCCACATCGAAATCTCAATGTTCTGAGCCAAGCCATCGGGCTTTTGGTGCTCCATTTTTACTTGCTGACCCTTACGATACTGAGCCAAAAACTCCGCAATGTTCCTCTTCATGTCATTCCATCAATACATACCTTTGAGATCATGATACATCTTAGTAGATCCATGGTGAATGGAATATTGTGAGCAATAGACCTCCGTCACAATCTTGTCTCGTATTCCTCCAATACATACCTTCGAGTAGAATAATTTATGGAACAATATTAGGGTCCCTCTCCCATTATGCTCGAAGGTTTTGATTCGCTTTTGCTAAATATCTTTCCCAATCTTCTCTAAAAATGGAATCTTTATCATGCTGTTCATTTTCTTCCAATATTAGGGATGACCCTGCTGAATTTTGAGTCATAAGGCTATCACTATTTGAATCCTTCAATCGAAATCCCACTTAGCTAACTGATGTGTTCCCTCTGGTCAACTTCTCTCCTTCGCCCTCACATTAGTCAAGCCGCTTGTGGGTGAATGATTCTATTGTCAACTTAGCTTTGTTTACTAACTAGTGTGCTGAAAACTCTTATATTTATAGTATCTTAATCGTGAATAATTTATGGACAACGTCGTCGAATCTGAAGTGCACGTATCATCGTAGTTAACTCTCATTCATGGTCTTAAAGGAATCTTTTTTTTGTACTTTTTCACTACTCGTAATTAATAAACAACTTTCTTTCTTTACTTCTTTTGATACTTGTTCACTCATTTTTTTTACTTGTCGTACTCTTTTTAGTTCTAAAATATTCGGGTATACATATGTAATCTCAAACATTTCTCTTGATTTCAATCCTTGGCGTTACTATCCCTTAAAGGATGATTTGTTAACTTATTCCCTCATTCAATACGTGGAATATTCTGAAGAATTTGCATTACATGACATTGGCCTACTATATCCAAACATGATCGTTATACTTAGATTCAAATTCCTTCACTTGCCTCATGGCTAAAACTTTCTGTCAATGGCACTTTGGAAAAAGATTTTCTTGATCTAGTTAAACTGTAAACTAATTAATTTATCTATCTCGTAGAACCTTTGGTCAATTCAAACATGATATAGACATCTGTATTTGCCTGACATTTTATCTTTATTATAATGTCATTATCTCTTGACATATATCTTTAATGTCTACCTTGTATCCATAGGCGTCATTGGCCCCCTTTTCACATGTTTAGGTGCTAATCTCGAGCTTTACTCACTGTTACTTTCGTTTACATACTTTCTGAAATGTATGACTGCAAATGTTGTGAAACTGATGATTCGTATGTTTAGATCCAATTCCCGGTGGTATATGATCCAATGACTTGTCAAGCTTTCTCGTCTTATCGTTATTAGATCTCCCATCGACCAAGTGCTCATTTATCTTACCTTTATATTTTCTTTTAAAGTTGCCTTGGGGGTTTCTTATCTCAAAGTATTTCTCATATTATCTTCCTGAACATCAGAGGTTCGTCACATTTGGCTGAATAATTCTTACTGTCCCTCCTCTGCCATTGGTCCTTATGTTGTTATGGAGTAATCATACCTTTGTGAAACCTGCACAACTATAATCTCATTCACCTTTATCCTTCTTGTCATAATTCTTCCTTCTATTCGTCATTAAACGAAAAACATTTTTGCCTTGATACTTGATCATACCATTTCATTCATACTTATTAATTGTTTTCATGTTTCTTACAACCATTCTTCGATTGTTCCCTAGTTCTCATCCTCAATTTCCCCTAACACGCTATTGTTATCCAAAGGTTATTTTGAATTATAACCTACTGCACAATGAAGCCGAAGACCTTACCAATCCAATACTTATATCATGCCTTAGCTTACCAACCTTGATACATGTAATTCTCAATAATACACGGTATGACCCTTTACGCATGGACGAGAGGCTTATGTCCCCTTCCACTACCGTAGATAACTCGATCCTTATATATGACTTGGGCTCACCATTCTAGGTACGTCACTTTACGTGATCTTCTTCAATTTACTGATGATCACTCTTCAGACGATTCGAGTATGGCAATCCATTCTCGTTAATGATATCCCGGGACAATTCCCAATCTATTCTAACATGGTCATTCGAAAGGAGGAACATATTACACATTATATCACCATATTAGGTGTGGGCATCCATATCCTTTAATATACTAACATATATAAGTGATCTTAACTACCATTTGGGTTAGAAGCCTTTTTGTGCCTTTACCTTCATAACTTATCTTTATCGGAATATCTGATCCTGCAAGAAGTACCATAAAACCATTCCCTAAAATAGGGTCACTACTCTTAAACAAAAAATAGGTCAGTACTAAGTCCATAAGAGGTACGTAGATTGGCAACAAAAATAATAACATATTGGCATCTTTGAACCCTTTAAATATCGGCGATCCTTGACTATTAAACTCCCTGGATTATGAGCTCCCTGACCCCTCAAGGGCCTATCTCTATCAGATTCTCTAGGATGTAGTCGTGCCTAGGAAAGAAACCAATTGATTCAATACCTGCACCATTCTCCTTAGATTCTCATCAGACGGAGCCGGTGGTAAGACTGATGGTACGGGAGCTTCCCTCAACTCCCCTGGTACTACTAGATTTGTCAATACCTGAGGAAGCAACTTACTCATATCCTCTAATGGGTCTGTCTCAATAGAGAGCATAATACTCGCATTTACACTCAATCTCCCTGTTAATCATAACCCTACTGGATAAGGCATTGCTGTAATCATTAACATGATAAGATCTACAAAGAGAATTCTTACACTCAGCTCTATAACACGATTCTAGATCAAGACGGAAAGTAACCATCATGCTAAATGTCATGTAGCCTCATGTCTATAAGTGTGGTGCACAACACACCCATAAATAAGACTTTACTAGACACGACTTATAGACTCCCTAGGACAGAATGCTTTGATACCAAGTTTGTCACGACCCAAACTAGAGAGCCATGACGGGCACCCGGACCTTACTTGCCTAGTACCACTAATCATATATTTAGCATATAACCGTAACTTCTCATGGTCCACGAGGGCCATCACGAGATACTCTGCTGATATATATAGGAATAGTAAACTGAAAAAGAGCTATGTAAAATCCTGTAACCAGAAGGACCCAACTTATATACGCCGACAAGGCCATACATGATCACTACACACAGGACATCTGTCTACAAGACTCTAACGAGTACGTGACATCAAAAGGTCGAGACAGGGCCCCGCCATACCCATATGTACATGCAAAAATATACTGTATCGAGATTATACCGACACTCGGAAAAAAGGGGAGTGCTCCAAAATTCGCTGTGTTAGCAACCTACTAACGTGGATCGTCGCCTTGCTTACGCAAACCTGTGGCATGAAACGCAGCGTTCTCCGACAAAAGGGACGTCAGTATGACTGATGTACTGAGTATGTCAGACATGAGAAATAGCATAATAGAGATACATAATAAACTGAAACAGAAATAGCCAATAGAAACAACAGACAACAATAGCTGATAGAAACAACTGACCAGTAGTAAATGCCTCTAAGGGCCATAATATGCCTAAATGTCATGCACAATGCAAATGTGGTATACATATATATATATATATATATATATATATATATTGGTCTCATCGGCCATCTTCCTTCCCATAATAGCCTCTGTGGGCATCATATCATATCGGCCTCTGTGGGCACCATATCATATTGGCCTTTGTGGCCATCTTCCTTTTTTGTGATTGTAAAGTCCCGATACGCCCCCCCCCCAAAAAAAAATCAGAACATCACATATGTAACTACAAAGAGGACTCAACAAAGAATCTATAGCTAGGCATAGACAATGTGTTGTGGCACATCTCTATGACTATTTATCTATTTTTCTCCTTTTCTTGACATTTTTCTCATTTTCTTGCATTTTTGTTTTGATTTATTTATACTCTTGGCTAATGGATTAATAAAAGTTTTGATAAAGGCCAATTGAAGGTAGCAATGAATGCCATAAAAGTCAATTGAACGTTCTCGTTGGAATTGATCCGCTACGGGATTAACATTATACGCAACATAAGCAGCTGAAGTACTAAACGGAGTTTATCTGAATTACTCCACATAGCAGCATTTTGCTTTCTTTAAACATAAATGACCTAACATTTACAACAGTTTAATTGACATTATGGCGGGTCATTAAATTGCATAAATGTCCTTTCACAGTTTCAGTTGCATATGTGTCATTTCCATTACAGCATGGGGTCTTCCCATATTCCAATCTTTTAACTATTTAAGTTTAACTTCCCCAAAACTTCCTTTAAACATATAATAGTGCATTCATCCCAGATTTCTGAAAATACATTTGTGACAATTGCAATCATTCACTATACATCCCCCCCCCAAACCCTTTGTTCTCCTCAACCCCTTCAACTTCCACCTTCCTGCAAGTTACACACACAATCCACAATATATATTCTCATATCCTATATTTTTCCATAACATAAAAAGAAACCAGAAGATACAGAGAACAAAAAATTACCTTTAGCAATTGAGGTTTCCGAAAAGGTGTAGTCAAAGTTTGAGATTTTCATTCGCGGTTACAAAGAAACAAAGGTGAGTTCTCTCACTCATAATTTCTTACTATAATCCCTTATTTTTAAGTTACAATACATATTAGAATATGATCCGGATGTTGAAAGAATGATCATGATATTATTGTTAGTAGGTTATTTAATAACTAGTTTGGGTCATGAAATTACAATCTGTTTCGCTGAGTTATGTTTGGTAGAACTGGATAAACTTTTATAAGGTTGTACATCTCTCCTTCATGAGTAGATTTAGTCCAAGAGGGGCTAAAACCGACATAAAGTCTGAGAGTTATCGAAATTTAAAGTTTCTGCCTCGGATCGAATGAAATCCGGAAGACATGACGTATAACGGAATAACTTTACATTTCAGTGAGGAATCTGAAATGTTGTGCTGAATAAAAGTTCTAGATTTCTCTGTTCAGATAGTTTGAGACTTTACAGAGGTTAATCCGACTTACGGATAAAAAGTTATGACCATTTTAAGATTATGTTTTGTTTTATAAAAAATCTGGCGAAATAATTTTCTGAGAGTTGTTAAAATAAAAGAACTGCATTATTTGGTGAGGAATATGAAAAGTTGTGCTGAATAAGAGTTCTAGATTTCTCTGTTCTATACAGTTTGAGACTTTACGGAGGTTAATCCGACTTACGGATATAACATTATGACCGTTTTACGATTGTGTTTTGTTTTACAAAAATCTCGAGGAGACAGTTTTCATAGGGTTGTTCTTGTGTGAATTTGTACTAGTTACACTAAGTATTTCCAAAGGAAAATTGGGATAGTTATAAGATCCCCGTGTTACCTTCGATTTGGCGTAAGAAACACCTTATTTAAAGTTATGGTTCGAGAGTTATAACCCTTACAAGTGCGAAGAGTGAAAAGTTGAAAGAAAGGAACATTATATATATATATATATATGTGTGTGTGTGTGTGTGTGTGTGAGAGAGAGAGAGAGAGAGAGAGAGTGTGTGTAAGTTTAGTCATACAGTCGAGATGATAGAAATCTTAGTAAGGTAAATAGTTTTGCTATCACTTATGTGGCTATTCAAATTCAAAGTAATGGATTGGTGTGACAATAAGGTTGTGGGACGATCGCTAGCCCTATTGCGGAGCTTATCCTCTATCGTGCTTTCCTGAAACATGTTAAATAAAAGAGTCGGCCCTATCATCCGGGGCTGAGTCGGGGCTATTCATATACATTTGCCTTCGGGGCTATTAGAACACACTTACCTTCAAGGCTATAATTGAAATGTATTGGATCAGGTTGTACACACCGCAACAAATATATATATATAATATGTGATATGAGATGAAGTAGGTGTACTGGTTAACTAAGTATTCCGTAGGACGATTGGGATGAAATTTTGTAAGTGTGAATATGTATGGGCTTGTACACCGAAAGTGTTGAAACCTGTTTTCATAAAATGTTTACTATGTTCATAATATGAATGTACTTAGATTATTGTCAGGTTACTTTGAATTGTAGGGCGAAGTTCTCACTCAGCCCCGTATGGTAGGGCTGACTCTTTTATTTTACATGTTTCAGGAAAGCGCGATAGAGGAAAATCTCGCAACAGGGCTAGCGATCGTCCCACAACCTTATTGTCCCACCAAATATACTTTCCTTCGGGGCTATTCAAATATACTTGCCTTCGGGGCTATTCAAATACACTTGCCTTCGGGGCTATTCATATACATTTGCCTTCGGGGCCATTCGAACACACATGCCTTTGGGGTTATAATTGAAATGTATTGGATTGGGTTATACACACCGTAACAAATATATATATAATATGTGATATGAGATGAAATAGGTGTACTGGTTAACTAAGTATTCTGTAGGATGAGTTGGGAGGAGATTTTTTGTGTGTGAATATGTATGGGCTTGTACACCGACAGTGTTAAAACCTGTTTTCATGAAATGCTTACTATGTTCACAATATGAATGTACTTAGAATATTGTGAGGTTACTTTGAATTGTAGGGCGAGGTTCTCACTCATCCCCGGATGGTAGGGTTGACTCTTGTATTTAACATGTTTCAGAAAAGCGCGATAGAGGAAAAGCTCTGCAACAGGGCTAGTGATCATCCCGCAACCTTATTGTCCCACCAATCCATTACTTCAGATTTGGTGAAAGTTGTTCTAGGTTAAGTTGGTTTGAAGAACCAAGTTTTCATTATCTCGGGGAATGCCCCATATGAGACTGTTTTCTTTTGAGATCCGGATGTTTTTATTATATATTTGAACTTTCATTGAGTCTAGAAAAAATTGGAGAGCTCGAGTATAGGCTCGTTCTTTCATTAAAGAATTACATGATTATATTATTTTCGCACCTAGATATATATATAATTTAGGATGAAAATAAATTAAATGGTTCTCCTGAAAAGGGATAGTCTTCCAGGTGCCATCACGCCCTAAGGAAGACTTGAGAAAAGTCGGGACGTGACAAGTTGGTATCAAAGCTAAACCAGGTTAGGAGATTCAAGATTTTTTTTTTGAGTTGGGTGTTGGAATGGTTACTTACTGCGACGGTGTGTGCGCCACCTTAGTAATAAGTCAACGGGATAACATCCTAAACAGTTTCACTTTCTTCATACTCTCCTCGTGCCTATCTTGAGTCTTTTTCAAAGACTCGGTTCTCGTACTACCTCCTTCAAATGGATTAGGAAAAGAGATTGTACAACGATAAACTAACTAACAAGTATTTTTGTAGATGGTGGTTATAATACGAGTTCCAACCAAGAGGGAAGTGCTCATGGAAATGAGAAGTGAAATGCGAGCTCAGAAGGAATTCATGGATCGTAAGATGGACCCAAGAGACGACTTGGGCACATATGTGGATGACACAATCGTACGATGTATGGATTTGCTTAGGGCTAGACGGAAGAGGCAATTATCCGACCCGACCTTTTTCAACTATCCGATTGGAGTCATACTACAAATAATAGTCAACTCCATCCTGGAAGATTTCCACTCCTTGTTTAGAAGAGCAAAGATGCTAATGGGAGATATTAAAGAGGGCTCCTTGCTCAAATTTCTACGTCAAGTGAAGGAAGTCTGGAAGATGAAGGAAATAATGGACGATAAGAAAAGGGAGGCAAGGAACACGGTTCACAAGGAGCTGAATGACAATCTGCAGAGTAGGCGATTCACACGATTAAGCCCTTTAAAACGTGTTGTAGTAAATGCAAGTTTGAGTTGGAGATCTATTACGGGTGACGGAGAATTATCTGATAAGCTTTAGTATAATGTTATATCATTTTAGAGTAAGATGGAATGAAGTATTATGAACGCAAGAAGGAAATAGTATGTTGTTGTTTTTGCATTTTACCTTTCTTGTGGTGTTACATGCTTATGAGGTATAAGAAATTTTTGGGAGTTAAAGTAGACATCCCGTCTTCTAAAATATGGACGTGTTTGTCTTTACAGAAAATGGTAGATTCACAAGTATCGGTGGTGCAAAGGTCGATCAAAACTACCCGGGGAAGAGCGATGAGACAATGGCAACCCCCAAGAGTCCCGATAGAGGAACCGAGGGTTCAAGAGAAGGTTCACCACGAAGCTCCTATACCTCCAGTTGAGGGCGCGGTGTCTGAAGATAGCATGGAAAATGTTAAAGAAAACGAGAGTCAAACAACCCAGGAAACGGTGGGACAAAAATTAGATAGACTCATAGAGTTGATAACAGCTGCAGTTCCACACATGGTTCAGCCTGCCCCTAGTGTCTCAGTCATGGCCCAGACCCAGAACCCGATGGCCCAGGAACCAGTTGTGACTGCACCACTGGATGAAAATATAGAAGCTCAGGCAGTACTTGATAGGCTATGGGCGAATTTTATGAGAAGAAGGGAATCTATCTACTCAGGGAAGGACTCCAAGTCCGACCTGATAGTCTTTCTCGATGAGGTAGAAGACCTAATGTTTACCCTAGGATGTGTGGAGACGCATGGCGTCAATTTGGTAAGCGCATGTTTAGTGGATGACACAAGGGTGTAGTGGAGGAATTTTAGAAAAAATTGTTCCCCGATGTCACCACCAATGACGTGGGGGAGTTCAGAGCAGCAGTCATTGAAAAGTATATGCCTAACACCTAAAAAGATGCGCTTAGACGTGAGTTTGAACAGTTGAAACAAGGGGACCGCAGTGTGCAAGAATACGATACCCAATTCATGAGATTGTCGGCATACAATGCACACATTGTTCCTACGGAAAGAGAGAAGGTCAAAAGGTTTATTGAGGATTTAAACTCGAACATGGCAGAGAAGGTAGTATCATTAGCCCATGATCAGACTTACTTTCAGATCATCGACATGGCAATGAGGGTAGAAGGTTATGCTAAAGAAAAAAGAGAGAATTCGCGGAAGAGGTTTCGATAATCGGGATCCTTTAATCAGAATCAAAACTAGAGGAAAAAAGGTAGTAGGGGTTTTTCAAAACCGAGTCAGTCAGCAGGCTAGTCTCATTACAGACCCAAGAGCATAAATTGTTCAATAATCAAGGTAGCAACGCCAAGGCCACCAACCCCAATGCAGGGAGTGACAAACCGGTCTGTAAGGTTTGTCAAAAGAGATATTTTGGAGAATGCAGGTTCTCACAGAGGTTGTTACAACTGTGGAGAACCAGATCACTATGCTAGGGATTGCAAGAAGAGAACCCAAACTCAGTTTTCTCATGGGAGGTCAGAAGCGACCACAACTGTCCACAAGGGAAATCAGGGCAACCAGTCCCGACAGAGTCAGGGAGGTCAACAGTCCAACAATCCTAACCGACTCTACGCTTTGCCCTAGAGGAATGAGGCAGAGGCATCTAATGCGGTGGTCACATGTATTTTGTTGGTCTCAAGTATTCCTGCACTTGTATTATATGATCCTGGCTCTACATTTTCGTATGTGTCGATGAGTTTTGCTAAGAATATACATGTGGAACCTTCTTGTTTAACTGAACCCTTTGAAGTCATGACGCTAGTGGGGGCCTCAATTTGGGCCTCTCGGGTAATAAAAAATTTTCCATTAGAAGTAAATAGTAGAGGAACAATAGCAGACTTAGTATTACTTGATATGGTAGACTTTGACATTCTTTTGGGTATGGATTGGTTGTCAGCATGTTATGCCACGTTGGATTGCCGACAAAAGGTTGTAAAATTATCTTTTCCCGGGGAACCAGATGTTTTATAAGGGGTACAATTGGGACACCCTCGAGTCGACTTATTTCCTATCTTAGGGCTCAAAAGTTATTAAGAAGTCACGAAGTGGAATACTTTTACCTAGCTAGTATAATGGATACCCAAAAAGAGTCCCCCAAAGTGCATACTGTCCCTATTGTCCGTAATTTTGGCCCCAGCTGAATTGAGAGAGTTAAAAGAACAGTTTAAGGATCTTCTGGATAAAGGTTTTATAAGGCCTAGTGTTTCCCCCTGGGGTGCACCAGTCCTTTTGTGAAGAAGAAAGACAGTTCACTCCAAATGTGCATCGATTATGGACAAATCAATAAGGTCACGATCAAGAACCAATACCCGTTACCAAGAATCGATGATCTTTTTGACCAACTTCAAGGAGCCAGCTATTTTTTCAAGATTGACCTCCGTTCGGGATATCATCAGCTGAAAATAAATTCGGATGATATATCCAAAATAGCCTTTAGAACCCGATATGGCCATTATGAGTTCTTGGTCATGTATTTCGGATTAACCAATGCCCCAGTAGCTTTTATGGATCTCATGAACAGAATCTTCAAACCATTCTTAGATTTGTTCGTGATTGTATTCATCGATGATATTCTAATTTACAGCAAGAGTGTTGAAGAATATGAAGAGCATCTGAGGGTAGTGCTTCAAGTCTTAAAATAGGAGAAACTATATGCTAAATTTTCAAAGTGTGAATTTTGGTCGGAAAAGGTATCCTTCTTGGGCCATGTTGTGTCAAGGGATGGGATTATGGTAGACCCCCAAAATATAGAAGCAGTGAAGAACTGGCCAAGACCTACCACTCCGACAGAAGTTAGGAGTTTCTTGGGTATTATAGAAGATTTGTAGAAGGTTTCTCTAGTCTTGCTGCTCCCTTGACCCGATTGACTCAGAAATCGGTTAAGTACCAGTGGTCAGAAGTATGTGAAGCAAGTTTTCAAAAACTGAAGGAGTAGTTGACTACTGCACCAGTTCTAACCTTACCATCGGGACAAGAAGGGTTCATAGTCTATTGTGATGTCTCTAAAGTTGGATTAGGATGTGTCTCGATGCAGTTTGGAAAAGTGATTGTGTATGCATCTCGACAATTGAAGATACATGAGAAGAATTATCCAACTCATGAATTGGAATTGACGGCGGTAGTGTTTGCCTTACGAATATGGAGAAACTATTTGTATGGGGTGCATGTAGATATATTTACAGATCATAATAGTTTACAGTACATAACCACGCAAAAGGAATTGAATCTCCGACAAAGGAGATGGTTAGAGTTTCTTAAGGATTATTACCTTAGCATTCTTTACCATCCTGGAAAAGCTAACGTAGTGGCCGACGCACTCAGTAGGAGATCAATGGGCAGCTTAGCCCACTTGACAATACAAAAGAGAGGTATTATAAGTGAGGTACAAAAATTGGAAAAACTCGGGGTTGGTTTAACTGAGGCCGGTGAAGGCAGGGTGGCGGTGCATGATACCTCTCAGTTTGCCTTAGCTTCGAAAATAAAATAAAGTCAGTTTGAGGATACGGAGTTTGTTATGTTTCGGGAGAGGATTTAGTAGGGAAAACCTTCACAGTTTACATTAGGAGAAAATGACGACACCCTTCGATATAAGGGTAGGTTATGTGTTCCTAAGGTAAGGGACCTAAGGCGGAAGATCTTAGATGAGGGTCACAACGCAAGGTATTCCATTCATCCAAGGTCAACAAAAATGTATCAGGACCTCAAGGAAAATTACTGGTAGGATGGAATGAAGAAAGATATTGCAGAGTTTGTCGGAAGGTGTCTTACATGTCAATAGGTAAAAGCCGAACATCAAAAACCCGGTGGACTACTTCAGGACATTGGTGGACACCATGTGGAAATGGGAGGTGATTCATACGGATTTTGTGACTGGTCTACCGAAAACTCGAGAATGTTATGATTCTATTTGGGTGATTGTAGATCGGCTTACAAAGTAAGCCCATTTCCTACCGGTCAAGACTACATATCGGGCGTCGCAGTACGCGCAGATTTATTTAAAGGAAGTAGTGAGGTTACACGGGATTCCATTACAAATTATTTTGGATAGAGGTTCCAGTTCACCTCACACTTTTGGCAAAGTTTCCAGCAGGGCCTCGGGACAAAGGTCAAGTTAAGTACGACTTTCCATCCGCAAACTGACGGACAAGCTGAACGAACAATTCAAACATTGGAGAACATGTTGCGGTCTTGTATATTGGACTTTCGGGGTAACTGGTTGGACCATTTATGTCTAATTGAGTTCGCATACAACAACAGTTTCCATTCAAGTATACAAATGGCTCCGTTCGAAGCATTGTATGAGCGAAAATGTAGATCTCTGCTTGGGTGGTTCGAGGTGGGCGAAACACTATTGTTCGGACCCGAAGTCATTCAAGAAAAAATGACAAAGTGCAGATAATTCGGGAGCGGATTAAGACAGCTCATAGCCGCCATAAGTCTTATGCGGATCATCACAAAAGAGATCTCGAATTCCAGGAAGGGGAGAAAGTGTTTTTAAAAGTCTCTCCAATGAATGAGGTGATGTGATTTGGCAAGAAAGGGAAGTTGAGCCCAAGGTTTATTGGACCATAGTATATCTTACGAAGAGTATGGAATGTGGCTTATGGACTAGCACTTCCACAAGAATTAGAAGCGGTGCACCCGGTATTCCATGTGTCAATATTACAAAAATACTTGCACGATCCAATCCACGTCATCCAACCCCAAGAGATACTTCTAAATGAATAGCTTCAATACGAAGAAAATCTTATAGAAATAATGGATAGACAAATCAAGCGCCTTAGGAATAAAGATATTGCTTTCGTGAAAGTCCTATGGAGAAATCACACCACAAAAGAAGCAACCTGGGAAGCCGAAGACGCGATGAAAGTCAAATACCCATTCCTGTTTGAGAAAAGATAATAAAATGTGTTAAGTTGTGTGTCATGTGTGTGCAGTGTGCGTGTCTATGTGCTTGTGCTACGATCTTATTCACATTCGAGGACGAATGTTGTTTAAGGAGGGGAGAATGTAAAGTCCCGATACGCCCCCCCCCCCCCAAAATCAGAACATCACATATGTAGTTTACAAAGAGGACTCAACAAAAAATCTATAGCTAGGCATAGACAAGGTGTTGTGGCACCTCTCTATGACTATTTATCTATTTTCTCCTTTTCTTGACATTTTTCTCATTTTCTTGTATTTTTGTTTTGATTTATTTCTGCTCTTGGCTAATGGTTTAATAAAAGCTTTGATAAAGGCCAATTGAATGTACCAATGAATGCCATAAAAGTCAATTGAATGTTTATCTGAATTACTCCACATAGCATCATAAATGACCTAACGCTTACAACAGTTTAATTGACATTATGGCGGGTCATTAAATTGCATAAATGTCCTTTCACAGTTTCAGTTGCATATGTGTCATTTCCATTACAGCATGGGGTCTTCCCATATTCCAATCTTTTAACTATTTAAGTTTAACTTCCCCAAAACTTCCTTTAAACATATAATAGTGCATTCATCCCAGATTTCTGAAAATACATTTGTGACAATTGCAATCATTCACTATACGTCCCCCCCCCCCCCCCCCCCCCAAAACCCCTTGTTCTCCCTCAACCTTTTCTCCTTCCACCTTCCTGCAAGTTACACACACAATCCACAATCTATATTCTCATATCCTATATTTTTCCATAACATAAAAATAAACCGGAAGATACAGAGAACAAAAAATTACCTTTAGCAATTGAGGTTTTCGAAAAGGTGTAGTCAAAGTTTGAGATTTTCATTCGCGGTTACGAAGCAACAAAGGTGAGTTCTCTCGCTAATAATTTCTTAGTATAATCTCTTATTTTTAAGTTACAATACATATTAGAACATGATCCGGATGTTGAAAGAATGATCATGATATTATTGTTAGTAGGTTATTTAATAACTAGTTTGGGTCATGAAATTACAATCTGTTTTGCTGAGTTATGATTGTTAGAATTGGATGAAATTTTACAGAGTTGTACATCTCTCCTTCATGATCATATTGAGACAAATCGGGGCTAAAACCGACATACGGTTTGAGAGTTATCGCAGTTTAATGTTTCTGCCTCGGATCGAATGAAATCCGGAAGGCAGGACGTATAAAGGAATAACTGTACATTTAGATGAGGAATCTGAAAAGTTGTGCTGAATAAAAGTTCTAGATTTATCTGTTCTAGAAAGTTTCAGACTTTACTGAGGTTAATCCGACTGACGGATAAAAAGTTATGACTGTTTTAAAATTATGCTTTGTTTTATAAAAATCCTGGCGAGACAGTTTTCATAGGGTTGTTCTTGAGTTAATTTGTACTAGTTACACTAAGTATTTCCAGAGGAAACTTGGGATAGTAATAATATCCCTGTGTTACCTTCGATTTGGCGTAAGAAGCACCTTATTTGAAGTTACGGTTCGAGAGTTATAACCCTTACAAGTGGGAATAGTGAAAAGTTGAAAGAAAAGAACATTATTTGTATCTTCTGAAATATGAAAATTTATATATATATATATATATATATATATATATATGTGTGTGTGTGTGTGTGTGTGTGTGTGTGTGTGTGTGTGTGTGTGTGTGTGTGTGTAAGTTTAGTCATACAATCGAGATGATAGAAATCTTGGTAAGGTAAATAGTTTTGCTATCACTTACGGGGCTATTCAAATATACTTGCCTTCGGGGCTATTCAAATACACTTGCCTTCGGGGCTATTCAAATACACTTGCCTTAGGGGCTATTAAAATACACTTGCTTTCGGGGCTATTCGAACACACTTGCCTTCGGGGCTATAATTGAAATGTATTGGATCGGGTTGTACACACTGCAATAAATATATATATAATATGTGATATGAGATGAAGTAGGTGTACTGGTTAACTAAGTATTCTCTAGGACGAGTTGGAAGGAAATTTGTGTGTGTGAATATATATGGGCTTGTACACCGACAGTGTTGAAATCTGTTTCCATGAAATGCTTACTATGTTCATAATATGAATGTACTTTGAATATTGTGAGGTTACTTTGAATTGTAGGGAGAGGTTCTCACTCAGCCTCGAATGGTAGGGCTGACTCTTTTATTTAACATGTTTTAGGAAAGCGCGATAGAGGAAAAACTCCGCAACAGGGCTAGCGATCGTTCCACAACCTTATTGTCCCACCAATCCATTACTTCGGATTTGGTGAAAGTTATTCTAGATTAAGTTGGTTTGAAGAACCAAGTTTTCGTTATCTCGGGGAATGCCCCACATGAAACTATTTTCTTTGAGATTCAGATGCTTTTATTCTGTATTTGAACTTCCATCGAGTCTAGAAAAAATTGGGGATGCTCGAGTATGGACTCGTGCTTTCATTAAAGAAGTACATGATTATATTATTTTCGCACCTAGATATATATATAATTTAGGATGAAAAGAAATTAAATGGTTCGCCTGGAAAGGGATAGTCATCCAGGTGCCATCATACCCTAAGGGAAGACTTTAGAAAAGTCAGGGTGTGACAGTGATATCTGTACCAACTGCAGGTGGTGTTGCGTATATAACGCCATTCCCTTTTCTCATCCCTTACATATATATAATGCGTACTATATAGTAGTGTATATAACACATGTGAGTCCAGCGTAATACATGAATATAATGCAAATGCATGAATGACAATAAATATTCTGAACTTATCGGATGACATAATATTATTGTACCTTCGGCTAACATTGGGAATATTAACATATCGCCTCACCTTCGGCTAACACTGTGAGTATCAACATCTTTTTCGTATACCTCAATAAGGTCTTAGGAACATATTTAAACATGCTTTCAACATAGGAATGAACAACATGAACATTCTTAACTACTAAGAGTAGAATAATTTATGGAACAATATTACGGTTACGTTTCGTTACATGGAACATGCCAAAAGAAAGAAATAATTTGCCTTAACATACCTTAGTCATTTTGTGTCCACAATACAACTAAAGCAGCCCGTAATACACCCCAATCTTATTTTTCAAGAAACCCCTTCTTCCATGAAATCAGAAATTGTCTTTTGAATGAAGCCCATTTTCTAAATATAAAAAAATAAAGACTTGCAAAGTAGCGTAGCTTCTTTTTTTGCTCCTTTTGGGTGTTATTTTTGAGAACTTTTAGTCAGTCACACCAACAAACAGAGAGTAAGAGCAAATGGGTGTTGATTAGTAATTTTTTTCCATGCACTGTCCACCTTCTTTTCTCAAATAAAATGAGATACAAGTTACACACTCTACTCTTTTAATCTATGTAGGGTCCATCACCTTTCATTGTCATCCTTTACTAAAATATGCCACGAAACACATTAAGTTATGCATAGTCACTTGTGCATTTATCCCATGATGCCACATCATTTCATATGTTTGTCAATATAACCCATTTGTTGCCATGAATGACATATGTGGATTTTGTCCAGGTAATTTATTCAATAATTTCAATTAATTACACTCATACTTAATGTCAGGATCTCAGTTCACTCAAATATTAATCACATTTATCACACTTCATATACTCATTATCATGTGCATTAATATAACACTAGTCTATAGCCTATTTTGGAACTTACAACTGTTATTTTCAATTCCCGTCGTCACACTTCTTAAGTCCTAAATTATTTCGGGACCGCATTCTTTTATATACGATGAGCCTTTTATTTACATGCTTGAATGTAACCAAAAATTTTCGGGGCTCGGGTCTACTTACATACGTCTAGCAATTTAAATCATGGTCCGAAAGTACGGGATGTTACCGATATCATTTTCTAATCTTTTGCCTACATATTTTGGTAAGAAATTATTATTTTTACTAACCAATGTAGTAGCCAAACCATTACACTTGGACATGGCTACAATTAATAAGACTCATCCAAGTTGTGCTAGGGTAAAGTTGTTAGTGAATCTAAGCTCAAATTTAGCAAAGCCAATACAAATGAATATCACTAATGATGTAACTGGGTAGAGAGGACAGAAACAGTTAACATAAGATATGATCATATACTCAAGTATTGCTTTGAATGCAAATTACAAGGACATGATGGAGTGCAGAATTTTGAATCCTAAATTGAGACCAGCAAAAGAGGAAAACACAAAGAGGAATGAGGATAACAAACAATAAATAACACATGTGGAGATTAACAAATAGTGTGGGGTACCAGATTTTAAAGTAGAAACTGGAAAGGAGCACTGCAACCAAAGGAATAAGCATAATTATCCTTTAAAATAATTATCAAGTGAAAAGGTTGTGGAGAATATTCAAAACTGGACATCCAAGAAGGATAATAACAATAATCCTGAAAAAAGAAAATATGCAGGAATCTGACAAACATGGTGCAAAAGTTGATATAGGAACTCAGATACAAACCCAAAACAAGTTTGATGCATTAACAACCGAGGAGAGGAGGGAAACAAGGAAAAGAATCCTTAAAATAACAAACAAATTGAGGCAGTTATTAAACATAACAATACAAAGGAGGTGAAAACAGCTGAAGAAATTAATAAGTCTACTAAGAAAGGAACTGGTGCAAAACCTTGGGTCAAAATTAAATTTGAAAAATTCTTTAATCAATAAAATGAAGGTGAAGCAATAGGGGAGAAAGCAATGGACCAAGCATAATCAGGAGAGCAATGGGGGAAAGAAGAGAGGAAACAGAAGGAACTGCATCCGGAGGAAAGTTATTGAAAGAAATAATCTCTTGATTATTTTCATTAATTGAAAGACTATATATACAATTTACATATTTCCATAAGAGGAGAATCTTATTCCTATTCTACTCCTAAAATCTTATTCTACAAGGACATTAACTATACAATTATGGTAAGAGTACAAGACTAATTAAGGTACACTACACCTATACAAACTTGTGTACAACATGGACAATATCGAGAGGGAAGCCGAGACCAAGTATACATAGGATATACACGTGCATAACGTGTATATCGTATGTATACTCGGTATAATTAACACACCCCCGCAGTCATAGCGGGCGGTTTTCGAACGCTGAGACTGTCCCTAAAATCTTCAAAAAGGACCGAGGTAGACCCTTTGTAAAGATGTCGGCAATTTGATATCTTGACGGGACACAGCAGACGCGTACCTGACCACGAGCAACCCTTAGTGCGCTGGTGTTGAACCGGATTACCAGAAAGGTAGATGACACTAATATTATCGCAATAAACCAAGGTTGCTACTGAATGGGACAATGAAGCTCCAAAAGCAAATTACGTAACCAACATGATTCCGAGACCACATTAGCTACCCCACGATACTCGGCCTCAGCACTGGATCGGGACAATGTTGACTGGCGTTTTGCTGACCATGAGACCAGGTTATTGCCAAGGAACATACAATAGCCAGACGTAGACCGTCTAGTGTACGGACAACCACCCCAATCAGCATTCGTATACGAGACAAGTGTGTATTAGCGAATATTCTCAGAATATTCTCCGTATATTTTGTAATAATGGTAGATGTATAATTAAGGTAACTTAGGATTCTAACTGTATTAGGAATCAACCTTTGTAAGGTAAGTTAGGATTCGTACCATATTAGGAATCAACATTGTACAGCTATATATATTGTGAATAATGAAAGGAATCCCTAAGGGAAATTATTCCATCTTTCATGGTATCAGGAGCCTAAAACCTAAATCCCTCCTCTTCCTTATTCTTGGCCGAAATTAGCAATTTTTTTTTCGATTTCGCAGAAAAAAAATATTCTGCTTTCTTCCTCTCTTTCTCGGCCAAACTAGAAAATTCCCTTCCCTCGGCAGGCGGCAACCATGTCTTCCCCCCCAAATTCCGGTTCATCCACTGGCACAATTGACAACCCCTCTCAACGTTCAGTATCTTCTTTTCATCCGGCATTCGCCGTTAACAACATCAAGAATTTTATCCCTATAATTCTTGACCAAGAAGACTGTCAATATTCCATGTGGATGGAACTATTCTACATTCATGCATGTGCATACAACGTGCTCGATCATATTGACGAATCTGCTCCTCGTCCCACCGATGTTACAGACTCAATCTGGCGTCGTCTTGACACCATCGTCAAACAATGGATCTACGGCACCATCTCCAAAGACACATTGTGCACTATCATGAAAACGGGTGCTACGGCATGTGAACTTTGGGTCCGGCTAGAAGAAATCTTTCAGGACAATAAAAATACTCGGGCCGTATATTTGGAAGAGCAATTCAATAATACCCGCCTCGAGAATTTTAACAACATGTCCGAATATTGTAAGCAATCGAAACTCATAACCGATCAACTATCCAACGTCGGGACTTCGTTTCGAAAACCAAGATGGTGCTTCAACTTGTTGCGGGTTTACCAAAAGGTGAATATGACACACTCACAACAATGATTCAACAAGCCGACCCTCTCCCAAGTTTCAACAAGGCACGTTCACAACTATTGTTGGAAGAAACTAGACGTGCTAAACAAGAGGAACATAATCAAAAGGCGTTAGCCGTTGACGGGATGGCAACACCGACCGGCGGCAACCGGCGGTTCCGGCGACGACGCAGAGTGGCGGAGGTCGTGGCGGCGAGAGTCGCAACAACAAAGGCAAGGGCCGCGGAAAGGGCCAACGCACCCGGTGGATGGGACGACGGCCAACCATTTGGACGGCGGCGGCGGCACACTGCGGCGGTGGCCCAACCGGCGAACCGGGCCTCGCACCGCATGCCGTGCCCGACGCGGGGCCCGGTTCCGGCGGCCTTGGTCGGCGGCCTCTTGGGCCATGCCCCGGCCACCGAGCGAGCCCACCGGCGGCGCGACAACAGACCCACCCCCGCACGATGGCGGTCCGGCGGCGGCGGCTACGGCGGCCCACGCAATCCGGCGGCGAGCGGCACTGCACGCGGCACTGCGGCGACCCGAGTGCCCGCCCCCGGCCCGATTTGGGCCGGGCATACACCACCGTGAACCTTCAACAACCCGACGAAAATTGGTACATGGACACGGAGCCACATCTCACCTCACCCGGTCGTCGGGTAACATATCTCAACTACGTCGGCTAAAGTGTCCTCAATTTATTACGTCGGCAATGGTCATCGCATTCCAATTGAAGGTTACGGTAACACACACACCAAACATCCACACCCACCTTTCTCCCTAAACCACGTCCTATACAAACCTAACATCATTAAAAACTTAATCTCTGTTAGAAAATTCACTAGCAATAATTCTGTGTCTGTCGAATTTGACCCTTTTGGCTTTTCTGTGAAAGAACTCAATACGGGGAAAATTCTTACACGCTGCAATAGTGTGGGAGATAGAGACCCATTCACTCAATCTTCCGCTGACAGACCGCAAGCACCTCTATCCCTTGCGGCGATCTCTCCCTCAACTTGGCACAACAGACTCGGACACCCCGGAAATCCAGTTTTTACTTTTCTTAGGACTTCTAAGCGTATTCAATGTAATAATGGGAAAATTGCCCAACACTATTTTTCTTGTCCACTAGGCAAACATACTCGTCTTCCCTTTATGTCATCAAACAGTGTTACTTTTTCTCCATTTGATATTGTTCATGCTGATTTGTGGACATCTCCGATTGCTAGCTCTTTGGGTCATAAATTCTATCTAGTATTCTTGGATGATTTTTCACATTTTGTCTGGATTTACCCACTGAAATTCAAATCTGAAGTTTTTGCAAAATTCCTCGAGTTTCAAAAATTCATAAAGACACATTTTGAAAAACCTATTAAATTATTCCAATGTGATAATGGACGTGAATTTAATAACTCGGCATTTCACAATTTCATTCTAAACAAGGCATGGTTTTCTGTTTTTCTTGTCCCTATACTTCTTCCCAAAACGGAAAGGTTTGAAAGAATTATACGTACCATCAATAACATGGTCCGCACACTTCATTTCATGCACTTTTACCACCGCCTTTTTGGGTCTATCTTTGTCAAAATGGTAGAATCCCTTCTAAATATTTTACCAACTAGCACACTCCAAAACAAAACTCCTACGAAATCTTATACCGTAGGCATCCATCATATGATCACCTACGTATTTTTGGATGCTTATGCTACCCCAACATAGCCTCCACTTGCACCCCCACAAACTTGCCCCTCGCACTCTTCCATGTGTCTTCCTTGGTCTATCTCCTAATCATCGGGGCTACTTGTGCTATGACATTGCTACTCGCAAAATCATCGTCTCCCGTCACGTCACCTTTGACGAGACAACCTTTCCTTTTTCAAATCTCCGAAATTTCGGACCACCGATTACATCTTTCTCGATGAACCAAGTCTGTCCCCGGTCATCCAAAATCTATACCAACGACGGCCCACTGTTCCGACGGTCCACTATCCGGCACCACCCCACCAGCTCCCTGCTCACCCCTACGGCCCCCGGTCGAGTCACTGCGCCACCGGCGACACTGCTGCCCAGGTCCCGAGAACCGGTGGACCGGCAACCTCACGGCCCGACCCACCACCACCCCCCTCACATCGCATGGAGACTCGTGCACAACACGGGATCTTCAAACCCAAAGTTCAATTCAATCTCTCCACACAAATCTTATCAACCATTCCAAAAAATCCAAAACTAGCAAAACTGGACCCAAATTGGAATGCGGCCATGTGCGAGGAATTTAACGCTTTAACCAAGCGAGAACACTTGGGATTTGGTACCTAGACCAGTTTGTGTGAATGTTATCCGGTGTATGTGGCTATTTCGTCACAAGTTCAAAGACGGTGGTGACTTAGAGAGGTATAAGACAAGACTAGTTGTCAATGGCACTAATCGGCGGGAGGGTATTGATTGTGGTGAGACATTCGATCCGGTTGTTAAACCGGCCACTATTCGGACTATTCTCGGTATTGCTATGGGCATGCATTGGCCGATTCATCGGCTTGATGTCAAGAATGCGTTTCTTCATGGGGATTTGAAAGAGACTTGTGTACATGCATCAGACCTCCCGGCTTTGTTCATCCGGCGACTCCGCGGTTTGTGTGTCGTCTCGGGAAATCATTGTATGGATTGAAACGAGGCACCCGCGCTTGGTATGATCGGTTCGCCGGTATCTTCTGCAGATTGGTTTTGTACGTAGCGAGGTGTGATACATCTCTCTTCACGCTTCACCGAGGTAGCGACCTTTGCATATTTGCTATTATATGTCGATGACATTGTTCTTCTTGCCTCATCGACGGGTTGAAGAATGAAATCATTGCTCTACTCAAAACTGAATTTGCTATGACCGACTTGGGCAAGCTAAGTTATTTTTTGGGTATATCGGTGACAAGATCTGCGACCACTATGTTCTGTGTCGGCGTAAGTATGCGAAGAGATAGTGTACGGGGCCAAGATGGCAAATTGTAAAATTATGCCAACTCCGGTGGACTCAAAATCCAAGCTTAGTGCTAATGACGGTGCGCCGATTTCGATCCCACTCTATATTGGAGTCTAGCGGGTGCTCTTCGATATCTTACATTCACTAGGCACGATATTGCATATGCCGTTCGGCGGTGTGTACTGTTCATGCACGACCCCGAGAGTCCCATTTTTCCGCCCTCAAACGTATTATCAGATATGTTAAGGGCACACTAGACTTTAGTTTACATCTATACACCTCTGCCCCAACCAAGTTGCTAGCCTACACGGATGCAGATTGGGCAGGATGCCCCGACACACGTCGCTCCACCTCGGGTACTGTGTATTTCTAGGGGATAATCTTATCTCATTGTCCGCCAAGCGGCGAGGCCACGCTATCCCGTTCGAGTCTTTGAAGCGAGAATATCGCGGAGTTGCTAATGTTGTCGCTGAGATCTGTTGGCTCCGAAATCTTCTTTTGGAGCTCCAGTGTCCATTGCGCAATGCGTCTATAGTCTATTGTGACAACATATCTGCTATCTATATGTCTCATAATCCGAGTCCAACATCAACGGACTAAGCATATTGAGATGGATATCCACTTTGTGCGAGAGAAGGTTGCCGTGGTCGAGTCAAAATTTTACACGTGCCTTCCTCTTATCGGTATGCGACATTTTCACAAAGGGACTATCGCGACGGCTCTTCACCGACTTCCGATCCGGCCTTAGCATTCGGCCTCCTCCCGCTCCGTCGAGGGGGGAGTATTAGCGAATATTCTCGAATATTCTCCGTATATTTTGTAATAATGGTAGATGTATAATTAAGGTAACTTAGGATTCTAAGCTGTATTAGGAATCAACCTTTGTAAGGTAAGTTAGGATTCGTACCATATTAGGAATCAACCTTGTACAGCTATATATATTGTGAATAATGAAAGGAATCCCTAAGGGAAATTATTCCATCTTTCAGTGTGGATGTCGAGGAGGGATATAAATGCAAACCATAGTCCAGCGTCCCCTGAATATACCGAATGATGCGTTTGAGTGCATTCATGTGCTCAACTTGAGGATCATGCATAAACAAACACACATGCTGGAAAACATACGTAATATATGACCTCATGAATGTTAGTTACTGAAGGGCCCCTGCAAGACTGCGATAGCGGGTCGGATCCTCGTATGGTATGCCGGCCGCGGCACTAAGCTTGGGCTTAGTATCAACTGGAGTGGAAGTGGACTTACTAGATGACATCCCACCCCTCTCAATGATCTCAGGTGCATACTTTCTTTGAGACAAGAACAACCCACATGCATGCCGAGTGACAGCAATCCCCAAAAAATAACTCAAGGGCCCGAAGTCTTTCATAGCAAACTCAGAGCTGAGCATTGTCATGATAGACTGGCGTAAAGCATCGGAAGAGGCAGTCAAAAAATATGATCCACATATAACAGAATATAGGCCAAGGACGAACCACAACGGTAGATGAACAAGGAGTTATCCGATCTGTTGTGAGTGAACCCAATCGTCGAAACATAGTCGGCAAACCTCGTATACCAGGCCCGTGGAGATTTCTTAAGCCCATATAAAGACTTCTTCAACAAACAGACATGATAAGGATGTTTGGGATCCCTAAATCCCAAAGGCTGATGCATATAGACTGTTTTCTTGAGATCACCATGTAGGAAAGCATTCTTCACATCTAACTAATGAATAGGCCATGCTTTCGAAAGAGCCAAGCTAAGCACAGTGCGAATGGTAGCCGACTTGACCATCGGACTAAATGTCTCACCACAATCCACACCAACCTGCTCAGTCTTACCATCACCCACAATAGCATTATATTAATACCAGATGGACGGGGCACCAACTCCCATGTCTTATTATCAATAAGAGCATTATATTCATCGGTCATAATAATTTTCCAATTCGGGTCATTTAATGCAGACACAGGATTACAGGGTAAGGGTGTTGTAAGAACATTAGAATGTAAATTAAAATGTCTTTTTAGTTTAAAAATCCCCTGTTGACTACGGGTGATTGGTCTATAACTCAGGGCAGAGGCGGGTGGATTTTGGGAAATTTCGGGACTCGGGACGAACTGGCCAGCAGGTAGTGGGCCTGCTGGCCCAAATCGGGAACTGGGCCAACACTGGACCCAGAAACAGTACTTGGAACTGGGTAGAATGGACGGCCCAGTTGCTGGACCCAGATTCGAAGACGACACTATTTAGGGAGGACCAGCGGGCAGTGGGCCCGCTGGCGGAGTTGGGGTGTGGGACACGTCCGAAAAATAGTGAATAAGTTTCGGGGAAAGACCATCATCCAAAAAATTATATGAACTAGGCCCGGGATTACTAACCTTAGCAAACAGAAACTAGGATTCATAAAAAATGACATGACGATTAACGATGATTTTATTAAAGGATAAATCAAAACATTTATAACCACGATGATTAGACGGAAAACCCCAAAACACACACGGAGTAGACCGGGCCTGAAGTTTGTTAATTGTGATGGATGGAAATAAGGGATAACACAAGCACCCAAAAGACCCTAAGATGGGAATACGAAGGTGTTTTATTATATAAAATGTGTAGGGGGTAGAATACGTCAAACCTTTGGAAGGAAGAATGTTAAGGAGATATGTAGCCATTTGTATAGCATGATGCCAAAAAGACGGGGGCACGAAAGCATGAATCAATAAAGTTCGGACATTGTTATTTATGGTACGAATTTTGCGTTCGGCTTTCCCATTTTGTGAAGACGTATGAGAACAATAAAAACAAAAATTGATCTCATTATTAGCACAGAATTCCCGAAACACCCATTGTCATATTCTTTGCCATTATCACACTGAATATTTTTGATTTTCCGTTCGAATTGGGTTCTAATGAATGCTCTAAATTTCAAGAAGATGGAAAAAACATGAGATTTTTTCGCTATTGGAAAAGTCCATAAAAATTTAGAATAATCATCCAAAAAAAGAACATAATACCGATGACCCAAAGAACTAAGAACAGGAGATGTCCATAAGTCGCTATGAATAATATCAAATGGCATTAAAGTATAAGATTTTGAGTCTACAAATGGCAACCTAACAATTTTTTCTAAAGAACAAGACTGACAATTTGGAGTACTACGCGTACCCTTACATGAAATAAAATTAGTTTTATCTAATGACGACAAAATAGATCACCATGGATGACCAAGACGAGTATGCCACAAGGAAGGAGAAAGCGCTGCAAATGCCGAGGGCAAGGCTTGACTCGATGGACCGGAACTGGGTGTGATAGGATAAAGATCTCCCCTACTATCACACCTCATGAGAGGACTCCCCATCTTGAAATCATTTATAGAGAAACCAAATGGATCAAATTCAATAGAAACAGTCAGTAGTGAATTTACGGACAGACACTAAGTTTTTAATCAATTTGGGGGCATGTAGGGTGTTTTTCAAAATAAGGAGTGGATGAGGGGGAGACAACATTTTATGACCATAACCACGAATTGGAACAGAATTACCGTTACCAACAATTATGCCACGAGGGTTGCTCAAATTGGAATAAGACGAGAGAGTACCTGAATCGGATGTCATGTGGGTAGTGGCACCGGTGTCCATATACCAATTTGGGTCCGGTTATGTCAAACCAAATGTGTGCATCGCGGCCTCAATATCGGTCTGAGTGGGGCCTACTGCGTGGTGGGCTTGCGGAGGCCGGGGCCCAAGAATTCATGTGTGCTACCCTGGCCCGTAACTGCTGCTGGAACTACTGGGCCAGTGGCTAGTGGGCCGTCGAGGCTGCTGGGAAGCCCACTGGCCAGTGGCTGGAAAGCTGTGTAAAGTTGGGCCATAGGGCCACTGTCCACTGGTCCAAGCCCACGGTCCAGAGGCCCAAGGCTGAGACCAATGGGTCGGTGGCCCACTGTAACCGGGATGGGGTCCACCGCCACTATTTTTTGCCACTGCGACTGCTGCCGGAACCGCTGCGATTGCTCCCGCGATTTTTTCCATTATTTTTCCGGCCTTTTTTGCCGCCCCCGTGAGATCGGTTTTGGTTCGAATTGTCACCAAAAATTTGAGGATTAGTGGAGGATGTCATCATGACCACGGGACTAGCATTAGTAGCCGCCTTTTTAGCCAAACCAGCTTCTTCCAAGGTAAGCATGGATCGGGCTTGATAGAACCTCGAAAGAGGATTACTTTGACGAAGGAGAGTTTCAACGCCACTATAGGCCTCGGATAGGCCAACAACCATCTGTAAAACAAGACGATCTTCACTAATTGGCGCACCAACGTTGCGGAGTTGGTCCGCTAATACTTTCAATCTTTTGCAATATGCTGAAACGTTCGGGAAATTTTCCATGTTGACGTGGAAAAAATCCTGTTCAAGGGTAACAACTCTAGAATTTTGATTATCCTGAAATATGTCACGCAGTCTATCCCATGCAGCCATTGCCGTAGCGTCTGGCTCAATAATCGTCTGCAATATGTAGGTAGAGATAGTAGAATAAATCTACTGAAGGACGGTGGCATCAAGTGTTGTCCATAACTTAGGATCATCCTCGCGTGTAGGCACCTTCGTATCACCAGGAGCCGCGGGGATTATGTGATGGATGACTTGATACGAACGAGCGTGAATTTTGAACAACTCGGCCCACGTCGCGTATTGGACGTTTTCTATTTCAAGAATTAGAGGGATATGATTCTTGATGTTAGAAACAACAAGGGCAGGGTGAAACACGTTCTTTGACGTAGACATAACGAAAGAACAATAGGTGATAGAGGGATTGAGAAGAGAGATTTGGAGAGCGGAAAGAGGTGTAGAAAACCGAGGAGGGCTGCTTGGTTTTGCTTGGACGAAATAACAAGAATTTTAGGGAGAGAAATTGTTGTTTTGACCTAGACTTCTGATACTATGAAAGAAATAATCCCTTGATTATTTTCATTAATTGAAAGACTATATATACAATTTACATATTTCCATAATAGGAGAATCTTATTCCTATTCTACTCCTAAAACCTTATTCTACAAGGATATTAACTATACAATTATGGTAAGAGTACAAGACTAATTAAGGTACACTACACCTATACAAACTTGTGTACAACATGGACAATATCGAGAGGGAAGCCGAGACCAAGTATACATAGGATATACACGTGCATAACGTGTATATCGTATGTATACTCGATATATTTAACAGTCATAGGTTGACTCTATACAAGAAGATAGTACAGCTAATGTAAAAGATCAAGCAGCAACAGGGGATAGAAACAAGGCCGGAGAATCGGAAAAAGGGGAAGAAATTCAGAAAAAGCAAGAACGTCAGGAGAATCTGAATTTATCTTTATGTGCATCATTATCGAATGAAGCAGACCAGTACACATGGGAGAATTATCTAGCAGACACAAAAAAACAGAAACAAGAGGGAAAAATCATAGTGGAACATGAGGAGGATCATCCAGATGACATAAAATCAACAAGGACACAACATACAACAACCAAAGATCATATAGAGGCTACAGAGAGTAATACTTTGATAAAGGAAATAGATCACTTAAAAAAAGTAGCACTCCAATATCCGCATCTCAAGATGATCTAGGCAATGGAATAAATGTGGAGGAGGTACAGAACAATATGAATGTTGAGCACAACCATCTGGTGCTGAAAGGAGTAATGCAAGAGTAATCTAAACACCTGCTAAATCAAAAAGCTGCTGAACAGTCTCCTCACAGATATATAGAAAACATCTTAGCATCTCCTAGTGAATCACCAGGTGCATCAGAGGAGAAGGTGCAAAACACTGCAATAGAAATTAAAGATACAGGACACAATAAATTGATATTAAAGGCAGCAGTTCAAAGTCAAATGCTATAGTACAATATATAGTTGCGCACAAAGCAGCTAAATCATACGTTCAAAAAGCCACAGAAAAGGTACAACAGATAAAAGAGAACAAGGAGATTGACAACAGATCAAACACTATTCAAAAGATAGCTATAAAGGCAGATATATCACCAAAAGCTCTAGCTAAAAGTGGAAATAAATCCAAAATTTAGGAGACTATAAAATCCAAGAGGGTTATACCAAAGAGGAAAACATTAGCCAAGCTTAAATAATGATTAAAGTCTTAATCTGGAATATCAGGTCAGTTAATACTCAATAAGATTTTCAGAGACTCATTAATATGTAAAGGCAATACAAATGCTTCATAGTAGCCCTAATAGAGCCTTTTCAGAATAGTAGACATATTCAGAATTATAAAAGAAGGCTAGGAATGGAATCAACTATCACAAATATAAATGGAAAGATATGGATATTTGTTGATGTTGCAGTACAATGAGAAGTATTGATGGATTCAGTGCACCAAATTAGAAACTCCATCATCAACATCAAGACATAAGGAAGACATCATTGTAACCTTTGTCTATGCCAAATGTGATGAAGGGGAAAGGAGAGAACTATGGGATAATATATATCATGTAGACACTTCTATGGATGGTTGCATGAAATTTCAATGTGGTTTTATCAAAGGAGGAGAAGTTGGGAGACTACCAATTATTTTAGTTGAATGTGAGCATTTTTCTTTCTGCCTCAACTCTTGTGCATTGTTTGATATGAATTTTAAAGGTAGTCTGTACACTTGGTGGAATGAAATATCAACATGGGATTGCATTTTTAAAAGTTTGGACAAAATTGTTGTTAATAGTCCTTTTCAGGAGATTTTCCCATAGATAAAAGTGGAGCATCCTACAGGAACATGATCTGATCATTGCCCCTCTGCTTCTATCATATAGGGAATAAGCTATTAGTTTCAAAATAAACTTTTAGATTTTTAAAATTTTTGGACTCAACATGAGACATTCAAAGATCTGGTTATTTGGAACTGGAAAATGATTTTGTAGGATCCTCCTTCCTGGCTTTTAAGCAGAAAATGATGAACTTGAAGGGATCTTTGATTGTGTGGAGTAGAGAGACATATGGGGATATTTTCAAACATAAGGAAAGAGGTAGTAAAAATGAAAGAATAATTGATTCAAGTATTATTACCATAATTGTACTTCAGAAAGCTCAAGTTGAATTGAAGAAGAATTTGAGTTTGGAAGAACAATATTGGATACAGAAAGCAAGATTTTCATGGTATACAGAAGGTGAAACTCAAGTTTCATTCATAATTATGTGACAGTGAAAATGAAAAAGTTATAGTTGCACAAAATTCATAATAGTAATGATGAATGGCTGAAATCAATGGACCTTACAGCAGAGGGGGCAGTGAATTGTTTTCAAAAATAGTTCACACAGGAAGCGGAGAAAGATGACTTTGAAATTCTCCAACATATTTCCAGCAAAATGTTTTCATATGCTCATATCCATCAAATGAGGAAGTCAAACTGGCAGATTTACATTACGTGGAGATAGTGCAAGTGGGCCAGATAATTTTTACACCAACAGTGTTGGGAAATTGTTGGACATAATATTCATGTCCTAGTTTTACATTTATTTGATGGAGCTGACCTCCCAGAATCTATAAATCATACCAATTTTGTACTTATGCCTAAAAAGCAAAATATCTAAACCTTCTCAGATATGAGACCAATCAGCCTATTAAATTTTATTTGCAAGGTGATTTTTAGGGTTATTCATGATAGAATGAAAAACATTATTCCATTATTAATTTCTTCAAATCAATCTAGTTTTGTGAAGGAAAGAAGTATACTTGAAAATATTCTGCTTACAGAAGATAGTTTTAGATATCAGAATCAAAGAAAAGCATGCTAATGTAGTCATTAAGCTAGACATGGTCAAAATAAATTATAGAGTATCTTGGAAATATCTATTGTATGTGCTAAATGAAAGATAGAATAATTTCCCTTGGGGATTCCTTTCATTATTCACAATATATATAGCTGTACAAAGGTTGATTCCTAATATGGTACGAATCCTAACTTACCTTACAAAGGTTGATTCCTAATACAATTAGAATCCTAAGTTACCTTAAATATACATCTATCATAATTACAAAATATACAGAGAATATTCGGAGAATATTCGCTAATACTCCCCCTCAGACGGAGCGGGAGGAGGCCGAACGCTAAGGCCGGATCGGAAGTCGGTGAAGAGGCATCGCGGTAGTCCCTTTGTGAAGATGTACGCATGCGATAAGAGGAAGGCACGTGTAAAATTTTGACCCGACCACGGGCAACCTTCTCTCGCACAAAGTGGATATCCATCTCAATATGCTTAGTCCGTGATGTTGGACCGGATTATGAGACATATAGATGGCGAGATATGTTGTCACAATAGACTATAGACGCCTTGCGGAGTGGACACTGGAGCTCTAAAAGAAGATTTCGGAGCCAACGGATCTCGGCAACTACATTAGCAACACCGCGATATTCAGCCGGCACTCGAACGGGATAGTGTGGCACCGCCTCTTGGCGGACCATGAGATAAGATTATCCCCAAGAAATACACGGTACCACGAGGTGGAGCGACGTGTGTGCGGGCATCCCGCCCAATCTGCATCCGTGTAGGCAAGTAACTTGGTTGGGGCGAGAGGGGTATAAGTGTAATCCAAAGTCTAGTGTGCCCTTAACGTATCGATAATACGTTTGAGGGCGGCAAAATGGGACTCTCGGGGTCGTGCATGAACGGACACACACTGCTGAACGGCATATGTAATATCGAGGCCTAGTGAATGTAAGATCTTGAAGAGCACACGCTAGACTCCGATATAGAGTGGGATCGAAACGGCGCACCGTCATTGGCACTAAGCTTGGATTTGGAGTCCACCGAGTTGGCATAATTTTACAATTTGCCATCTTGGCCTGTACACTATCTCTTACGCATACTTACGCGACATAAGAACATAGTGGGCTGCGGATCGGTTACCGATATACCCAAAAAATAACTTAGCTTGCCCAAGTCGGTCATAGCAAATTCGGTTTTGAGTAGAGCAATGATTTCATTCTTCAAACCGTCGGATGAGGCGGTAAGAACAATGTCATCGACATATAATAACAAATATGCGGTCTTGCTACCTCGGTGAAAAGTGAAGAGAGAGTTATCACACCTGCTACATACAAAACCAATCTGCAAAAGATACACTGGCAAAACGATCATACCAAGCGCGGGGTGCTGTTTCGATCCATACAATGACTTTCGAGACGACACACAAACTGCGGAGTTGCTTGGGATGAACAAAGCCGGGAGGCGATGCATGTACACGATCTCTTTCAAATCCCCATGAAGGAATGCATTCTTGACATCAAGGTGATGAATTGGCCAATGCATGCCCATAGCAATGCGAGAACAGTCCGAATAGTGGCCGGTTTAACAACCGGCCTGAATGTCTCACCACAATCAATACCCTCCTGGCGATTAGTGCCATTGGCGACTAGTCTTGCCTTATACCTCTCTAAGTCACCACTTGTCTCGAACTTGTGCCGAAATAGCCACATACACCGGATAATATTCACACCTTCGGGTCTAGGTACCAAATCCCAAGTGTTACGCTTGGTTAAAGCGTTAAATTCCTCGCACATGGCCGCATTCCAATTTGGGTCCGGTTTTGCTAGTTTTGGATTTTGTGGAATGGGTGATAAGGTTTGTGTGGAGAGATTGAAGTGAACCTTGGGTTTGAAGATCCCGTGTTGTGCACGAGTCTCCATACGATGAGACGGCAGTGGCGGTGGATCGGGGCTGGGAGGTTCTTTGGTCCACGGTTCGGACCGGTGGGCGAGCGATTCAGTGGCTGGTTTCGGTGACTCGGCCAGGGGTTGTAGGGGTGAGCGAGGAGCTGTTGGGGTGGTGCTTGACGATGGCGAGGCTGTCGGAACAGTGGGCTGCTGTTGATATAGATTTTGGATGATCGGGGACAGACTTGGTTCATCGAGAAAGATGTAATCGGTGGTCTGAAATTTCCGGAGATTTGAAAAAGGAAAGGTTGTCTCATCAAAGGTGACGTGACGGGAGACGATGATTTTGCAAGTAGCAATGTCATAGCACAAGTAGCCCCGATGATTAGGAGATAGACCAAGGAAGACACATGGCGAGTGCGAGGTGCAAGTTTGTGAGGTGCGGTGGAGGCCATGTTGGGGTAGCATAAGCATCCAAAAATACGTAGGTGATCATATGATGGTAGCCTACGGTATAAGATTTCGGTAGGGGTCTTGTTTTGGAGTGTGCTAGTTGGTAAAATATTAAGAAGGGATTCTACCATTTTGACAGCATAGACCCAAAAAGGCGGTGGTAGGCAGGCATGAAACGAAGTGTGCGAACCATGTTATTGATGGTACGTATAATTCTTTCGACCTTTCCGTTTTGGGAAGAAGTATAGGGACAAGAAAAACGGAAAACCATACCTTGTTTAGAACGAGAAATTGTGAAATGTCGAGTTATTAAATTCACGTCCATTATCACATTGGAATGATTTGATAGATTTTTCAAATTGTGTTTTAATGAAGTTGTGAAACTCCGAGAATTTTGTAAAAACTTGATTTGAATTTCGGTGGGTAAATCCGGACAAAATGTGAAAAATCATCCAAGAATACAAGATAGAATTTATGACCCAAAGAGCTAACAATCGGAGATGTCCACAAATCGGCATGAACAATATCAAAGGGAGAAAAAGTAACACTTTGTTTGATGACATAAATGGAAGACGAGTATGTTTGCCTAGTGGACAAGAAAAACGGTGTTGGGAAATTTTTCCATTATTACATTTAATACGCTTAGAAGTCCTAAGAAAAGTAAAAGCTGGGTCTCCGGGTGTCCGAGTCTGTTGTGCCAAGTGGAGGGAGAGATTGCCGCAAGGGATAGAGGTGCTTGCGGCCGACGGCGGAAGATTGAGTGAATGGGTAGAGGTCTCCCACACTATTATGGCGTGTAAGAATTTTCCCCGTATTGAGTTCTTTCACGGAAAAACCAAAAGGGTCAAATTCGACGACACGAATTATTGCTAGTGAATTTTCTAACGAGAGATTAAGTTTTTAATGATGTTAGGTGTGTATAGGACGTGGTTTAGGGAGAAAGGCGGGTGTGTATGTTTGGTGTGTGTGTTACCATAACCTTCAATTGGAATGCGATGACCATTGCCGACGATAATAAATTGAGGACACTTTAACCGACGTAGTTGAGATAGGTTACACGACGACCGGGTGAGGTGAGATGTGGCTCCGGTGTCCATGTACCAATTGTCGTCGGGGTACATTGAAGGTTCACGGTGGTGTAGGCACAGCCCAAATCGGTCGGGGACAGACCGGCCGGGTTCTTCTTCTTCTTCTTTGCGGTTATTCTTCTTCTTTGTTCTTTTCTTTGCGATTCTTCTTCTTCTTCTTCTTCTGCAGATCTTTGGTCTTCTTTAGTCTTCTGTGTCTTCTTTAGTCTTTGTCTTTGCGAGTCTTCTTTAGTCTTTGTAGGTCTTCTTGGTCTTTAGTCTTTGTCTTCTTCTTCTTCTTCTTCTGCTGCACGATTCTTCTTCTTCTTCTTCTTCTTCTTCGTGGACAACAACTGTGTGGTCTTTCTTCTTCTTGGACATCTTTGTGATGGTGGTTCTTTCTTGGCCGCAGTGTTGCCATCCCGTCAACGGCTAACGCCATTGATTATGTTCCTCTTGTTTAGCACGTCTAGTTTCTTCCAACAATAGTTGTGAACGTGCCTTGTTGAAACTTGGGAGAGGGTCGGCTTGTTGAATCATTGTTGCGAGTGTGTCATATTCACCTTTCGGTAAACCCGCAACAAGTTGAAGCACCATCTTGGTTTACGAAACGAAGTCCCGACGTTAGATAGTTGATCGGTTATGAGTTTCGATTGCTTACAATATTCGGACATGTTGTTAAAATTCTCGAGGCGGGTATTGTTGAATTGCTCTTCCAAATACACGGCCGAGTATTTTTATTGTCTGAAAGATTTCTTCTAGCCGGACCCAAAGTTCACGTGCCGTAGCACCTGTTTTCATGATAGTGCATAACGGATCTTTGGAGATGGTGCCGTAGATCCATTGTTTGACGATGGCGTCAAGACGACGCCGATTGAGTCTGTAACATCGGTGGGACGAGGAACAGATTCGTCAATGTGATCGAGCACGTTGTATGCACATGCATGAATGTAGAATAGTTCCATCCACATGGAATATTGATAGTCTTCTTGGTCAAGAATTATAGGGATAAAATTCTTGATGTTGTTAACGGCGAATGCCGGATGAAAAGAAGATGCGAACGTTGAGAGGGGTTTTCAAGTGTGCCGGTGGATGAAACGAAATTTGTGAGGGAAGACATGGTTGCCGCTGTTGTCGAGGAAGGGAATTTTCTGGTTTGGCCGAAATATGGAGGAAGAAACCAGATTTTTTTTTTTTTTTTTTTTTTTTTTTTTGTGAAATCGAGAAAAAAAAAATCTGATTCGGCCGGGAATGAGGATTTAGGTTTTAGGCTCTTGATACCATGAAAGATAGAATAATTTCCCTTGGGGATTCCTTTCATTATTCACAATATATATAGCTGTACAAAGGTTGATTCCTAATATGGTACGAATCCTAACTTACCTTACAAAGGTTGATTCCTAATACAATTAGAATCCTAAGTTACCTTAAATATACATCTATCATAATTACAAAATATACAGAGAATATTCGGAGAATATTCGCTAATACTAAAGAAAATGAAGTTTTCTGAGCACTTAATTAACTTGATCAGAAGATTAATTGCAAACAACTGGTATTCAGTGTTCAGTCCTACTGAATGGACAAGCTACATGCTTTTTCCAATCACCAATACCCTATTTGAAAATAATAGATTTATTAGTTATGGGATGCCTAAATGGATATATATATCCCTTCAACCATATAGCCAATATTGTGAAACTATCATTTTTTTATCTGATACTTACTCTCTAAATTGCGTCATGTATATTTTGAGAACGTATGAACATACCTCTGTCTAGCTAATCAATAGAGGAAAAAACTCTTTTTTCATCCATTCTAACGTGGGAAGTGGATTAGTACAATCAGTAGGTGAAGTTACAAGATTTTCAAAAGGGTCAATTTCCTTTCACATATTTAGGATGTCCCATTTTTCATTCCAGGAAAAAGAAGGTTTACTATGCTTAGCTTATTAAGAAGGTGAAGGGTAGACTTCAATCTTGGAAAGAAAAGTTATTATCCTTTGGGGGAAAAGTTGTCCTAATACAAAATATGCTTCAAAGTATGTCAATTCATCTTCTTTCTATACTTACACCCCCCAAAATGTGTATTAAATAAACTCCATAAAATTTTTACTGGATATTTTTAGAGTAATAAGGAGGAAGGAAGGAGTAGGCATTATGGATTGGATTTAAATCATTATTTGATGTGTTCAATGCTATTTTTTATAAATTGTGGTGGAGATTTAGAACGACTTCAACTTTATGGGCTATGGAACAAGTATTGTAAAAGTTGATACCTACTTTGGTACAATGAAAGGGAGGAAAACAAGTCTTGAAGAAGATGTTAGAATTGAGAGAAGAAGTAGAGCACAAAATTTGGTGAAAAATTAAAAGAGGTTCTTCAAATGTGTGGTATGAAAACTAGACTAAATTGGGAGCTTTACATTATGTGGTAGCCTTTCAATGAGGAACTGAAGGATGTCGCAGACTTAGTTAAGAATGGAATCCGGAAGGAGCAATTGCTCTAATTATCCTTTCCAGTAGATATTATTAAGCATATAAAATCAGAAATTTATATAGATCACCTGCAAGGGACATGGGACAAGCCCTGGTGAATGCCAACAGGTACATATAAATTCTCTGTCAAAAGTCCCTGGAATCTATTGATGAGACACAGGGAACAAGAGTAGGAAGACTTTAAGCAATTGTGGATTAAAGGGGAATCATTTAAGATATCATTTTTTCTATGGAGATTGTGAAAATTTAAATTGCCTACAAATAACACATTGAGTAGGATGAGGATTTTATTGGCATCTAGATGCTACTTGTGCACAATCTAGGAGACTATGTAACACCTATTCTTAACATGTACTTTTGCATCAGAAGTATGAATAGTATTCAAAACTACTTCAAATTCATCAAATGATGGTAGACACCTAATTTTTTCTTTCAATAATTTTATTTAATTATTCAGAGTTTCAGAGTCATAGACGAAGTGAAACATACTTTTCACGAAACGAATATGATTTTACAAAATTATTCCGCGAGTATTTTATCATGTTTTTAGATTTTTAACCAATAATTATAATGTAATTATCTCAAAAGAACTTTCAAAATTAAGGGATTAGTGTTCCGCTCTGTTAAATTCGGAAAATTGTTAATTAAATACGATAATAGAATTACATCTCACTTTTAAATTTGATTTTAAGTTCCTAATTTCAAGCTAGTGTCAAATTAGGCTCAAATTAAAACTATAGATTTATTTCGGTCATATTTGAGTTTATTTGGATCATTAGTGTATTTAAAAAGTGACCACAATTGTAAAATGTGGCCAAGAGTTATTTTAATGCACTTAAAATATTAGGCCAAACCCCCTTCTCCTTTAATTTTCACGCCAAGCCTAAGCCAAAAGGCTCAGGCCCAAGCCCAATAGCACAAAGCGTAAAGGTCAAAGCCATTATTCTATTTACTTGACGATTTGGCACAAGCCTTGCTCTAGTCGTTGTGTTGCTCTGCATCTCTATTGCCGTTAATGGCAATTGTTCAGTGTACTGATGCTTTTGTTGTGGTCATTGCCTTAACGAGAGAGGAAAGAGCATTAAATACTTTCCTCATCTCTCCTGCACGCCACGGTACTATCGTACCACCCCCAACCCCCAAGGTGAGGTTCACCCCTCTACGGCTAGCATTTAATGCTCTTTGTCCTCTTCTACGATTTGAATCCTTGAATTTCATTGATTAAGAACGATTTTGGAGGGCTCCCCCTCCCCCTCACAATTTTGGTTCTCCCACATCGAACAACTTGAGTATGCTAGGGTTTCTATTCACCCTATAAATACATATCATTTGTCAATAGTTTCATGGTCTGAAACTTGATATTTGACATTCACATTGATTGAAAACCATGTTTTAGTTTAAATCTGATTTAATTTAAGTACAATTGGGATCCAAGTCCTTTGATGGAACCCTAACTTGTTTAAATTAGGCCGTCACAACTAAAACCGTTTCTTTTTTGTTTGTTTGCGAGCTATTGAGATCGTCGGAGTGAAGAACAAGCCCACTTTCGATCTTTAGACTGCCTCCACACAAGGTAACTGATATTTCTTTTAAATTTTTATTGTGTGATGTGTTGTGTGTTATGTGGGCTTGGTATATATCACTTGGTATATATATATATATATATATATATATATATCATATCATATCTTAATTTTACATAATTTGATCATTACTTACAATTTTAGATTTTTAACCAATAATTATAAATGTAATTATCTCAAAAGAACTTTCAAAATTAAGGGATTAATGTTCCGCTCTATTAAATTCGGAAAATTGTTAATTAAATACGATAATAGAATTACATCTCACTTTTAAATCATGTTTTTAATTTAAAATACATATGCATTGATTTTAAGTTCCTAATTTCAAACTAGTGTCAAATTAGGCTCAAATTACAACTATAGATTTATTTCGGTCATATTTGAGTTTATTTGGATCTAGACCTGTCCACTGGGTCGGGGACCCGCCTGACCCGGCCCGACCCAACCCGAAAATACCAAGGCTAGGGTCAGCTTATAGCTGACTCGCGAGCCACTTGACCCGAAAAAGCGGGGACCCGATCAGGGTCAGGGTCGGGCCAGGGTCAGATTTTTTTACCCGTCTGATCCGGCCCGGCCCAACCCGAACAGTGACCCGTCACTTAACCCTTCACTATATAAGTGAAGGGATAACATGCAGCGGCCGCAACCCTTCATTTGTTGTAAGCGTCGCACCGCAATCCTCTCCACTTCAATCCGGTCTCTACAATTCATAGGTAAGTTTCCATTCATTTCATAGGTAAGTTCCATTCTTTCTCTACAATAGCTTCTTCTATGCCATTTTTCTCCCTTTTGTTCTTTTCTTCTACGCCTATTTTTGCATCTGTTTTCTGCATGTGGGCATCACAGATAATAAAATTTGTTGGGCTTCTTCTGCGCTTTCTTCCTTTTGTTGGTGTTGAAATGCTTTCATTTTTCTGCCGGTTTTTTGTAATTTTTTGTTGGGCTTCTTCTAAGCTTTGTAATTTCTGCATCTGCTACCTGTTGGGGTTGTGAAATTTACAATATACTTGTCATTAATTTTATAATTTCTGCTTTGTAATTTCTGCATCTGAATCTGCTTTGTAATTTTTTGTTGGGCTTCTTCTACGCTTTGTAATTTCTACATCTGCTACCTGTTGGGGTTGTGAAATTTATAATATACCTGTCATTAATTTTGTAATTTCTATCGGTTTTTTCATATGCTTTCTTTGATATTCTTTCTGCTTTCTGCATCTGCATCTGCATCTGCTTTCTGTTTCTGGATCTGCATATGCTTTCTGCATTTCTGCATCTGCTATCTGAGTTCTGCTGTTGTATTTGTAATTTTGTATTAATGTCTATGTCTCCTGTGATTAATTTTGTTATTTCTGTCACTGTATTTTGTAATTTTTGTCGCTGTGATTAATTTTGTAATTTCTTATTTCACAGAATTCAATTATCATATGGAACAGGCTAGCGAAAACAGCAACGCCAATTCTACAGGTGCCTCTAATGCATCTATAGCAAAAGAACCACATGATGGTTTTATTGAATATAATCAAGTTTTAAAGAAGTAAAAACAATCTGGTGTTTGGACTGAATTTGAGAAAATTATTGGGGCTAACTCGGAGATGACTAAAGCTAGATGCAATCATTGTAAGCGTGAGTTGACTGCTAATAGTAAGCATGAAACTTCGCATTGAAACGTCATTTAGAAAGATATCCTCATAAGATGCCTCAAGATATTAAAAAATACATGTTGTCTACCGAAACTAATGTTGATGGTTCCAGTATTTTAAATAAAGTTAAGTATGATGATTCTGAGAGTAGAATAGCTATCATGTTTTACTTGATTGAAGAAATGTGTCCATTTATTACGGTACAAAAGAGAGGATTTAGGAGAATGGCTAGAAGGTTAAATCCTCAATTTAAACCTTTTAGTAGACAAACAGCCACGAGAGAGTTATTTGCCATGTTTGTGAAGGAGAGGGATAATTTGAAAGAGTTTATTGCTAAGGCTCCTGGAAAGGTATGTTTGACAACTGATAATTGAAAATGCAAATATACTAGGGAAGAATATATATGTGTGACTACCCACTTTGTGGATTCTAATTGGTGTTTGCAAAAAAGAATTATAAGATTTAGGTCATTGGTTCCTCCGTATGATTCTACTTGTATTTCTAATGAGTTAATCTTGTTTTTTGGTCAATGGAACTTGGAGCACAAAGTTCTTACAATCACAACTGATAATGCTACATATAATTTTTCGATGATGAGATTGATTAAAAGTCACATTCTTTCCAAGCATTCTCTTGTTGATGGTGGAAGTTTTTTTCATGTTCAATGTTGTGCACATATTTTGAATTTAATTGTGCAATCTGGATTGAATCATGTTGGAGAAATACTTGAGAGCATTAGAAATATGGTAAAGTGCATTGATAGGTCTTCCACTAGACGAAAAACTTTTTTGACATTGCTGAAAAAAAGTTTAACTTGAGAGTTGCTAAAAGGTTTAGACTTGATACTCCTGTGAGGTGGAACTCTATCTATATGTTGATGGATCGTGTCCTTCACTACAAGGATGTGTTCATATATGTTGCTGCTAGAGATGTGAAGGTTAAGGAATTGGCTCCTCCACTTAATTTTTGGGACAAAGTTAGTCAAGTTCACAAGTTTTTAAAAGTATTTTATGATGTGACTAACTTATTTTCAGCTTCAAAGCATCCCACTTCTAATTCTTATGTTTTAGGAGTATGGAAAGTTTATAAAGCTTTGCTTGACCTTTCTAGGAGTGAAGATAACTTTTTAGGTGATATGTTAAGCGATATGCGATGCAAATTTAACAAGTATTGGAGTGAGTATAACCTTCCATTGAGTTGTGCTACACTTTTGGACCCCCGTTATAAAATGACATTTTTAAAGTATTGTATTGTTAAGATGCATGGAGATGAAGGTTGTCAAAAGCACATTAATCGTATCATGAACGCTATTAAGGTATGGTTTGAGAAGTATAAAAGGGCCATTGATAGTGACACAAATATACATAATAATGTAGATGGATCTGGTACTAGTGGTGGCAATTTTATTACTCAAGATACTTTATCGGATTTTGAAGATTATGATGTATTTCTGACTACAGAGATAGAAAATAATGCAGTTGGTAAGAGTGAGTTGGGTCAGGGTCAGGCCAGCAGAAAAAAAAAGCCACCTGACTCGAGCTTTGGACAGGTCTATTTGGATCATTAGTGTATTTAAAAAGTGACCACAATTGTAAAATGTGGCCAAGAGATATTTTAATTCACTTAAAATATTAGGCCAAACCCCCTTCCCCTTTAATTTTTATGCCGAGCCTAAGCCAAAAGGCTCAGGCCCAGGCCCAATAGCACAAAGCGTAAAGGTCAAAGCCCTTATTCTATTCACTTGACGATTTGGCACAAGGCTTGCCCTAGTCGTTGCCTTGCTCTACATCTCTATTGTCGTTAATGGAAATTGTTTAGTGTACTGATGCTTTTACTGTGGTCATTGCCTTAACGAGAGAGGAAAGAGCATTAAATACTTTCCTCCTCTCTCCTCCACGCCATGGTACTATCGTACCACCCCCAACCCCCAAGGTGAGGTTCACCCCTCTATGCTATCATTTAATGCTCTTTGTCCTCTTCTACGATTTGAATCCTTGAATTTCATTGATTGAGAACGATTTTGGAGGGCTCCCCCCCCCCCCCACAATTTTGCTTCTCCCATATCGAACAACTTGAGTATGCTAGGGTTTCTATTCGCCCTATAAATACATATCATTTGTCAATAGTTTCATGGTCTGAAACTTGATATTTGACATTCACATTGATTGAAAACCATGTTTTAGTTTAAATCTAATTTAATTTAAGTATAATTGGGATCCAAGTGTTACGATTCCGTTCGGCAGTGATAGAGGTATAGTAACAACATTACTTCCATCTTATGGCTTCTAGGCATCAACAAACATAGTTTTGTAAAGAAAAGAAATTTCAGAAGTCTAATAAAGGTCAGAGTAAACCTTAACAATGGCCAGATTGTTAGGACTCGACAACATTTTTGAATAACATTACGAATATGTTGATAATTCCTCTTTATGAGGCATACAAGTGATGTACCTTGGAATTGTGTAATCATATATGATTCTTGAGGGTTTAGAAGATTTGGAGGTTAGGTGTTGGATCTCTTGTATGAAGGGTAAGTATCCACCTCAGTGTGGCACCATTCTTAGTAAAAATAAAATATTAAGCGACCAAAAGAATAAGACCGAATGAAGCAGAGGAACCCAAGAGCGAATAAGAACCCCGCATGAGTTTTCCAGAATAAGGTAAGAGATGGTAACATTAGCAAGATACTGGTAGAAGGCTAAGTAAAGTGCTATAAGTAGATAGGAGAAATCATTAGAGAATATAAGCTAAAGTATGGTATTATGACAAGGTTCATAGTCAAATAGAATAAAGGATAAGAGAAATCAAATTTTGGGATTATAAAGAAGTGTAAGTCATAAGATTATGTCTTTATTACGAGAGGTGAACCTTCCACCTTAAGGAGAATTATCAGAAGATCGATTTTGCCCTAGACTTAGAGATACCAGTATTCGGAAGTAACTTAAGACAAATAGAATTTGAGTTATAGATTCGAAGGATCTCTCCAGCAGTTGGCATCGTGATATTAGCAAAAGTGAACGATCAAGTGATGAAAGGATGAACGATAGAAGGATGACCCTTGAGGGTCAGTAAGAAGGAGATTTTCTTGAGACAAATGATGTGAGTAAAGTTAAGCTCATCAAGACCAACCATTCTAGAATGAATGGATAGCACTCTATGTATACAAATAATTCCAGTTTCACTAATAAGGGAGAATTATTCCAAGGCAAATTATAAGTTATTAGGGGTGCGAAGAATTACAAAGAGGTGAAGAGGTAACAATTTGATTTCTAGCGGAGCGGAATCCTAAAACATAAGGTGTTCGTCATCCTCTTAAGTGAGGGTGATGGAATGGTGAAGTATCAAAGTAGAAATGCACGTTGCTTAATGATAGAAAGGTAGAAGGATTGCAACAAAAGGTTAGAAGCAGATGAGATAATTTTTACTCAGACTACACATACATGTAATGACTCTAGAGTAATGCATCGATACAACAGTAGAGAAGAGACATTAAGGACTTCCTGGCTAGAGACACCAATTATTGGTAAACATAACTGGTCATTCAATACTGAGAAAGCTAGTGTCAGGGTAAATCCGGGAAAAATACATAGCCCTAAGCTACTCAGAATTGAGATATGAAGATAAATCGATTGAGCAATCAATAATTGGCTTATGAAAGGCCTAGTCATGGATACACAAGAGAACTCAGATGAGCCATTAGATCGTACAAGACTATGAATTGGATTTAAAGGTATGAAGTTTCAGACCCGTAATATGCCCAGTCGTGATTCTAGAAGGTTTTATACACAAAAACAAGGATAGGTAAAGCTCAATATAAGCACATAAATAATTAAAAGGGGGATATTGAGCCAAGGATACAAGGTGGGCATTAAAGAGTTGTGTTCAGAAGTAATATTATTATAACAAAGGCAAAGTGAAGCGCAAGTAAGGATAGTGATGGACGATTCAAAATTATTGAAAAATCTACATGGTATATGATGTAATGAACTCGTAGTTTAATAAGAGCAAGGAAATATTTTTCGAGTGTAATGGATGCAAAATTTTAGCCAAGAGATATGGAAAAAGGTTTTGGTCTAAGTACAGTGATCAGATTTAGATGTTATAGAACATTGTCTTATAACGTCAAATTCTTCAGAGTTTTACATGTATCCAATAAGGGAATAAGGTAATGACTCATCAACTATTGTGTATATTGACATAGAGAATTGGAATCAAGAGTAATGTTTGAAATTTTATATACAGGAAGTTCTAGAATATGTGGGGATTATGATAAATTAGTATACACATAGTGCAAGTGTCAGAATGAGTAAGGAAAAGAAATCGCTTATGATTAATAACAGTAAGAAAGTATGAGGATGATTGTCTGACCCGTGAATTAAAATTAACCACAGGGGTGAACGCACTTCAGATGCGATGGCTTTATCCATATGGTGTTCATGTTGAGACTATATAGACCATAAGAGTTTCAAGCGCACCCTTAAGCAGAAAAATCTAAGTTGGCGACAAAGACGATGGCTTGAGTAATTAAAAAATTTCAAGGTAAAAATCTTGTACCATCTATATAAGGTTAATGTTGTAGCCGGTACACTCAACTATAGAGCTATGGATAGCCTGGCTAATTTGAGGGCAACAGAAAGAGAGTTGACTAGTTTGGGGATCTATTTGGTGGTACTCAGATGACGGCATGGTTATTATTCAGAACACAACAAAGTCATCCTTAGTAGCAGAAGTAAAAGAACGACAATGTGAAGATCCCACTTTAGTACAGTTTAAGCAAAAAGTGTAACATAATGATGTAATGGCCTTTGAGGTATGTAAAACTGGGAACTCGAGGTATCAAGGACGATTGTGTATCAGAATGTAGCGAGACTCTAGAATCTGATTATAATAGAGGCACATTATTCGAATTATTCTATCCACCCAAGGTTGACTAAGATATATCATGCCAAGGGCAACTTTTATGGGTGGAATAGTATGGAAAATAGTATTGCTGAATTCATAGCACAATTTAGCAGGGAAAGAGAGAGCATCAGAAACCCGATAGGTTAACTCAAACCAATAAGATTCTGATAAAAGAATTGGAAGTTATTAATATGGATTTCATCATAGTATTTCCACGTTCCTATTGGAAATTTAATTCTTAGTGAGTAATCATTGACAGAGTTATAGAATTAGTTCGTTTCTTGTCGGTTAAGACAAATTATTTAGCAAAAGATCACATGAAGCTATACATCAAGGGATAGAGTGGTTCCATGTCATTCTGTTGTCTATTACATCATAGGAAAGGGTACAGTCTGCAATGTTGATACGGCCTCCAATTTGCAGAGAGAAAGTCAATTGAAGTGCATGATGATTCCACAACTATGTGTGCTAGACTTTAAAGAGAACACTTATAGGGTTCGCTCATAATGAAAATTACTATCCTAGTATCAATATGGCTCCTTACAAGGCCTTGTGTGGACATAAGCACAAATCTTCTATTAACTGATTCGAAGGAGGTGAGTCAGGGTTATCGCAACCAAATTTAGTCCAGCAGGCCGTAGAAAAAGGCGATTGATAATGACCCAAATTACCAAAAATCATAAGCTACACTGCAATGCCAGGATTTAGAAGCTCAATGTTGATAATTGAGTTTTCCTGAAGATATCACCTATGAAAGGCACAATGAGATTCGGTAAGAAGGGCAAGCCTATACCCAAGATATTTTGGATCTTACAGAATTATTAGCAGCGAGCTTAGCCCGAATACATTTGGCTTTACAGATTTATTCAAAAGATAGGCCAGGTGGCTTACGAGCTAAATTTACATTTAGAGATAAAGTTCGTACATCCAGTATTTCATGCATCTATGTCACATAAATGCATCAAGACCCTTCTTGAGTTGTCCTAGTATATGACATTCGTATTACGGAAGACATGTCCTACAAGGAAGTTCCAGATACGATGTTAGATTGACAATTCCTAAAGTTGAGAATCAAAGATATAGCTTCAGTAAAAGTGTTTCGGAGTAGAAAGAACGTCAAGAAAATGACATAGAGAACCAGGGAAAAGATGAAGTCTAAATATACTCCATTGACTACCATTTGGTTAAATGCTTTTGGTCATGTTATAACATGTCATACTAACCCCCATTTTATAATTAAAAGATATTCGAGTTGAGGAAGTTGCAGCATAAATCAGAGATGAATATATATATATATATATATATAAATCAGGATGGATGTTTTTATTAACGTTGATAGTCGCGTGGAGCCAAGAGTTGTTGTTAATTGTTTATGGCCCTGTGTAACATATATCTTGTGTTTTCTGGCTGCATGACAAGTTGGAAATAATCCAGCATACAGAGGAGACTCTGTCCCAATATTCTTAAAATCAGTAAGAGTTAGTTTCTCCCCTTTACGCCCCTACATTTAAGGATGAATATTCCTAATGGGGGGAGAGGATGTTACACCTCATATTTTCACGCTAGTGTGTGTCACAAGTAAAGTAACGAGAATCCAGAGAGGTTAATATCTCTTACATGGATAGTAAAGGTATTAAACAAGTGTGAAATAAGTGACCTGGGATGTTGAGGCTAATCGAATCAAAGAAAACACTTTTTGACGAAGTTTGCCGAAGGAAAGTGGATTGTAATAGCCTGTACTTTTAGGTTAAGACAAGGAGTGCATAATATGCTGAGAATGTCTTGTTATGAGGTATTTGGATCATACAATAGTCATATGTTAAGCATTGAAGTCAAGCAAGTTATAAAACAAAAGTTAGCAAAAGTCACTATAAGTTACGTTCATAATTCTACTAAAATTTGGGTCAGATCTCACCGAACATTTCTCCCAATATACTGTTAGTTACGGGGTATCCACCCATGAAATTGAAGGTCTATGAGTCTAGTTTCTAATCCATTAAATCATTTGTTGATACAACATTAGAGTAGAGAGATATTTGTATTTTTGCGAGACTGCGCATGCACCCCCTTTGGGACCCACCTGAGGCGGTGGATAACCCTAATTTCCTATTTAAGTGGTGGCTTTGTCCTCATTCACCATTTTCGACCAGATCTGGATTAGAACAGCCCTAAGACTCTCCCTAAACATATCCCCATGGTTACTAAGCATATCTAAGGCAAAACCACCCAAGTCCAACACAAAGTCTCGTAGAGCTCAAGGAGAACACTTTCATGGTGTTGTTGAAGTTGAGAGTTCTTTAAAGTTGAAGAAGATCTGTTCTAAGGTTTTTCTTGCTGTGTGAGGTAAGATTCTTCTTCTCCTACTTTTATTTTAGGTGTATTCAACACCTAGCTAAGTTGTATGGATGGAAAAGTTATAAGATATAACTTGGAGTGTTTGTAGTATTATTGTATCTTGTTGGGTTGTTTCGTGGTGTTCTTGTGATGGTTATAAGGTTGGAAAATCTTGTATATATGTTTGTTTATCTGCTGGATATGTTGGTCTTGTTATTTTGGAGTTGAGGAAAGTTAAAGGAATATGGTAGTTTTTTCCAAGTCCTTGTACAAAAGCTTATCGCTCATTTGTATCGATTTTTAGCTTCCGTTGCTTAACAATAGTTTGCTTATTTCTTGTTGTAGATTGAGGTGCTAAACGGGTTGAGTTTGACGTCATGTGTTAAGTAATAGACAAAGGTATGTTAAGGCTATCCCTTCTTGCTTTTTAGCATGAATCCAACTTAAACGAACGTAAACGAACGTTCTATTATAATGACTCTACTCTTGAATGTTGAAATGATCTTGTTCTTTATTATATGGAAAAAATTTCTGGAATCTTGTTTGTCCCTTTTTGGGAGTACTTTCATGTCATATGTTGCTCCCAAATGCACATACAAGTATACGCGGTCGTACAAGTAATATAGGATTTTTAAGTCCAGATATCGAACCCACAGGGACTTGTGATTAAATATTTACTAAATCATACGACCCTAATTTTCTAAACAAGAAATGAGTTACGAAAGTTTTAATTATAAACTATCTAAAAATAAATGAAAACAAGTAATGAACTTCAATTAAGAATGAGCGGGTTTTTATGTTATTAATGAGATGAATGTTCCAAGGTTGTGTTTGGTTCACCAATCCTATTGAGTTCTCGAACTATTTCTCCTTAGCCTAAATTATCGACGATTGCTAATTAACCGGATTATTAACTCTCGTAGTATTCTCCCAAACTACTACTCGCCTATTCAAAACAGTTCGCTGCCTATATTCCTATGGAATTGACCCATTAAGAACACAATTCATTTACGGTAATTAATTGAACGCGACGCCTAGGTATATTCCTATCCTAGTCACAAATCATATCCCAACTATATGGATAATCAGATCACGCTCTCTTTAACCCTTCTCTAATCTAACAACATCTTTCCCAAGCATGTATTGATAGAACCTAACTATTGGCCAAACAATCAAGCAATTATGGATATAATTAAAGAAACAATCAAAATCAACAACTCGTATTAAGATAAATATAGTCTTCAAACATCATTATTCATGGCTATACCACAAGCCTCGAATGCGAAGTTTAGCTCCACATAGACATGGAGGAAAAATAACAATTCATACAAAGAAACATAGAAACTAGTAGTAAGGAGAAGAAAAAGTAGAACCCAATAATCTCCGGCCTCCACGACGGCTTCTAGCTCTCCCTAGGTGAAAGGTTGTGTAAAAATTGTGCAAATGATCTTTTTATAGTGTTGGGAAATAACCCTCCAAGGCCCATAAAAATGAGTCCAAAACTTGAAAACGTGCACGTTTGGTCACCCTACCTCATTGAGCGAGATCCATGGCACGATCGTGCGTCGCTTTGGTTTGAGCTCAGCAAGGTGGGTTGTCCTTTTTTTACTTCGACATATTTATTGACTTCACTTTTGGTCCTCCTACCTCACTGAGCGAGGGTCATAGCATGTTTGTGTCTTGCTTTGGCTTGAGCTCAGCGAGGCACATGTTCCATTTCATAGTTAACCAATTTTACGTGCAACTCCATTTTTCGTCTGAATCACCACATTTTCCTCGTAAAGTACCTACTTGCAACAAACACACACATATTACTTCGTAATGCATGTCTAATGATTAGTTAGATGTATTTAGCTTAATTCATCCTCTAAACAAGGTAAATATGGGTAAAATATGGCGGCCAAGCATATAAATATGCCTAACATCACTCCACACATAAACCTTTGTTCATCCTCGAAAAACATTAAGCACCCCAACATCACTTACGATTCCTGACGTTACCAAATTAAATAGTTTTGCATCAGAATAATGTCACTACGACATTTTGAACATTTGCAAGCAAAGATCTCAAGCACAACATCATTGGCATACATGCCAACAACTTCATCAAAACATCCTAATCTCTAAAACTGACTCGCTCATATGAATATAGGCAAAAACGGTCTTTCCGCCTAGCAAAGGAATCAAACATGTGACCAAACTCTTACTAATTATGTGCCCTCACTTCAAAAAGAGTTTCCCAAAAGAAATTTTTTCACTCACACTACAAGGGCAATAAATCAAAAGAATTCCGCTCAATCTCACAAGAAATAATTCACATGTGCATACGACCTAAGCACTTTAAGACATATCCTTTATCATCCATATACGCTTTCCATTATTTCATCAATTTTTCAACCATTCTTTTTCACTGCCCCTTATGCACCCTTCTACATTTTAGCACTCTTTTTATCTTCTCCCTACTATTAACATAAACTAACATATTCAACAAGTGCACCCACAACATTATTTTTTTTGAGTTTCCACATTAACTTCCCTTTACATCTACTTTCAAGCGCTAAATTTCTAAAGTGCTTTAGGAGTTAGGGATCAAATATTGCAGGCTAAAAAAATAAAGGGAATGGCTAAAGATGTGTCTATCAACTAAAATAGGCTAACAACTCAAAAGGGATTAACAGAGGATATCACATATGGGTAGGCAAATAAATGGTCAAAAAACACGGCTAACAAAGAAATTCTTATATCATCTCCTAACTTAACACGCCTAGTTTCACTTTGTAGACATACCGGGCAAGTTATAGACATCAGTATGATACATGGAATATTTACACAAATACTCACCACACATGACACACTCATGGTTCAATACGGATCCACATTGACCCTCCACTTTGCAAACAATGACACGGATTCAATGCAAACATTTTTAAGCCAACAATTTTCATCCAAGAGTCAAATAGAAGAGCTTAGGCATTTCGACACAAGTTATTATTTTTAAGCACCATTTTACTTTCAAAATTTTGTGATCTGCTCATGTTGTCAATAGTGTACCTAATCCTGAGCACCTAGCATTCAATTGGTTTTAAGGGCTAATTCTAAAACAAAAAAAATATTACCTGGTTCAAACGCCCCCCTTTGGAAAAGAACCGAGGCCATAAGAAAAACAGAGGGATGGATGATCTATGCCGCTAATAAGGGACAAAGAAGTTATAAAAGAAAAATAAAAGAAGGAACAGAGTAAAATCTTTTTAGAATATATATATATCCTCGACCTCAAAAGTATCGAAAGTACCCCCACCCACACTTGAAATTATGTGTTGTCCGCAATGCATGTATAACAGAGAAAAAAATAAAATAAGGGTGAGAAATACTCCCTGAGACCCTCTAGGGCCTAGTGAGCTACATGATCCTCAACATCAATGTCATCACGACCCTACACTTAAATCCAAACATACTCCTAATATTCAACTTCGGGTACTCAGACTTTCCCTAGTCTGGAAAATAAAAACAAAACAAAAGGTAACACTATAAAATAAAAACCTGATGTTATTACACATTGGGTTGCCTCCTAATAAGCGCTTGATTTAATGTCGCAACATGACGCCATCACCTTCATTGCTTTCCTTCCACTTTGAGGATATAAATTGTGCCCCTAATTTTGCATCAAATTTTCTATCACACTTCTGAGGCGGTGGTGTGAAAATAAAAGAACCAAGCAATAGATATCGCATCTTGCACTTTTAGGCCCTTAAGTGAGGAATGTCATTTTGTCTTTTTGATCTGGAAACTTTTAGGATGTAAAGCTCTTGTTCATCATCAATACACACTTCTCCACCGGCTTGGACAGCTTGATTTTTATATTGTCAACCAAACATAATATAGAAAAGTGTTTAGAATATGGTCCAACATGCCCCAACTCTAAAACCGCATTATTCTTTTACTCCTACACTTCTTTACACCTCTTCAATATCAACATCATCAATAAAGTTCTACTTGAATGATTGGTATTCCTCTTTCTGCTCCATATGTTGGCTGCTATCCACGATAATTTGTAGTTGGGCATCAGAAGCCTCAACCTTTTTATTCAATTGAGCTTGCAAATCGTGGATATCTGAGCCATATTGGTCTATCTCTTGTCTTAGCTCAGTTCTTCCTTCTATTTGTTGTGTTGCCATGTTCTTAAGACCATCATGGAGAAGCCCATAAAATATTATTTGTTGGGCTTGTTCCGTCAGCCAAGATTGAGTCACTATCTCTTCTTCTTCAAAGTTATCTCCTTGCAGAAAATCACTCTCTTCTTCTGTTTGAGGTTCATCTTGAATATTAGCTAAGCCTATAACTTGCAAATCATTACAAGTTTCAGTCTTGGCCTGGATCTCTACGAGTTTGGCACGAATCCTCTCTATGGCTTTATCTTATTCCGTAGCTTGCTCTATCATTATTTCATTCCTCTCTTATTATTGCGCTCATCTCAAGTATCTGTTTACAAAATCGTTGACTCGAGCAAGACGTATCACATCCTCTACTTCAGTATTCCTATCAATATCACAAAGAATAGGAGAATCATAATAGGGGTTCGGGGATGGGGAATAAGAGTAAGTATAGTCATTACATTAGCTATCTTACCTACCACATATATTACAAACATTCCACTCAAAGGATTGGGGAGATGCACACAACCCGTTCTTAGAAATATTATCGCAATGTGGCCATAAGTGGGGTCCACCACAGATCAGACAAGGATCACCAAAATAAAAACAACCAATATTCGACCAATTTTCGTTCCAAGATGTCAGGTCAAGAAGAATAATCAAAGTATATAAAATAAAAGGAAAAATAAATATAAAATAAAAATAAAAATAAAAATAAAACACTTGAATATATAACGAGAAAAGCCAAATCTTGATAAATAGCTAATTTATAAGTCCCTGACAACGGCGTCCAAAACTTGTTTCTCCCAAATGCACACACAAGTATACGCGATTGTACAAGTAATATAAGATTTTTAAGTCTAGATGTCGAACCCACGGGGACTTGTGATTAACTATTTACTAAATTAGACAATCCTAATTTTCTAAACAATAGATGAGATACGAAGGTTTTAATTATAAACTATCTATAAATAAAAAAAATAAGTAATGAACTTCAACTAAGAAAGAATGGGTTTTCATGTTATCAATGAGATGAATGTTCCAAGGTTGCAGTTGGTTCACCAATCCTATTAAGTTCTCGAACGTTTTCTCCTTAATCTAAATTATCGACGATTACTAATTAACTAGATTATTAACTCTCGTAGTATTCTCCTAAACTACTACTCGCCTATTCAAAATAGTTCATCTCCTATATTCCTATAGAATTGGTCTGTTAAGAAAGCAATTCATTTACGGTATTTAATTGAATGCGGTGCCCTAGGTATATTCCTATCCTAGCCCGACTATAGTGATGGTCATATCACGCTCTCTTGAACCCTTCTCTAATCTAACAACATCTTTTCCAAGCATGTATATTACATAGTTGATAGAACCTAACTATTGGCCAAATAATCAAGCAATTATGCACAAAATTAAAAAAACAATCAAAATCAACAGTGTATTAAGATAAATATAGTCTTCAAACATCAATATTCATGGTTATACCACAACCTAAGAACGCAAAGTTTAGCTTCACATAGATATGGAGGAAAAACAACAATTCATACAAAGAAACATAGAAACTAGTAGTAAGGAGAAGAAAAAGATATAACTCAATAATCTCCGGCCTCTACGGTGGCTCCTAGCTCTCCCTAGGTAAAAAATTATGTAAAAATCATGCAAGGGATCTTTTTATAGTGTTGTGAAATAAACCTCCAAGGCCCATAAAAACGGATCCAAAACTTGACAACGTGCACGTTTGGTCACCCTACCTCACTGAGCGAGGTCCATGGCATGATTGTGCCTTGCTTTGGCTTGAGCTCAGTAAGGTGGGTTGTCCCTTTTTCAAATCTATATATTTCTTGACTTCACTTTTGGTCCTCTTACCTCCCTGACCAAGGGTCATAGCATGCATGTGTCTTGCTTTGGCTTGAGCTCAGGGAGGCACATGTTCCGTTTCACAGTTAACCAATTTCACGTGCAACTCCATATTTTTCTGAATCACCATATTTTCCTCGTAATGTACCTACTTGCAACAAATACACATGTATTAGTCCGTAATGCAAGACTAATGATTAGTTAGGTGTATTTAACTTAATTAATCCTCTAAACAAGGTAAAATATGGGTAAATATGGCGGTTAAGCGTATAAATATTCCTAACATCATCATCTGAGTTACTCTTATTTGTATTGTATTCTTCCTTGTGTTAATGAAACATATGATGGCTTGGTATCTACATAACGATAGTCGGAGGTGTAACGACCTTACATCACTCCGACGAGCTCATAATATTCTTGATGTCTCTCATGCATGTATTTATGTATATGATATGACTTTACACCCCAAGCTATAATCGGCGGGTATGGAAGCTAGTGTGTGTTATATATATGTATAACACCACTGATCAGTTGATTATTATTATTATGATGATGATTAGTACCAAAGAGCGACTTATATATATACTGAGGATCATAAGGCTCACAGAAGCCTATGGCGTTATATACGCACATGACCCATAACGGCGTTATATACGCGAATATATTATATATTGCATATCATAGCCCATAGTGGAAAGTCTTGAGTGACAGGTTTATCCTTCTTGACTCTTTACATTGATGTCTTATTTATGCTCTCATATGCCTTTCATATTCGGTACATTATTCGTGCTGACATCCTTTTTGTCGGGGGATGTTGCGTTTCATGTGCGCAGGTTCAAGTAGACGATTGGACTAGCTGTTCTAAGTAGGTTTCAGTTGTGGTTGGTGCACTTCTTTTATTTCGGAGTTGCCGTCTGAGTTTTGGTATGCTATTATGTACATGTTATGGGTATGAAGGGGCCATGTCCCGACTTATGACGATGATGCTACTCTTAGAGGCTTATAGAGATATGTCATGTGTATAGATATAATGTATGGCCTCGTCGGTGTATGTTCTGATGTTTAGACTTCATGATGGCCTTGTCAGCCCTTATTTATGTATATATACTTATTAGGTTGGTATCGTCAATTGCTTATCGCTTTTGATTTCATCCAGTCTATCATAGCGGCCTTGACGACCCGTTTGCTTGTTAAGATGTATGTTAGGTCATGTATGTGGCGCTCGGTAAGTAAGGCCCGGATGCCGGCCACACCCCCAAGGTTGGAGTGTGACACATCTAGCTTAGGATTTGTCGGCACAAGTTCACTTTGCTCTTTATTTTTTTTGTTATTTTTCTTGTGTTTTGGATGATTTTATTATTTAATAAGTATCCCTCCACTAAGATTTCTTAGTGGTTATTAAAAAAAAAGAATGAGTGGTAACAAGTGTATCCACAGCTGTAGCCCAGAGTGTCCCTGTATGTGGAGTATTTTAGATGATGCCAATATAAAGAAAATGATTTTGAGCATGAATAAAGAAACTAAAGACTTACCAATATTATTGAGTTTGTGTACAGAAACCCATGATTGCAAGCCCTCCATCTTTGTGAAAACTTAATTTATTTAACTGTTTATGAGCTTAGAGCTAAAAAAGAGAGTGGCATATTAATTCGGAGAAAGGATGGCTTAATTGATAGTGATGATGGATGAATTTGCTTTGATAAGAACGAATGATATTTATAGATGTTACTAAGTATGAAAAAATAACAGTGAATATATTGGGATGGATGCATTGTGTTTGGTGTGGCCCCTTGGTTTTGATTTTTTTTTTATATCCAGCTTTCTGGCTTACGCCAGACTATTTCTGGAATAGTACCGGTCCCTCAACACTACTACCAGTAAATCGCGGGATGTGCCTGAATGATTAAGGTTTGAGAACATAGCAACTGATATCACCTACAAGGTCCTATCCCAGAAGAGAGCAAAGTGCTATCACTAGGATTCGAACCCACGCTGCAGGCCTTCAACTGAATTTTAAGTCCACCTCCTCTGCCATCCAGCTATACCCCGGAGGACTTTATATTCTATTCTGGACCCCCGGGAAGTAGGATTCAGAAAAAGGGGCGGTGAAAATGTACGGCGTAATATATTATTTTTAATACTATGGTTTCGCTTATCCTATTTCTCATTATTTTTCTATGTTACCATCTTCAGATTGACCTTTGCTCTCTACCAAATAAAACATGTACTTGACATGCTTTTAAGCCGGTGGTTTTTTCCAGTAAAAATTCATTCCTATCGAATCGTTACGTCAAATTAATACAACTTATCACGATTAAATAATTTAATAAAATAAAATAATATATTAATTGACTATAGTTATATAAGTAAAAAAAATCAATATTCAAAAATATGTCATCCATATATTTACCTGATATAACCATCAGATGCAAATATGCTTTTACCCTATCTCCAACCCATGACTCCCTTGTGCGCTCTGATCAGTTATCAGTTGGACCACAAATGTTGTATCAGATCTCCTAGGAATAATAGGAGCTCAAACTTGGATAAGAGCAAGCTCCAAAAGAGTCTTTCATTTAAAGGAATTTCCTTTTTATCATAAAATTTTATTTTCGTATTAAATATAACTGGTAAAAGTAATCGCTATTCGCGCGATCATGAAAGACTTTATTGAATATATGAAGTGCTAATGAGACATCTTGTATGTTCAAAAGTTAGGTTTATCATACATTTGGTCACACTATGCATGTAAAATCTAATTGGTGTCAATAACATATTGTATTAATTTCCACTTTAGTTTTTGATAAGTTTTAGGTTTAATTGCAATTTTGTCAAAAAAGAAGAAGTTGTTGGATATAATTGCAGTACGGGAAGTAAATAAATATTACAAGTGTTCGAAAGAATAAACTAACAACCAAGATTATAATTGTTGCAAGCTTGTTGAGTCTTGAATCTTGATAACCTGAAATCAAGAAACACTAAATCTGGATTTTTACAACTGTGGCTGAGTCGAGAGACGACTCTCTGTCTTTAAGACAAGATTGCCCTGTATATATGCTTTTACGTTGCGGGCAATAGTCTCCCAAGATAAAACAACAACTAATAAATACTACAAAGCAAATAGGTTGATTCTGACGAAAAAAACAAACATGAAACGTCTTGCTGAAGAATAGAAAATTTAGAAGAAAAAGGAAGAGTTTCTGTTCTTTTCTCTTTGTCTATGTTTCTGTATCATTCTCCTTCTTCTTTTAGAATTCTCTCCCTCAAATCTGTTTCAGGTCTCAATATATAATGTTTAGGAGGAGGAGAGGTGTTAAGAGTAGGGATGACAGGTGGGTATAAATTTGCAGATTCCGCACCGCACCCGCCCCAACTGGGGCGGGTATGGGTTTTGAAAATGTACCCGTCACGGGTAGGCGGGTAGGTGGTGAATTTGAAGTCATACCCACCTACCCGCCCGCCTTATACCCCCCTAAGCCCAAAATATTAGCAGCCCATAAGTCGTTCCTTCAACCCATAAGTCACGACAAGTCTCTCATTCTCCAACAAAACTCAAAACCCTACGCCTCTTCAGTCCTTCATGCCTTCATGCCTCCCTCTCTCTCGTTCCCCTTCACGCCGTCTCTCATCCCTCTCTCATTCTCGACGTCTCTGCCTTTTTCTTTAAAGGAGATGCTGATTGGAAAATATTGTTTTCTTTGCTTTGTGCTTTGGGGTTGTCTTGGTGAGGTCAATTTTTGTGCATTTGTTAAGTTCTACCTATTGGGTTTGTGGATTTCAATTGAAAAAGTTGAAAAACTTTAGCTTATATAGCTGAAATAATATTTGAGTTTTGTCTACATTTGTAATAAATAGCTATTTGGGTGGATAATTTTTGGGTTTTCTTGGAAATTTTATTTTCTTGATTCTTTGTTGTGCAAGGGGGAAGAGGTGAAAAATTGGGGAATTCTGATGGTGAAAAAATCCGGAATTCTCCGCCCTCTCTCCCAAAAAAAATGAGACCATGACAGTATTGATTTTTGACTAAAAATTTTGGGATAATTTGTGGAATTTGAATTTTTGGGATCATGTTGATCACTAATGAATTGATTACAAAATATGGCTGGCGGGTACAGGCGGGTATTGGAGGGTGACGGATATCCACTTGGGTGGTGGAGCGGGTGTGGATTTAGGAATATACCCGCCTAGGCGGGTATGGATGTTGAAAATTAGCGGGTATAAAATTTTCTGGTGGGTACGAGTGTGGGGGAGGGGGTACCCGCCCCGCCCAATTGCCATCCCTAGTTAAGAGGTCCTTTAAGAGGTGTAGTCATGGCCAGAAACGTTTTGTAGTAAGTGCAAAATGTTTCAGATGGTTAATGCCATAAACTGTTGGCTTTCTGGCTGCAGACAGCATTCCTGAAACTCTAGGGAACAAACTGTAAATACTAAATAGTTTAGAGTCCAAAAGATAATAATATCAGAAGTAGTCCAGAAGCCCGCAGCCTACGACCTGAGCCCGGACCAGACGGGACGGGCGAGCGGGCGGCGGCGCGCGTGTGGGGCAAGCCTCGAACCCAAGCACACCTAGGTCCTCCCTTCTTCAAACACATGAGTTACCCCTTGGGTCCCAAACCATTATCCATTTTTAGGCTTATAGAAAGAACAATTCTTCATTTTCCGACCGATGTGGTAGATTTGTCCCACACAATATTTCCATGTCTCAAACACCTTACTTCGTGGACCAATATCTCTTTCATTTCTTAACGAAATTTGATGATCCTTGGCCTTACGGTCATCTACTCACTTAGTAGATTATACACATATGAAGTGACAAAGCCTCCAACATGCGGAACCCTAGTGTTTAAGTCATTAAATATGGATGGACGCAACCCCCCACCAAAGGCAAATTTCCAAAAATCCCCTCTTGAAAGAGATTTTGGTGCACACACAAGGTGTCTACTTTCAGCAATCTTTCAGCGAAAAGATATTGCATCAGGAGAGGTAGTTTCCGCTTTGAACCTTTCCTAGTTGAATACCACCGGACTTACTTACTGCGCGGTGAACGTGATGTCCTGAACCGTCAGTGTTTAGTGTAAGCCAAGACAATGATACCAACACAATAACTCCCCTTATTCGTTTTCATTCTCATTAATATGTCCGTTGTAGCCGTGGACACACTTGGATTCTTAAGGGCGTTCATTTGAGGCGGCATATCCTCGCACTTAAATAGGTGATCTCCTACAAGGTATCCTGCTATACCTTACTTCACAAGTGTTAGGAATCATTAAAAGTTTCCCCAACCTTAACCTCAACCGTTTGAGGATCGTTAAAGGTTTGGAAGCTTAACCTTTACCCACTATGCAGGTAGCACTTTAATGTCTATCGCGGGAACAACTTTGGATTCATGTTTCCTTACTGAAATCATTATCGTAAGTGCTCTTGCTTCCACCGAAGCGCTCAACTGAACCTTGTGCCGCTTAGTTTTCCCATTGAACCAAATTCTTGGGATCTCCAGTCAGTATAGTTAAGTTACCACTGCAAAGGTTCGTGTTGTTTGGGTTTTAAGCCTATTCCCCTAGACAGACAGAACTCTTGATCTTCGGGTAGTCCCTTAGTTAAAGGGTCTGCTATATCCTTTGATTAGTAATCAAGAAAGTGACACCCGTAATGATCAACTGTCATACGGTCTCATGTCTCCGACAGATATGTCCAGACGCCGTCATCCGTGACCTTCCTGAAGCCGACCGGCTAGCCACAATGTACAACTTTCGACAGCATTCTTGAAACTTCAGGGACCAAACTGTAAATACTAAATAATTTGGGATCCAAAAGATAATATCAGAAATAGTCCAGCAACCCACGACCCACGACCCGAGCCCGGACGGGACAGGCGGGCGGGGCGCGCGTGTGGGGCTAGCCTCGAACCCAAGCACACCTAGGTCCTCCCTCCTTCAAACACATGGGTTACCCCTTGGGTCCCAAACCCTTATCCATTTTTAGGTTTATAAAAAGAACAATTTTTCTTTTTCCCACTGTGGTAAATTTGTCTCATACCATATTTTCATACCTCAAACACTTTACTTTGTGGACCAATATCTCTTTCATTTCTTAACGAAATTTGACGATCCTTGGCCCTACGGTCATGTACTCACTTAGTAGATTATGCACGTGTGAAGAGACAAATCCTTCAACATGAGGAACCCTAGTGTTTAAGTCATTAAATATGGGTGGACGCAATCCCCACCAAAGACAAATTTCCAACAGAAATAAAGCCGCAGAATTTAACAGTAGTACTAAAACTGATTAGGGTAATTAGGTAGAGAAATCATGCAATCACTATTTCAAAATTCCCTGAATTCATAAGCACGACGTTATCGTAAAGCTACGACTCTAGTCATACAAGAAATAAATTATTCAAGATCGACAGAGCAACAATACTTTCAAAGACATGAGTACCAAAAAATAACAAACTTACAAAAAAATGATGATTTTCTATAGCAATACAAAAGGAAATAAAAACTAAACTAATACATGTACATGGTTAAATTAAGTAGCATACCTATGTATTTTCACACTGTGAGTGTCATTAACTGCGAAATTCTAATTATTTTATCAGTAGCTTTTCTCTCTCCGTACAATTCATGAACAAACGGTGACTTTCTCAGCTGATTTTTGTGTATGTGAGACACGCGCCGACCCATGGGGGTGCCGGAGCCACCGATAACGGCGCGTCACCCTAGAACCTTAACATCTAACACTGAGCGGACCTTGTCGGGAGAAGGAATTCCACAAAAATTAAACTATGTTGATGCTCTCACTGCTCAAAACGAAAACACAAATACAAAGAGCAGAGCTGGGGATCGGACTGTGGAAGCTCATGTAGATTCTCACAATGGAATCCCGGCGGTCATATTCAAAGTAAAGGACTTTAATGGGGTTATGGCGGAAGAGTGCAAATACACTATTGTTGGCAAAATTCATGAAATCAAGGCCCCAAATTGACAAAATTAGGTCAAAATTTACAGAGAAAATCACGCTAAATGGTAAATTTAAAATTGGTGTTTTCGATTACGGCACAGTATTTTTGGATTTCTATAACAAAGAAGACTGCAATAATGTTTGGTTTAGATGATCAATTGAAATAGATGATCAGGTTATGTGATTGGAGAAATGGAGTCTGAACTTTAAACCGAATGAAGACTCCCCAATCTTACCGGTATGGCTTCTCCTACCAGAATTGCCATTCCCCTGTCATGCTTGGAATTATCTGAAAGAAATAGTCAGACCATTGGGTGTACCTTTATCTATGGATGTTGCTACTGACTACAGGACCAGACCTAGTATGGCAAAAGTCAGGATTGAAGTAGATCTTACTAAACCCAATATTAATGCTATATGGGTAGACACTGAAGATGTTTCATGTCCTCTCAAAGGTTTTACTAAAAAAAAATAGAATATGAAAATTCACTTAAATATTGCAGACACTGCAAGATCTTGGGACATTCTATATTACAATACATAAGGGTGGAACAAAAAAAGGTTGAGCAGAAAAAGGAAAATGAAAACAGGGAGGATCAACTGAGAAAAGATGAGGTTAACAAAGGTGAAAATGATCATAAGGAAAAGGATAATGACAAAGAAAATGAGGAAAACCAAATTGATGAGGAGATTATCAATGATACTTCTCAGAATAGCAATGATGTGAAACAGCAAGAGAACATTAACAAAAGAACCAACAATAAAGGGAAGAAGAAGAAGGAAAAGAACAAGGTTCCAAAAAAGAAAAACTAGGTTTTGTTCAAGGTTGTGGCTCCTGGAGAAGTTATTAAAAGGAGGAAGATGAAAGATACTACTACACACAAACAATATGAAATAGAACAAGACAAGGAGGATGATGGGAAAGGACAAGATATTGAGGAATTGTAAAAGAAGGAGAAAGCAAATGAAGAAGGGGAAGAATAAAACAATGAAGAAACGAAAGAAAAAAACTACACAGAACAGAACGAGCAGGATAAGATGAGGAACAATGCAGAAGATAGTCAGGCAAATACTTCTCATGTTAGTGATATAGAATATGAGAAAGAGGAAAGAAGAAAAACTCAAAGAAGACAGAATACAAACCACAAAATTGAAATGGGAGACTGGGAGGAAGGGGAGATACAACCCCTTAGCCAAATGCCATCAGAAATCATAAATGCACGAGGGATTGATCTGTTTGTGGAACTAAGTTGTGAACCGAAGGGTAGGTGAAATAAATAGCAAGGAACAAGAAATTGGGACAAATTTTGCAAAATCTAAGACTGATAATGACAAAAGAGGAAGAAGGAAGGAAAGGAAAGTTGGGAGTGCACAAGTTCTATCCATTGATTCTAGTAATTCTAGACATCACACGAGTGATCAACAAGACATTGTTCAGAGTCTAAAGAAGGATTCTTCTACAGACTTAAGAGGCATAAGCAAAAATAGAAAGATTTCTAAGGCTAGAAGCAAAAGCAGGAAGAAAATAAGAGATGACAAGACAACTGATTACAGAGGTCTTAGACAAAGTGTTGCACCCCTATTCATTCATGATTAGTGAAATCTTTTGGAACATTAGGGGGTGAGGTATAAAAAGTCCTTTCTAAGATTGAAAATTCTTGTTAATATTAATAAGGTGGCCTTTGTAGCAATGTATGAGCCTTTTATGAATGTTAGCAAGATAATAGGTTACAAGAGATACTTTGGCTTTCAGTATTGTAAAGCCAACATCAATAGGCAAATTTGGTGCTTTTGAAATAACTTTGATCACACTGAGGTCATTGCCAACACTGAACAACAAATTACTTTTAATCAAGGCTGGCCAGTGGGCCGGGTCGGCCCAGTCCCGCCCCAAACCCGAGTATTTTAAAAAAAAATCGCGGTATCGGGATTCGAACCGGGATGGGACAAGGTCTCGTCCCGACCCATCCCGGCCTGCCCCGGTCCCGCCAGTCCCGACCCGATCCCGCCCCGGTCCTGACCTGATCCCGCCCGAAAGCCCCCTTTTGCAAAAATAACCGTTGCACCAACAATCATTTTACATTTTGGTCGTTGTGCAACGGCCATTTTTGGCCTTCCCCCCTCCCCCAAATCCCCCTACCCCCTTAATATTTATTTTTAACCCATAAGTTATTATATGTAAACTTTAACCTAATTTTCCAACTATAAATACCTCATTTTCTCACAAATCTTCCTACAATCTCTCTAATCTCTCAATCTATGTCTCTACAAGTCTACATTGTCTACTAAATATTCAATTTTATTTATTCATTTGGGTATTGGGAGTGAAGTTGGCAACTAGCTTGAGGATCTTCCATCGAGCAAAGTTTCAATTTTCAACCTCTCGATTACACGTCGACGTTACGTCGGCGTTTGTTACATTCGTTCCTTCATTAAATTATTATTGTCTGTTTATTTTATTTAGCACACTTAATTTCATTTACGTTAATTATTTATTAGTATAATTATAAATTTATAATGGAATGATTTAAATGTATGCTTACGGGTAGGGGTCATGCTTCTTCTAGTAGAGGCAACAAGGGCAAGGGTCCTATTTCTAGACAGAATCCTATTCCTACACAGGATGATTTTGTTGATACTGAACATTTTCCTACAATACCATTAGATTTAGACGAGGAGCTATTTTCTGAAACTCAAGAAGACTTTAATTTAGACGATGATCTACATAATACACCCACTAATGTAGATGACAACACACCCACTAGTGCACCTTCAACTGAAATGTCTCCTATTGCCCCTAGTATGAGACGAGGCCCAACAAAACGAACATTAAAATCAGATGCATGGACTTTTTTTGATATGGACGTAGAGAATCAATTAGCTAGATGTAAAATTTGTAAAGATGTTTTAAAATTTAAAACTGGAAAAGGTCACGGTGGGACGGGGCGGGAGGGGGGGGGGGGGTTTAATGAGACATGTAGCAAGGGCTCGTCCAGCTAGGTATGCCCAATACGGGGCTTCAAAACCTGGTGCAGAAACGCCTGCACCATCGGGACAAGGTTCACATACTGATGTTGTCCTAGACCAAGTACAGGGTCAAATTAACCCTATGACAGGGGGAATTGTAGGCCTTATATACAATAAACATAGAGATAGGGAAGCAATAGCAAAATTAGTTGATGTGGAGGGTTTGCCTTTTTCATTTCCTTCATCTCCCGGTTTTATTAATTACATTAGAAATATGTATAATCTTGCTTTTAACGATTTTTCTAGATCAACTGTTAAGAGAGAGATATTTAAATTCGCACATGAATATCAACAATATTTACGTTATTTATTATATCATTTTAATGGCAAAGTGGCTATCACTTCTGATATAGGCCGTAGTACTAACGACCATGATTATTTAACGGTAACTTGTCATTGGATAGATTATAAATGGTCTATGCAAAAACGTATCTTAGCGTATAGGCACACTGGTACTTTTATTGCAGAAAATATTTATCAAGTGTGCGATTATTACGGAATAACTAATAAAATTATGACTATTACATTAGATAACGCTTCTTCTAACAATTACGCTATTACAATTTTAAAAAATAGTTTAACTCCATCTTTTTCAGATCATTTTCATATAAAATGTGTGTACCATATATATAACTTAATTGTAAAGGATGGTCTATCACTTGAAGACATTCTTAGTAAAATACAATTTGCTATAAACTTTATTTTTAAAAATAATAGAATACCGTGAAGAAAAGAATATAAAAAAACTTTTCACGATTGCCAACTACCTTATAGAAAAATTTCAGAAGATGTACCCACTAGGTGGAATTCTTTATACGAGAAACTACTTGTTGCTTATGACTATAGAAAACCTATAACTTTATTTTTTAACTCTCATAATCAAAATCCAACTGATATGGTTGTAGATAGCGATTGGGTAAAAATTTTCGAACTTATTATATTTTTAGAGAAATTTTTTCAAGCAACAAAAGAATTTTCCGGTATATATTATCCTACTATTTCAACTATGTTGTTTTATATAGCTCTAATATTTTTACTGCTTAATGAATGTATGGATAAACCAGCTATTAAAAAAATATTTTATTCTGATTCTCACTATTTATATTATTGGTGTTGTATTAAATTCGACTATTAAAATAGACGGTACTAAATCACTTATTGAAACTATTTACGATTGTATAGAAGTACAACCACCTCCAAGTCCCAAAAATCCAAATCACCCACCACCTATTGAACAAACTAAAAAAGAAGTGTTGTCTAGCGTAGAAGACCAATGCAAAAAAAAATATAGGTTTTACCAACAATAAAGTGCTAGTAACCTACGGCTTCCATACCATCTTCTTCTTCTTCAACACAACCTCACAAAAGACATGTTGTTTCTGCGGCTAGTATTGAAAGCCTCAGAAATAGAATGTGCGGCCGTACCGCTACTAACCAAATTAGCAAGTTTGATATTTTTATTTTGCAGGATTCTATACCGTACCAAACAGTTCTCAATGAAGAAGGACGTGAAGACTTGCTGAAATACTGGAGGGGGAATGAGAAGACCTTTCCGACACTTTCAATGATGGCCCAAGATGTTTTGAATATTCAAGCGTCATCAACGGCGTCTGAAAGCATTTTTTCTGCCGGCAGATATCAAATAGGAGAGCACAGACACTCATTAGCCGGAGACAACTTGGAGATTGTAGTATTATTCAGAGATTGGATACGAGCGGAGCGGAGAAGGTGCGGTCAATCGGAGATCAACGAAGAAAACGAAAACTACAACGAAATCTTATCCGAAGGTGGTGGAAGCGATGTGGATCAATTTGACCAACAAATACCAATTGCAACAGAAGAACCACAGGAAATTATCAAGAAACTAGAACAGGTTTTTTTCAGAATGTAATTTTTTTAATTGCAATTTTTACTATGTAATTTGCAACGGTTGAACAACACCACAAAGTTGCAATTTTGACAATTGTATTTGTGTTACAAAAAAATCATATGTCTATTAAATAATATAAGAGACACAAAAACAGACTTGGGATGTTTTTATTACACTATCTTGTTTAATTATTGAGTTTTTTTATATATATGTTATTTTTTAAATTAAGTACAAAAAAAAAACACTCGGGATCCCGACCCGACCCGACCCGATTCCGACGGGATTGGGATCGGGGCGGGACATCGGCAAATCCCGCCTATCCCGATCCCGCCCTTTTCCCTGTCCCGCCCCGACCCGACCCCATCCTGCCAAACCTGGCCCGCCGGTCCCGAGCCCGGCCCACTGGCCACCCCTACTTTTAATCTCAAAGAGATTCCTACTGATAGTCAAATGCACTCCTGTGGAAAGAATTGATCTTTGGGAAAGGATTGGGAGCATAAAAAATCAGATTAATGGGCCTTGATGCATGATAGGTGACTTCAATGTCATCATGGATCCAGATGAAAAACTTGGAGGTATTCCTCATAGAGCTTTCAAAAGTTTGAATTTTATCAACTGTATGAACACTTGTGGATTAACTAACATTGGTTTTACTGGTCTTAAGTTCATTTGGTGTAATTATTGGATTCCTAGTAAGAGAATATGGATGAGGCTAGACAGAATTTTGGTGAATGATGAATGGGCTGAAGTTTTTCAAAGTAATGTGGTCAAACATTTATCTAGGCCTAGTTCTGATCACAGACCTTTACTCCTTAAAGGTCATAACCGTCAACAAGATCATATCAAATACTTCAAATTCCTTAATTTTTGGGTTGATCCCTGGCTTCATGAAAACTGTACATGAATGTTAGAATGGGGAAGTAAGAGGGAATCCTATGTGGAAGCTACAAAGCAAGCTTAAAAGGCTCAGTAAAACTCTCAGTACTTGGTCTAAATAGGAGACTGGGGATATTAATGAGCATGTCAAAGACGGGGAAGCTAAGGTAGAATTACTTGAAGAATTGAATATGATGAACAATAATGATCAGGGTAGACAAGATCTCAATAAAGGTTATGTTGAATATGTTAAATGGTTAAATCTTCAAGACTCTATGCTTAGACAAAAAACACAACTTCACTGGTTTAAGGATGGTGACAAGAATACAAGTTATTTCCATAGTGTTCTTAGAAATAAGAGAATGAGACTTTAAATTCACAGAATAAAGAATAATAGAGGAAGATGGGTACAAGGAGATGAGAAAGTTGCCAAAGTTGTCACTAAGCATTTCAAGAGGCAATTCAACCTGAATATTCCTGATAAAGATGACAAAATCATTGATCATATCCAGCAAATCATCACTAATGAAGATAACAACATGCTGACTAAAGAGCCTGATGAAGAGGAAATTAGGCAAGCAGTGTTCAACATGAGCAAGGACAGTGGACCAGGTCCATATGGCTATAATGGTAAGTTTTTCCAATCCTGTCGGTACATTGTTAAAATTGATATTATTGCTTTTGTTAATGCTTTCTTTCATGGTAAATATCTCACAAAGTTTTATACTCACTCTTGTATAGCCTTAATCCCTAAAATTGATACTCCCACTAACTTTTCTGAATTAAGGCCTATTAACTTAAGTAATTTTACCAATAAGATTATCTCTAAAATTCTTGCTATGAGGCTTAATACTCTTTTACCTAAACTGATTTCTGAAAAACAAAGTGGTTTGTCTCTAGGAGGCTTATTACAAATAATGTTATGTTCACTCAAGAGATCGTTCATGGTATTTCAAAATAAAATAGTGGGGGTAATGTGGTCATTAAGTTGGATATGACCAAAGTGTATGATAGGTTGTCCTGGTCATTTATTGTTAAATATTTAACCGGATTTGGTTTCATTGATGACTGGATCAACTTAATATGGAGAAACATCTCTAATGTTTGGTATTCAGTCATTATTAATGGTACTAAGCATGATTTCTTTACTTATTCATAAGGCCTTAAGCAAGCTGATCCTTTGTCCCCTTCCCTCTTTATAATTGTTGTTGAGGTCTTGTCCAAATTACTTAATAGTCTGTTGAATAATTCAAACTTCATTCCTTTCACTATGCATAAGAATGGACCCCAAATCACTCATATTGCCTATGCCGATGATATTGGTATCTTTAGCAGTGACAGCTCCAAATCTATTAAGCTTATCATGAAGCAGATTAGGAAATTCAAAAAAAAAAAAATCCTTACTAGCCCCAAAACTTGTGCTTATAGAATTAATAGGATAAGATTTGAACTGATTTTATTGACAAAATCTTTCCTTTTACTTACCTTGGATGTCCAGTTTACATTGGGAGAAAAAGAATTGCTTATTTAGACTTCATGGTTTCCAAAATTGTTAAGAGACTTAATGATTGCCAAGGTAACATGTTATCTTGTGGAGGCAAGCAAGTCTTGATTAAGAGTGTCATTCAATCATTGTATTTATATTTTGTCTGTTATTAATCCTCATAAAGGTACGTTGGTGCTGATTGAGAAACATATTGTCAATTTCTTCTGGAGAGCTATTAATGGTAAAAATAAGTATCATTGGAGTGCTTAGGACAAGCTGTGTTATCCAAAAGAAGAAACAGGCATAAGCACAAGAAGTATGGGAGATATTGCAAATACTTTAGCTATTAAAATATGGTGGCAGTTCAGATAAAGGAAGACAATATGGGAGTTTCTTATTGATAAGTATTGCTCAAGGATACACCCTGTTGGTAAGAAAAAGCAGTTTGATAACTCACAAGCATGGAAACATTTACTTTGGTCCCTCCAGGGATAAAAGTGAAAGTTGCATTCGGTGGAACATCAATAAGGCCTCTTGTAGATTTTGGTGGGATAATTGATCCAAGATTGGTCCAATGGCTTAACTATGTCAAAACTACATCAATAGGAACAATCACAAAGCTAAGATGCAGGACTTCATGGTGGATAATATAGGGGATGCTCAGAAATTATACAGAACTCTTCCAAGTCAGATGGCACTACACATTCTGTCTATTAAAATTGGTAGTGAGGATAAAGATGATTATCCTATATGAACTAAGACTGAAGATGGCATATTTTCCAACAACTCTGCATCGAACTTGGTCAGAAAGCACAGAAATATTGATAATTATATCAACAAAATTTGGCATAAAGCAATCCCATTCAAAATATATTTCATTTATTATAGGATGTTTTTGGACAAGCTTCCTTTCCCTAGAGCCTGAAATAATGCAAATGCTAACTCACAGGATAGAATTGATTGTATTTGCTGTTATATCCCTTAAGTTGAAAGTATGCAACATGTTATGGTGGAAGGACAGGCTACATATTGCATTTGAAAGGCCATGGGTGCTCCTCTTGGAATTGACCATCAGCATCAGCCCATTAGAACTACTATTAGCAACTGGTGGAACATCATGCCTAAGAATAATGTGCATAAATTGATCCTGCAAGCTTTACCAGTTCTGGTACATTGAAAATTTTGGAAAGTCTGGTCAGCTTGTAGATATGGTGATAACACAAGATGTTATCATTACATGATGGTCAAACAATGCATTTGGAATATTAAAGCAGTGATCAAAGAAGTTTATCCTTCCATTAATACAGAGGAAAGGTGGTCAAATTTATGAAGCACTATAGACAGACTCCATGAAATGAAATAAATTTTATGAAATGCTATTTCCATATATATATATAGAGAGAGATATGGTCGTGTTCACGGTTTAATGATGATTTTGATGAAGGATATTTTCCCATGAAAATGATTCTAACCAGAAAATCAGTTAGAGATTTGTTTTATAGGGTTGAAGATAAGTGAGTTGTATCTGATCCGGAAAACTCTTTAACAAGTTCGGTTTGAGTGATAAAAAATAAATATGACTGATAAGCACTACAAGAAAATAAGCAAGCTATGATTCAAGCAAGTAAGTAAATGATGGATCTTCGAGTATATTGCTTTGAGAGAAAAAATAATGTTAGGGTTACAAATGTGAGCAAGATGATATTCTTTCCTTCCTAAGATATTCATATATAAGCCAATGTTAGACTTTTCTGCCCCTACAATAGGGATGACGTGACCCATATGACGCAGCTAACGTTCGTGTGCGCTGAGGCTGTCTGATGTGACCTGAGTTTGTAGGAGTGGGGAACAGTTGTAGAGCTTCTCCGGGTGCTCTAAGTCTCTGGGTATATTGATTCCCCTGAGTGCACTTTACACTCAATACACATATTTTGGGGACCTTTATGTCATAAGCCCGGATAGTGGAAGAGTTGGCTCTTTTTTTATCTTTACGCGAGAACTCAATCGAAACGTTTCCACTCTTCCCATGATTACATGTTTTTTCAGGATAGTACTTAATGCATTCCTTTACCCATTCGGCGACGCCTCTTCAGAGACAATGATTAACATTTTCTGATCAGGCATGCTACTTCACTTTCTGAGGCTAATGATTCCTTCATTTGGATATTTAAGCGGGCAACCCCCACCTTCTCTCCTCATATTTTCTTTCATTCTTCTTCTTCTGAGCACTAAATTCTCATTTTGCTCTAAAAATCTCCAAACAATGTCTTCTTTATCTTATTTGTCTTCCTCCTCGTCTAAGGACTGTCCCATTGCCTATCTCAGGGAACAATTGGGTAGCACCTCCGCTGTCTCTTCTCATCGTCAAGCCTAAAGCTCTTCTGCTACTCAAGCAATAGACCTAGGCTCTACGGACACTGACATTATTCCGATCAAATCCAATTATGACATATACTTTCGTGCCAGCCACCGGTACGAGTTTATTGAGGGTATTACCTCTTTGATTGATGAGTCCATAATCCCTTAGGTTTGCATTGATTTCAAATGAGGACCTGAGATTGAGGTGTTTCCCCTCATGCCAATGCTAGCATTTCTCAACATGTCACGAGCATGTATATGATATATACTTACACTCTTACCATTAGTTTTGGCCTCCCCGTTCACAAAGTGATAGAGGCAATCTATCATCGCTGCGGCATCTATTTGAGGCAGTTGGCCTCTCAAACATGGAGAGTTATTTGTTGCCTGCAGATCTGGCAGGGCTTCCTTTTTCCCTGGATCACTTGATCCACCTTTACTTCTCACGCTTGTTCCATGGAGGGATGATCAATTTAGCTTTTAGAGGCTGCTATGGCCTCATCACCAACACTGAGAATGATCACGGTCGGGGGTGGTGTGACCGGTTTATAATGATTCGCACCAGCCACTTCCATAACATCTCTCTCGATCCCTTTCTAGAGTAATGGAATAGCACCCGCGAGCATCTGTCTTTTTGCTTTCGGTACCATCTCATTTTTTTATTTTCGAGCATTACCTATAATTTTGTTTTTCATGCTTTTCCATCATTCTCTGATTCAACCAGAACCTCTGCATGATGTCTTCGACTGGGTAATGGGTATGTTGAGTGCATCCCGAAGCATTGAAAGGACTTGGAGGGGAATTTATACAGACCGTTAGACGGGTAGAAGCCATGTGTGAGTTTTTCTTTTTCCTAATATCATTTCATTGCCAGCCACCCTTTTCATGACATGATCTTAACTTCTTCTGTACTTATAAGGCCTCCCAGTTCGAGGGGCTTCTACCAGCAAAGAGCCCTATAGGGAGGATGCCTTTGCTCATATTGATCAGGCAGCCGTAGAGGCTACAAACAATAAGAAGTGTGGGCCCCCAGTGGATATTGGTGCTTCCTTCTCAGGGGAATTGTCTATTGCATGAGGAAGAGTTGTTGATTCCTCGGCTATTAGAGGGAAGCAATGCAGGGTGTGGTGAACTTTGATGATGATTATGGATGGGTTGCTCTCACTTGGGACATGAGGGTCCCTTCTACTGATGTTCGTACTGGTCCTGGGGACCTTTTGATACCTGCTTCTTTTGGAGGCAGTGAGGACTGGCTTGAGGGTGTGGGAGGAAGTGAGGCTTCACTCGATAATAGGAGCGGCGGCCCCTCAGTTCCACTGTCACCTACTGACAACCCTGACCTTGGCCTGGAGGCTTCCATGTCCCACTTGGCCGATATATTTCTTCAAGTTAGACAAACTTTCTTTTCCTTTCTATATTGGTTTCTTCGGGGTGAGATTGCGTACTAAGATTGCTCATTTTGTTTCCTTCTTTGTTAGGTTCATGTTGTCTCTTCCTCTGCCATTGAGTTTGTTAGGAACACCCCTTCGTCTTCCTCTCACGAGGTGGAGAGGCTGACAACTGAGAACCAGCACCTTCGGGAAGACATCGCCATGCTCCGCTTGGAGAATATAGATTTTCAAGCCTTGAGAGCCACTTTAGGACTGTAGTGGGAGGAGTCCAAGTAAGCCCTGACAGATAGGAAAAAACTTTTTGGCACATGACCACAACTTGCCAACTGTTGCAGGAGAGGCTGGCTCGGGTGGAAGTAGATTGTGATACTTTTCGAGGACGGGTGCAAGCACCGAAGGCTTTTCATGCCTCACTTAGGGCTCACAACCATCGCTAGGTGGCTGACCAGCGTAGGGCCAGATTACTCCGGGATTATGTCATCATTCATACCTACCACGAGGTTCTCCAAAAGGTGAATAAGGGACAAACCAATGTTCCCTCATCTTTGATAGATCCAAAGGTGGATTTGGGCGTAGCCGAGATGGATATGGATGACCTCCATAACGAGACACCTCCCTCTTCCGATGCCTCTGCCATCTCCTCGGGTGGTGAAGATGCTCCCTCCTGCTTAGCTATGTTAGTTTATTGTTGGCCTCTATGTCTTTTCTAAATGTTATATTTTGGCTAGTGTGTCGTTTTGTTTATTGGTTATTTTGGGGTTTGCGTGCCCTTTTTCTATTTCTTATTTGAGCCTTCACACTCTTTTTATTGCATATTCAGGGCTAGTGCGCCCTTCTAATATTTTTATCTGGGCCTTCGTACTCTCATTGCTTCCGGTTGGTTAATAATATTTGCATGTTTGTTCCCAACCTTGATTTGTTATTTCTACGCTTTGACATGTGCTTTGTTTTTGTAATAATTGTTGTTATAAATAACATGTTGGCTTTTTATTTAACACTTAACTGTCAGGGCGTGACCGCTATGTCGGTCTACCTAAACTATGTTCATATTTGAGTATTTGGTGTTTAAGTTGAGATATGATGATAGGTGCACACTTTTTCCTCTTTTACGTTTTGTGTTTAAGGTCACCATTCTCAACTTAATTCGGACATGTCACTTCCGGAACCACTTTTTGTGATCTTTGGAATTAAACATCTAATTCACAATAAAGGATGGCCGTTTGATTTCGGTAATGATGATGAGGACGTATCGACCTCAGTTAATGGCACAAAGGTTCATGGAACCTGCACGCTCAGATACTTTAAGGTTGTATCGTGTGTTAGAAGCAATTTTGCGGGGCCATATGGCTTTTGAGTCTGGTTTTGCCCTGTATTTTTTAGTTAAAAGGTGCCTTGTTGGCAACAATCAAGGAATAAGTGAGGATTCTTATTTCATCTTTGATGTTTTGAGGGAAGACTCGTCATGTGGATACATAGGCCCTTTCGGGATTTTTACAAAGTTATAACAAGATGTCGATAAGAGAAGACCGGGCGGGTGCACTACATGTCGGCAGTCCTAGTCAGCATGAGTATGTCTTCGAGATGACTCTTTGTCGGTACTCCCAATCTGCATGAGTAAGTCTTCGAGATGACTCTTTGTCGGTAGTCCCAATCTGCATGAGTATGTGTTCGAGAGGACTCTGTGTTTGACAACCCCACTATTTTGTACGAACCCACTCTTTTCCCCCGGGCACTCGAATGTGAGGTCCTAGGATACTAGTGTCGGGTTATACGCTTGCGGGATGTGATACACATTTGAATTGTTGCCTTGTTAAAAATCTTGCTAGGAAAACTCATTTGGGACAAAACCTTGGTCAAGGAAAATAGTGCAACATCTTTAGTTTTTCCCCAGTGATAAGGAGGTTATTCTTTCGGGGATAACCCCTGTCAGAAAGAGAAAGCAAGTTAACCAAGGGTAAAAGATGTAGGAATATGATCATACATGTTACCGTTTTAGAGGTAAAATCATTTCAAGTGGCTGACATACCAACTATTTTGTAGCTCCTTTTCGTGTTTGTCTTTTATATGGTAGGATCCCTTTCATGCGATCCCTACTACTCGGTACGGGCCCTCTCAGTTAGCCTCCAATTTGCATGTACGGGCATCTTGAGTTGCGAGTGTAACCTTCCGGAGGACGTAATCTCCGATCTTGAAATGCCTTAAGTTTGTTTTTCTAATGAAATACCTTTTGACATTTTGTTTTTGTGCCACCAGCCGTAAGAGGGCCAGCTCTCTGCATTCTTCCAATAGCTCCAATCTTAATCTCATTGCTTTGTTATTGGATTCTTCCGTGGTTGGGTGTATCAGAGGCAAGGCTCCCCGATCTCCACGGGTATTAAGGCTTTAGCCTTGTATACTATGGAAAATGATTTTCTCTGATTCTTGTCTTAGTCGTAGTTCTAGGCCCACAAGACTCCCGATAATTCCTCCGGCCTTTTCCCCTCGGCGCTCTCCGACTTTTTCTTGATATTCTGGATCAGTGTTTTGCTAGTGGACTCTTCTTGTCCATTTGTGCAAGGATGATACGGTGAAGAGGTTATTCTTTTGATTTTCAACCCTTCCAGGAACTTGGTAAACTTTGCTTCAACGCAATGTCGACCATTATCACAGTCTATCTCCTTTGGCACTTCGAACCTGCATATAATGTGATCTCAGATGAAATCTATCACCTGCTTTTCTCAGATATTTTTGTATGATTTAGCCTCCACCCATTTGGAGAAATAGTCTATTAAGACTAGCAGGAACCTCACCTTGACCACATCTCCCGATAGTGGCCCCACAATATTCATTCCCTATCCTCTTCAACGTTCATCTCTTGAGGAATTTGTGTGGCCTTCCATTGTCTGAAGTGAGCCAATAATGTCATGACTTTGTTTAAATACTCCTACATCCGGCCATCTTTGGCCTCATATTTTCCAAGGATTGATTAATGACTAGTTGAGAGTCGCTCTTCAGTTCTACATTCTCAGCTCCGAGCCCTCGAGCTAATTCTAAAACTGTTATTACGGCCTCATATTAAGCCTTATTATTAGTCAAAGATACACATTTAATAGCTTGCATGATTGTTCTCCCCGACAGGGTAACAAGGATAATCCCTAACCCTATGCCCTTTACATTTGTGGCCCCGTCCGTATACATGACCCATTCTTTGGATACGGCCTCAGATTCCCATGCCACTTATTTTGGGCATGAGGCATCATGCTTGGACTTTAGTCAGCCACGAAGTATGCTAAGTCTTGTGACTTGATGGCAGTCCGAGGCCGATAAGTAATATCGTACATACATATTTCAATTAACCAATTTGCTATCCCACCTGAGAATTTGGGTTTGTGTAGGATGTTCCTCATGGGGAAGGTAGTCACTAGCATATGGGGTGGCATTGACAGTATGCTCTCAGTTTTCGGGCCACAACTACTAGAGACAGGGCCAATTTTTCAAGAAGGGGGTAACGTATTTCAGCCTCGGATAAACCCTTACTGATATAATAGACAAGTGATTGCAAACATTTATCCTCTTGGACTAGCACAACACTTACTGCGATCTCGGAGACCGACAAGTAAGTCAAGAGGGGCTCTCTTACCTCTGGCCTTGCAAGCAGCGGTGGATTTGATAAGTATTTTTTCAAGTCTCTCAGCGCCTGTTGACATTTTGGGGTCCACTCAAAGTATTTTTTCCTTTTTAGCACACTAAATAATCTTTGGCATCATTCGGACGAACTTGATATAAACCTCTCTAGTGAGGTTATTCTCTAGTCAGTCGTTGTACCTCTCTGACGTTATTAAGTACGTTCAATATTTGCCCGATCTCCCGGATATGATTCGATTTGGCCTTGATACCTCTGTTTGATACTATGAACCCCAAGAATATTCTTGGCCTACTCCGAAGATGCACTTCTCCGAGTTTAGCTTCAGGTTGTAATTGTGAAGAACCTCAAACATTTCCTACAAATATCTTATATGTTCCTCTATTTCCATGGACTTGACAGTTATGTCATCCATATAGACCTCCACACTCTGACCGAACTGATGTTGGAACATCCGATTTGTCAACTGGTGGAATGTGGTCCCTATGTTCTTCAAGCCAAAGGGCATGGCATTATAACAGTAGGTTCCATGCTCTGTGATGAACGATGTTTGTTCCTAGTCTGCTTAGTCCAATCGTATTTAGTCAAACCCTGAGAAAACATCTAGGAAGCTGAGTAATTTGTGCCCAGACACTATATCAACAATTTTATCTAAGCAGGGCATGGGGTACGAGTCCCTCAGACATGCCTTATTCGGGTCTTTCAATTGTAAACACATTTGGAAAGCATTAGGCTTTTTAGGAAGTACCACTACATTAGCCAGCTAGGCAGGATATTTCACATCTCAAACCGCTCCCAATTTAACGAGTTAGGCTACTTCCTCTTTGACGAACTGGCTACTTCAGCCGACACCAGACACTTTTTTTGTTTAATGGGCTGACAATCCGAGTTCACGCTCAGCTTATGAAAGGCTAGCTTAGGGGAACACTTGTAATATCTAGCCCCGACCAAGTGAACCTATTCATGTTATCTATTAGAAATTTAAGTAATTTTTTTCAAAACTCGAGATCCATGCCCGATCCTAGGTATACCTGCTCCTTAGGAAGGTCTGGACTACATGCGGTCAACTTAAGGTCCTCCGCCATGGTTCTCCCTGCGTCCGTTTCTTTTGGCGCAATAAATTCCCTAGGTATCCAGTCTAGTAATTCCTTTGTGGATAGGTTTTTTATTTGTTCTTCCTTGCATCCGACCGATGATTAGATTTTCGGGTCGGACACCTGTAATTTCTAATGACCGCTTTCAGCTTGTTCGCCTTTTGTGGCCACCAGGGTCACGTTCCCCTGATCGGGTTCTGAGCCTCCCCGGATTTCAGCAATCCCCCACAGCGTTGGGAACTTCATGACTTGATGAAAAGTAGAAGGGACCACCTTCATAGTTGTAATGCCCCGAACTATGGCCTAGATAAAACATGATACTCGGTGCTTGACTGCAGGGAACTTCATGACTTCATGAAAAGTATAAGGAGTCGCCTTCATAGTTGTAATGCCCCAAACCATGGCCTAGGCGAAACACGATGTCGCACCAATTTTTTACCATGGTTCGCGATGTAATGGGTCGATTCCCTCTGGATTGATAAAGTTGTTGAGGAGTCGCCACCAATTACTGGTCTGTGAAACTACGAGATTCTAGGTAAGGGTTCTCTATTATTCTAAAGGGAAGAGGTTAAGCACCCTTTAAGATCCGCTAACTTGCGTTATCCGGTCAAACTCAGGTTAATTATTAAGTTAAGGAAAAGTGCATGTTTAAAAATATAAAGTTAAAAGGATGTTGCAAATAATTAATAAAATGATGTATTTTGTAAAAGTATGCATTTGTATGGCATTGTTAAAAATACATGTAAAGTTGTTTTTGGATAAAAGTATGCATCTGTATGGCATTTATTTATAAAATATATGTAAAGTTGAAAAAGTATGCATTCGTAGGGCATTGTTTATGAAATATATGCAAAGTTGATTTGTGGGTGAAAACATGCACAGTAAGGAGAAAAGTAATTTATTTGTAATGGCAATTCAGGCTCATTAGCCACGTAGCCAATTCTTTTTAGAATCCTATATGGTCCAACATATCTAGGACTGAGCTTCCCTTTCTTTCCAAACTTCATGACACCTTTCATAGGTGAAACTTTCAGAATATCCAATCATCAACCTGAAACTCCAAGTCTCTATGCCTCACATCCAAATAGGATGTTTGGTGACTCTGAGCCATTTTCAAATGCTCCTGAATCAATTTGACTTTTTCCATAGCCTGATGGACCAAGTATGGTCCTAACAATTCTGCCTCACCAACTTCAAACAAACTAATTGGCGATCTACACCTTCGCCCATACAGAGTTTCGAACGGTGCCATTTGGATACTAGCATGGTAATTGTTATTATAAGCAAATTCAATGAGAGGCAAATGATCATCCAAATTACCTTTAAAATCAAGAACACATGCCCTCGACATATCTTCAAGGGTATGAATAGTCCGCTCTGCCTGGCCATCTGTCTGAGGGTGAAAAGTTGTACTGAGATTTATCCTGGTATCTAATCCTTTCTTAAAAGACTTCCAAAAGTGTGTTGTGAACTAAGCACCACGATTCGAAATAATGGACAATGGGGTCCCATAAAGCCTAACACTTTCTCGGATATACAACTTAGCATAATCCTATGCTAAATTTGTGGTCTTGACTAGCAAGAAGTGGGTTGATTTAGTAAGTCGGTCCACAATCACCAAAATCAAATCATGCCTTCGGGATGAGCAAGGTAGACCTGTTATGAAGTCCATATTTATCATCTCCAATTTCCAAATGGGAATATCAATATTCTAAGACAACCTACTAGGCCTCTGGTGCTCAACTTTCACCTGCTGATAATTCGGACACTTGGCTACAAAATCTGCCACATTCATCTTCATATCTTTCCATTAATAAATATCTGTAAGATCATGATACATTTTTGTGGAACCTGGGTGAATAGAATACCTGGAGTTGTGTGCTCTTTCCATGATTCGCTCTCTGAGCTCATTTACATCTGGAACACACAACCTGCCTCGGTACCTCAAAGTACCATCATCTCCCCCTTGTTCAAAAGTCGTAGTCTTATGCTTGTAAATTCCCTCTTTCAGTTGCAACAAATGGGGATCATTAAACTGTTTCTCATTCACTTCGGCTACAAAGGAAGATTCATACTTATTTTAGACAACAACACCACCATCTTCGGAGTCCATGAGTCGAACTCCTAGACTGTCTAGTCAGTGAATTTCCTTCATCATGGTTCTCTTACCTTCCTAAAAATGAGTTGAACTTCCCATGGATCGCCAACTGAGAGTATCGACTACCACATTCGCTTTCCCCGAATGATAGAGAACATCCACGTCATAATCCTTTATCAATTCAAGCCATCTCCTCTGCCTAACGTTCAACTCCCGCTGCTTGAAAATTTACTAAAGGCTCTTATGATCTGTGAAGATGTTAACGGGAACTCCATACAAATAGTGGTGCCATATATTGAGCGCGAAAATCACGGATGAAAATTCTAAATCATGAGTCGGATAGTTCTTTTCTTGAGGCTTAAGTTGTGTGGATTCATAAGCTACAACCTTACCATGCTGCATTAAAACACACCCAAGACCAACTCCTAAAGCATCACAATATACAATGAACCCCTCGATTCCCTTTAGTAATGTTAACACTGGAGCAAAAGTTAGTCTCATTTTCAATTCTTCGAAACTACGCTCACAGGCATCTGACCACTGAAATTTGAATTTCTTCTGAGTCAATCTTGTCAACGAAGCTGAAATGAAAGAAAAACCTTCGACGAAGCGCATGTAATAGCCTGTCAGACCCAAGAAACTTCTTATCTCAGAGACTGAGGTAGGTTTGGGTCAATTCTTTACAACGTCTATTTTCTGAAAATCAACTTGGACGTCTTCGCCTAAAATCACATGGCCTAAGAATTCTATTGACTTTAGCCAAAATTCACACTTGAAAATTTTCACATAGAGTTTGCGGTTGTGAAGTGTCCAGAACACTATTCTGAGATGTTCTGCATGATTAGCCTCGCTATGGAAATAGACTAGAATATCATCAATGATGAAAAGGTCAAGATAAGACTTGAAGACCGTGTTCATAAGATCCATGAAAGCAGCTGGTGCATACGTTAATCCAAACGATATGACATAAAATTCAAAATGACCATAGCGAGTTATGAAGGTGGTTTTAAGAATGTCAACTTCCTTAACCTTAAGCTGGTGGTACCCTGATTTGTGGTCAATCATATTATAATACTGGGCACCCTAAAGTTGATCAAATAAATCATCGATTCTGGGAAGAGGATATTTGTTCTTAATGGTAACCTTGTTCAACTATCGATAGTCAATGCACATACGCAGAGACCTATCATTCTTTCGAACAAACAAGATTGGTGCACCCCATAGAGAGACAATTGGTCTAATGAATCCCTTATTAAGAAGGTATTTCAACTGGCTTTTAATTCTTTTAACTCTGATGGATCCATTTTGTATGGAAGAATAGATATCGGCTTACTGTTGGGAAGTAAATCAATTCCAAAGTTAATCTCCCTATCGGGAGGAACTCTGAGAAGATCTTCAAGTAAGACTTCTGGAAACTCATTGACAACTGGTACAGACTGAAGAGTTGGGGTCTGGGTATCTGCATCCCTAACCCGAACAAGATGGTAAATATACCCCTTGGTTATCAACTTTCTAGCATTAAGATAGGAGATAAACCTACCTATGGGTGCTACTGCATGACCCTTCCATTCTATGATTGGTTCACCAGGAAATTCAAAAATGACAATTTTGGTTCTACAACCTAATATGGCATAACATGAAGACAACCAATCCATACCTATGATTACATCGAAGTCTACCATTTCTAATTCTACCAAATTGGCTACTGTAATGTGGTGATAGACTCTAACTAGACAACCCATGTATACCCATCTAACTATAACTAACTCTCCCACTGGAGTGGATAATTCAAAGGGTTCATACAACTTTTCTGGTTCTATCTCAAATTTCTTAGCAATGAATGGGGTTACATAAGATAGAGTGAAAATGGTTAGTATACGTGTGACCACATCTGCACGGGCCTTTATATCCTGACGACCTGATATTTCATACAAGTGGTTTGGACCTCCTCATATGTTGTCGGACTTAGCTAACCACGCCCTAATTAGGCTTGTGAATTGCGAGGAGCTGCTGAATTTGTGGACTAAGGCCCATTACCTCCTATACCCTGTCTCGCTAATGGGTAGTCTCTCTGAAAGTGACCTTGCAGACCATACCTATAACAAACATCCATCCCCATATGACACTCCCCTAGGTGTCTCTTACCATAAACTGATTATTGAAGGTACTTTGACCCACACTGGCCTGTGACGGGGAGCTTGATGCTCTACAGTTCTGCCTCTTATGATCATTCTTGAACTTTAGGGCTGACAATAGCTGAAGATGGAGCAGGTCCTAATGACCTATTTTTAAAGAAATGTCTGCCTCCACCTCCCCCATGACTGAAGTGACCTAAAGACATGACTCTTTTATTGAACTCCCTATCTTTCTCTTTCTGCAATGTTTTCTCTTCCTTCATTCTGCTTTCATTACCCTGTATGAAAGATCTTCATAATAGTCATTTCCTTATTCTGAGCACAAATATTAGTTGTATCATACAATTGGGGATCAAGACCATACACAAAACGTCTAACTCTGGCCCTCATGTCTGGAACCATATGTGGAGCATACTTTGCCAAAGAAACAAAGTGAAGATAGTACTCTAGCACACTAATGTCATTCTGCTTGAGCTTCTCAAAATCTATAGTCTTTGCCTCCCTAACCTCTATTGGAAGAAAGTGTTCTATGAAGGCATATGCAATCTCATCACAAGTTGCATGAGATTCATCTTCCCCTCAAGACTATTCCTAAGACTCATACCAGATGTTAGGAACATCCTGCAACTAATAAGCTCCCAACTATGTTGCCTCCAACTCAATAACATGCATAACATGAAAGATCTTCTAAAGCCCATTAATGAAATCTTGTGGATCCTCTTTCTTACTAGACCCTGTGAATACTGGAGGGTCCATACATAGAAACTCTCAAGTCCTAAAGCTGGATGACTCCCCACTAGCTCTTGTAGTTGGAGTCGCTCCCTAATATTGGGCTTAAGCAGCCACTAACTGGGTGAGCAGCTGAATAGCTCCCCTAACATTTGAATCAATGGAACTGGTTGGAGAAACTAGAATATGAACCTCTGCAAGCCCTGTGGTATCGGGTGGGGGTGTTGTCCCCGAATTAGCTCCTTGAACCTGAGTATCTTTGTCACGAGCAGCATTAGTAGCAGCCCTCATGCTTGTATCTAATTTCTGTTTAGCAAGCATTTTCTGACATATGTAATTCTCACGAGTTAGAAGGATGGACGAAAGGTATAACTCTAATTGTACGATCTAGAGTATGAAAGAAGTGAGACAATCATAGATGTCTTGGTTGTCAATTGTTTACATGTGTGGGCACTTCACACACATAATACAGAACCTACTGGACACAGTTTCATAGACTCCCTAAGATACTTGAACATATGGCTCTAATACCAAGTTTTATAATGCCCCGAACCATAGCCTGGGTGAAACACAATACTCGGTGCCTGACTGCATGTGACCAAGCGAACCACATTACTTTCTAATTAACACGGGCATCAAAACATGTACTAATAATGACTTTAAAACATGTAAAACATAATATCAAAAATATAATAATGGAACTATCTTAATATAACATGATAAGTCTGAAAATAATACTGACATGACATGTTAACTAGTCTAGTCTATGAAACTTCTGAAACATGAGTCTAGCTACAAAAATATTTATCAGGACAAGGCCCTAGCATACTGAGGAAAATCTTAGCGAGCAGATTCATTATCCTAAAACTTAGTACCTGCACGGTGAAGTGCAGGCCATAGGCAAAAGGACGTTAGACAAATTGAATTGTACTGTATATAAAGAAACTAAAAGAATAAGTAGGCACATGATATAATAGGAACATGAAACTGAACATGAACATGGATATAATATGACATGAGTACTATAACATGCATAAAATATGTATAATTGTATATCTGTATTTATGTGGGGAGAGCATTAGTATAACTGACGTGTAATCACCATACGTGAATGTGGAGTCTGATCTCTGTCCGATCAGGTAAGCCATATCGTACCTTGCCGAGGTACGAGACATGAACATGACATGATGGATCCAATAATCCCACAAGAGGTAATATGGAGGTATCATCCTCTAGGCGGAGCGATCCTTATCCTACGTTGGCATACGTAGTTTCAGGTTGTCTAAGCCTTCTCAGTAATTTGTGCAACTCTAAAAATATGTACTTGAATATAGTTGGTTTGTAATCCTATGAATTTCATGAAAATAACTTGTAAACATGATTCGAGTTTATAATTTAACATGTGAGTATATATTTATAATATAATATAATATAATATAACCTGTGTAAAGCATGAAAATATGTATAACTTCATGGAACTGAGTAATAATGATTATAACTTATATTTAAGAACTCATGGAATTTAAAGCATGCATTCATGGATTACAGATGGGTTCATGAGTATCATAATGACCAATCACGAATACAATTGACGAATCGTAATATAGACATGATGTATGATATTACATTTATTAGGGTTATCATGTTAATAGAACAAAACCCTAAACTTACGAAGAATTCGTGTTTCATGAAAAATCGTGGTGTGGGGAAGAACATGGATATTTCCACACATGGATAGAATCTCTACATACCTTATTCGCTCCAATACTTGTATTAAAAATATAAAATTTAGAGAGGAAACTCAAAGCTTGAACCTTGAAACTTTGAGATGAGTTTATCTTGAAAACCCTAGGTTAAGAACAATGAATTTTACTTAGAATTCATGAGGATGATGTTAAAATCACTTGGAATTTGTATGAAAACGCTTATCTTGATGTAGGAGAAAGTTGGGCAGAGCGAAACTTCATTCTAGGGATTGATAGTGTAAAACTGATTTTTGGAACTAAGTTGTGTGTTTGTATTATTCAGTCTGTCGGGAGTTTTATAGCTGGAATCGACAGTCCATCGAATTCTCTATGGTCTGAGCATGGACCGTATAATTTTGTATGGTCCATAAAATTGGACCATCACCCAAATGAAACTTTCCTGTGACTTTCATAAGCTGAGAAGAATGTTACAATAAAAAAGAATGGGTTGTATAATGTTATATGGTCCATAAAAATTATTGTGTTCTGTCAAATTCAAAAACAAATTATACGGTTCAATTTCACGGTCCGTAAAACTTTTACAGTCCGTCAATTTTGGGCGTAAAATTGGGTCTGCAGAACTGCAACTGGTTTTTTTTAACTTTAACTCCCTGTCTTGGTTTTCTATACTCCTTAATCATGAACAAGAGTTATTTTAGAGGTACGAGGAATTACATTAGCGTGCAGCCAAGGACTTTCGATCACCAAATTATAGGGCATTTCTCCCTCGAGGACGTCGAACAAGGCCTTCAAAGATACCCCCTCCACATGGGTGGTCAGCTCGATTTGTCCATGGGTTGTTTCGTTGGACAGGTTGAATCCGGTCAAGATCTTGATCACAAGGATCACTCGTTCTATCAGCTACATCTCTTTGAGAACGCGGAGTTGCACTACGTTTATAGCACTACCTAGATCAGCACATACTTAATGTTAAAATTAAGATTTGGATAGTTATTACAAGTGCATCGGTGTATGGTGCCTAGATGCTTCTCCTCTCCATTCCACTGAATGTGATAGGATCTTCAAGATCATTTCTTCCTCTTTTCTATAGGGGGAAGGTTCCCAATCTCACGGCCCTTGATATACCGCTCTGATTATTTCTCCTTTGGTGATCATGTTGATCTCTCCCAATTGCTCTAGATGTTCTTGCAAAGTCCCAATTCCATTTTCTCGGGCATATTTGGACCGACGTAGCACACATGTTTGCAATCTTCGGTTGTGTGCCCCGGGATCTTGTGAAACTCACACCAAAATTCCATGTCTCGCTTATTTGGGTTATATCATTTTGCTACTGGAAATCTTACTTCTTTTATGTTTTTCATTTCCATGACCAATTCTTCGACCTCTATATTGAAATTGTAAGATGCCATGCTCGATTGACCTGACTCATTTGTTGACTTCCTTTGTAGTATCTCTCTGTCTTTCTTGGGTTAACCTTGGTCATATCGCGATTTATTTATCCTCCCCTCACTTCTTAGAGGTGGGCGAGTTGAGTACCGCTCGTACCAACCCCTCGTGTCTCTCTGCCTGAACGGGGTAGCGTTTTTGGGTTTATCTTACGACCCACCTTTGACCTCTATCCGATTGTCAGCCTTGAGGATGATCATATTCTATCCTCATTTTTTCGTGTACCTATTGTTCACTTCATTCTAGGATTTGGCCGGGAACTCCCTCAAGATTTCCTTCAACTTTTTTTAGGCGTACGAGCTATTGGTATTCAAACCGTCTGTGAATGTCGCGGCCGCCCAATCTTCAGGGAAGTTGGCAGCATCATGCTCTCCCGCTTGAATTGTTCCACGTAGCTGTTGAGCAGCTCATCTTTCATTTGCTTTATTATGAAGATGTCTTCTTTGTGTATTGCGACCCTTCGGGCCCCTGCATGGGCCTTTATGAATATATCTACAAGAGCAACAAAAGAATTAATAGAATTTTCAGGTAAAAGAGTATACCAAGAAAGCGCTTCCTTTTTTAGCATCTGACTGAATTTATTCAGCATGACTGATTTGATTTCATATTGCTTTAGGTCATGCCCAGTGATGGCTGCTTTGAAGGTTATAATGTATTCCTCTCGGTCTGTGGTTTCGTCGTACTTGGGTATGTCTGGCATTTTAAACTTCTTTGGGATGGGCTCAGGAGACACATTCACTTTGTAGGGTATTTCTTCATACTTCCTTGGTCCTTCTAACTTTGATATAGGAGTGCCCCCCGGTATTTGGCTCATTCGCTCGTGGAGCTCTTTTTCTAGCACGGCAATCCTTGCTAAGTCCGCATCCGGTATGGCTGGTTTTGCCTCTTCTTTCCCCACATCTACTATGGAAGTCTCAGGCACTTAGATAACCTATGGGTTGTTCGATAGGCGGCTACCCCGGATAGAGAGTTCATGAGCTTTTCCATGCGCTACATCATTTCGTTGTTCGATGTATAAACCGCGGCCAAAGACACTTCTGAAGGAGATCCTTCTTCTTTGAATATCCCATCTACCCTAGAATGAAGATGTCTTTTCCTTTTTGTAGTAACGCCCTTTAGGACGTATCTCCCTGCTTTCTGCCGAATGATCTTGTTAATTCTCCTAATTCAAGAGGTTTTTGGGGACCTCCATTGGGGGCATTGCTGCCTCTTCCCTTTCTTTTCGTGCATCTAAATCCTGGTGGTTTCCCTATTAGAGCTTCACAGATCTGTTGGTCACGACCCCTGGAGATCTCTTGTTTCGAGTGGAACACTACTTCCCGATGTGTTGTTAGTTGGTTCAGCCATGACCGGGAGTTATGTAGCGGAATAGTTTCTGACTAAGCATAAGTCTAAGAGTCTCGGGTGATGAATCAGGACAACACCACAGACGGCGCCAATCTGATTTCCGGTGAAAATGATTCTGACCAGAAAATCAATTAGAGATTTGTTTTATAGAATTTGAAGACAAGTGAGTTGTACCGATCCGGAAAACTTTTTAACGAGTCTGATTTGAGTGATAAAAATGAATATGACTGATAAGCAATACAAGAAAATAAGCAAGTTATGATTCGAGTAAGTAAGTAAATGATGGATCTTCGAGTATATTGCTTTGAGAGAAAAATTAATATTAGGGTTACAAAAGTGAGTAAGATGATCTTTCTTCCTTCCTTCCTAACCTATTCATACATAAGTCAAGGTTAGACTTTTCTGCCCCTACGATAAGAATGACGTGACCCATATGACATCGCTAACGTTTGTGTGCGCTGAGGTGCTTTGATCGAGGTTGTCTGATGTGACCTGAGTTGATGGGAGTGAGGAATAGCTATAGGGCTTTCCAAGTCCTCTGAGTCTTCGGGTATGTTGATTCCCCCGGGTGCACTTTACTCCCAATACAAAGGACCCTTTCAATTTTTGTAATTCAGGGGCCTTTCACGTTTCCAAGACTGTTATATGCATCAACTTTTGTAACCGAAAAATGTGTTCATTCATTCCTTAATTAATATAATTAATTGTTAAACAGAGCAATATACATGTGATATACACTGATTATACAGCAGTGTATATCACATATATATCACTAGATTAAAGCAGTGGGCTAAAACAGCAAGCAACAGTGAATTGTAGGCAGTGGGCTTTCGGCCAAGTCCAGCAGAGTTGGCCCAAGTCCAGCAGAGTTGGCCCAAGTCCAGCAGAGGTTTGTTCCAACAGATTTGGGGCCTAAGCAGTGGGCCTCTCGGCCAGATCTGCAAAATCCAAATCACATTAGGATATTGTATATATATTTGTAGTATATTGTAATATAAAGGATACCTTAATTAGTGTTATACACTTACCATAATTGTATAGTTAGAATTAAGGCAGAATAAGGATTTAGAAGTAGAATAGGAAAAGGATTTTCCTATTATGGAAATATGTAACTTGTATATATAGCCTTTCAATTAATGAAAATAATCAAGGGGATTATTTCTTTCATGGTATCAAGAGACTAGGTCTACACAAAAGTTTTCTCTCAACTTTTGCCTTGTGGCCGAGAAACCCCCTCCCCCCCCCTCGGGTTTTCTCTCCAAAATTTTGTCTTCCGCTCTAAAAAACCTCTCTTAAATTTAACCTCCTTCTTTGTTCTTTCAATATGTCTAAGAACAATTTTCACCCTGCCCTCACGGTTTCCAATATCAAGCTAAGTGTCCCTATTGTCCTTGAGATGGAAAACGTTCAATATGCAACATGGGCGGAGTTGTTTAAAATTCACGCTATATCTTATCAAGTTCTTCACCACATCATTCCTCCCGCTAGACCCCGTCCTGCGGAGGATCCTGAGCTATGGATTACACTTGATGCTACCGTTCTTCGGTGGATATACGCCACTATTTCAGTGGACCTTCTACAGACGATTATGGAGCCAGATACCACGGCTATGGCTGCATGGAATAGATTGCGTGACATATTCCAAGACAACCAACATTCTCGTGTCATCACACTCGAGCAAGAATTCTCTCTCGTTCGAATTGACGTATTTCCGAACGTTTCTGCATATTGCAAGAAACTAAAGGATTTGGCGGATCAACTCTGTAATGTTGGCGCACCAGTAACAAATAATCGTCTAGTTCTACAGTTGGTTGCCGATCTTTCGGAGGCCTATAATGGTGTTGGCACTCTCCTTCGCCAAAGCAACCCTCTTCCCGACTTTCATCAAGCCCGCTCCATGCTGACGTTGGAAGAAGCCGGCTTGGCTAAAAAGGCGGCTACCGGAGCAAGCCCAGTTGTCATGGTGGCATCCTCTCCTAGTCCTTTGGGTTTTGTTAATAATTCGGGCCAAAACCATAATAATGGTGGAGGCAAGAATAATCGCAAAAATAACAAAAACCGGGGGGGCAAACGAGGCGGTTCTGGTGGCGGTGAACAACAAATAGGTGGTGGGTCCCATCCGGGGTACAGTGGCCCACCACCACCGTAGGCCCAGCAGTGGGGCCAGTCGCAGTGGAACACGCACCCTCAATCGGTTTACGCCGGCCGCCGGTGGGGCCACAAAGTCGAAGCCCAATACCCGACATTGGCGGCCCACGGCGGCCGGTGGCCCAAAGAACGGCAACCACAAAGAAGCGATTCTGACCCGGTTCCAAACGACGGCCAAAGGCGTCCTTGGGCCCAGACCTCCGCAAGCCCGTCATGCAGCAGGCCCCACTCAGACCGATATCGAGGCCGCAATGCACACGTTGGGATTGACTTAACCGGACCCAAATTAGTACATGGACACCAGGGCCACTACTCACATGACTTCCGAATCAGGTACTCTCTCATCTTATTCCAATTTGAGCACCCCTCGGGGGATAATTGTTGGTAATGACAGTTCTATTCCAATTCTAGGGTATGGTCAGAAAACGTTGTCTCCCCCCAATCCACCACTCCTCTTGAAAAATACTTTACATGCTCCTAAATTGATTAAAAATTTAGTGTCTGTCCGAAAGTTCACAAATGACAATTTTGTTTCTGTTGAATTTGGTCCTTTCGGTTTCTCTGTGAAGGATTTCAAGACGGGGAGTCATCTCATGAGGTGTGATAGTAGGGGGATCTGTATCCTATCATGCCCGGTTTCACCATCGAGTCCAAATTTCTTGCCGTCAACTTTTGCAGCCATCTCTCCTTCCATGTGGCATGCTCGTCTGGGTCATCCGGGATCTTCTATTTTATCAGCTTTAGATAAAAATAGCTTTATTTCTTGTAAGGATACGAGTCGTACTCCAATTTGTCAGTCTTGTTCATTAGGAAAAATTGTTAAGTCATTTTGTAGACTCCAATTCTCATACGTCTATGCCATTTGACATTATTCATAGCGACTTATGGACATCTCCTGTTCTTACGTCAATGGGTCATCGATATTATGTTCTCTTTTTAGATGATTATTCTAGATTTTTGTGGACGTTTCCAATTGCGAATAAATCACAAGTGTTTTCCGTCTTCATCAAATTTAGAGCGTTCATACGTACTAAATTCGAAAGAGAAATAAAAAATATTCAGTGTGATAATGGGAAAGAGTATGACAATAGGGAGTTTCGGGAATTTTGTGCTACTAATGGGATAAATTTTCATTTTTCATGTCCTCATACATCTTCACAAAATGGGAAAGCCGAACGCAAAATTCGTTCCATAAATAACATTGTCCGAACTCTCCTAATACATGCCACCATACCTCCATATTTTTGGCATCATGCTCTACAAATGGCCACATATCTTCTTAACATAATTCCTTCTAAAGGTCTGACATATTCTTCCCCCCTAAAAATACTATATAATAAGAACCCATCTTATTCTCATCTTCGGATTTTTGGGTGCTTGTGTTATCCGTTATTCCCATCCACCACAATTAACAAACTTCAGGCTCGGTCTACCCCATGTGTGTTTTTGGGTTATCCGTCAAATCATCGTGGTTATAAGTGTTTTGATTTATCCTCCAAGAAAATCATAATCAATCGCCATGTCATTTTTTATGAAACTAAATTCCCATTTACGAAAGTTCATACTCCCGAACCTAAGTCATATAATTTTTTGGATGACCAAATATCCCCGTATATTATTCGGAATTTTTCGGACATCTCCCGTACCCAAAATCCTCCAGCGGGCCCACTGCCCGCTGGCCCAACAGTACCACCACGCCCAGCCAGTACAGCCACTGGAACAGTTCTAGCTATTGGGCCAGTCCAGCCCAATTCTAGAACTGGTCCGTGAAGCCGAATCCAAGATGTACCGATTTGGGCCAAGCAGCCCACCGCCCGCCGGCGGTCCGTCCCGAGCCCAAAAAATTCCCTCAATTCTTCCTCGAGTCATAGATCGGTCACTCGTAGTCAGCGGGGTATTTTTACACCTAAAAGACATTTTAATTTACATTCTGATGTCTCTAAATCTCCCTTGCCCCGCAATCCTGTGTCAGCATTAAATGACCCTAATTGAAAAATTGCTATGACTGATGAGTATAATGCTCTTATTGATAATAAAACGTGGGAGTTGGTGCCCCGTCCATATCGTATTAATGTTATCAGGTCTATGTGGATTTTTTCTCATAAGGAGAATTCAGATGGGTCCTTTGCTCGACATAAGGCGCGACTTGTTGGTGATGATAAGACTCAACAGGTTGGAATTGATTGTGGTGAGACGTTTAGTCCGGTGGTCAAACCGGCTACCATTCGCACTGTGCTTAGCTTGGCTCTTTCAAAGACTTGGCCAATTCATCAGTTGGATGTCAAGAATGCTTTCCTACACGGTGATCTCAAGGAAACAGTCTATATGCATCAGCCTTTGGGTTTCAGGGATCCAAACCGTCCTCATCATGTATGTTTGTTGAAGAAGTCCTTATATGGGCTTAAGCAGTCTCCGAGGGCCTGGTACACGAGGTTTGCGACTTTGTTTCAACTATTGGGTTCACTCATAGCAGTCGGACAATTCCTTGTTCATCTACCGCCGTGGTTCGTCCTTGGCCTACATTCTCGTTGTATGTGGATGATATCGCCTTGATCGCCTCCTCCGATGCTTTGCACCGCCTATCATGGCCATGCTCGCCCGAATTTGCTATGAAAGACATGGGGCCCTTGAGTTACTTTTTGGGAATTGCTGTCAAACGTCATTCAGGTGGGTTGTTTCTGTCTCAATGGAAGTATGATGTTGAGATCATCGAGAGGGCTGGGATGTCATCTTGTAAGTCCACTTCCACGCCAGTTGATGCAAACCCAAGGCTGAGTGCCACAGCAGGTGCCCCATACGAGGACCCGACCCGCTATCGCAGTCTTGCAGGGGCCCTCCAGTATCTTACCTTTACCAGATCGGATATTATATATGCGGTTCAGCAGGTGTATTTATTCATGCATGATCCCAGAGTTGAGCACATGAATGCAATCAAACGCATCATTCGATATATTCAGGGGACACTAGACTATGGGTTGCACTTGTATCCGTCATCTACATCTACGCTTGTCTCCTACACGGATGCTGATTGGGGTGGTTGTCCCGACACCAGACGGTCGACTTCTGGCTACTGTATGTTCCTTGGCAACAACTTGGTCTCCTGGTCAGCAAAACGTCAGGCAACTCTATCACGCTCAAGTGCCGAGGCAAGAATTCGAGGGGTAGCGAATGTGGTCTCCGAATCATGTTGGCTACGTAATTTGCTTTTTGAGCTTTCATTGTCCCATTCGAAGGCAACCTTGGTATATTGCGATAACATTAGTGCCATCTACCTTTCAGGTAACCCCGTTCAACACCAACGCACCAAGCATATCGAAATGGACATTCACTTTGTCCGTGAAAAGGTTGCAAAAAGGTCAAGTTCGCGTATGCCATGTCCCGTCTCGTTATCAAATTGCGTATATCTTTACAAAGGGTCTACCACGGTTCTCTTTGAAGATTTTAGGGACGCCTCGCCGTTCGAAAATCGACCGCTATGACTGCGGGGGTGTGTTAAATAGAGCAATATACATGTGATATACACTGAATATACAGCAGTGTATATCACATATATATCACTAGATTAAAGCAGTGGGCTAAAACAGAAAGCGAAGCGTGAATTGTAGGCGGTGGGCTTTCGGCCAAGTCCAACAGAGTTGGCCCAAGTCCAAAGCAGAGGTTTGTTCCAAAGCAGATTTGGGGCCTAAGCGGTGGGCCTCTCGGCCGGATCTGCAAAATCCAAATCACATTAGGATATTGTATATATGGTATATATATTTGTAGTATATTGTAATATAAAGGATACCTTAATTAGTGTTATACACTTATCATAATTGTATAGTTAGAATTAAGGTAGAATAAGGATTTAGAAGTAGAATAGGAAAAGGATTTTCCTATTATGGAAATATGTAACTTGTATATATAGCCTTTCAATTAATGAAAATAATCAAGGGGATTATTTCTTTCATTAATAAAATTAAAGTAGTGATTTGAGTTTTTTTAACCTAGCATAAATGGAAGAAAATAGGGAAAATGTCGAAAAAATAAAAAAAGATATATATATATTTATATATATATTTATTTATTTATTAATATTTACACTAAAACAGGAGAAGGGGACCTTAATTACTAGAAGCAGCTACTGACCCGGAAGTTTAGATTCAAATTCTTAATAATACAGCTCAAATTATGATTTCTTGAATATTGAGTTATCTTATTGAAATAAAACTGATAAATTCACGTACAGATAATATTTTTTTTCCGGATTTTTGGACAGGTGACGTTATTTAGAATCCATGTACGTTCTAATCAGTTTTCGGTGATCAAAGTTTGAAAAGAAATATTAGTTGTACCACATTATCAATGAAATCTGCTAAAGGACATTGTGATAAGTAATATAGTAACTAGGAACCATAAAGTACTAGTAGAAAGAAACACCTAGTCGACATAACTATTTAGGCCGTTGGATTTCCTCAAATCTGTCTGCTACATCTTTCTTACAATTAATAGATTATTATTATCTTAAAGTAAATTTGTGACAAATGGATCGTGATCCTTGATTAGTAAATCCGGATTTCTGCACCCAATCCAGACTTCACATGTCAAAGGTTCAACATGTCTAGGGATGCCATTTTTTTATATTTAGGTTGTGCTTGTTACGAAGGAAGATATTTTGGTTTATTAAAATTTTTTGGTAACATTTAATTAGAAAAATAAGTTCCTTGAAAGTAAAGAAAATAGGAAAAATAAGTTTCTCCCACATGTAACATCCCGTACTTTCGGGCTATGATTTGTATCGCTGGGCATATGTAAAATCGCTAGGCTTATGTAAATAGACCCGCGCGTTGGAGGATTTTTTGGTCATGTTCACGTATGCAAATAAAGAAGCTTAGTATATAAAAGGATGCAATTCCAAAATAGTTTAGGACTTAAGAAGTGTGACGATGGGAATTGAAAATAATGGTTGTATGACCCAAAAGAGGTTATGGACTAGTGTTATATCGCATGTGTATGACAGTGAGTATATGAAGGTTTTATAAGTCATTAATATTTAAGTGGATTGGGATCAAAAAATTAATTATGTGAGTAATTAATTAAATATGAAATTTTTAATGGGTTACTAATAAATTAGTTAGTGAATAAATATTGAGGTGGATATCATCCACCCATGTGGCAGCAAAGTGAATACAGAGGGTGGCACCATTTGTTTCTAAGTGTCAAGAGTGGGTACCTAGAAAGGTACCACGTGAAAAGCTCCAGCAAATGGGTATGATTAGGTGTGTTACTCCACTTAATGAGAAGTCGTATTTTCATTTTTGGGATAGAGATGCAGCACATTCCTTTATTAGGAATAGATATGCAGCAAGCAAGCAAAACATGATTTTCACTTCTTAACAGCAACGTGAGTCCCAGGTTTAAGGAGGTGCGGTATAATTTTTCTCAAGAACAATATATGTGTTTTGCGCATTGCTTCAATCTCGTTGGTCTGTTTATCGTTGAGTTATAATCCAGGCTTTCTTCGAAGGGGAGTAAGGTGAAAGAAGAGGGTTTCTTGAAATATTAGATTGGGGTGTATTACGGGCTGCTTAGTTGTATTGTGGACACAAAATGACTAAGGTATGTTAAGGTAAATCCTTCTTTATTTTGGCATGTTCTAAGTACGAAACGTGAACGTAATATTGTCCCATAAATGATTCTACTCTTAGTAGTTAAGGATGTTAATGTTATTCATTCCTCTGTTCAAAGCATGTCTAAATATATTCCTAAGTCCCTATTGAGGTATATGGGGAAAATATTAGTATTCATAATGCTAATCCGAGGTGAAGCGATACTACATCACTCCGACAAACTTATAGTGTCATATTATCATACCATTCATGCATTATATTCATGTACATACCTTGACCACAAAAGAGTTATATAAGGGAAGGCGTTACATACGCACACCACCTGCAGTTGGTACCGATATACACGATAATTATTATGCCCACAAAGGCTGATTGATATGATGGGATGCCCATAGGGTCTTGATGGCGTTGTATATGCATATATATATATATATATATATATATATATATGTATGACCGCATTGTGCATGGCATTTAGGCATATTATGGCCCTCAGAGGCATTCTACACAGACATGATACTTATGCATATTATGGCCCTCAGAGGCATTCTCTACTGGTTAGTTGTTTCTTGTTTCATGTTACTTTCAGGTCTCTATTATGCTATTCGTCATGTCTGACATACTCGGTACATCAATCGTACTGACGTCACTTTTTTCGGGGGACGCTGCGTTTCGTGCCCGCAGGCTCAGGTAGACAGGGCGATGGTCCGCACTAGTAGGATGCTGGTCCAGCTGATATTGGAGCACTCTATTTGTTCCAGAGTTGCAGTCTAGTCATGGTACGATATTTTGGTTATGCGTTGGGGTATGGCGCGGCCCTGTCCCGACCCTATGATGTCACGTACTCTTTAGAGGCTTATAGACAATTGTCCTGTGTGTAGTAGTCATGTATAGCCTTGTCATCCTTGGTATGTATATGTGTATAGGTTGGGTCTTTTTTATTACATGATGTTACATAGCTCCTTTCCAGTTTACTATTTTCATATATCAGCAGAGTATCTTGTGATGGCCCTCGTAGACCATGAGAAATTACGGTTATATGCTAAATATATGATTAGTGGTACTCGACAGATAATGTCTGGGTGCCCGTCATAACCCTCCGATTTGGGTCGTGACGCCACATCTCTAGTATCCCATCTTTCATATTGTTTTGTCTAGTTATATATAAATATTTTGAGATAATATTTTAATTCTGCATACTTATCAAACACTAAAAACTTAGTAAGAATATTTACTTTTCAAGAATATTTTTCAGTAAAATATTTTTCGTGAAGAAATATTTTCCTTCATATAAATCACTATAACGACCAATGGGTGATTTTGAGCTTTAAGACACCTTTTTTTCCAAAATACTCTTCCCGTAAAGTTGTATTTGTGACAAGCGGGGATGAATGTGTGGTTCCCCAAGCAATCGCGTGAGTATCAGAGACGAATTGATAAATTTGGAAGTTCTTAAGTTAAGGAAATGAAGAAGTTTGACCAAAGTCAATATCGAATGTTAATGAACCCGAATTAAAGGTTCATCAATTCCATGAGGTCTGGAATGCGATTTATGACTTAGTTGAGTAGTTGGTTCGGGTTCCGAGGGGATTGGGTTGATTTGGAATGTTGGATGAGAAACTTGTCAAAGTTAAAATTTTGTAGTTGACCACGGTCAACATCGGATCAAGACGACCTCGAATCGGAATTTTGAGTGTGTGAGCAGGTTTGTAGTATGTTTTACGCCTAAAATGCATATTTGGTTTGTATGGTTTGTGCCTGGGAGATTCCAAATTAATTTTGGATTTTAAATCGATGTTCGGGAGTTAATTGTGAGTTGCTGGTTTATGGTGCCATGCACATTTCACCTCCTTCGCGAAAGGGTTCCAAATTAATTTTGGATTTTAAATCAAAGTTCGGGAGTTAATTGTGAGTTTCTGGTTTCTTGTGCCATGCACCCTTCTTCGTGATCACGAGAGGGTGTCACTTTCGCAAAAGAGGTGGGGGTGGTCTTTGCGTTTGCGGGAGACCCACCGCGTTATGCGAAGAGGAAGAAGGGTCTGGGTCGGGTCAAGCTGACTCATCGCAATTGTGATGAGGCTGTCGTGTTCGTGATATTTGGGTCGGTGGGGTCGTGTTCGCGTGGGTAGGCCCGCAACCGCGTATAAGAAATAGGGTCTAAAGCAGAATTAAAACCCCAATTCTAGTTTCATTGTTCATAACATGATTTTTGGAGCTAGGAAGCTCAATTTTGGGTGATTTCAAAGGCATTTTTCAAGTTTCGGCTCGGGGTTACATTTTTTTCATCTTAATCATAGCATTTCCCATTATTTCATCTTTTAATTAGCGATTATATTCATGATTTGGTCTTAGAAATTAGGGTTTCACATGAAAATGAGATTTTAAGTAAAATGTTGAATTGGAGGTTGTATTGTGATCGAATTTCGATGATTTATGAGATTCTTGACGTTTAAGCTATGGGTAAGCTGATTTTGCAATGAAATTACAGTTTTGACATTCGAGGCTCAAGATTGATTTTTGGGTTGATTTTTTGTGCCCAAAATATTAGTATAGAAATATGGGTGTCTACGAACTCGTACACTTGCGTAGATTCCATATTTGAATAGATTGGACTCGTCCGAAGGCTCTAAGGAAGGACATGGTCGTGGAGTGATTGCTTTGGCTTCGGGATTAAGGCAAGTTTAGACTTACTAGATTCTTTATGTAGTGTTTGTGTTGGTATTAACTAACTAACGGTAAAAGTGGGAATGAGAGTCTCGTACTCGTGAGTTGACAAGCATTTGTGCCGGTACCGGTACGATGTCATGGGTAAATTAACAAATATATAATATTGTTGTGTAGTAGAGAATGTCAAAGCATGTGGGCATTAGTTGACAACTTCGAAATTGACTTGATTTACTTGATTGTTTCGGTGAGGGCTTATTATAGCCAAGCTTATGAATCTTTGTGATATTGATTGTGTGCTCATGCATCACTCCAACTCTCGTGTAAATAATGAAAATGAGTTATTCATAGCATTCCTTTGGTATTGTGTAGTTATCTATTGTACGCATGCTCATTTTATACATCATATGATATCACTGACATACTTTATATGATAAATCATATTGGATGGTCGGGGAGGCCTGATTAGATACGGTACTAAACAGAGTGATGATGTTATAGCTAAGATTGGCAGGATGCCCGATGTGATCTGGGAGATCTGAAATTCTGGGTGAGTATATGGACCTCGGGAGTGTCCCGTGGGTAAAGTGAAACATATTGCAGGAGCGTGTGTATATATACTGGTGCATATTGACCATTACGTTTGCATTGCAACTCGTTTTTAATTGATTTCATCCTCATTATTTGACTTGTTCATGAATTTTTGGCAATTATTTCCCAAAAATCAATCCCCGACGGTTAGTTTTTGCAGTCGATTTTCATCCTTTATCAGTAGTGTTTGAATATGAAAAGGGCATATTAGGGTTCATTTTATAATTACTATTATTTTAATAGAGAAATAATTAAAGTATTATTAAGAAAGACTTTAATTAAAATTAAAATTTTATTTAGTTAAATATTAATATTTAAAATAAAAAAAACATATTAAAGTTCGTAATCCATATAAATATTAATTAAAAAACGAAGGGAGAAGAGGGTTGTATTTATGTTTGAAATATATATTGGTTAACTTTATGAGCGATGATTTGATAAATATATATTTCTTATAAGGATATGTTTTCTTGACAGAATTTGTTTTTAGCTTTTTCACTCTGCTTCCAGAAGAAGCAGAAATTTATATATTCTCTTCAATATCAGAAAAACTATTTTACTACTGGTCAAAAGCTTTTCTTATTTTTTTTCAAGCACTTCAAATCTCCAAAAAAGTATTATACTTTTTCTCCATTTTTGACCTTTCAAAAGCTCGGTCAAATAGGCTATTGAATTAAATACATATATTAGATATTGCATTTATTTCTTAATATAAGATAATTACGACTATCTATATTTTCTCAGCATCTGAATGTGTAAAATTAATTTTTATTTAAAATCTACTCTCTCTATTTTAATTATTTATACATCTTATTTTTCTTTCTAGTCTGTTTTTAAAAGAATGTCATATTTTTTTCTTCATTTTTTGCCTTTTAGAAGCTCGGCCAAATAGGCTATTGAATCAAATACATATATTAAGATATTATATTTACTTCTGAATATAAGATAATTACGACTATCTATATTTTCTCAGCATCTGAATAATGTGTAAAAATTATTTTTTATTTAAAAGCTACTCTCTCTATTTTAATTATTTATATGTCTTATTTTCCTTTCTAGTTTGTTTTCAAAAGAATGTCACTTTTTATATTTAGTAACTCTTTAATTTTGATATCTACATAATATGTTTAAGACCACAAAATTTTAAAAATATTTTGATGCATTACACGTATATATAGTTTAATTAATATCATAAAATTTAAATGTCTTATTTGTTTACACTTTATGCCTAGCCAAATTAAGACACATAAATTAAAATATATAGTAGCAAATTAGAATATAATAAATAAAATAAATATTATATTTATAAAATATTTAGAAAATATTAATTTACATGGTATTGTATAAATTATATGAGGTGGGGGTTATTTGGTTGGTATGAAAAGGAGTTTATTTGGTGGGTTTTGAATACGTGTCCGGATTTAAGGGGACGAGTTTGCATGTTAGCCATATTTTGGGGAATCTTTCTTCCGGCGAAGCGCCTTGAAATCTCGTTGACAAGCATGACAATGGATTCGAAATTGACGAACATGCGATGCACTTGTGAAGATGTTTAAAAGTATTGATTTTAAACATGTTCCAAGTGTCTGAATAAAAATTTGTGGAATTAGGAATGTTTAAAATATTGGTTTAAATTTTTGTTTAATTCAGACAAAGAAAATACAATCTGACTATTTCTGTTATGAGAAACAATTCATTAGAACCAGCGCAGGGATCCGGGCGGTTCGGGGGATCACCGTGGCTCCTCTCTTCTCGAGAATCCATACATCCCAACTCAGTGTATGGAAAGCTATCTCAAGGATTGATTGTCTTTCGAACATCGGATCTCGAGTACAAGCCAACGAGAAAGCTGGCCAGAGTATATTTGTATGTTATGTAACTCAACTAATTGACTGAAGCACAGCATGTTGCAAATTAGATGACGAAAGCGAAACATACATTAATTCACGTGTGAGCAAGTATTTGGTAATCCAAATACAGTTTTGAGCTAATTTTCCCATATATATTTGATAAGAGTCTAGGAAATTATACAACATTTGTCCCAGATAATATACTAGTAAACAGTTACTCTAAACGGAAGCATATAAAACTGCTTGCATGATTATTTCCATGTTGCCATGATGGTGTTTGCAGAGCAATTTTACTTGTGGAGTTGGTCGTTGCTATTTTTGTCATAGTAATGATAGACTGCTGCACCGGATAACACTGCTAATGTTAAGGATTGTGCGTGCATCCTGTTTCCCATAGTACGTATTAGCATAGACTTGCAATATACATTATATAGATAGAACTAGTCTGAATTAATTTACCTGGCATGGATGAGCCTAAGACTTGGCTTGAGTAAGCTAGTGAAGCACCCACAGCTGTAGCCCAGAGTGTCCCTGTATGTGGAGTATTTTAGATGATGCCAATATAAAGAAAATGATTTTGAGCATGAATAAAGAAACTAAAGACTTACCAATACTACTGAGTTTGTGTTCAGAAACCCATGATTGCAAGCCCTCCATCTTTGTGAAAACTTAATTTATTTAACTGTTTATGAGCTTAGAGCTAAAAAAGAGAGTGGAATATTAATTTGCAGAAAGGATGGCTTAATCGATATTGATGATAGATTTTCCAAAAAAAGGTGGAACTCCCACCCCAGGAGCCCCCACACCCCGGTCCGACAGGTCTGTGAAGGGGGTAAATCATGGTGACTCAATTGATTTCAAATGTTAGACCAGTACCACGCTGCGCACAAGGGACCCTCCTTTATTTCAAGAAGTAACCCCCATACTGCCGTTGACGGGATTCGATCCTTGGCCATTTTCCAAATATCCCCTTAATAACCAATTGAGCTGCCCAAGCGGACATATTGATGATAGATGAATTTGCTTTGAGTGGAAAGAAAGGAGGGATTTGGGTGGTATTTATAGATGTTGTATGAGAAAAGATGTGATATTTTAGGATGGATGCTTTGTGTTTGGTGTGGCCCTTGGATTTGGATCTACTTTTCTTGATCCACTGAAAGTAGGATTGAATAATGTGAAAAGGGAGTACTAATAATTATTCTTTATGATGATAAAATGAAACCAGTGGGTTTCATAATTTCCTAGTGTTAGACCACTTCAGCTTGCTCTACCACATCTCAACAAACACTTGAGCTTCTATAAGCCGGTGGTTTTGATCTGCAAATAATCTACGGCCTGACACGTTGGACTTGGACCCCTTCTTCACTCCTCTCTCTCTATCAGAACACTGCTCTCATTTCCTGTCTGATTTCTCTCAAGGTTGGATAAGAATAAGCAGGCTTTAGTCCTTATATACTCTTTGTATGTGTGTATCAGCCTTCTTCCCATTAGATATAAATTTTAAATTCACTTCTTCGTAATAGTATATCCATGTATCTTATAAAAATCCTGAATACACCTCAATATATACAAAAAAAATACTAGAAATTTAATAAAACAAAAGGAAATAGGTGTTAAACTTAAGCTTCACTGATAGGAAGGCAAAGAACAAAAAAGTGCCTATAATTAACCATAGCAGTCAATATGTAAAATGTCCAAAACGATCCAACGGGTCGTTACACCAGAGTAGATAGTTATCATTCCAGCAGTTGATCGGTAGGACTCATATCATCTGGAGTACAACCGTGCTTAGAGGTCCTCAGATTAAATTTGGAGAACACCTGAGATTTGAATTTAAGTGGATAGACCCAAACAAAGTGAGAGAAATCATCCAGAAACACCAAATAATATTTGTGACCTAGGTTGCTAGTTATAGGGGAAGTTCATAAATCGACATGAATAATATCGAAGGGAGAGAAAGTAATACTAAGAAAAGGCGTAAAGGGTAGTCAGACATGTTTCCCTAGATGACATAAAGAGCAATTATGGGGAAGTTTCTCTTTATTACTGTGAATTAAATTTCAGTTTCGGAGGGAATCAAAGATATGAGCACCCGGATGACCAAGTCTACTATGCCACGTTGATGAAGATATTGTTGTGAGAGCAGTGGGAGGAGTGACGAGGGCAGCTATAGAGGTGGGAGGGTTAGTACTGACAGCAGACGTGGATATGAAAGGATAGAGGTCCCCGTCACTATTGCATTGTTTCAGAAGATTCCCGGTACGAAGGTCCGTTACAGAAAACCTAAACGGGTCAAAATTAATTGAGACGAAATTATCGGTGGCGTTTCTAACAGAGATTAGGTTTTTGATAATGTTCGAGGCATAAAAGATGTTTTTAAGAGAGAAGTGGGGATGCAGTGGTGGGGTAAGGGTGTGGTCAAATCCTTGTATTGGAATGCAATGACCATTACCGACCATAATAGATTGTGGAGTTTGTAACTTACGCAATTGAAGAAGATTACCAGAATTGTTTGTGAGATGAGATGTGGCGCCCGTGTCTATATACCACACATTATCGGGCTGTTGACGGGTCAAAGTGCCAAAAGCCTAGCCTAAATCGGCTTGGGCTAGGCCTGGGACGGACTAATGGGCCCCAGGATATTGGGCCTGTCGGTTGTGGCCTGGTGGTATCGGTCCCAAACTGTTGGGCTGCTGCTGGGCTTCAGGGACATGGGCCGGATGAAATTGGCCTTGCCTATGGCCCGTCGGTTGTGCCTGTGGGTGGGTCGATGACAGGCTGTTGGGCTGCTGCCGATGGCGCCACTGGGCCACTGGGTCTGGGACTCGACTGGCAGCCCAGTCCCCTGTAGCGCTTCTGGCGCTGCCCGTAAACCCGTCGTGATTAATCTCCGCCATGAATGCTTGCCGGAAAAAATACGTTGGGGTTCGGGGCGTATATTTATGGTGTATGTGAGGCAGTAGCGGCCGTATATGAGGTATATATCAGTTTGTTATAGAAAGAAGGAAGCTGTGGAGGCTGTATATTAACTGTATATCAGTGTATACCGGTGGTATACAGCCGAATTCCGGCTCTGGAAAAAGAAGAGGGGCGGCCGAATTGAGGGGATTAGGGTAAGGAGGAAGTTTTGGCTTTTGATACCATGTAGGATTATATTAATTTCTCTTGGAGAGCCTTTCTCATTAATACAATATATATATATATATATATATATATATATATATATATAGTGTTTACAATGTGGAATCCTAATACAAGAGGGACCCTATAATTATCATAATTATACAACACTAATAAATACAAATATATGATGAATATTTTATTAATATTCACTAATAATATGAACTTATGGGTTGGTCGGAGCCATGTCCCGACTATATTATGTCAATCATATGTTCTTAGAGGCTTTTGTAGATGTATGTACACTTGTGGTCAGTTGTGTCATGTCAGCAGAGTGTATGTACATGTTGAACGCTTGTAGGCCCAGGTGGATCGTATATGTGTATATATATATATATATATATATATATTTGAAATTTTCTATTTGCAAATGTTTCAAATACGGTAAGTTTATCAGCTTTATAGGATGAGTCGCTCACGTAAAAAAGGCACTTGGTGCCTGTCCACCTCACCTGGGGTATGACTTTGACGCATTGAAATTCCTATTTTACTTTTGTCATCGAATTTTGTATAATTAAATGAAATGTCTATATTAAAATTGGTAGGAGTGGAGGATGTAGTATATGGTCAATGAGTGCAACTAATCACAATATTTCTGATACGGAATATAGATTTATAGGTGAAAATTACTAAAATTACAAAAAATAATAATAATTGAACATATAACTTTAAAAGCATAACTAATTCATTTAAAAACCTAAAGGTTGAACCCGTCATATGTAAATTCTAAATTCACTTCTTGATAATAGTACACCCATACATCTTATTAAAATATACAAAATATATTTGGAATTTAATGAAACAAAACAAAACAGTTGTTAAACTTAAAGCTTCAGCGATAGGAAGGAAAAGAAGTAAAAACTGCCTATAATTAACCATAATAGTCAATGTGATAGATAGGAAGGTGGCATTGATGAGCTGACTGTAAATACTGTTGATAGTTTCCTTTCATGAAGATAAGCTTTATAAACCATTAAAGTTGGCCAACTTAAAACTATATTTTAGTAATGAAAGTGGGGGTGCCTCTAAAGTGGATGTTTTATTGTAAAGAAGGTTTAATTTTCTTTTTATATTGGGTGGGTCATAAAAGGATCAGTGTTAATAGGTACTTTAACACATTATTTCATAAAGATTAAAAGGCTAGTGGCTCAATGCATATTATAGGGACTAAACCAAAACTTAATTATTTTAATATTTTTTTCTAATTAATTTCTACATTACTAATTTCACTATAACTTATTTTTGATACAAACGACCAGTTATAGATTAAAGAGCGAAAAGGTTGAACAACTAAAGGACCTCTCTAGCAAACTCGGCACACAGATTTCTCGTCTCGTCTCGTCAAATCAGTCAAAAATCTTGCACAGGTTTTCCCGCTAGCCAACTGATTGTTATACTTTCAGTTAACACCAAAAGATTGATACTCCGTCAAAAGGAATAACCCAAACACCTCTAAATCCATGGCTACCCAAAGGAACAATCCAAACACCTCTAAATCCATTAACGAAAAAAGACAACCATTATCAGACATCTCCAATTTCAATCTTATACCCACTTCCACTCTCCGCAAGCTTTATTCCTCCTCCTCTGCTTCTTCTTCGAAACTTCAAAATTTTATTCGAAAACCCCCAATTTCTGTTTCGAATACCTCAAATCCCAATTACACGCAGGCAAACTCTGATACCAGCGTCGCTTCTTCCAATTTCAACTCTGTTCAAAACCCTAGTATGATTTTCCCTCTCTCTCTCTCTATATATATATTTGCATATTCCACTTTATTTGCATACAGCTCGTTTGGATTTGTATTGTGTTGTTAGTTTAAATACAATGATTTGTTTTGATTGTTACCTAAATTTGTCGTTATTTATTACTCCATCTAGTAGGCATTTGGCCATAGAAACCAAATATTTTCCACTTAATTTGGAATTTTTGAAGACGGAGTTGTGTTTGGTTATAGTTTTTGCAAAGAATATTTGGTTGTTTGAATGTACTGAAAGTGAAAACAAGGTTTTAGATGTTTTCCAAATTCCAAATAAATTTTCAAGCTGTAATTGGAATTTTCATGACTCAAATAAAGTGAAAAAATGAATAATACTCATGGCCAAACGGGCACCTAATAATCCTATTTTATTCTTTACCCTACCTTTTTATAGTAGCTCTACCTTGTACCCTACTTTTCTCGTAGATTTATCCTTCAAATTACTAATATGTGGCATTGTGTAACAACTGAGAAATACATACAATCTATCCAAACATTGTATTCATCAAAACAATCAATTCAATATAATACGATACATTATGAAACAACATGTAACAACCATCCAAACAGAGTGTTAGGTTTATTTTACCCTCTTTGACATTAGGGAGTAAATATACTGCTTACAAGCAGCTACTGACATTCCTCGCTGCTGTCTGATCTTCTTGACTCGTTGTTTTGTGGGTTCTGATTTATGTTTTATGAGGATTATAATGGATAGTGTTATTTTATATATTCTGAATAAAGAAATTGATTTTTGTAGGCTTTTAGCTCCTTTTGTTTCAGATTTACCACAGCTCAATAATAATACCTTAAATGGATAACTAATTCCGCCATTTTGGGAAAAGCTACAATGAGGATTCCGAACGCCAAACGATATGAACCAAATTATTAACCTTTTCTGCTTTAAAATTTTAGTTGCAATAGTTGTCTTAAATTCAACCTAACTTGTGAAACACGTATTTCAGCAATCTTTTCTTAAACAATAAACTAGTGAGAAAAACCTTTTAAAGTTTTTAGTTTAAAGAAATCATTACTATTGATAATGTAATCATGATACCTTATAACTATGCGCATGTGAAGATTCGTATAGTCAGTCTAAGTCTATAACGGAGGAGGTTGTGTTAGACTAAACGCAAGCCTAATAATGGCCATAGTGTGATATATAAAGGAAGCTTTATATATCACGAAACATGATCTAAAGATGCCGACCCCTAGCAAATTGAGTTTTATGTTGGAAAGCAAATTGCAAACACATTCCTGCTATTTGAACAGAAGCAATATATGTAATAGTTAACTGATTTGTTTGGTTCCTCATTTACTCTCTAAGCTTGGCTTCTCATTTGGTAACGTGAAAATTGTCTCTCTCCAGTATTGTAATGCTAAATTCAGGGAATTGTGCTACTATGCTTTGGAGGTTTTGTTGACCTTTCAATGTCTCTATTTGTTGGCATGACTAGGGAAAATCTGTCTAATTTGTCTCTTGTTTGTTACTCAAGCTGGCAGGGGTAATGAAAATGTAGTGCATAATCAAAGGCATACTACAAGGAAGTCCAGTTTAGAAGCTCCTGCTCTGCCCTTCACTTCCAGTCATGGAAACAGAAAAGACAAAAGGAAGGAGATTGATGCGCCTTTCCTTTCCCTGCCTCCTACAGTTATTAAGGATAAAGGGAAAGCAATTGCTGAGCCTTTTAGTAGCTTGTCTCCTGAGACTAAGGAAGATAAGGGCAAAGGAGTAGCTGTTCTATCTACCCCAGTTTCAGGAAATAAAACTGTAAACAACCGAAGGCAGAGTGCAAACAGGTCTAATTTTGAAGCTACTGCTCTGCCCTTCACTTCCAGTCATGAAAACAAAAAAGACAAAATGAAGGAGATTGATGAGCCTTTCCTTTCCCTGCCTTCTACAATTATGAAGGATAAAGGGAAAGCAATTGCCGAGCCTTTCAGTAGCTTGTTTCCTGAGACTAAGAAGGATAAGGGGAAAGGAGTAGCTATTCTGTCTACCCCAGTTTCAGGAAATAAGAAGATGAAAGGTATTACTATTCATGAGCCTTTCATGTCTGCATCTCCTCAGAAGGTAAAGGCCAAAGCTCAGGCAATTCCTCATGAAAAGTTTCCTTTGGATGAAAAAGCAGCAGAAGAAAAATTTGGTGTTTTGACTCGGAGTTGTTCGTCGTTAAAGAAAACAAGGGGAAAAGGGATGGCAGATGCTTCAGTTTTTAGTTGCCCCACTTTACCAAAGACGAGAACCAATAGGTGTCTCTCTCTCTTTCACCGCTTTTCTATTCGTGTCTTCCTCTGCATGCATGTAATCTTGAGGGAGCAGATTTTACCTGTTTTCTTATAATATCAGTGTTTTCCTTTTTTCTGAGGCTAGTCACATGAGATCAAGCTTGTTGTGATGGTGTCATTTGCTGATATCCTGTACCAAATATAGTTTGTTAGTTGATTTGAACTTTTCATGCTCCTAACATGGAACATGCAAGCTTGGTCAATTAGTTGTACCTCTAGTTTTACCCCTGAAAAATTGTCGCTGGCACTTCTCCATGACTGTCTATCCTTTCTCCAACTAGAGTCTGGCTGAAAACTTCTGTGTTGGCAATGCATTCAAGCTAATATTTATTTCTTTATCTACATGAAGTAGCATAATAATTTATAAATTGGGCATTTCAAAGGCTCCACAGGTGCTGAATATGTAAGATAGTTCTCCAGCATGCACATTGGCAACAACTTCCCCTAGCCCCCTTTACCTTCCTGCGGCATATCTAAAATCGGGGCATTTATGTTTAGCATGGAATAAAGACATCATAAATGTGAAACGTGACAGCCAAAGTAGTCAATGCTGATGCTCTCTTGATTCTTGTTTCTTCTATGTAGGACTGAATTCAGTGGAGCTGGTAATATTAAACCGTCAGGATCATGGACGGATCCTAATGGAAAGCGTAAGAAGGTTTGTCAACAATCATCTCTTTTTCTACTCATCTCTAATGACAAGTATCTTTCACTGGCCTTATTTTAGACATCCTTCTCATTGCTGTTGAGATCTGAAGGACTTCCACTAATAATGGCTATTGACGCTGTTCTATGTTATGTTATTAGGTTCAGTTCAGAGCTACAGGAGATAATATGCTAAATTTAGTTTCATCCATATCTTTGCACAACTAGCTTGTGATAGATATTTGTAGGTTAAATGTGAGACTTCATGATATGGTGTTCGGTTAACATTCTGAAACATTTCTTTCTAAGAGGTCCCAGTAGCAAGCTTAAGCTTACAAGGCTGACCCATGACCTTATTTTCCTTCACCAACCGTGTAAACCTATTATTAGGGAAATATGTACTAAAATATGACTCCGCAAGATACCTAAAACTGTGTGGTTGATGTTTAAATCTAGTAGTAATTTTTTCTAATATTGCTGATATCTACTTGTGGAATGAATGCTGTGTAATCTCTCTTATATCATAATCTACCATTTTGGTGGCTAATAACTAAAATGCTTCTGCAGAGGAGGTGCACAGAGCAGAAACCTGTCTCTGAAGCGTCCTTGCCACAAGACTTTGTCAACTACTGGCGAGAGCATTTTAAAGAGATTGATGAGTTTGAATTGCCAGAAGAGGAAGTATCATACAGTGATTTGGACTAGAAAGGAGACGAATAGTGTTTGGCAGGAAGCAAATCTAGTCTGACCAATTGACCTTCTGTATAGTAATGCCCATATACTCCATAAACGTGCTGATGTAGCTGACTAACATAGTTATCAATGATAAATCTTTATAGTTCCTGTAACTGTTATGTGCATACGTTGTCTGAAGAAGGGATAAAAGGTCTTTTCGACAGAAGTATCAGTTTCACGACACACCTCACAATTGGAAAGCCATGAAATTGGCGCATTTCTTGATCAAAATGGATGCAGTTGTAGGAGGTGCCATAGCTTTATACTCCTTTATGACATGAGAATCATATACCTTTTATAGCTCGACCAAGGGAACTCATTTGCCAAAAGGAAAAAAAAACATAAAATCATTAATATACATTCAACAGTCACACACACGTAATTGGTTCAAGTGTTGGTTTTGTTATCTTTGCAATGTGGTTGGCAATTTCCATGTTGCATGAGTTAATGTGGAACAATAAATGTTGTATGAATCTGGTTTTTGGTATTTTCTACCGGATCTTATTGAAATACACTAGTTTCTCTTTGCAGTAGAGCATGCATCTCAATTAGAATTGTAAAATAGTGTAAATCTTCTTGAGTGGAGTTCGTTCATTAATACAATATATATAGTGTATACAATTGTAGTTTTAATGAAACAAAGATTTTACTTTACATAATTACACTAAAATATTAATTACAGAATATTACAGAATATACTGTGAATATATATAAATATATTCACTATCACACCCCCTCGGTCGGAGCGGGAGGAGGCTGGACGCTGAGACTGGATCTGAAGTCTAGGAACAGTTGCCGAGGAAGCCCCTTAGTGAAGATATATGCGTACTGATACGAAGAAGAAACATGCAACACCCTAACGTGACACATTGCAACCTTCTCTCGAACAAAGTGAATATCCATCTCAATATGCTTGGTTCGCTAATGCTGAACCGGGTTATGAAATAAGTAGACAGCAGATATGTTATCACAGTAAACCAAAGATGCCCTACGTAAGGGACAATGAAGCTCAAGAAGGAGATTTCGGAGCCAACATAGCTCAGCAACAACGTTCGCAATGCCTCTATATAATGCTTCTGCACTCGAACGGGAAAGCGTGTCTTGCCGCTTGGCAGACCACGAAATAATATTATCCCTCAGAAAGACACAATATTCGGATGTAGAGCGGCGGGTTTCCGGACATCCTGCCTAATCAACGTCTGTGTAAGAGAGCAAACAAGTCGGTGCGGAGGGATATAGATGTAGTCCATAGTCAAGAGTGTCCTTAACGTACCTAATGATACGCTTTAGAGCTGTAAAGTGAGGATCCCTAGGAACGTGTATGACCAAGGACACCTGTTGAACTGCATATGTAATACCGGGCTGAGTGAAGGTGAGATAATGAAGAGCACTTGCGAGACTCCTAAAAAAGAGGGATCGCTGATCGGATCCCCGTCATCTGAACTGAGTTTTGACTACGAGTCGACAAGAGTGGGCATGATCTTGCAATTTTCCATTTTAGCCCTGTAGACAATCTCCTCTACATACTTACGCTGACACAAGAACATGGCATGTGCAGATATGGTCACTGATATCCCCAAAAAGTAACTCAACTTACCCAAATCTGTCATAGAAATTTCAGACTTGAGCAGAGCAATGATCTCGTGTTTCAGTGTATCATAAGAAGTTGTCAGAACAATATCATCCACATATAAAAGAAGATAAGTCGTGTCAGTACCTCGATGAAAAATAAAAAGTCAATGATCACTCTTGCTGCACGAACCCAATCTGTATGATGTATGTAGGAAGCCTCTCATACCAAGCCCTAGGGGCTTGTTTCAAATCATATAATGACTTACGAAGACGACAGACATAATGAGGAACCTCCGGATGCACAAAGCCAGGCGGTTGATGCATATAAATGATTTCTTTCAAATTTCCATGTAAGAAAGCATTTTTGTCATCAAGCTGGTGAATAGGCCAATTCTTCCCCATAGCTCTGCTAAACACTGTGCGAATGGTGGCTGGTTTGACCACCGTACTAAAAGTCTCACCACAATCAACCCCCTCCTGCTGACCAGTACCATTGGCCACAAGTCTTGCCTTATGGCGTTCAAGCTCACAACTATCTCTGAATTTGTGACAATAGAGATACACTGAATCACATTCACCCCTTCTGGTTTTGGGACAAGATACCAAGTGTTCTGATTAGTCAACGCATTAAACTCCTCACGCATGGCCGCCTTCCAATTTGGGTCAAGTATGGCTAAGTTTTGGTTTTTATGAATAGGTGAGATAGTTTGGGTGGACAGGCTAAAGTGAACTTCTGGTTTGAAAATCATATGCTATGCATAGGTTTCCATTCGATGCGATGGGATGGACACTGTTTGGGCAGTGGGATGGGGTGGTGACTCGCTTGGTGTCGCGGCAGTTTGGTTGGGAGGGGACTGACAGGGCGATGGTCAGGGTGGCGGGGCAGTAGGGTGAGGTAATGTGACTGGTGAACCGACGGGAGGAAAGGGCAGTAGGGTGGGAGTTTCGGGAGGCAGTGTGGTTGGGACGGGGGCACTGGTCGACTAGATGGGTGTAGCTGCGGCACGAGTTAACGGGGAGGTTGGGGCAGGGACGTGGTATGACGGGACGTGTGGGGTTACCAGATTGGATGGTGGTGGTGGCGGTACGGCAGGAAGTTGCAGATATTGTAGTGCATTTTGGACTAGAGGTGAGGTGTCCGAGTCATCAAGGAATCCGTAATCAGTGGGTCAGAGTTGGTGGATGTTGGCAAAGGGAAAGACGTTCTCCCTAAATGTGACATGACGTGAGACTATGATTTTTGCATCTGGACACGTTATAGCATATGTACCCCATATGGTTTGACGGGAACCCCAAGAAGACACCGAATGCTAATTTGTAAGGGATGGTGGAGGCAATATTCGGGTAGCAGAGACAACCGAAAATCCGAAGATGATCATAGGTAGGGATTCAACGAAATAGGAACTCAGTAGGGGTCCTATTTTGGAATGTATGTGTAGGTAGTATGTTAAGAAGATATTCTGCCATTTTTAATGCATATACCCAAAAGTTGGGGGGGGGGGGGGAGAGAGGCATGAAAAAGTAAGGTATGAATCATATTGTTAATGGTGTGGAGAATTCGTCCGGCTTTACCATTTTGAGGGGAAGTATGGAGGCAGGAGAAACAGAAAATCATGCCATTAGCCGCACATAATTTATGAAAGAGAGAATTGTTAAACTCACGACCATTGTTACATTGAAATATTTTTTATTTCTTTTTCAAATTGTGTTTTAACATACGTACGAAATTCCAAAAACTTGGAGTAGACCTGAGATAAAAAGTGGAGCTGATAGACCCACATGAAGAGAGAAAAATCATCCAAGAGTATTAAATAACATTTATGACCCAATGTGCTAGTAATAGGAGATGTCCATAAATCTGCATGAATAATATCAAAGGTAGAAAAAGTAATACTCGATGATGACGTAAATGGAAGTCTAACATGCTTTCCTAGATGTCAAGAATAACAATTTTGGGCAAGGTTCCCTTTATTACATTTAATTAAATTGCGGTTTTTAAGGAAATAAAAAATATGAGCTCCGGGATGTTCAAATCTACTATGTCACGTTGAGGAGGAGATGACAGCTAGAGATGTGGGAGGATTGACACTGGTAGCACACACAGATAGAAAAGGATAGAGGTCCCCCACAGTATTGCATATCGTAAGAAATGTTTCCCCGTACGTAGGTCTTTTACAGAAAACCAAACGGGTCGAAATCAATAGATACAAAATTATCAGTGACAAATTTTCTAACATAGATTAGGTTCTTGAAAATGTTAGGGGCTTATAGGACGTGTTTAAGGGACTAGTGGGGTTGCGGTGGTGGAGTTAGTGTGTGGCCAGACCCTTGAATTAAAATGCGATGACCATTTTTGATCATAATAGATTGAAGAGTATTTAAGTTGCGCAGTCGAAGAAGATTACCAGAATTATTGGTGAGGTGAGACGTGGCACCCGTATTCATATACCATGCATCATCGGCCTACTGAATATTGAAAGAACCGAAAGCCTGGCCCAAGGTCATTGGGGTAAGGACTTTCGTCGACTGTTAGGCTGATGTGTAATGGGCCTGATGGCTTGGGCCTGTCTGGAGAGCCACTGGATGGGCTCCTAAGACGTTGGGCCTCGGCTGAGCCCACTGAAACTGCTGGGCCTAGGCCACTAGAACCGGAAGGTGAGGCCCAGTTATCGTACAATGGCCAGGGTAGTAGGCCGTTTGTATTGTTGGCTCGATTTCCACGAGGAGGATTTGTGACATCGGGTGTTGAGGAAGAGGAAGCGGAAAAATATATGTGGGTCGCAGGTGACGCCATGAGGGTATCCAAAGTTTGGTAGAGAAATAAAAAGGTGTAGAACTGATGTATATTAGCTGTATACCAGGGGTATACGACCTGCTGGAGAGATAGAGAAATAAAAAGACTGTATATCTGTTGTATACCAGGGGTATACGACCTGCTGGAGAGAAAAAGAAGGTAAGAAGGTTGCATATCAATAGTATACCAGAGGTATACCAGCTGTATGCGGGTAGTATATGATGGAAGAGAGGGTATATCAGTCGTATACAAGGTGTATATCGGCTAATGGGTGTTGTATATCGCTGTATACGGGTAGTATATGATGGCGGGAGGGTATATCATTTGTATACGGCTTTAGAGAGGTTGTATATCACTGTATACGAGCAGTATATGGTGGCAGGCCCTGTATATCAACCTTATACAGTGTGTATATCGACTGTTTTCGATAGGGTTTGGCGTCGGAAGAGAAGAAAGAAGGGAGGAATAGGGTTAGGAATTTTTGGCTCTTGATACCATGTAGAATAATGTAAATCTCCTTGAGTGGAGTCCGTTCATTAATACAATATATATTGTGTATACAATTGTAGTCCTAATGGAATAAGAATCTCTATTTTACATAATTATACTAAAATATTAATTACAGAATATTACAGAATAAACGGTGAATATATATAAGTATATTCACTATCAAGAACTTTATCTTTCAGTTTGAAATTTCGTAGAGAGAGAGAAGAGAGAAGCATGGAGGTCAACCTCTTTCAAATATACAACATGGACTCTGGCAATGTAGTTGGACTCTCATATCGATCCGAATGAATCATGAGAGAGATAGAGTTGATAATTTTGTGAAATTAAGAACATCTATTTTTAAGTTAAATTCTTAATGACCTTGTGACTGTTAACATAGTATCCAACCAATCGTGCATCTTTGAGATGGCTTATAGGCTTATGATGTTGCTATTTAGCATGTCCTACTTTTATCTGGAGACTGGGGTATACACTAATCAGTAACCTGGGGTAATTGATAGTTTTTTTCTAGTAATTTCTTTGTAGAGAAGTGCTAATAATGGAAACATTTTTTTTAGTTTGGAAGTATATAAAGGTGGAAGGTTGGGACCATGGGATCATGTGATCATGTGTTTCAGTTTCAAAAAAAGGTGGAAGGTTCAGAGTAAATGCTAAAATAGATTTACAGAGTTAAGGTTAAGTTAATGTAGTAGGTGATGGAGAACAACAATAAGCCAATAAGGGTTCACGTGCCTTAGATTGTTCTGTCATAAAGATTTTACCTTTCCTCATAAAGTCTAACTAATAGCTTATGTGTTGCTTTTATTAGTTTATTACAAATTTGAATACTTGGAAGAACTTTTTAAGTGGAGAGTTTCAAATTCAAATCAAAACTTGACATCCGTATAAAACTAATGAAACTTCAAACCAACCAATATCAAGACTACTCTAGCATACTTAGCTTTTCCTCCTAAGATAAGAGCTTTCCACCAAGCTTGTCACTTCTACAGAGATTTTGGAAAACAGATGTATAGTACAACAGAAGCACTAGTATGTAGATTAGAAGATGTAACTGTTGGGTCAATTCTAAATTCAAGTCTTTTGTGGAGTGCTCCATTTGTCTATGTAAGCATATTGCGTTTATTAAATAAAGGTGCATGATAAAGGGTGAATGTGAGTCAATAAAGAGATATTTGTCAATGCAATGGTATGATACTTGATATTTTTGTGAGATAGAATAATTTCCCTTAGGGATTCCTTTCATTATTCACAATATATATAGCTGTACAAAGGTTGATTCCTAATATAGTACGAATCCTAACTTACCTTACAAAGGTTGATTCATAATATAATTAGAATCCTAAGTTACCTTAAATATACATCTATCATAATTACAAAATATACGGAGAATATTCGCTAATACTCCCCCTCATACGAGGCGGGAGGAGGCCGAACACAAAGGCTGGATCAGAAGTCGGTGAAGGGCTGTCGCGGTAGTCCCTTTGTGAAGATGTCTGCGCACTGATAGGAGGAAGGCACGTGTAATATTTTGACTTGACCACGGGCAACTTTCTCTCGCACAAAGTGGATATCCATCTCAATATGCTTAGTCCGCTGATGTTTGACCGGATTATGAGACATATAGATGCCAGATATGTTGTCACAATAGACTATAGACGCCTTGCGGAGTGGACACTGGAGCTCCAAAAGAAGATTTCGGAGCCAACAGATCTCAGCAACTACATTAGCAACACTGCGATATTCTGCTTCAGCACTCGAACGGGATATTGTGGCCTGCCGCTTGGCGGACCATGAGATAAGATTATCCCTAAGAAATACACAGTACCCTAAGGTGGAACGACGTGTGTCGGGGCATCCTGCCTAATCTGCATCCGTGTAGGCAAGTAGCTTGGTTGGGGCAGATGGGTATGGATGTAATCCAAAGTCTAGTGTGCCCTTAATATATCTGATAATACGTTTGAGGGCGGCAAAATGAGACTCTCGTGGGTCGTGCATGAACAGACACACCTGCTGAACGACATATGCAATATCAGGCCTAGTGAATGTAAGATACTGAAAAGCACCTGCTAGACTCTGATATAGAATGGGATCAGAAACTGGTGCACCGTTATTGGCACTAAGCTTGGATTTTGAGTCCACCGGAGTTGGCATAATTTTACAATTTTCCATCTTGGCCATGTACACTATCTCTTCTGTATACTTACGTTGACACATGAATATAGTGGCTGCAGATCTGGTCACCGATGTACCTAAAAAATAACGTAGCTTGCCTAAGACAGTCATAGCAAATTTAGTTTTGAGTAGAGTAATAATTTTATTCTTCAACCCGGCAGATGATGCAGTAAGAACAATGTCATCGACATATAATAACAAATATGTAGTGCTGCTACCTCGGTGAAAAGTGAAGAGAGAGTTATCACACCTGCTACATATAAAACCAATCTGCAGAAGATACCTGGCAAAACGATCATACCAAGCGCGGGATGCCTGTTTTAATCCATACAGTGATTTCCTGAGACGACATACAAACTGCGGAACTGTCGGATGAACAAAGCCAGGGGGCTGATGCATGTATACAGTTTCTTTCAAATCCCCATCAATAAATGTATTCTTGACATCTAGCTGATGAATCGGCCAATGCATGCCCATAGCAATACTGAGAACAGTCTGAATAGTGGCCGGTTTAACAATCGGACTGAATGTCTCACCACAATCAATACCCTCCTGCTGATTAGTGTCATTTGCAACTAGTCTTGCCTTATACCTCTCTAAGTCACCGTTGTCTCTGAACTTGTGACGAAATAGCCACATATATCGAATAACATTCACACCAGCTGGTCTAGGTACCAAATCCCAAGTGTTCTGCTTGGTTAAAGAATTAAACTCCTCGCACATGGCCGCATTCCAATTAGGGTCCAGTTTAGCTAGTTTTGGATTCTTTGTCATAAGTGATAAAGTTTGTGTGGAGAGATTGAAGTGAACCTTAGGTTTGAAGATCCCTTGTTGTGCACGAGTTTCCATGCGGTGAGAGGGCAGCAGTGGGAGTTCGGGACTGGTTGCTGGACTGGGAGGCAGCAGGGCTGCGGGACTGGTTGTTGGACTGATGGGCAGCAGTGTTGCTGGAGGTGCAGGAGACGCGACTGGTTGCTAGACTGGAGGCAGTATGAGTGGTGCAGGAGACTCGACTGGATGCGGTAGGGGTGGTGTTTGGGTATTTGACCGAGAGCAGGGAGCTATTGGGGTGGTGCCGGACAGTGGCGGGGACGAGACTATCAGAATAGTAGGCTGCTGTTGGTATAGATTTTGGATGACCGGGGATAGAATTGGTTCATCGAGAAAGAAGTAGTCGGTGGTCTGAAATTTCTAGAGATTTGAAAAAGGAAAGGTTGTCTCGTCAAAGGTGACGTGACGGGAGACGATGATTTTGCGAGTAGCAATGTCATAGCACAAGTAGCCCCGATGATTAGGAGATAGACCAAGAAAGACACATGACAGAGTGCGAGGGGCAAGTTTGTGAGGTGCAGTGGAGGCTATGTTGGGGTAGCATAAGCATCCAAAAATACGTAGGTGATCATATGATGGTAGCCTATGGTATAAGATTTCTGTAGGGGTCTTATTTTGGAGTGTGCTAGTTGGTAAAATATTAAGAAGGGATTCTACCATTTTGACAGCATAGACCCAAAAAAGCGGTGGTAGACAGGTATGAAATAGAAGTGTGCGAACCATGTTATTGATGGTACGTATAATTCATTCCGCCTTTCCGTTTTGGGAAGAAGTATAGGGACAAGAAAAACGGAAAACCATGCCTTAATTAGAACAGAAATTGTGAAATGCTGAGTTATTAAATTCACGTCCATTATCACATTGGAATGATTTGATAGATTTTTCAAATTGTGTTTTAATGAATTTTTGAAATTCGAGGAATTTTGCAAAAACTTCAGATTAGAATTTCAATGGGTAAATCCAGACAAAATGTGAAAAATCATTCAAGAATACTAGATAGAATTTATGACCCAAAGAGCTAACAATCGGAGATGTCCACAAATCAGCATGAACAATATCAAAGGAAGAAAAAGTAACACTGTTTGATGACATAAATAGAAGACGAGTATGTTTGTCTAGTGGGCAAGAAAAACAGTGTTGGACAATTTTCCCATTATTACATTGAATACGCTTAGAAGTCCTAAGAAAAGTAAAAACTAGGTCTCCGGGGTGTCCGAGTCTGTTGTGCCAAGTTGAGGGAGAGATCGCCACAAGGGATAGAGGTGCTTGCGGTCTGAAAGCGGAAGATTGAGTGAATGGGTAGAGATCTCTCACACTATTGCAGTGTGTAAGAATTTTCCCCGCATTGAGTTCCTTCACAGAAAAACCAAAATGGTCAAATTCGACAGACATAGAATTATTGCTAGTGAATTTTCTAACAGAGATTAAGTTTTTAATGATGTTAGGTGTGTATAGAACGTGGTTTAGGGAGAAAGGCGGGTGTGGATGTTTGATGTGTGTGTTACCGTAACCTTCAATTAGAATGCGATGACCATTGCTAACAGTAATGAATTGAGGACACTTTAACCGACGTAGTTGAGATAGGTTACCTGACGACCGGGTGAGGTGAGATGTGGCTCCGGTGTCCATGTACCAATTTCGTCGTTCGGTACATTGAAGGTTCACGGTGTTGTAGGCTCGGCCCAAATCGGTCGGGGCCGGTGCTGCCGGTCTTCTTTGGTGTTGCGGCCGCCGGGACCGAAACCAGGTGGGCCTGCTACTGCTGCTGCTGGGCCTGCCTGGTGGCTGGGACAGGGCCCAAGATGCTGGTTCGACCATGCGGCTGCTGGAATTGGGCCCCTGCAGTCGGGTACGGGGATACAGACGAGGCCAGTTCTTCTGGTTGGGCCACTGCTGCTGCTGGTTGGACCACTGTTGCTGCTGGTTGGGCCAAAATTGTTGTTGGCCAGTGCTTGGGCCTGTTTGCTGTCCAGCCCACTGGTTGCGTTGGCCCTTTCCGCGGCCCTTGCCTTTGTTGTTGTTGACGCGACCTTTGCCGCCACGACCTCCGCCGTGGTACTGCTGGTGGTGGTGGTCTTGTGGAGGTGGCGGGTTGGTGTTGGTCACCGGTGTTGCCATCCCGTCAATGGCTAACGCCTTTTGATTATGTTCATCTTGTTTAGCACGATGGGTTTCTTCCAACAAGAGTTGTGACCGTGCCTTGGTGAAACTGGGTAGTGGGTCAGCCTGTGGAATCATCGTTGCAAGAGTATCGTATTCACCTTTCGGTAAACCTGCAACCAATTGGAGTACCATTTTGGTTTCAGAAACAGAATTTCCGACGTTGGATAGTTGGTCGGCTATGAGTTTCAGTTATTTGCAATATTCGGACATGTTAAAATTTTCGAGACGCGTATTATTGAATTGCTCCTCCAAATACACTGCACGCGTATTTTTATTGTCCTGAAAAATTTCTTCCAACCGTACCCAAAGGTCACGTGCCGTAGCACCTGTTTTCATGATGGTACACAACAAGTCTTTGGAGATGGTGTCGTATATCCACTGTTTGACGATGGCGTCAAGGTGACGCCATATCGATTCGGCAATGTCGGTGGGACGATGAACAGAGTCATCAATGTGGTCGAGCACGTTGTACGCACATGCATGAATATAGAACAGTTCTGTCCACATGGAATATTGACAGTCTTCTTGATCAAGAATTATAGGGATAGAGTTCTTGATGTTTGTAACGGCGAAAGCCGGGTGAAAAGAAGACGATGAACGTTGAGAGGGGTTGTCAAAAGTGCCAGTGGAGGAACCGGAATTTGTGGGGGAAGACATGGTTGCTGCCGGCCGAGGGAAGGGAAATTTCTAGCCGAGAAATTGGCTAGAAATTTCTGGTTTGGCCGAGAAATCTATTTTGGCCGAGAAAGAGAGAGATAAAGGAGAAGAGTAGGGTTTAGGTTTTAGGCTCTTGATACCATGTGAGATAGAATAATTTCCCGGATTCCTTTCATTATTCACAATATATAGCTGTACAAATGTTGATTCCTAATATGGTACGAATCCTAACTTACCTCACAAAAGTTGATTTCTAATACAATTACAATTCTAAGTTACCTTAAATATACATCTATCATAATTACAAAATATATGGAGAATATTCGCTAATAATTTTCACCTCTCTTTTGTATATCGAAAATAGATGACCTGCTCTGTTCTGTTGATGGTTCTCAAGCATGTCATATTCAAAGCTAGCTTCAAAGGACTTATATCACCACACAATCATCGTTCTTTGTTTAGTTTATTTTTTATAAGATTTAATGCAGTAGGATATTTAGAAGCTTGTGGCAATTTTGAACCTTGTGCACTGTTTTCAAGTTTGGTGGCTTGTTATTCATTAATATCTTGGAATCATCTGAAAGGATAGGGCATTTTCTTCTGGGCTTTCTGTCGAAGTATCGTATTTTCAAATACCACTTGAGGTTTTTAACTAACTAGTGTTCTTTTTGTTGTTTATCATCATCCTTAGCTTGTTCTTTGGAAGTATGAGGAGCTATAAACATAGTTGACCATGTGTTTGAAGTATATTGAAGTTTCCATATGAACAGAATAGATTCCAGTGTAGTCGGGGCTTTTAGTGTCTCATCAGCAATTAAACGACTCATACGGGTTGTCCATGAACAGGGGCAAATGTGGGTGTCCACATCTGTGTATTTGTTGTGTTGTCCTTGTCAATCGAGCGTTCCTCTAAGGTAATATGGAACCTCAACATTCATTCTATGTAATCGTTCATCTTTTTTATCATGATGATTCTTTTTTTTTTGGACTTGTTTGGCGGTATATGCTCATATTAAAGTGAAGTCATGATGCTGTCACCTTATGGATAAAAAAAGGAATTTTCTGTTGCTATTGAAGTGATTTGTGCTATGAACCTGACAGTTCTTAGGCTTGAACACTTGGACAAATAATAGTCATCTTTGCTGACCTAGTGATGGGATTAGTAATAATTCAAGTTTGAAGAGTATTTGAGTACTTAATAATAGACAGTAGATGTTTTTGTTGGGTCTTGCATCAAGATATCCATTGTTGTGTACCTTAGTTGAAGGGTGTGCCTAAGGCAGCGCTGATCCTATTTGTTTAATATTGAAGTTTTTTTTCTTTTAAATAACAGTGGTGTTCGGGCTAGCTTGCGCGTATCTCGACTAATTCACGGGGCACCTCCTACCTCCCACCAACACAGGTACCCATTAATTCTATTCATCAAGGCTTGGATAGAGGGAAAGAAATCACCTAGTGTTTTTATGCTATTGAACCTGAGATCTCATGGTTCTTAACCCACTTCATTGACCACTAAACTACACCCTTGGGTGCTTGAAGCTTTAATCGCCATGATGTTGAATTCCTACTTATGCTTCTCTAGATGTCATTTTTTCAAGGTGTAGCAAGATTAGACCAAACTTGTTTCAACATTAAGAAGTAGCTTTTGCAATCCATGATATAGAATTTTGAACACTTTAAAGATGAAACCCAAAAAGAGACGTTTAAGACTGCGTTACAAAGCATTCTTTCCATGGGCCTAATTTTCAATATAGTTAATGTTTTTAAGGTCATTATGATCCCAGCTTGATACACCAAGTACAACTTTGTTTTATTTTTTCAGAGATATCTTCTCGAAAAGGCTTGATCACATATGCCACCAAGTGGAAGATGAGGCTCATGAAGGGGAATTAGTTTATCTTATGAATCCTAGCAGCTTCCTTGTGAACTAGTGTCTAATTTTGTCCTTAAAATAGCACTAATATCAGATAAATATACATTCATCTCGTTTCATTCAAGTTCCCCATGGGCTCTACTATTCTACTTAAGCATCTTTGTCAGTTTAAAGTTTTAATTCGCGTTTGAGAGCACAGAATCACAGACACAATACCGTGTCGAAAATGTTTCTTTTTGCAAAACACTTCCAATCTCGTCTTTATATGTCCATTGTGGCACATCTCTTTTTTCCTGTTTCAATTTGCACAAACTTTAATTAGTTTGGTGGTTATAATTATCATGATGAATCCCAGCTATTCACTGCTGTCTTTGAAAACTATTGTCTATGCGTAGTAAACAAATATGACTGATTCTTCATCACCAGTCCAACCAGATTCCCTATTCGGCTTGCCATTGATTTGATGTAAGGGCACGGAATTTTTGTAAAAGTAAAAGAATATGACGTTTATTTCTCAGAACAGAAATAAAAGAACTGCTTAGTGCTTTTGATAGTTCTCAAGCATGCCACATTCAGAGCTTCGAAGGGAATACATCCCCAGGCAATTGCCAATCTTTATTTAGTATTTTTATATGTATTGATGTAGTAGGAACTTGTAACTATAATTCTGTACCTTGTCCATTCATATCAAGTTTGGTGGCTTATGATTTCACTAATACTTATCCTTGAATCATCAGCAGTCACAGGTTACCATCGTTAGCTTGTTCTTTCTAACTATAAACATAGTTGATCACGTGTTAACATGTACCTTTGGCTAACATTGGGAATATCAACATCTTTCTCAGATACCTCAATAAGGATTTGGGAATTGTTAAATAAGGTAATATACACACAATATACAAGTGTATATTGCCTTATTAAATGCCACGAAATCTGCCCATATTGGTGCTCTCGGTTTTGGATTATTTTGTACATGAGAATATTGTATATTTGGAAAATATATGTGTAGTATATTGTAATGTATTTGTTACCTAAAGTAGGATTATACACTACCATAATTGTAGAGTTAGAATTATGGTAGAATAAGATTTTAGGAATAGAATAGGAATATTTTGTATCTTGTATATATACCTATTCAAGTAATGAAAATAATCAAGGGGATTATTTCTTTCATGGTATCAAGAGACTAGGTTTTATAAATTTTTTCTCTCCCAAAAGTTTTGACAACCTCGGCCGAGTAACCCCCCCCCCCTCTCGGATTTCTCTTCCGAAAGTAGTCTTCCGCTCTCAAAATCTCTCTTACTTTTTCCAAATTTCCTCTCCTACTTTGTTCTTTCAATATGTCTAAGAACAATTATCATCATGCCCTCATGGTTTCTAACGTCAAGAACAGTATCCCTATTGTCCTTGAAATGGAAAACGTCCAATATGCGACGTGGGTGGAGTTGTTTAAAATTCACGCTATGTCCCATCAAGTTATTCATCACATCATTCCTCCCGCTACACCTCTTCCCGCGGAAGATCCTCAGTTATGGATTACTCTTGATGCTACCGTTCTCCAGTGGATCTATTCCACTATTTCGGTTGACCTTCTACAGACGATTATTGAGCCGGATACCAAGACTATGGCTGCCTAGAATAGATTGCGTGACATATTCCAAGATAACCAATATTCACGTGTCGTCACACTCGAGCAGAAATTCTCTCTAGTTCGAATGGACGAATTTCCAAACGTTTCTGCATATTGCAAGAAACTCAAGGAGTTGGCGGATCAACTCCGTAATATTGGCGCACCGATAACAAATATTCATCTGGTTCTACAATTGGTTGCCGGCTTTTCGGAGGCCTATAATGGTGTTGGATCTCTCTTTCGTCAAAGCAACCCTCTTCCTGACTTCTATCAAGCCCGCTCCATGCTTACTTTGAAAGAAGCCGGTTTGGCTAAAAAGGCGGCTACCGGAGCAAGCCCCATCGTCATGGTGGCGTCCTCTCCAAGTTCTTCGAGTTTTGTTAATAATTCGGGTCAAAACCATAATCATGGTGGCGGCAAAAATAATCGTAAAAATAATAACAAAAACCGCGGGGGCAAATGCGGCAGTTCTGGTGGCGGTTCCGATTGTCAGCAAGCAGGCGGTGGGCCCCATCCAGGGAACAGTGGCCTACCACCCCCCTGGTCCCAGCAGTGGGCCCATGGCAGTGGGGCTGGTGCAGTGGGCCATGGGCCAGCAGCCCTTATAATCCAGCAGGCAGTTCGAGCGACCAGTGGGCTGGCCAACAATTCGAGCCCAACAACCGGCGGTGGTCGCCCACCGGCCGGTGGCCCGGCGGCGCCCAGTTCCGGCGGCTCGCCCGGCTCGATCCACGGTCTGGAATTCTTGGGCCCCAACCTTCGCAAGCCCATCATGCAGCAGGCCCCACTCAGACTGATATCGAGGCCGCGATGCACATATTGGGGTTGACTCAACTGGATCCAAATTGGTACATGGACACCGGGGCCACTACTCACATGACTTTCGATTCAGGTACTCTCTCATCTTATTCCAATTTGAGCACCCCTCGGGGTATAATTGTTGGTAATGACAACTTTATTCCAATTCAGGGTTATGGTCAGAAAACGTTGTCTCCCCGTAATCCACCCCTTATCTTGAAGAATACTTTACATTCTCCCAAATTGATTAAAAATTTAGTGTCTGTCCGAAAGTTCACCACTAACAATTCTGTTTCCGTTGAATTTGATCCTTTTGGTTTCTCTGTGAAGGATTTCAAGACGGGGAGTCATCTCATGAGGTGTGATAGTAGGGGGGATCTGTGTCTTATCATGCCCGGTTTCAGTCCATCAGGTCAAGCCTTGCCGTCAGTTTTTGCAGCCATTTCGCCTTCCGTGTGGCATGCTCGCCTGGGTTATCCGAGATCTTCTATTTTATCTGTTTTAGATAAAAGTAGCTTTATTTCTTGTAAGGGTACGAGTCGTACTCATATTTGTCAATCTTGTTCATTAGAGAAAATTGTTAAGTTGCCTTTTGTGGACTCAAATTCTCATACTTCACAACCATTTGATATTATTCATAGCGACCTATGGACGTCTCATGTGCTAAGTTCAGTAGGTCATCGATATTATGTTCTGTTTCTGGATGATTATTCTACATTTTTGTGGACGTTTTCAATTGCCAATAAATCTCAAGTGTTTTCTGTCTTCATAAAATTTAAAGCATTCATTAGAACACAATTCGAAAGAGAAATAAAGAATATTCAATGTGATAATGGGAAAGAGTATGACAATAAGGGGTTTCGGGAGTTCTGTGATAATAATGGGATAAATTTTCATTTTTCGTTCCCTCATACATCTTCTCAAAATGGGAAAGCCAAACGCAAAATTCGTTCCATAAATAACATTGTCCGCACTATCTTACTTCATGCTTCCGTACCCCCGTATTTTTGGCATCATGCTCTGCAAATGGCAACATATTTCCTTAACATAATTCCGTCGAAAGGTCTGACATATTCTTCCCCCCTCAAAATCCTATATAATAAGAACTCTTCTTATTCTCATCTTAGGATTTTTGGGTGCTTGTGTTATCCGTTATTCCCAACCACCACAATTAACAAACTTCAGGCTCGGTCTACCCCGTGTGTATTTTTGGGTTATCCGTCTAATCATCGTGGTTATAAATGCTTTGACTTATCCTCCAAGAAAATCATAATTAATCGCCATGTCATTTTTGATGAAACCCAATTTCCTTTTACGAAAGTTCATACTCCCGAGCCTAAGTCATATAATTTTTTGGATGACCAAATATCCCCGTATATTATTCGGAATTTTTCGGACATCTCCCGCACCCAAAATTATCCAGCAGGCCCACTACCCGCTGGCCCCACAGTCCCGTGCTCAGTTTCAGCCACTGGAACGGTTCCGGCAAATTGGGCCGGTCCGCCCCAATCTGGAACTGGTCCAGTTCACGCCACAACTTCTCGAATTGGGCCAGCAGGCCCACTGCCTGCTGGCCAGTCCGTCCCGAGCCCAGCAAATTCCCAAAATTCACTCAATTCTTCATCGAGTCATAGACCGGTCACTCGTAGTCAGTGGAGTATTTTTACACCTAAAAGACATTTTAATTTACATTTTGATGTCTCTAAATCCCCCTTGCCCCATAATCCGGTATCCACCTTAAATGACCATAATTGAAAAATTGCTATGACTGATGAATATAATGCTCTTATTGATAATAAGACGTGGGAGTTGGTGCCCCGTCCATATGGTATTAATGTTATCATGTCTATGTGGATTTTTGCTCATAAGGAAAATTCAGATGGTTCATTTGCTCGCCATAAGGCGCGGCTTGTGGGTGACGGTAAGACTCAGTAGGTTGGGATAGATTGTGGGGAGACGTTTAGTCCCTTGGTCAAGCCGGCTACTATTCGCACTGTGCTTAGCTTGGCTCTTTCGAAGACTTGGCCTATTCATCAATTGGATGTCAAGAATGCTTTCCTATATGGTGATCTCAAGGAAACAATCTATATGCATCAGCCGTTAGGTTTCAGGGATCCAAACCGTCCTCATCTTGTCTGTTTGTTGAAGAAGTCATTATATGGGCTTAAGCAGTCTCCACGGGCCTGGTATATGAGGTTTGCTGACTTTGTTTCGACTATTGGGTTCACTCACAGCAGGTCAGATAATTCCTTGTTCATTTACCGTCGTGGTTCGTCCTTGGCCTACATTCTGTTGTATGTGGATGATATCATTTTGACTGCTTCTTCCGATACCTTGTGCCAGTCTATCATGGCCATGCTCAGTTCCGAGTTTGCTATGAAAGACTTAAGGCCCTTGAGTTACTTTTTGGGGATTGCCGTCAAGCGTCATTCAGGTGGTTTGTTTTTGTCCCAACGAAAGTATGCAACTAAGACCATCGAGAGGGCTGGGATGTCATCCTCTAAGTCCACTTCCACTCCAGTTGATGCAAAACCCAAGCTTAGTGCCACGGCAGGTGCACCATACGGGGACCCAACCCGCTATCGCAGTCTTGCAGGGGCCCTCCAGTATCTTACCTTTACCAGACCGGATATTACGTATGCTGTTCAGCAGGTGTATTTATTCATGCATGATCCCAGAGTTGAGCACATGAATGCAATCAAACGCATCATTCGATATATTCAGGGGACATGAATGCAGATTGGGGTGGTTGTCCGGACACCAGACGGTCTACATCAGGATATTGTATGTTCCTTGGCAACAACTTGGTCTCCTGGTCTGCAAAGCGTCAGACGACTCTATCCCGCTCAAGTACAAGTGTATATTGCCTTATTAAATGCCACGAAATCTGCCCATATTAGTGCTCTCGGTTTTGGATTATTTTGTACATGAGAATATTATACATTTGGAAAATATGTGTAGTATATTGTAATTTGTTTGTTACCTAAAGTAGGATTATACACTACCATAATTGTAGAGTTAGAATTATGGTAGAATAAGATTTTAGGAATAAAATAGGAATATTTTGTATCTTGTATATATACCTATTCAAATAATGAAAATAATCAAGGGGATTATTTCTTTCAGGAACATATTTAGGCATTCTTTCAACATAGGAATCTATAACATGCACATTCTTAACTACTAAGAGTAGAATCATTTATAGAATAATATTACGGTTACGTTTCGTTACATGGAACATGCCAAAAGAAGGAAATAATTTGCCTTAACATACCTCGGGTGCTTCCTAGCTAACGGTAATCCCGCGAGTTCCACATTACTCCAAGAATCATAGTCTCTTATCGGGCTTAAGTATCCGAGGCTAAGTTTGAATATATATTTAGGTGTACCATTGTCGTTGGTACCTTTCTCACTGGAACGAAATGGTGTTCTTCACGTTATTACCTATCTTCCTCAACTTTGGCTAGTATCTAACTTAAAGGGGTCAATGTAACTCTTTATTAAACCATTAGCTTATAAGGGCTTAATTAATTCATTGGATTAAAATATCCCACGTGTAAAGCCCTTAAAGTCATGGCTTGTTACAAGATAGTGTTTCACTAAAATGTTGGCTTTCACATATGCATCAATAATAGGCTTTCACATATGTTTCACTAAAATGTTGGCTTTCACATATACACGAATAGGCTGTCACCTAATCTTTAATGTCCAACTTAAGACTTTATACCTAATAATATAATATATGTATACTAGTTAATTCAATTGTTACCAAATATATAATATACTATGTGCTAAATAATCATAGGGTGGTGGAATGTCCAGATTACCTTTCTTAATTAGTGAACTTGCTATACTTCATTATGTACATATATACCTAGAACATATCTCTACTAGCTATTTAACTAATATCATAATCACTTAATTATTAACAATCCCCGTCGTCACACTTATTAAGTGCTAAATTATTTCGGGACCACATCCTTTTGTATACTAAGCTCTTTATTTGCATACATATAGATGCTCAAACCATTGCCCAAAATTACGGGATGTTACATCCTTCCCCCCTTAGAAACATTCATTCTCGAATGTTGGGGTGACATAGCTAATCTCTGTCACGTAGCCAGCGAATACAACCACTTTTTTTTCACAGGCAAATAACGTATCATACATCAGTACATCAACATCAAATTTCTCATGGTCCTTAAGCATTAATTATAATACTAAGAGTTAGAACTCACCTTATGTTTCTCTTGGAACCTCGATGTTAGTCTGGAATAGGTATGGATATTTGCGCATCATCTCCTCTTCCGCCTCCCATGTCATTTCTTCTACGTTCCTATTCTGCCAAAGAACTTTCACAGGGGCTACTTCTTTAGTCCTCAGCCTGCGGACTTGTCGGTCTAGGATAGCAATAGGAACCTCTTCATATGATAATTTTTCTGTAATCTTCACATCGTCAATCAGTACAATTCGTGAAGGGTCTCCAACACATGCTCTCAACATAGAAACATGAAAAATCGGATGAACAAACTCCAACTCCGAAGGCAAGTCCAATTCATAAGCCACTTGGCCGATTCATCGAATTATGCGATATGGTCCAATATACCTTGGGTTGAGCTTTCCCTTCTTCCCGAATCTCATTACACCTTTCAAAGGATAAATTTTTGAAGAAGACCCAATCATCTACCTAGAATTCTAAGTCTCGCCGTCGTACATCTGAATACGACTTCTGACGACTCTGTGCGGTTAACATCCGTTCTTGGATCAGCTTTACCTTCTCTATGGCTTGGTGTACTAAGTCAGGCCCCAGTAACTCTGATTCGCCTACCTCGAACCATCCGATAGGAGATCTACATCTTCGTCCGTACAAAGCCTCGTATGGAGCCATTTTAATGCTAGCATGATAACTGTTATTGTACGCAAACTCAATAAGGGATGAATGATCATCCCAACTTCCCTTAAAATATAATACCCAAGCTCGTAGCATGTCCTCGAGCGTCTGAATCGTACGCTCGGCCTACCGTCTGTCTGAGGGTGGAAAGTTGTGCTAAGATTAACTTGGGTGCCCAAACCTTTTTGAAATAATTTCTAGAAGTTAGCTGTAAACTATGCACCTCGGTAATAGAAATAGGCACACCATGAAGGCGAACAATCTCTTTAATGTATAACTTCGCGTAGTCCTCGGCTATGTAGATAGTTTTGACTGGCATGAAATGAGCTGATTTGTTCAGTCTGTCAATAATTACCCAAATAGAATCAAACTTACGGTAAGAGCGAGGTAACCCCGTAACAAATCTATATTAATCATTTCCCATTTTCACATCGGAATCTCAATGTTCTAAGTCAAGCCACCTAGCTTTTGGTGCTCTATTTTTACTTTCTAACAATTAGGACAATGAGCTACAAATTCTGTGATGCTTCTATTCATGTCGTTCCACCAATAAATATTCCTGAGATCATGATACTTTTAGTAGATCCCGGGTAAATAGAATACCGTGAGCAATGGGCCTCTGTCAAAATTCTATCTTGTAATCCCATTACATTTGGACCACATAAACGGCCCTGGTGTTTGAGAATCCCATGTTTGTCAATCTCAAAGGTAGTGGTCTTCTTCTGTTGAATGCTCGCTCTGATCTTTTTCAAATTGGGGTCTTCCTACTGCCGCTCCTTAACTTTCGATATGAGGAACGATTCTGACATATTCCGAATCACAAAACCACCATCTTCCGAATCTATTAGTCGGACTCCCAAACTAGCTAACTGATGGAGCTCTCTTACTAACTCCTTACTCTCGACCTGCACCGGAATCGAGCTGACCATCGACTTGCGACTGAGCGCGTCTGCTACAACATTAGCTTTACCTGGATAGTATAAGATGTCCGCATCATAATCCTTCAATAATTCAAGCCACCTTATTTTCCTCAAGTTCAACTCCTTCTGTTTAAATATGTATTGCAGACTTTTATGATCCGTGAAAATGTCTACATAAACACCATACAAATAGTGCCGCCAAATCTTCAATGCATAGACCACTGTGGCTAACTCCAAATTGTGTGTCAGATAGTTTTTCTCATATTTCTTCAACTGCCTTGAAGCATAGGCAATCAATTTACCATGCTGCATCAGCACGCATCCTAGACCTGCTCCCCAGGCATCACAATGCACAACATAGCCTTCTGGACCCTTTGGAAGAGTAAGGACTGGTGCCGATGTTAGTCTATCATTTAACTCTTGGAAACTCCGCTTACAAGCATCGAACTACTGGAACTTTAAGGCCTTTTGTGTCAACTTTGTTAATGGTGCTGATATGGTAGAAACCCCTTCTACAAACCTCCTATAATAGCCATCTAAGCACAGAAAGCTGCGAATCTCTGATGGAGTCGTGGGCCTCGACCAATTCTTCACTGCTTCAATCTTCTGAGTGTTAACTCTTATACCTTCGTCGACACTATATGACCAAGAAAAGTCACTAAGTTCAACCAAAAATCACACTTGGAGAGCTTAGCATACAACTTATGATCCCGGAGCGTCTGTAGTACTATCCGCAAATGATCCACATGCTCTGCTTTCGAGTGAGAGTAAACCAGAATATCATCTATAAATATTATCACAAAAACATCCAAGAATGGGCGAAACACGCTATTCGTTAGATCCATAAATGCTGCCAGTGCATTTGTGAGTCCAAATGACATTACTAAGAACTCGAAGTACCCATATCTTGTCCTAAAAGCCGTCTTCGAAATGTCCTTCTCCTTAACCCTTACCTGATGGTACCCTGACCTTAGGTCGATCTTTGAAAAACATCTTGCACCTTGTAACTGGTCAAACAAATCATCAATTTTGGGAAGAGGGTACTTGTTCTTAATAGTGACTTTATTCAGCTGTCGATAATCGATACACATCCGTAACGAGCCATCTTTCTTTTGTACAAAAAATACCGACGCACCCCAAGGAGATATGCTAGGCCTAATAAAGCATTTTTCAAGCAGATCCTTTAATTGCTCCTTTAATTCTTTCAATTCGGCTGGAGCCATTCTATAAGGAGGAATAAATATCTGCTGAGTGTCTAGCAACACGTCTATACTGAACTCAATTTTCCTTTTAGGAGGAAGGCCTGGAAGTTCATTTGGAAATACATCACGAAACTCATTAACCACCGAAATTAATTGAGAAGTAGGTGGTTCGGCATCAACATCCCTAGCCCGAACGAGATGGTATATATAACCTTTGGAGATCATCTTTCTTGCCTTAAGATATGAAATAAACATACCTTTTGGCGTCGCCGTATTACCCTTCCATTCAAGGACTGGCTCGCTTGGAAACAAAAAATTAATAATCTTTTGTTCAGCAATCAACATTAGCATAGCATGATGCTAGCCAATCCATGCCCATAATAACATCAAAATCAATCATCTCTAGTTTTACCAAATCCGCTAGAGTCTGATGGCTACCAACTAATACTACACAATTTCGATAGATCCATTTAGCCACTACTGACTCACCAACTGGTGTAGATACCACAAATGGATCTCTTATCAACTCAGGCTCCATACCAAATTTACAGGCAATAAAAGGGGTGATATATGATAGATTGGAGCCTGGATCTAACAACGCATACATATTATGTGAAAAAGCTGATAATATACCTGTAATAACATTAGGTGAGAACTCCTGATCCTGTCTTCCCATCAATGCGTAAATGCGGTTCTAGCCCCTACCTCTGCCTCGACCGGACAATGTCTGCTAACTCTTCCCTGACGGGTGTACTCACTGTGATGAAGCTGCTGCAGATCCGACCGGCTGGGCCCTAACACCTTCACCCCCTGTCGGGCATTCTCCCCTAATATGACCAGGTTCACCACAAGAATACCACACATTTTCTCCCTATCAGCAAGGCCCTGTATGGGTCCTACCACACTACTCGCATCGAGCCAACGACCACCTCATCTGAATAGAATCCCCTCTATAATAAGACCCTGACGCTCGTGAACTCTGACCTGGTCCCGATTGAACGAACCGATCAACCCTCGACCTTGAAAATGGTAATGATGCGCTAGCTGTTGGGTAAAAGGGCGTTTATAAGGCTGTGGTCTGGGTCTACCTCTGAACTCTCTTACGTCACCTACGGATCGAGCCCGCTTATGCTGGCCCTTATCACACTCTTGATCTACCCGTTGTTATCTCTTGCAATCCTCTAGGTTCTGTACATAAGCTTGAATGCGAGCAATATCCATATTTGGATTCAGAGAAGCCGTAGTACACTCGTTGACCAAGTGCGGTCCCAACCCAGTAACAAACCTATGTACACGGTCACTAATTTCAGCTATAATCGTAGGAGCATATCTGGCCAATGAATTAAACTACAAGTTATATTCTCGAACACTCATGTTGCCCTGCTCAAAACATAGGAATCTGTCCTGCCTGGCCCGTTGAAGCTCGACCGATAGAAAATGTTGTAAGAAGGCCTCTGAAAACTCTCTACATCCAGCTGGTGGAGCACGTGGTCCCCTAGATTACTCCCATATCTCATACATAGTCACCATCCCGCAGTCTATAAGAAGTAAACTTTACCGATTCAGTATTGGTAGCATCCATTACCTGCAAGGTATGTTGTATCTGATCCAAAAACTTCTGCGGGTCCGCATTCAGGTCTGATCTTATGAATACCAAAGGGGCTAGATTAATGAAATCCCGAGCTCTTGCACTAGCAGCTCTATCAAAAGGATTGGGAACCTGACGTTGGGCCTGAGTGGCCACTAATCGAATCAATAATTGTACCGCACATCGCATACCAAGATCCACATCTGGAGTATCAAGTGGAGGAACTGGGGTACTGCAGCTCCACTAATCTCCTCCGATGGTGGTGAACTGGGGGAATCATACAAAGGAGTCAAACCGTGGGTCTCACTCTGTCCCTCACTAGCGGGTGGCAATTGGCTGGTACCTTCGCCTGTAGCCGTATCCAATTCCCTCACACTCTTGAACTTCTTCATTGCTGTAGGCATTGCTTGAATCATAAATACGAGATGGATTAGGAATGAAATGCTTATAACTCAGCTCTACTACACGATTTATGAGATGAAAGAATGGAAATCATCCCTAAATGTCAGGTAGCCTCCTGCTTATAAGTGTGGTGCATAATATACCCATAATTAAGACTCTACTAGACACGACTTGTAGACTCCCTAGAACAGAAATGCTCTGATACCAAATTTGTCATGATCCAAACCGGAGGGTCGCGACGGGCACCCGAACCTTACCTGCCGGGTACCACTAACCATACAGTCAACACCTATTCATAATTAAATACGGACTAAGCCAAAAAAAATTATGGAAAATCTTAACTAAAAAGCCCAACTTACATATTATATCAAGGCCGATAAGGACATACAAGACTACTACACACAAGACACCTATCTACAAGCTTCTAAGAGAGTACATGACATCAAAAGGTCTGGACAGGGCCCCACATACCCATATGTACATGCAAAAATATACCGTACCGAGATTAAACCGACACTCCAAAACAAGAGGAGTGCTCCAAAATTCACTGAGTCAGTAACCTACTAACATGGATCATCGCCTTGCCTACGTGAACCTGTGGGCATGAAACGCAGTGTCTCCCGATAAAAGGGACGTCAGTACGACTGATGTACTGAGTATGTCATGAATAAGAAATATCATCACAGAGATACATAATAATCTGAAACAGAAACAATTGACAAATGTAGCTGATAAGAACAGCCAATAGAAACAGCCAACAACACTAACAGGTGACTAGTAGTAAATACCTTCGAGGGCCCTAATAAATATGCCTAAATGTTATGCATAATGCAAATGCGGTATACATATAAATATTGACCACACAAGGGCATCTTCCTTTCCATAACAGCCTCCGTGGGCATCATTTCATATCGGCCTCTGTGGGCATGCATAATCATATTGGCCTCATTAGGCATCTTCCTTTTTGTGATATCTGTACCAGCTGCAGGTGGTGACGTGTATATAACGTCATTCCCTTTTCCCATCCCATACATATATATATATATATATATATATATATGTTGATACCATATAGTAGTGTATATAACACATGTGGATCCAGGGTAATACATGAATATAATGCAAATGAAAATGCATGAATTACAATGAAACATTCTAAACTTATCGGATGACATCATATTAACATGTACCTTTGGATAACATTGGGAATATCAACATCTTTCCCAGATACCTCAATAAGAATTTGGGAACATATTTAGGCATTCTTTCAACATAGGAATCAATAACATGCACATTCTTAACTACTAAGAGTAGAATAATTTATGGAACAATATTATGGTTACGTTTTGTTAAATGGAACATGTCAAAAGAAAGAAATAATTTGCCTTAACATACCTCGGGTGCTTCCTAGCTAACGGTAATCCCGCGAGTTCTACATTACTCCAAGAATCCTAGTCTCTTACCGGGCTTAAATATCCGAGGCTAAGTTTGAATATATATTCAGGTGTACCATTGTCGTTGGTACCTTGCTCACTGGAACGAAATGGTGTTCTTCACGTTATTACCTATCTTTCTCAACTTTGGCTAGTATCTAACTTAAAGGGTTCAATGTAACTCTTTATTAAATCATTAGCTTATAAGGGCTTAATTAATTCAATGGATTAAAATATCCCACGTGTAAAGCCCTTAAAGTCAGGACTTGTTTCAAGATAGTGTTTCACTAAAATGTTGGCATTCACATATGTATCAACGTGTATATATACATGAATAGGCTGTCACCTAATCTTTAATGTCCAACTGAAGACTTCATACCTAATAATATAATATATGTATAGTTAATTTAATTGTTACCAAATATATAATATATTATGTGCTAAATAATCATAGGGTGATGGACTGTCTAGATTACCTTTCTTAATTAGTGAACTTGCTATACTTAAGTAGGTACATATATACCTAGAACATATCTCTACTAGCTATTTAACTAATGTCATAATCACTTAATTATTAATAATCCCCGTCGTCACACTTATTAAGTGATAAATTATTTCGGGACCGCATCCTTTTGTATATTAAGCTCTTTATTTGCATACGTATAGATGCTCAAACCATTGTCCAAAATTACGGATTGTTACAAAGGTGTTATCTTCATTTTGCTTTTCTCTGATGATTCTTTCTTTGAACTTGTTGTCCACCTATTAGTGGTGAAGTCATAATGTTGCCACCTTATGAATATAATTATATAGAATTGAAACTTTCTTTTTCTAGCAAAGTAGATGATGCTTGGAATTTGATTTTCGTAGGGCGACATCAATATTATACTTCAAATTTGAAGAGAGTATCTGATTAATTGGTAATAGACTGTAGATGTGTTAATTTTCTGAGTTTTACATTGAAATATCTCTTTCTTTCTTTTTGTGTAACTGAAATTTGAAGTAAAATGTTAAAGATTTTGTTGCCATGACGTTGAACTCCTACTCATGGAGAGGAACTGGATAAATTTTTGTATAAATCCTAGTAGCTTTCCTAGGGGCTAGAGTCTGTGTTTTCCGCTGAAATTGTACTAAATTCAGATATATCCTTTCAATAATAGGTACCAATATCAACTAAATATCCAATCAACTTGCTTCTGTATGTGCTCTTGTTGGAATATGTAAAGCAACAACGGGAATAGTAAATAACTATTACAGTTATCGAAAAGATAAACAACAATGAGGGCAACAAGTTGTCAATATCTTGATCTTGAATGAAACTTCAAATATAGAACTTGTATTCGGAAATACAAAAACATGAACTGCTACTCTTGTGGCTTGTAGATCTGCTGATAATACGAACGGTTAGAGTCCTTCGTCTGTTAAGTTTACACCTGAAAGATTTAGCAACCAATTAGATAAACCACAACACCACCGGCTGAGTCGAGAGATGTCTCTCTGTCTTTAAGACAAGATTGCCCCCGTATATAGGCTTTACGGAAGTGTGGACAATAGTCTCCCAAGATGAAACAACAAACTATCAAGTGTGCAAAGCCTACACAAATGAGCTCAGCGAAGAACACGAATAATGAAGATTGCAAAAAGAAGGATTGATATCAGGAAAATCTAATCTCTTTGTGGTGTTGTTAACTTATTTTTCTGTTCATGGTCATCTATAGAATTGAGCCAAGGCCTCAATTTATAGGTGTGCAAGATGGTCCCTTCAAGTTGCCATATAATAGGCCTTTAAACCACCAACTAATGCAGCCAAATAATGGCTGAGTTATGGAGGAAAAACAGCCAAGTTAATGCTCCAAAACCTCTCCATAATCAGCCAAACTTTTGGACTTCCATCGAGTATTCACTGCCTGGGAAGCGACGCGGCTCTGCAGCATTTAGCGCCATGGCTCCAGAGACTAAAATGGGAATTGGCGTCGCGGCGCTGCAAGGGGGCGCCGCGGCGCTGCAAGGGGGCGCCGCGGCGCTCTGGCTCTACGGCCCAATCCAGGAGGCTTCGTGGCCTTTCTCGACTCCGCGGCCCTTTCCGACCCGTTCCATCTTATACCTCGCACAATTCTTCCTTCGTTTACCAATGTGGAACACTTTTTATTCATCCAGTAACCATCCATCATTCTATGTCTCAAACATTTCACTTATGTACCAATATCTCTTTCATTAACGAAATTTACGATACTTGGCACTAAGATTGCACGTGTGTGGAAACGATATTTCCGACGTGCAGGGCACAATTGTTCGAGTCATAAATAATGGGATAAACTTTATTCCACATTAGTGAATTTTCCAACAATCCCCTCTTGAAAGGTATTTTGGCGCACACACAGGGTACCTACTTTTAGCATTCTTTCAGCAAAAAGATATTGCATCAGGAGAGGTAGCTTCCGCTTTGAACCTTCCCTAGTTGAATACCATCAGACTTACTTACTGCGCGGTGAACATGATGTGTTGAACCACCAGTGTTTAATGTAAGCCAAGAATGGTACCAACACAATACCTCCCCTTTATTCGTTCCTTCTTTTGTTCTGTCCGTTGTGGCCGTGGACACACTTGGATTCTTAAGTGCGTTCCTTTGAGGCGGCCTGTCCTCGCACTTAAATAGTTGATCTCCTACCAGGTATCCTACTATACCCTACTTCACAAGTGTTAGAAATCATTAAAAGTTTCCCCAACCTTAACCTCAACCGTTTGAGGATCGTTACAGGTTTGGAAGCTTAACCTTTACCCACCATGCAGGTAGCACTTTATTGTCTATCGCGGGAACGACTTTGGATTCATGTTTCTTAAATAGAAATCATAATCCAAAGTGCTCTTGTTTCCATCGAAACGCTCAACTGAACCTTTTCCATCTTAGTTTTCCCATTGAACCAAATTCTTGGGATCTCCAGTCAGTATGGTTGAGTTACCACCACAAAGGTTCGTATTGGTTGGGTTTTTTTTAAGCCCATTCCCCTAAACATGCAGAACTCTTGATCTTCGGATAGTCTCTTAGTTAAATGGTCCGCTATATCCTTTGATTAGTAATCAAGGAAGTGACACCCATGATGATCAACTGTCATACGGTCTCATGTCTCTGACAGATCCGACAGATATGTCTAGACTCCGTCATCCGTGCCCTTCCTAAAACCGACCAGCTAGCCACGGTGTATAACTGCTGAAGGCACATGTTTCTCCTAATAAGGTACGTCCTCTAAGGAGTAGTGAAGTTACTCAACTTCTTTCATGCTTTGTATAAAGCGATAACCTCTGATTCCAACATGAATCGGCCGATACAGGTTTTCTTAGAGGATTTTCCAAGACCCACCATACACATTTACTTATGGCTTTGGTGTTCTTCATAGCTGATGTCCAGTTTGCATCACTGTGTTCTCCCAGAACCACTGAACATCCAGAATACCATAATCCGTAGATAAGCAAATATTTCAGATATAGTCATATTCAACTTAACGCCTTCTATCATTTATTTCCAGAATTATGAGTGAACCTTAGTTCAACTGATATGCTTTGTACGCCGATACCAGGTCGGTTGTAATGTGTACAACACATTGAACTACATGTGACCTGCACATATCGCTCCTTGTATATAGGTGCACCATGATTCCAATCAGTTCTATGATTCATATCTATTGGTGGCTTTAATGAGACTATCAACTATCTCACAACTAAATTTGGAGTTAGACCAGTCGGTTAGATGTCTTAGAAATCCCAATTCCTAAGATGTCATATGTGATACCCATATCTTTCATATCGAGACTTTTGTTTCAATATGACTTCCACTTTCAGACTGTTGGTTTTTCCAACTGTTGGCTTTCTAACTTCAGAGTTAATGTTTCTGTTGTCAGATTCATTATTTCTGTTTTACCTGAAACTTCCAGGACCAAAAATGTAAACATTTCAGGGACCAAAAAGAAAGTTCAGGAAGAAGCCCAACAGTCCAGCAAACCAACTCTGATCCTCCCCTTCTAACTCTCCGGTTAGGAAGGTTGTTTCAACATCCATGCCACGCAAGACTGCAATGGCCCTGGATATTAAGCTATTCACGGGGAGCACATGTACAAGTAGCCGAGGCCTTATACTCGTCAGTAGATCCATCTACTTTGTACTTGCTTTTGAGTATCCTCTTTCACAACTCGAAGGTTCTTTTCTCGGAGGAAGATCAACCATTACACAAGTATGGTTCTATATGATGGAATCTATTTCTCTCTTTGTAGCTTCTTTCCAAAGAAGCACTTCTGGAGATGACAATTATTTATTAATTGTCCATGGTTCGTTCTCAACCATACAAGCTAGAAGGCCTTGAACAAGTCTTTGTCCCCTCTTTGCTCCGTCTCGGTTCAACATCTAGAATCTCTGAGTTCTGTAGATCTGGAATATTAAGTTCTGGATAATCAGCAACTTCCGAGTCCTGTAGCTCTGGAACGTCTGGCTCCGGACAGTCAGGCACTCGCGGGTTCTTGGTAACCTCGGGCAATTACTTATTTTCCATTCTCAAGGAAATTTATCTTTAAAGAATTCAGCATTCTTTGACACCAAGAGGCGATAAGCACTACTGCTATTTGCAGATCCAGTGGATATGCAATTTATAGTCTAGACCTGTTTCGATATTCCAACCTCTACCAAGCCACCCTACATTACAACATTTGTATGTGAGATCCTTTCCATGTTTCACACGGAGAGTTATCCTTATCCTTATGCGTAGTTCTGTTGAGAATCGCATTAGCGGTAAGGATCGCCTTGCCCCACATATTTTGGGCGTACGACTTTGCGCTTGGCTAACACGGTTAGACTGAGGTGAGTAATGAGCAGTCGTTTAATAAATGATGTTTCACATTCTCCCCCTCTATCACTACGAATTCCTCAATCCGTAGGCTTAGTTGATTTTCAACTTCTGCTTTGTAGCGCTTATCCGGTTCAACAACTTCATCTTTGCTTTTTTACAAACAAAGGATGCAATACGTTGTACCATCATCAATGAAGGTTACAAAGTACTTGTCTCCCTCCTCTATTTTGTATAAACTTCAAATCACCCATGTAGGTGTGACTAAGTTCTAGAGGAGCGGTGCTTCTTTCTCTATTCCTTTGACGGAATGGAAATGTGATTTTGCCTCTTCGCCTACCTCACATTCATTTTGAGGTTTTATGTCGACAGAAGACAAAAATGTCAACTTCGTTAGCTTTTGAATGACTTTCTATTTAACGTGTCTTAATCTATGATGGCATAGATGCACGGATTACAAATATATCATTCATTTAGCTACAGACATACTATACAATTCTTAGTTATTACGGACTTGTTGGACTAGTCTCATACCAGCTTGACCAACAACGTCCCTTAAACCAAGTTTGGGACATGTATCACCTTATTTTAGAGTGATCACATTCCCTGAAGTCCTATTGAGGACAACCTTACCAACCCCTTCTACTTTAGAGGTGGCGTTGCTTCACATGAACAACCTCTTGCCCGTGGTTAGTGCGTAATCGGATCATATGTGATCTGGATACTCTGGCCCACTTCAGTTGCTTTGGCAGACTGAGTGTCCAATTACTTTTCTGCCTTTCTTTTGGCCTTCAGATCATTTAAGACCGGGAAAACTCTGGCCCACCTCACTAGGTGTCCATTACTTTTCTGTCAACTGAATTCTGGCCCACTCCAGTCGCCCGTAGGCTTTGTACGACTAAGTGTCCAATGTCATTCTATCAAATGAATTATCTTCTGTCAGATAGTGTAACATGTTCAATGTCTTAAGATAAGCCATTATCTTTTAGTCTTCTTCCCTTGTGATTGGTGCCCAAGGAAATCCCTGACGCTTAGTTAAGAGTGGTAAAAGTTTCCGCACACTCAGTGGATCTCTCTCCTTCGTATGTGCGAACATACTTTACACACTTTTAATAATTACACCCAAAAGAACGAATCTTTTAAGTTTTGTTTACAATAGTCCAATCTTTAACCGGGAAGGAATGAGATTTAATATCTGATTTTAGAGTGTAAGGAATATAAGTTTTTAATGTAAACATTTTCATATTTCCAGCTTTGTTTTACACATTTTTATTCAGATATTAACTAAACATTTTATTGATAAGGAATGATTAACTTAGACCTTTTGGATTTTGGCCCACTTCAGTTAGACTGAGTGTCCACATCCTCCTTACCATAATTCGGATCCTTTGTCTGGAATAAATATAGGCCTTTTGGTATATGACCGAACATCATCTTCAGCCTTCTCCTCTTATCCCAATTGACATCCTCAGCCTCTCATGAGCGCTTGTTTCCACCACCCTCGGGAGCGGTGACACCAACTCGTTCTTGATCTTTACCCGTACTAGCATGACTATCAGTAGTATCTTGAAGCTCAGCATCAGATTCAGAGATCCCTCATTTGACAGAAACAGATTTGTAACTGTCGTAAAAGAGAGAACCATAACTAGGACCAATCTTGAAAGCACGATTGTTGTTTGAGCTGTTAGAAAAACTGTCAACAGAACTGTTTTCAAGACGAAAACCACATCCAGATTTGGTCACACACTTGTCGACCAACATCTTTCGAATCACTAATACAATATTGTCTTAAAATTGTTGGAATATGTAAAGCAACAACGAGAATAGTAAATAACTATTATAGTGATCGAAATGATAAACAACAATGAGGACAATAACAAGTTGTCAATATCTTGATCTTGAATGAAACTTCAAATATAGAACTTGTATTCGGAAATACAAGAAAATGAACTGCTACTCTTGTGGCTTGTAGATCCACTGAAAATACGAACGGTTAGAGTCCTTCGTCTGTTAAGTTAACACCTGAAACACATAGCAACCAATTAGATAAACCACAACACCACCGGCTGAGTCGAGAGATGGCTCCCTGTCTTTAAGACAAGATTGCCCTCGTATATAGGCTTTACGGAAGTGTGGACAATAGTCTTCCAAGATGAAACAACAAACTATCAAGTGTGCAAAGCCTACACAAATGATCTCAGCGAAGAACACGAATAATGAAGATTGCTAAGAGAATGATTGATATCAGGAAAATCTGATCTCTTTGTGGTGTTGTTAACTTATTTTTTCATTCTATAGAATTAGGTGATATAATTCTACTGAAGGTGTTGCGGTCATCACTACAGTTGAATGATGTAATGCCAACCATGATGGTTATGGTCATCATTCTATAGAGTCACATGATATATTAACCGCAAAGGTGCAGTGATCTTCACTCCAGTGGTCAGATGTAATATCTGCCAAGATGGTCGTGGTCTTCATAATATAGAGTTAGGTAATGTATTTCCTGTGAAGGTGTTGCAATCTTCACTCCAATGGGATGATGTAATGCTTGGCAAGATGGTGGTGGTCTTCATTTTATTGAGTCAGGTTCTATAATTCCTATGAAGGTTATGTGGTCTTCACTATAGTCGAATGACGTAATGCGAGCCAGGATGGTCGTGGTCTTCATTATATAGAGTCAGGTGATATAATTACAGCGAAGGTGTGTGGTCTGTACTCCAGTTGAAAGATTTAATGCCAACCAAGATGGTTTTGGTCTTGATTCTATAGAGTCACGTCATATCATTCCAACGAAGGTGTTGCAATATTTACTCCTGTTGAATGATGTAATGTCAGCCAAGATGGTCGTTGTTTTCATAAGATAGAGTTAGGTAATGTAATTGTAGTGAAGGTGTTGCGATCTTCATTCCAGTTGAATGATGTAATGCTTGCCAAGATGGTGCTGGTCTTTATTTTATAGAGTCGGGTGCTATTATTCCTATGAATGTTATAATTGGTCTTTACTCCGGTGGAATGATGTAATGCCATCCGAGATGGTCGTGGTCTTCATTCTATAGAATTAGGAGACATAATTCTAGTGAAGATGTTGCGGTCATCACTACAGTTGAATGATGTAACGCCAACCATGATGGTCGTGGTCTTCATTCTATAGAATTAGGTGATATAATTCTAGTGAAGGTGTTGCGGTCATCACTAAAGTTGAATGAATGATAATGCCAACCAAGATGGTTTTGGTGTTCATTCTATAGAGTCACGTCATATCGTTCCAACGAAGGTGTTGCAATATTTACTCCTGTTGAATGATGTAATGTCAGCCAAGATGGTCGTTGTTTTCATAATATAGAGTTAGGTAATGTAATTGTAGTGAAGGTGTTGCGATCTTCATTCCAATTGAATGATGTAATGCTTGCCAAGATGGTGCTTGGTCTTTATTTTATAGTCGTCGTGCTATTATTCCTATGAATGTTCTGTGGTCTTTACTCCAGTGGAATGATGTAATGCCATCCGAGATGGTCGTGGTCTTCATTCTATAGAATTAGGAGACATAATTCTAGTGAAGATGTTGCGGTCATCACTACAGTTGAATGATGTAACGCCAACCATGATGGTCGTGGTCTTCATTCTATAGAATTAGGTGATATAATTCTAGTGAAGGTGTTGCGGTCATCACTACAGTTGAATGATGTAATGCCAACCAAGATGGTCGTGGTTTTCTATGTTCATTCTATAATTCATTCCAATGAAGGTGTTGCAATATTTACTCTTGAATGATGTAATGCCATGTAATGTCGCCAAGATGGTCGTTGTTTTCATAATATAGATTTAGGTAATGTAATTGTAGTGAAGGTGTTGCGATCTTCATTCCAATTGAATGATGTAATGCTTGCCAAGATGGTGGTGGGTCTTTATTTTATTGAGTCGGTGCTATTAGTCCTATGAATGTTATGTGGTCATTACTCCGGTGGAATGATGTAATGCCATCCGAGATGGTCGTGGTCTTCATTCTATAGAATTAGGAGATATAATTCTACTGTGAAGGTGTTGCGGTCATCACTACGGTTGAATGATGTAATGCCAACCATGATGGTTTTGGTCATCATTCTATAGAGTCACGTGATATAATAACAACAAAGGTGCAATATCTTCACTCCGGTGGTGATGTAATGTCGCCAAGATGGTCGTTGTCTTCATAATATAGAGTTAGGTAATGTATTTCTTAGTGAAGGTGTTGCAATCTTCACTCCAATGGGATGATGTAATGCTTGGCAAGATGTTGGTGGTCTTCATTTTATTGAGTCGGTGCTATTCTATAATTCCTATGAAGGTTATGTGGTCTTCACTATAGTCGAATGACGTAATGCGAGCATCACTACAGTTGATGGTCGTGGTCTTCATTGTATAGAGTCGGGTGATATAATTACGTGAAGGTGTGTGGTCTTTACTCCGGTTGAAAGATGTAATGCCAACCAAGATGGTTTTGGTCTTGATTCTATAGAGTCACGTCATATCATTCCAACGAAGGTGTTGCAATATTTACTCCTGTTGAGTGATGTAATGTCAGCCAAGATGGTCGTTGTTTTCATAAGATAGAGTTAGGTAATGTAATTGTAGTGAAGGTGTTGCGATCTTCATTCTAGTTGAATGATGTAATGCTTGCCAAGATGGTGCTGGTCTTTATTTTATAGAGTCAGGTGCTATTATTCCTATGAATGTTCTGTGGTCTTTACTCCAGTGGAATGATGTAATGCCATCCGAATGATGTAATGCATAATTCATGTTGCGGTCATCACTACGAGAATGATGTAACGCCAACCATGATGGTCGTGGTCTTCATTCTATAGAATTAGTTGATATAATTCTAGTGAAGGTGTTGCGGTCATCACTACAGTTGAATGATGTAATGCCAACCATGATGGTTATGGTCATCATTCTATGATGTAATGACAACCATGATGTCATCATGATATATATAACCGCAAAGGTGCGGTGATCTTCACTCCGGTGGTCGGATGTAATGTCGCCAAGATGGTCGTGGTCTTCATAATATAGAGTTAGGTAATGTATTTCCTGTGAAGGTGTTGCAATCTTCACTCCAATGGGATGATGTAATGCTTGGCAAGATGGTGGTGGTCTTCATTTTATTGAGTCGGTGCTATAATTCCTATGAAGGTTATGTGGTCTTCACTATAGTCGAATGACGTAATGCGAGCCGGGATGGTCGTGGTCTTCATTGTATAGAGTCGGGTGATATAATTACGGCGAAGGTGTGTGGTCTTTACTCCGGTTGAAAGATGTAATGCCAACCAAGATGGTTTTGGTTCTTCTATAGAGTCACGTCATATCATTCCAACTCGAAGGTGTTGCAATATTTACTCCGTTGAATGATGTAATGTCGCCCAAGATGGTCGTTGTTTTCATAATATAGAGTTAGGTAATGTAATTGTAGTGAAGGTGTTGCGATCTTCATTCCAATTGAATGATGTGATGCTTGCCAAGATGGTGCTGGTCTTTATTTTATAGAGTCGGTGCTATTATTCCTATGAATGTTCTGTGGTCTTTACTCCGGTGGAATGATGTAATGCCATCCGAGATGGTCGTGGTCTTCATTCTATAGAATTAGGAGACATAATTCCGTGAAGATGTTGCGGTCATCACTACAGTTGAATGATGTAACGCCAACCATGATGGTTATGGTCTTCATTCTATAGAATTAGGTGATATAATTCTAGTGAAGGTGTTGATCATCACTAACCGCCAACCATGATGGTCGTGGTCTTCATTCTATAGAATTAGGTGATATAATTCTATCGAAGGTGTTGCGGTCATCACTACGGTGAATGATGTAATGCCATCCATGATGGTTATGGTCATCATTCTATAGAGTCACATGATATAATAACCGCAAAGGTGCGGAACTTCACTCCGGTGGTATATGTAATGTTAAGATGGTCGTGGTCTTCATAATATAGAGTTAGGTCTGTATTTCCCCGTGAAGGTGTTGCAATCTTCACTCCAATGGGATGATGTAATGCTTGGCAAGATGGTGGTGGTCTTCATTTTATTGAGTCGGTTCTATAATTCCTATGAAGGTTATGTGGTCTTCACTATAGTCGAATGACGTAATGCGAGCCGGGATGGTCGTGGTCTTCATTGTATATAGTCGGGTGATATAATTACAGCGAAGGTGTGTGGTCTTTACTCCGGTTGAAAGATGTAATGCCAACCAAGATGGTTTTGGTCTTGATTCTATAGAGTCACGTCATATCATTCCAACGAAGGTGTTGCAATATTTACTCCTGTTGAATGATGTAATGTCGCCAAGATGGTCGTTGTTTTCATAATATAGAGTTAGGTAATGTAATTGTAGTGAAGGTGTTGCGATCTTCATTCCGGTTGAATGATGTAATGCTTGCCAAGATGGTGCTTTGGTCTTTATTTTATAGAGTCAGGTGCTATTATTCCTATGAATGTTCTGTGGTCTTTACTCCAGTGGAATGATGTAATGCCATCCGAGATGGTCGTGGTCTTCATTCTATAGAATTAGGAGACATAATTCTAGTGAAGATGTTGCGGTCATCACTACAGTTGAATGATGTAACGCCAACCATGATGGTCGTGGTCTTCATTCTATAGAATTAGGTGATATAATTCTAGTGAAGGTGTTGCGGTCATCACTACAGTTGAATGATGTAATGCCAACCAAGATGGTTTTGGTGTTCATTCTATAGAGTCACGTCATATCGTTCCAACGAAGGTGTTGCAATATTTACTCCTGTTGAATGATGTAATGTCAGCCAAGATGGTCGTTGTTTTCATAATATAGAGTTAGGTAATGTAATTGTAGTGAAGGTGTTGCGATCTTCATTCCAATTGAATGATGTAATGCTTGCCAAGATGGTGCTGGTCTTTATTTTATAGAGTCAGGTGCTATTAGTCCTATGAATGTTCTGTGGTCTTTACTCCAGTGGAATGATGTAATGCCATCCGAGATGGTCGTGGTCTTCATTCTATAGAATTAGGAGACATAATTCCAGTGAAGATGTTGCGGTCATCACTACAGTTGAATGATGTAACGCCAACCATGATGGTCGTGGTCTTCATTCTATAGAATTAGGTGATATAATTCTAGTGAAGGTGTTGCGGTCATCACTACAGTTGAATGATGTAATGCCAACCATGATGGTCGTGGTCTTCATTCTATAGAATTAGGTGATATAATTCTACTGAAGGTGTTGCGGTCATCACTACAGTTGAATGATGTAATGCCAACCATGATGGTTATGGTCATCATTCTATAGAGTCACATGATATAATAACCGCAAAGGTGCAGTGAACTTCACTCCAGTGGTCAGATGTAATGTCTGCCAAGATGGTCGTGGTCTTCATAATATAGAGTTAGGGAATGTATTTCCTGTGAAGGTGTTGCAATCTTCACTCCAATGGGATGATGTAATGCTTGATAAGATGGTGGTAGTCTTCATTTTATTGACTCAGGTGCTATAATTCCTATGAAGGTTATGTGTCTTCACTATAGTCGAATGACGTAATGCGAGCCAGGATGGTCGTGGTCTTCATTGTATAGAGTCAGGTGATATAATTACAGCGAAGGTGTGTGGTCTTTACTCCAGTGGAAAGATGTAATGCCAACCAAGATGGTTTTGGTCTTGATTCTATAGAGTCACGTCATATCATTCCAACGAAGGTGTTGCAATATTTACTCCTGTTGAATGATGTAATGTCAGCCAAGATGGTCGTTGTTTTCATAATATAGAGTTAGGTAATGTAATTGTAGTGAAGGTGTTGCGATCTTCATTCCAGTTGAATGATGTAATGCTTGCCAAGATGGTGCTTGGTCTTTATTTTATAGAGTCGGGTGCTATTATTCCTATGAATGTTCTGTGGTCTTTACTCCAGTGGAATGATGTAATGCCATCCGAGATGGTCGTGGTCTTCATTCTATAGAATTAGGAGACATAATTCCAGTGAAGATGTTGCGGTCATCACTACAGTTGAATGATGTAACGCCAACCATGATGGTCGTGGTCTTCATTCTATAGAATTAGGTGATATAATTCTAGTGAAGGTGTTGCGGTCATCACTACGCTTGAATGATGAAATGCCAACCATGATGGTCGTGGTCTTCATTCTATAGAATTAGGTGATATAATTCTACTTTTGAAGGTGTTGCGGTCATCACTACGGTTGAATGATGTAATGCCAACCATGATGGTTATGGTCATCATTCTATAGAGTCACATGATATAATAACCGCAAAGGTGCGTGATCTTCACTCCGGTGGTCGATGTAATGTACGCCAAGATGGTCGTGGTCTTCATAATATAGAGTTAGGTAATGTATTTCTGTGAAGGTGTTGCAATCTTCACTCCAATGGGATGATGTAATGCTTGGCAAGATGGTCGTGGTCTTCATTTTATAGAATTAGGAGATAATTCCTAGTGAAGATTATGTGGTCTTCACTATAGTCGAATGACGTAACGCCAACCATGATGGTCGTGGTCTTCATTGTATAGAATTAGGTGATATAATTACTAGTGAAGGTGTGTGGTCATCACTACGGTTGAATGATGTAATGCCAACCAAGATGGTTTTGGTCTCTATAGAGTCACGTCATTTCATTCCAACGAAGGTGTTGCAATATTTACTCCTGTTGAATGATGTAATGTCAGCCAAGATGGTCGTTGTTTTCATAATATAGAGTTAGGTAATGTAATTGTAGTGAAGGTGTTGCGATCTTCATTCCAATTGAATGATGTAATGCTTGCCAAGATGGTGCTGGTCTTTATTTTATAGAGTCAGGTGCTATTAGTCCTATGAATGTTCTGTGGTCTTTACTCCAGTGGAATGATGTAATGCCATCCGAGATGGTCGTGGTCTTCATTCTATAGAATTAGGAGACATAATTCCAGTGAAGATGTTGCGGTCATCACTACAGTTGAATGATGTAACGCCACCCATGATGGTCGTGGTCTTCATTCTATAGAATTAGGTGATACAATTCTAGTGAAGGTGTTGCGGTCATCACTACAATTGAATGATGTAATGCCAACCATGATGGTCGTGGTCTTCATTCTATAGAATTAGGTGATATAATTCTACTGAAGGTGTTGCGGTCATCACTACAGTTGAATGATGTAATGCCAACCATGATGGTTATGGTCATCATTCTATAGAGTCACATGATATAATAACCGCAAAGGTGCAGTGATCTTCACTCCATTGGTCAGATGTAATGTCTGCCAAGATGGTCGTGGTCTTCATAATATAGAGTTAGGTAATGTATTTCCTGTGAAGGTGTTGCAATCTTCACTCCAATGGGATGATGTAATGCTTGCCAAGATGGTGGTGGTCTTCATTTTATTGAGTCGGTCTAATTCCTATGAAGGTTATGTGGTCTTCACTATAGTCGAATGACGTAATGCGAGCCGGGATGGTCGTGGTCTTCATTGTATATAGTCGGGTGATATAATTACAGCGAAGGTGTGTGGTCTTTACTCCAGTTGAATGATGTAATGCCAACCAAGATGGTTTTGGTCTTCATTCTATAGAGTCACGTCATATCATTCCAACGAAGGTGTTGCAATATTTACTCCTGTTGAATGATGTAATGTCAGCCAAGATGGTCGTTGTTTTCATAATATAGAGTTAGGTAATGTAATTGTAGTGAAGGTGTTGCGATCTTCATTCCAATTGAATGATGTAATGCTTGCCAAGATGGTGCTGGTCTTTATTTTATAGAGTCAGGTGCTATTAGTCCTATGAATGTTCTGTGGTCTTTACTCCAAAGAATGATGTAATACCATCCGAGATGGTCGTGGTCTTCATTCTATAGAATTAGGAGACATAATTCCAGGTGAAGATGTTGCGGTCATCACTACAGTTGAATGATGTAACGCCAACCATGATGGTCGTGGTCTTCATTCTATAGAATTAGGTGATATAATTCTAGTGAAGGTGTTGCGGTCATCACTACAGTTGAATGATGTAATGCCAACCATGATGGTCGTGGTCTTCATTTTATAGAATTAGGAGACATAATTCTAGTGAAGATGTTGCGGTCATCACTACAGTTGAATGATGTAACGCCAACCATGATGGTCATGGTCTTCATTCTATAGAATTAGGTGATATAATTCTAGTGAAAGTGTTGCGGTGATCACAACAGTTGAATGATGTAATGCAACCAAGATGGTTTTGGTGTTCATTCTATAGAGTCACGTCATATCATTCCAACGAAGGTGTTGCAATATTTACTCCTGTTGAATGATGAAATGTCAGCCAAGATGGTCGTTGTTTTCATAATATAGAGTTAGGTAATGTAATTGTAGTGAAGGTGTTGCGATCTTCATTCCAATTGAATGATGTAATGCTTGCCAAGATGGTGCTGGGTCTTTATTTTATATAGTCGGTGCTATTAGTCCTATGAATGTTCTGTGGTCTTTACTCCAGTGGAATGATGTAATGCCATCCGAGATGGTCGTGGTCTTCATTCTATAGAATTAGGAGACATAATTCCAGTGAAGATGTTGCGGTCATCACTACAGTTGAATGATGTAACGCCAACCATGATGGTCGTGGTCTTCATTCTATAGAATTAGGTGATATAATTCTAGTGAAGGTGTTGCGTCATCACTACGGTTGAATGATGTAATGCCAACCATGATGGTTTTGGTGTTCATTCTATAGAGTCACGTCATATCGTTCCAACGAAGGTGTTGCAATATTTACTCTGTTGAATGATGTAATGTCAGCCAAGATGGTCGTTGTTTTCATAATATAGAGTTAGGTAATGTAATTGTAGTGAAGGTGTTGCGATCTTCATTCCAATTGAATGATGTAATGCTTGCCAAGATGGTGCTGGTCTTTATTTTATAGAGTCAGGTGCTATTATTCCTATGAATGTTCTGTGGTCTTTACTCCGTGGAATGATGTAATGCCATCCGAGATGGTCGTGGTCTTCATTCTATAGAATTATGAGACATAATTCCAAAGTGAAGATGTTGCGGTCATCACTACGCTTGAATGATGTAACGCCAACCATGATGGTCGTGGTCTTCATTCTATAGAATTAGGTGATATAATTCTAGTGAAGGTGTTGCGGTCATCACTACGGTGAATGATGTAATGCCAACCATGATGGTCGTGGTCTTCATTGTATAGAATTAGGTGATATAATTCTACCGAAGGTGTTGCGGTCATCACTACGAATGATGTAATGCAACCATGATGATTATGGTCATCATTCTATAGAGTCACATGATATAATAACCGCAAAGGTGCGGTGATCTTCACTCCGGTGTTGGTCGTGGTCTTCATAATATAGAGTTAGGTAATGTATTTCCATTCTATAGAATTAGGAGACATAATTCTAGTGAAGATGTTGCGGTCATCACTACAACGTTGAATGATGTAATGTCAACCAAGATGGTTTTGGTCTTCATTCTATAGAGTCACGTCATATCGTTCCAACGAAGGTGTTGCAATATTTACTCCTGTTGAATGATGTAATGTCACCAAGATGGTCGTTGTTTTCATAATATAGAGTTAGGTAATGTAATTGTAGTGAAGGTGTTGCGATCTTCATTCCAATTGAATGATGTAATGCTTGCCAAGATGGTGCTGGTCTTTATTTTATAGTGTCAGGTGCTATTAGTCCTATGAATGTTCTGTGGTCATTACTCCATTGGAATGATGTAATGCCATCCGAGATGGTCGTGGTCTTCATTCTATAGAATTAGGAGACATAATTCCAGTGAAGATGTTGCGGTCATCACTACAGTTGAATGATGTAACGCCAACCATGATGGTCGTGGTCTTCATTCTATAGAATTAGGTGATATAATTCTAGTGAAGGTGTTGCGGTCATCACTACAGTTGAATGATGTAATGCCAACCATGATGGTCGTGGTCTTCATTCTATAGAATTAGGTGATATAATTCTACTGAAGGTGTTGCGGTCATCACTACAGTTGAATGATGTAATGTCAACCATGATGGTTATGGTCATCATTCTATAGAGTCACATGATATAATAACCGCAAAGGTGCAGTGATCTTCACTCCAGTGGTCAGATGTAATGTCGCAAGATGGTCGTGGTCTTCATAATATAGAGTTAGGTAATGTATTTCCTGTGAAGGTGTTGCAATCTTCACTCCAATGGGATGATGTAATGCTTGCTAAGATGGTGGTGGTCTTCATTTTATTGAGTCAGGTGCTATAATTCCTATGAAGGTTATGTGGTCTTCACTATAGTCGAATGACGTAATGCGAGCCAGGATGGTCGTGGTCTTCATTGTATAGAGTCAAGTGATATAATTACAGCGAAGGTGTGTGGTCTTTACTCCAGTTGAAAGATGTAATGCCAACCAAGATGGTTTTGGTCTTGATTCTATAGAATCACGTCATATCATTCCATCGAAGAAGTTGCAATATTTACTCCTGTTGAATGATGTAATGTCAGCCAAGATGGTCGTTGTTTTCATAATATAGAGTTAGGTAATGTAATTGTAGTGAAGGTGTTGCGATCTTCATTTCAATTGAATGATGTAATGCTTGCCAAGATGGTGCTGGTCTTTATTTTATATAGTCAGGTGCTATTAGTCCTATGAATGTTCTGTGGTCTTTACTCCAGTGGAATGATGTAATGCCATCCGAGATGGTCGTGGTCTTCATTCTATAGAATTAGGAGACATAATTCTAGTGAAGATGTTGCGGTCATCACTACGCTTGAATGATGTAACGCCAACCATGATGGTCGTGGTCTTCATTCTATAGAAATAGGTGATATAATTCTAGTGAAGGTGTTGCGGTGATCACTACAGTTGAATGATGTAATGCAACCAAGATGGTTTTGGTGTTCATTCTATAGAGTCACGTCATATCGTTCCAACGAAGGTGTTGCAATATTTACTCCTGTTGAATGATGTAATGTCAGCCAAGATGGTCGTTGTTTTCATAATATAGAGTTAGGTAATGTAATTGTAGTGAAGGTGTTGCGATCTTCATTCCAATTGAATGATGTAATGCTTGCCAAAATGGTGCTGGTCTTTATTTTATAGAGTCAGGTGCTATTATTCCTATGAATGTTCTGTGGTCTTTACTCATGTGGAATGATGTAATGCCATCCGAGATGGTCGTGGTCTTCATTCTATAGAATTAGGAGACATAATTCCAGTGAAGATGTTGCGGTCATCACTACAGTTGAATGATGTAACGCCAACCATGATGGTCGTGGTCTTCATTCTATAGAATTAGGTGATATAATTCTAGTGAAGGTGTTGCGGTCATCACTACAGTTGAATGATGTAATGCCAACCATGATGGTCGTGGTCTTCATTGTATAGAATTAGGTGATATAATTCTACTGAAGGTGTTGCGGTCATCACTACAGTTGAATGATGTAATGACAACCATGATGATTATGGTCATCATTCTATAGAGTCACATGATATAATAACCGCAAAGGTGCGGTGATCTTCACTCCAAAGGTCGATGTAATGTCCGCCAAGATGGTCGTGGTCTTCATAATATAGAGTTAGGTAATGTATTTCCTGTGAAGGTGTTGCAATCTTCACTCCAAGGGGATGATGTAATGCCATCCGAGATGATCGTGGTCTTCATTCTATAGAATTAGGAGACATAATTCTAGTGAAGATGTTGCGGTCATCACTACAGTTGAATGATGTAACGCCAACCATGATGGTCGTGGTCTTCATTCTATAGAATTAGGTGATATAATTCTAGTGAAGGTGTTGCGGTCATCACTACATAATTCTAGTGAAGATGTTGCTCACTACGGTTGAATGATGTAATGCCAACCAAGATGGTTTTGGTCTTCATTCTATAGAGTCACGTCATATCGTTCCAACGAAGGTGTTGCAATATTTACTCTGTTGAATGATGTAATGTCAGCCAAGATGGTCGTTGTTTTCATAATATAGAGTTAGGTAATGTAATTGTAGTGAAGGTGTTGCGATCTTCATTCCAATTGAATGATGTAATGCTTGCCAAGATGGTGCTGGTCTTTATTTTATAGAGTCAGGTGCTATTAGTCCTATGAATGTTCTCGTGGTCTTTACTCCGGTGGAATGATGTAATGCCATCCGAGATGGTCGTGGTCTTCATTCTATAGAATTAGGAGACATAATTCCAGTGAAGATGTTGCGGTCATCACTACAGTTGAATGATGTAACGCCACCCATGATGGTCGTGGTCTTCATTCTATAGAATTAGGTGATATAATTCTAGTGAAGGTGTTGCGGTCATCACTACAGTTGAATGATGTAATGCCAACCATGATGGTCGTGGTCTTCATTCTATAGAATTAGGTGATATAATTCTACTGAAGGTGTTGCGGTTATCACTATAGTTGAATGATGTAATGTCAACCATGATGGTTATGGTCATCATTATATAGAGTCACATGATATAATAACCGCAAAGGTGCAGTGATCTTCACTCCAGTGGTCAGATGTAATGTCTGCCAAGATGGTCGTGGTCTTCATAATATAGAGTTAGGGAATATATTTCCTGTGAAGGTGTTGCAATCTTCACTCCAATGGGATGATGTAATGCTTGCTAAGATGGTGGTGGTCTTCATTTTATTGAGTCAGGTGCTATAATTCCTATGAAGGTTATGTGGTCTTCACTATAGTCGAATGACGTAATGCGAGCCAGGATGGTCGTGGTCTTCATTGTATAGAGTCAAGTGATATAATTACAGCGAAGGTGTGTGGTCTTTACTCCAGTTGAAAGATGTAATGCCAACCAAGATGGTTTTGGTCTTGATTCTATAGAGTCACGTCATATCATTCCAACGAAGAAGTTGCAATATTTACTTCTGTTGAATGATGTAATGTCAGCCAAGATGGTCGTTGTTTTCATAATATAGAGTTAGGTAATGTAATTGTAGTGAAGGTGTTGCGATCTTCATTTCAATTGAATGATGTAATGCTTGCCAAGATGGTGCTGGGTCTTTATTTTATATAGTCGGTGCTATTAGTCCTATGAATGTTCTGTGGTCTTTACTCCAGTGGAATGATGTAATGCCATCCGAGATGGTCGTGGTCTTCATTCTATAGAATTAGGAGACATAATTCCAGTGAAGATGTTGCGGTCATCACTACAGTTGAATGATGTAACGCCAACCATGATGGTCGTGGTCTTCATTCTATAGAATTAGGTGATATAATTCTAGTGAAGGTGTTGCGGTGATCACTACAGTTGAAAGATGTAATGCAACCAAGATGGTTTTGGTGTTCATTCTATAGAGTCACGTCATATCGTTCCAACGAAGGTGTTGCAATATTTACTCCTGTTGAATGATGTAATGTCAGCCAAGATGGTCGTTGTTTTCATAATATAGAGTTAGGTAATGTAATTGTAGTGAAGGTGTTGCGATCTTCATTCCAATTGAATGATGTAATGCTTGCCAAGATGGTGCTGGTCTTTATTTTATAGAGTCAGGTGCTATTATTCCTATGAATGTTCTGTGGTCTTTACTCCTGTGGAATGATGTAATGCCATCCGAGATGGTCGTGGTCTTCATTCTATAGAATTATGAGACATAATTCCAGTGAAGATGTTGCGGTCATCACTACAGTTGAATGATGTAACGCCAACCATGATGGTCGTGGTCTTCATTCTATAGAATTAGGTGATATAATTCTAGTGAAGGTGTTGCGGTCATCACTACAGTTGAATGATGTAATGCCAACCATGATGGTCGTGGTCTTCATTGTATAGAATTAGGTGATATAATTCTACTGAAGGTGTTGCGGTCATCACTACAGTTGAATGATGTAATGACAACCATGATGATTATGGTCATCATTCTATAGAGTCACATGATATAATAACCGCAAAGGTGCAGTGATCTTCACTCCAGTGGTCGATGTAATGTCTTGCCAAGATGGTCGTGGTCTTCATAATATAGAGTTAGGTAATGTATTTCCTGTGAAGGTGTTGCAATCTTCACTCCAATGGGATGATGTAATGCCATCCGAGATGATCGTGGTCTTCATTCTATAGAATTAGGAGACATAATTCTAGTGAAGATGTTGCGGTCATCACTACAGTTGAATGATGTAACGCCAACCATGATGGTCGTGGTCTTCATCCTATAGAATTAGGTTATATAATTCTAGTGAAGGTGTTGCGGTCATCACTACAGTTGAATGATGTAATGCCAACCAAGATGGTTTTGGTCTGCATTCTATAGAGTCACGTCATTTCGTTCCAACGAAGGTGTTGCAATATTTACTCCTGTTGAATGATGAAATGTCAGCCAAGATGGTCGTTGTTTTCATAATATAGAGTTAGGTAATTTAATTGTAGTGAAGGTGTTGCGATCTTCATTCCAATTGAATGATGTAATGCTTGCCAAGATGGTGCTTGGTCTTTATTTTATAGAGTCGTGTGCTATTAGTCCTATGAATGTTCTGTGGTCTTTACTCCATGGAATGATGTAATGCCATCCGAGATGGTCGTGGTCTTCATTCTATAGAATTAGGAGACATAATTTCGGTGAAGATGTTGCGGTCATCACTACGGTTGAATGATGTAACGCCACCCATGATGGTCGTGGTCTTCATTCTATAGAATTAGGTGATACAATTCTAGTGAAGGTGTTGCGGTCATCACTACAATTGAATGATGTAATGCCAACCATGATGGTCGTGGTCTTCATTCTATAGAATTAGGTGACATAATTCTACCGAAGGTGTTGCGGTTATCACTATAGTTGAATGATGTAATGCCAACCATGATGGTTATGGTCATCATTATATAGAGTCACATGATATAATAACCGCAAAGGTGCGGTGATCTTCACTCCGGTGGTCGATGTAATGTCTGCCAAGATGGTCGTGGTCTTCATAATATAGAGTTAGGGAATATATTTCCTGTGAAGGTGTTGCAATCTTCACTCCAATGGGATGATGTAATGCTTGCTAAGATGGTGGTGGTCTTCATTTTATTGAGTCGGTGCTACAATTCCAATGAAGGTTATGTGGTCTTCACTATAGTCGAATGACGTAATGCGAGCCAGGATGGTCGTGGTCTTCATTGTATAGAGTCAAGTGATATAATTACAGCGAAGGTGTGTGGTCTTTACTCCGGTTGAAAGATGTAATGCCAACCAAGATGGTTTTGGTCTTGATTCTATAGAGTCACGTCATATCATTCCAACGAAGAAGTTGCAATATTTACTCCCGTTGAATGATGTAATGTCGCCCAAGATGGTCGTTGTTTTCATAATATAGAGTTAGGTAATGTAATTGTAGTGAAGGTGTTGCGATCTTCATTTCAATTGAATGATGTAATGCTTGCCAAGATGGTGTTGGTCTTTATTTTATATAGTCGGTGCTATTAGTCCTATGAATGTTCTTGTGGTCTTTACTCCAAAGGAATGATGTAATGCCATCCGAGATGGTCGTGGTCTTCATTCTATAGAATTAGGAGACATAATTCCGGTGAAGATGTTGCGGTCATCACTACGCTTGAATGATGTAACGCCAACCATGATGGTCGTGGTCTTCATTCTATAGAATTAGGTGATATAATTCTAGTGAAGGTGTTGCGGTGATCACTACGGTTGAAAGATGTAATGCAACCAAGATGGTTTTGGTGTTCATTCTATAGAGTCACGTCATATCGTTCCAACGAAGGTGTTGCAATATTTACTCTGTTGAATGATGTAATGTCGCCAAGATGGTCGTTGTTTTCATAATATAGAGTTAGGTAATGTAATTGTAGTGAAGGTGTTGCGATCTTCATTCCAATTGAATGATGTAATGCTTGCCAAGATGGTGCTTGGTCTTTATTTTATAGAGTCGGTGCTATTATTCCTATGAATGTTCTGTGGTCTTTACTCCGTGGAATGATGTAATGCCATCCGAGATGGTCGTGGTCTTCATTCTATAGAATTATGAGACATAATTCCAGTGAAGATGTTGCGGTCATCACTACAGTTGAATGATGTAACGCCAACCATGATGGTCGTGGTCTTCATTCTATAGAATTAGGTGATATAATTCTAGTGAAGGTGTTGCGGTCATCACTACAGTTGAATGATGTAATGCCAACCATGATGGTCGTGGTCTTCATTGTATAGAATTAGGTGATATAATTCTACTGAAGGTGTTGCGGTCATCACTACAGTTGAATGATGTAATGACAACCATGATGATTATGGTCATCATTCTATAGAGTCACATGATATAATAACCGCAAAGGTGCAGTGATCTTCACTCCAGTGGTCAGATGTAATGTCTGCCAAGATGGTCGTGGTCTTCATAATATAGAGTTAGGTAATGTATTTCCTGTGAAGGTGTTGCAATCTTCACTCCAATGGGATGATGTAATGCCATCCGAGATGATCGTGGTCTTCATTCTATAGAATTAGGAGACATAATTCTAGTGAAGATGTTGCGGTCATCACTACAGTTGAATGATGTAACGCCAACCATGATGGTCGTGGTCTTCATCCTATAGAATTAGGTGATATAATTCTAGTGAAGGTGTTGCGGTCATCACTACAGTTGAATGATGTAATGCCAACCAAGATGGTTTTGGTCTGCATTCTATAGAGTCACGTCATTTCGTTCCAACGAAGGTGTTGCAATATTTACTTCTGTTGAATGATGAAATGTCAGCCAAGATGGTCGTTGTTTTCATAATATAGAGTTAGGTAATTTAATTGTAGTGAAGGTGTTGCGATCTTCATTCCAATTGAATGATGTAATGCTTGCCAAGATGGTGCTTGGTCTTTATTTTATAGAGTCGGTGCTATTATTCCTATGAATGTTCTGTGGTCTTTACTCCAAGTGGAATGATGTAATGCCATCCGAGATGGTCGTGGTCTTCATTCTATAGAATTAGGAGACATAATTCCAGTGAAGATGTTGCGGTCATCACTACAGTTGAATGATGTAACGCCAACCATGATGGTCGTGGTCTTCATTCTATAGAATTAGGTGATATAATTCTAGTGAAGGTGTTGCGGTCATCACTACAGTTGAATGATGTAATGCCAACCATGATGGTCGTGGTCTTCATTGTATAGAATTAGGTGATATAATTCTACTGAAGGTGTTGCGGTCATCACTACGGTTGAATGATGTAATGACAACCATGATGATTATGGTCATCATTCTATAGAGTCACATGATATAATAACCGCAAAGGTGCGGTGATCTTCACTCCAATTGGTCGATGTAATGTCTTGCCAAGATGGTCGTGGTCTTCATAATATAGAGTTAGGTAATGTATTTCCTGTGAAGGTGTTGCAATCTTCACTCCAATGGGATGATGTAATGCCATCCGAGATGATCGTGGTCTTCATTCTATAGAATTAGGAGACATAATTCTAGTGAAGATGTTGCGGTCATCACTACGCTGAATGATGTAACGCCAACCATGATGGTCGTGGTCTTCATCCTATAGAATTAGGTGATATAATTCTAGTGAAGGTGTTGCGGTCATCACTACAGTTGAATGATGTAATGCCAACCAAGATGGTTTTGGTCTGCATTCTATAGAGTCACGTCATTTCGTTCCAACGAAGGTGTTGCAATATTTACTTCTGTTGAATGATGAAATGTCAGCCAAGATGGTCGTTGTTTTCATAATATAGAGTTAGGTAATTTAATTGTAGTGAAGGTGTTGCGATCTTCATTCCAATTGAATGATGTAATGCTTGCCAAGATGGTGCTGGTCTTTATTTTATAGAGTCAGGTGCTATTATTCCTATGAATGTTCTGTGGTCTTTACTCCAGTGGAATGATGTAATGCCATCCGAGATGGTCGTGGTCTTCATTCTATAGAATTATGAGACATAATTCCAAAGAAGATGTTGCGGTCATCACTACAGCTTGAATGATGTAACGCCAACCATGATGGTCGTGGTCTTCATTCTATAGAATTAGGTGATATAATTCTAGTGAAGGTGTTGCGGTCATCACTACAGTTGAATGATGTAATGCCAACCATGATGGTCGTGGTCTTCATTGTATAGAATTAGGTGATATAATTCTACTGAAGGTGTTGCGGTCATCACTACAGTTGAATGATGTAATGACAACCATGATGATTATGGTCATCATTCTATAGAGTCACATGATATAATAACCGCAAAGGTGCAGGTGATCTTCACTCCAAAGGGTCGATGTAATGTCGCCAAGATGGTCGTGGTCTTCATAATATAGAGTTAGGTAATGTATTTCCTGTGAAGGTGTTGCAATCTTCACTCCAATGGGATGATGTAATGCCATCCGAGATGATCGTGGTCTTCATTCTATAGAATTAGGAGACATAATTCTAGTGAAGATGTTGCGGTCATCACTACAGTTGAATGATGTAACGCCAACCATGATGGTCGTGGTCTTCATCCTATAGAATTAGGTGATATAATTCTAGTGAAGGTGTTGCGGTCATCACTACAGTTGAATGATGTAATGCCAACCAAGATGGTTTTGGTCTGCATTCTATAGAGTCACGTCATTTCGTTCCAACGAAGGTGTTGCAATATTTACTCCTGTTGAATGATGAAATGTCAGCCAAGATGGTCGTTGTTTTCATAATATAGAGTTAGGTAATTTAATTGTAGTGAAGGTGTTGCGATCTTCATTCCAATTGAATGATGTAATGCTTGCCAAGATGGTGCTGGTCTTTATTTTATAGAGTCAGGTGCTATTAGTCCTATGAATGTTCTGTGGTCTTTACTCCAGTGGAATGATGTAATGCCATCCGAGATGGTCGTGGTCTTCATTCTATAGAATTAGGAGACATAATTTCAGTGAAGATGTTGCGGTCATCACTACAGTTGAATGATGTAACGCCACCCATGATGGTCGTGGTCTTCATTCTATAGAATTAGGTGATACAATTCTAGTGAAGGTGTTGCGGTCATCACTACAATTGAATGATGTAATGCCAACCATGATGGTCGTGGTCTTCATTCTATAGAATTAGGTGACATAATTCTACTGAAGGTGTTGCGGTTATCACTATAGTTGAATGATGTAATGCCAACCATGATGGTTATGGTCATCATTATATAGAGTCACATGATATAATAACCGCAAAGGTGCAGTGATCTTCACTCCAGTGGTCAGATGTAATGTCTGCCAAGATGGTCGTGGTCTTCATAATATAGAGTTAGGGAATATATTTCCTGTGAAGGTGTTGCAATCTTCACTCCAATGGGATGATGTAATGCTTGCTAAGATGGTGGTGGTCTTCATTTTATTGAGTCAGGTGCTACAATTCCAATGAAGGTTATGTGGTCTTCACTATAGTCGAATGACGTAATGCGAGCCAGGATGGTCGTGGTCTTCATTGTATAGAGTCAAGTGATATAATTACAGCGAAGGTGTGTGGTCTTTACTCCAGTTGAAAGATGTAATGCCGACCAAGATGGTTTTGGTCTTCATTCTATAGAGTCACGTCATATCATTCCAACGAAGAAGTTGCAATATTTACTCCTGTTGAATGATGTAATGTCAGCCAAGATGGTCGTTGTTTTCATAATATAGAGTTAGGTAATGTAATTGTAGTGAAGGTGTTGCGATCTTCATTTCAATTGAATGATGTAATGCTTGCCAAGATGGTGCTGGTCTTTATTTTATATAGTCAGGTGCTATTAGTCCTATGAATGTTCTGTGGTCTTTACTCCAGTGGAATGATGTAATGCCATCCGAGATGGTCGTGGTCTTCATTCTATAGAATTAGGAGACATAATTCCAGTGAAGATGTTGCGGTCATCACTACAGTTGAATGATGTAACGCCAACCATGATGGTCGTGGTCTTCATTCTATAGAATTAGGTGATATAATTCTAGTGAAGGTGTTGCGGTGATCACTACAGTTGAAAGATGTAATGCAACCAAGATGGTTTTGGTGTTCATTCTATAGAGTCACGTCATATCGTTCCAACGAAGGTGTTGCAATATTTACTCCTGTTGAATGATGTAATGTCAGCCAAGATGGTCGTTGTTTTCATAATATAGAGTTAGGTAATTTAATTGTAGTGAAGGTGTTGCGATCTTCATTCCAATTGAATGATGTAATGCTTGCCAAGATGGTGCTTGGTCTTTATTTTATAGAGTCGGTGCTATTATTCCTATGAATGTTCTCGTGGTCTTTACTCCGGTGGAATGATGTAATGCCATCCGAGATGGTCGTGGTCTTCATTCTATAGAATTATGAGACATAATTCCAGTGAAGATGTTGCGGTCATCACTACAGTTGAATGATGTAACGCCAACCATGATGGTCGTGGTCTTCATTCTATAGAATTAGGTGATATAATTCTAGTGAAGGTGTTGCGGTCATCACTACAGTTGAATGATGTAACGCCAACCATGATGGTCGTGGTCTTCATTCTATAGAATTAGGTGATATAATTCTAGTGAAGGTGTTGCGGTCATCACTACAGTTGAATGATGTAATGCCAACCATGATGGTCGTGGTCTTCATTGTATAGAATTAGGTGATATAATTCTACTGAAGGTGTTGCGGTCATCACTACAGTTGAATGATGTAATGACAACCATGATGATTATGGTCATCATTCTATAGAGTCACATGATATAATAACCGCAAAGGTGCAGTGATCTTCACTCCAGTGGTCAGATGTAATGTCTGCCAAGATGGTCGTGGTCTTCATAATATAGAGTTAGGTAATGTATTTCCTGTGAAGGTGTTGCAATCTTCACTCCAATGGGATGATGTAATGCCATCCGAGATGATCGTGGTCTTCATTCTATAGAATTAGGAGACATAATTCTAGTGAAGATGTTGCGGTCATCACTACAGTTGAATGATGTAACGCCAACCATGATGGTCGTGGTCTTCATCCTATAGAATTAGGTGATATAATTCTAGTGAAGGTGTTGCGGTCATCACTACGGTTGAATGATGTAATGCCAACCAAGATGGTTTTGGTCTTGCATTCTATAGAGTCACGTCATTTCGTTCCAACGAAGGTGTTGCAATATTTACTCTGTTGAATGATGAAATGTCGCCAAGATGGTCGTTGTTTTCATAATATAGAGTTAGGTAATTTAATTGTAGTGAAGGTGTTGCGATCTTCATTCCAATTGAATGATGTAATGCTTGCCAAGATGGTGCTTGGTCTTTATTTTATAGAGTCGGTGCTATTATTCCTATGAATGTTCTGTGGTCTTTACTCCAAAGTGGAATGATGTAATGCCATCCGAGATGGTCGTGGTCTTCATTCTATAGAATTATGAGACATAATTCCGGTGAAGATGTTGCGGTCATCACTACGGTTGAATGATGTAACGCCAACCATGATGGTCGTGGTCTTCATTCTATAGAATTAGGTGATATAATTCTAGTGAAGGTGTTGCGGTCATCACTACGGTTGAATGATGTAATGCCAACCATGATGGTCGTGGTCTTCATTGTATAGAATTAGGTGATATAATTCTACGAAGGTGTTGCGGTCATCACTACGGTTGAATGATGTAATGACAACCATGATGATTATGGTCATCATTCTATAGAGTCACATGATATAATAACCGCAAAGGTGCGGTGATCTTCACTCCAAAGGGTCGGATGTAATGTCGCCAAGATGGTCGTGGTCTTCATAATATAGAGTTAGGTAATGTATTTCCTGTGAAGGTGTTGCAATCTTCACTCCAATGGGATGATGTAATGCCATCCGAGATGATCGTGGTCTTCATTCTATAGAATTAGGAGACATAATTCTAGTGAAGATGTTGCGGTCATCACTACAGGTTGAATGACGTAACGCCAACCATGATGGTCGTGGTCTTCATCCTATAGAATTAGGTGATATAATTCTAGTGAAGGTGTTGCGGTCATCACTACAGTTGAATGATGTAATGCCAACCAAGATGGTTTTGGTCTGCATTCTATAGAGTCACGTCATTTCGTTCCAACGAAGGTGTTGCAATATTTACTCCCGTTGAATGATGAAATGTCAGCCCAAGATGGTCGTTGTTTTCATAATATAGAGTTAGGTAATTTAATTGTAGTGAAGGTGTTGCGATCTTCATTCCAATTGAATGATGTAATGCTTGCCAAGATGGTGCTTGGTCTTTATTTTATAGAGTCGGTGCTATTAGTCCTATGAATGTTCTCGTGGTCTTTACTCCGGTGGAATGATGTAATGCCATCCGAGATGGTCGTGGTCTTCATTCTATAGAATTAGGAGACATAATTTCAGTGAAGATGTTGCGGTCATCACTACAGTTGAATGATGTAACGCCACCCATGATGGTCGTGGTCTTCATTCTATAGAATTAGGTGATACAATTCTAGTGAAGGTGTTGCGGTCATCACTACAATTGAATGATGTAATGCCAACCATGATGGTCGTGGTCTTCATTCTATAGAATTAGGTGACATAATTCTACTGAAGGTGTTGCGGTTATCACTATAGTTGAATGATGTAATGCCAACCATGATGGTTATGGTCATCATTATATAGAGTCACATGATATAATAACCGCAAAGGTGCGTGATCTTCACTCCAGTGGTCAGATGTAATGTCTGCCAAGATGGTCGTGGTCTTCATAATATAGAGTTAGGGAATATATTTCCTGTGAAGGTGTTGCAATCTTCACTCCAATGGGATGATGTAATGCTTGCTAAGATGGTGGTGGTCTTCATTTTATTGAGTCAGGTGCTACAATTCCAATGAAGGTTATGTGGTCTTCACTATAGTCGAATGACGTAATGCGAGCCAGGGATGGTCGTGGTCTTCATTGTATAGAGTCAAGTGATATAATTACAGCGAAGGTGTGTGGTCTTTACTCCAGTTGAAAGATGTAATGCCGACCAAGATGGTTTTGGTCTTCATTCTATAGAGTCACGTCATATCATTCCAACGAAGAAGTTGCAATATTTACTCCCGTTGAATGATGTAATGTCGCCAAGATGGTCGTTGTTTTCATAATATAGAGTTAGGTAATGTAATTGTAGTGAAGGTGTTGCGATCTTCATTTCAATTGAATGATGTAATGCTTGCCAAGATGGTGCTGGTCTTTATTTTATATAGTCAGGTGCTATTAGTCCTATGAATGTTCTGTGGTCTTTACTCCAGTGGAATGATGTAATGCCATCCGAGATGGTCGTGGTCTTCATTCTATAGAATTAGGAGACATAATTCCGGTGAAGATGTTGCGGTCATCACTACGCTTGAATGATGTAACGCCAACCATGATGGTCGTGGTCTTCATTCTATAGAATTAGGTGATATAATTCTAGTGAAGGTGTTGCGGTGATCACTACAGTTGAAAGATGTAATGCAACCAAGATGGTTTTGGTGTTCATTCTATAGAGTCACGTCATATCGTTCCAACGAAGGTGTTGCAATATTTACTCCCGTTGAATGATGTAATGTCGACCAAGATGGTCGTTGTTTTCATAATATAGAGTTAGGTAATGTAATTGTAGTGAAGGTGTTGCGATCTTCATTCCAATTGAATGATGTAATGCTTGCCAAGATGGTGCTTGGTCTTTATTTTATAGAGTCGGGTGCTATTATTCCTATGAATGTTCTGTGGTCTTTACTCCTGTGGAATGATGTAATGCCATCCGAGATGGTCGTGGTCTTCATTCTATAGAATTATGAGACATAATTCCAGTGAAGATGTTGCGGTCATCACTACAGTTGAATGATGTAACGCCAACCATGATGGTCGTGGTCTTCATTCTATAGAATTAGGTGATATAATTCTAGTGAAGGTGTTGCGGTCATCACTACAGTTGAATGATGTAATGCCAACCATGATGGTCGTGGTCTTCATTGTATAGAATTAGGTGATATAATTCTACTGAAGGTGTTGCGGTCATCACTACGCTTGAATGATGTAATGACAACCATGATGATTATGGTCATCATTCTATAGAGTCACATGATATAATAACCGCAAAGGTGCAAAGTGATCTTCACTCCAAAGTGGTCGATGTAATGTCCGCCATGATGGTCGTGGTCTTCATAATATAGAGTTAGGTAATGTATTTCCGTGAAGGTGTTGCAATCTTCACTCCAATGGGATGATGTAATGCCATCCGAGATGATCGTGGTCTTCATTCTATAGAATTAGGAGACATAATTCTAGTGAAGATGTTGCGGTCATCACTACGAGTTGAATGATGTAACGCCAACCATGATGGTCGTGGTCTTCATCCTATAGAATTAGGTGATATAATTCTAGTGAAGGTGTTGCGGTCATCACTACGCTTGAATGATGTAATGCCAACCAAGATGGTTTTGGTCTTCGCATTCTATAGAGTCACGTCATTTCGTTCCAACGAAGGTGTTGCAATATTTACTTCCTCGTTGAATGATGAAATGTCATGCCAAGATGGTCGTTGTTTTCATAATATAGAGTTAGGTAATTTAATTGTAGTGAAGGTGTTGCGATCTTCATTCCAATTGAATGATGTAATGCTTGCCAAGATGGTGCTTGGTCTTTATTTTATAGAGTCGGTGCTATTAGTCCTATGAATGTTCTGTGGTCTTTACTCCGGTGGAATGATGTAATGCCATCCGAGATGGTCGTGGTCTTCATTCTATAGAATTAGGAGACATAATTTCAAAGAAGATGTTGCGGTCATCACTACAGCTTGAATGATGTAACGCCACCCATGATGGTCGTGGTCTTCATTCTATAGAATTAGGTGATACAATTCTAGTGAAGGTGTTGCGGTCATCACTACAATTGAATGATGTAATGCCAACCATGATGGTCGTGGTCTTCATTCTATAGAATTAGGTGACATAATTCTACTGAAGGTGTTGCGGTTATCACTATAGTTGAATGATGTAATGCCAACCATGATGGTTATGGTCATCATTATATAGAGTCACATGATATAATAACCGCAAAGGTGCGGTGATCTTCACTCCAAAGGTCGATGTAATGTCTGCCAAGATGGTCGTGGTCTTCATAATATAGAGTTAGGGAATATATTTCCTGTGAAGGTGTTGCAATCTTCACTCCAATGGGATGATGTAATGCTTGCTAAGATGGTGGTGGTCTTCATTTTATTGAGTCAGGTGCTACAATTCCAATGAAGGTTATGTGGTCTTCACTATAGTCGAATGACGTAATGCGAGCCAGGATGGTCGTGGTCTTCATTGTATAGAGTCAAGTGATATAATTACAGCGAAGGTGTGTGGTCTTTACTCCAGTTGAAAGATGTAATGCCGACCAAGATGGTTTTGGTCTTGATTCTATAGAGTCACGTCATATCATTCCAACGAAGAAGTTGCAATATTTACTCCTGTTGAATGATGTAATGTCAGCCAAGATGGTCGTTGTTTTCATAATATAGAGTTAGGTAATGTAATTGTAGTGAAGGTGTTGCGATCTTCATTTCAATTGAATGATGTAATGCTTGCCAAGATGGTGCTGGTCTTTATTTTATATAGTCAGGTGCTATTAGTCCTATGAATGTTCTGTGGTCTTTACTCCAGTGGAATGATGTAATGCCATCCGAGATGGTCGTGGTCTTCATTCTATAGAATTAGGAGACATAATTCCAGTGAAGATGTTGCGGTCATCACTACAGTTGAATGATGTAACGCCAACCATGATGGTCGTGGTCTTCATTCTATAGAATTAGGTGATATAATTCTAGTGAAGGTGTTGCGGTGATCACTACAGTTGAAAGATGTAATGCAACCAAGATGGTTTTGGTGTTCATTCTATAGAGTCACGTCATATCGTTCCAACGAAGGTGTTGCAATATTTACTCCTCGTTGAATGATGTAATGTCGCCAAGATGGTCGTTGTTTTCATAATATAGAGTTAGGTAATGTAATTGTAGTGAAGGTGTTGCGATCTTCATTCCAATTGAATGATGTAATGCTTGCCAAGATGGTGCTGGTCTTTATTTTATAGAGTCAGGTGCTATTAGTCCTATGAATGTTCTGTGGTCTTTACTCCAGTGGAATGATGTAATGCCATCCTAGATGGTCGTGGTCTTCATTCTATAGAATTAGGAGACATAATTCCAGTGAAGATGTTGCGGTCATCACTACAGTTGAATGATGTAACGCCACCCATGATGGTCGTGGTCTTCATCCTATAGAATTAGGTGATATAATTCTAGTGAAGGTGTTGCGGTCATCACTACAGTTGAATGATGTAATGCCAACCAAGATGGTTTTGGTCTGCATTCTATAGAGTCACGTCATTTCGTTCCAACGAAGGTGTTGCAATATTTACTCCTGTTGAATGATGAAATGTCAGCCAAGATGGTCGTTGTTTTCATAATATAGAGTTAGGTAATTTAATTGTAGTGAAGGTGTTGCGATCTTCATTCCAATTGAATGATGTAATGCTTGCCAAGATGGTGCTTGGTCTTTATTTTATAGAGTCGGTGCTATTAGTCCTATGAATGTTCTGTGGTCTTTACTCCAAAGGGGAATGATGTAATGCCATCCGAGATGGTCGTGGTCTTCATTCTATAGAATTAGGAGACATAATTTCGGTGAAGATGTTGCGGTCATCACTACGGTTGAATGATGTAACGCCACCCATGATGGTCGTGGTCTTCATTCTATAGAATTAGGTGATACAATTCTAGTGAAGGTGTTGCGGTCATCACTACAATTGAATGATGTAATGCCAACCATGATGGTCGTGGTCTTCATTCTATAGAATTAGGTGACATAATTCTACTGAAGGTGTTGCGGTTATCACTATAGTTGAATGATGTAATGCCAACCATGATGGTTATGGTCATCATTATATAGAGTCACATGATATAATAACCGCAAAGGTGCGGTGATCTTCACTCCGGTGGTCGATGTAATGTCTGCCAAGATGGTCGTGGTCTTCATAATATAGAGTTAGGGAATATATTTCTGTGAAGGTGTTGCAATCTTCACTCCAATGGGATGATGTAATGCTTGCTAAGATGGTGGTGGTCTTCATTTTATTGAGTCAGGTGCTACAATTCCAATGAAGGTTATGTGGTCTTCACTATAGTCGAATGACGTAATGCGAGCCAGGATGGTCGTGGTCTTCATTGTATAGAGTCAAGTGATATAATTACAGCGAAGGTGTGTGGTCTTTACTCCAGTTGAAAGATGTAATGCCGACCAAGATGGTTTTGGTCTTCATTCTATAGAGTCACGTCATATCATTCCAACGAAGAAGTTGCAATATTTACTCTGTTGAATGATGTAATGTCGCCAAGATGGTCGTTGTTTTCATAATATAGAGTTAGGTAATGTAATTGTAGTGAAGGTGTTGCGATCTTCATTTCAATTGAATGATGTAATGCTTGCCAAGATGGTGCTTGGTCTTTATTTTATATAGTCGGTGCTATTAGTCCTATGAATGTTCTGTGGTCTTTACTCCGGTGGAATGATGTAATGCCATCCGAGATGGTCGTGGTCTTCATTCTATAGAATTAGGAGACATAATTCCGGTGAAGATGTTGCGGTCATCACTACGGTTGAATGATGTAACGCCAACCATGATGGTCGTGGTCTTCATTCTATAGAATTAGGTGATATAATTCTAGTGAAGGTGTTGCGGTGATCACTACGGTTGAAAGATGTAATGCAACCAAGATGGTTTTGGTGTTCATTCTATAGAGTCACGTCATATCGTTCCAACGAAGGTGTTGCAATATTTACTCCTGTTGAATGATGTAATGTCGCCAAGATGGTCGTTGTTTTCATAATATAGAGTTAGGTAATGTAATTGTAGTGAAGGTGTTGCGATCTTCATTCCAATTGAATGATGTAATGCTTGCCAAGATGGTGCTTGGTCTTTATTTTATAGAGTCGGTGCTATTATTCCTATGAATGTTCTGTGGTCTTTACTCCCGTGGAATGATGTAATGCCATCCGAGATGGTCGTGGTCTTCATTCTATAGAATTATGAGACATAATTCCGGTGAAGATGTTGCGGTCATCACTACGGTTGAATGATGTAACGCCAACCATGATGGTCGTGGTCTTCATTCTATAGAATTAGGTGATATAATTCTAGTGAAGGTGTTGCGGTCATCACTACAGTTGAATGATGTAATGCCAACCATGATGGTCGTGGTCTTCATTGTATAGAATTAGGTGATATAATTCTACTGAAGGTGTTGCGGTCATCACTACAGTTGAATGATGTAATGACAACCATGATGATTATGGTCATCATTCTATAGAGTCACATGATATAATAACCGCAAAGGTGCAGTGATCTTCACTCCAGTGGTCAGATGTAATGTCTGCCATGATGGTCGTGGTCTTCATAATATAGAGTTAGGTAATGTATTTCCTGTGAAGGTGTTGCAATCTTCACTCCAATGGGATGATGTAATGCCATCCGAGATGATCGTGGTCTTCATTCTATAGAATTAGGAGACATAATTCTAGTGAAGATGTTGCGGTCATCACTACGGTTGAATGATGTAACGCCAACCATGATGGTCGTGGTCTTCATCCTATAGAATTAGGTGATATAATTCTAGTGAAGGTGTTGCGGTCATCACTACAGTTGAATGATGTAATGCCAACCAAGATGGTTTTGGTCTTCATTCTATAGAGTCACGTCATTTCGTTCCAACGAAGGTGTTGCAATATTTACTTCTGTTGAATGATGAAATGTCAGCCAAGATGGTCGTTGTTTTCATAATATAGAGTTAGGTAATTTAATTGTAGTGAAGGTGTTGCGATCTTCATTCCAATTGAATGATGTAATGCTTGCCAAGATGGTGCTTGGTCTTTATTTTATAGAGTCGTGGTGCTATTAGTCCTATGAATGTTCTGTGGTCTTTACTCCAAAGGGAATGATGTAATGCCATCCGAGATGGTCGTGGTCTTCATTCTATAGAATTAGGAGACATAATTTCGGTGAAGATGTTGCGGTCATCACTACGGTTGAATGATGTAACGCCACCCATGATGGTCGTGGTCTTCATTCTATAGAATTAGGTGATACAATTCTAGTGAAGGTGTTGCGGTCATCACTACAATTGAATGATGTAATGCCAACCATGATGGTCGTGGTCTTCATTCTATAGAATTAGGTGACATAATTCTACTGAAGGTGTTGCGGTTATCACTATAGTTGAATGATGTAATGCCAACCATGATGGTTATGGTCATCATTATATAGAGTCACATGATATAATAACCGCAAAGGTGCGGTGATCTTCACTCCGGTGGTCAGATGTAATGTCTGCCAAGATGGTCGTGGTCTTCATAATATAGAGTTAGGGAATATATTTCCTGTGAAGGTGTTGCAATCTTCACTCCAATGGGATGATGTAATGCTTGCTAAGATGGTGGTGGTCTTCATTTTATTGAGTCGGTGCTACAATTCCAATGAAGGTTATGTGGTCTTCACTATAGTCGAATGACGTAATGCGAGCCGGGATGGTCGTGGTCTTCATTGTATAGAGTCAAGTGATATAATTACGGCGAAGGTGTGTGGTCTTTACTCCGGTTGAAAGATGTAATGCCGACCAAGATGGTTTTGGTCTTGATTCTATAGAGTCACGTCATATCATTCCAACGAAGAAGTTGCAATATTTACTCCCGTTGAATGATGTAATGTCGACCAAGATGGTCGTTGTTTTCATAATATAGAGTTAGGTAATGTAATTGTAGTGAAGGTGTTGCGATCTTCATTTCAATTGAATGATGTAATGCTTGCCAAGATGGTGCTTTGGTCTTTATTTTATATTGTCGTGTGCTATTAGTCCTATGAATGTTCTGTGGTCTTTACTCCGGTGGAATGATGTAATGCCATCCGAGATGGTCGTGGTCTTCATTCTATAGAATTAGGAGACATAATTCCGGTGAAGATGTTGCGGTCATCACTACGGTTGAATGATGTAACGCCAACCATGATGGTCGTGGTCTTCATTCTATAGAATTAGGTGATATAATTCTAGTGAAGGTGTTGCGGTGATCACTACGGTTGAAAGATGTAATGCAACCAAGATGGTTTTGGTGTTCATTCTATAGAGTCACGTCATATCGTTCCAACGAAGGTGTTGCAATATTTACTCTGTTGAATGATGTAATGTCAGCCAAGATGGTCGTTGTTTTCATAATATAGAGTTAGGTAATGTAATTGTAGTGAAGGTGTTGCGATCTTCATTCCAATTGAATGATGTAATGCTTGCCAAGATGGTGCTTGTCTTTATTTTATAGAGTCGGTGCTATTAGTCCTATGAATGTTCTGTGGTCTTTACTCCAAAGGTGGAATGATGTAATGCCATCCTAGATGGTCGTGGTCTTCATTCTATAGAATTAGGAGACATAATTCCGGTGAAGATGTTGCGGTCATCACTACGGTTGAATGATGTAACGCCACCCATGATGGTCGTGGTCTTCATTCTATAGAATTAGGTGATACAATTCTAGTGAAGGTGTTGCGGTCATCACTACAATTGAATGATGTAATGCCAACCATGATGGTCGTGGTCTTCATTCTATAGAATTAGGTGACATAATTCTACCGAAGGTGTTGCGGTTATCACTATAGTTGAATGATGTAATGCCAACCATGATGGTTATGGTCATCATTCTATAGAGTCACATGATATAATAACCACAAAGGTGCGGTGATCTTCACTCCATTGGTCGATGTAATGTCGCCAAGATGGTCATGGTCTTCATAATATAGAGTTAGGTAATGTATTTCTGTGAAGGTGTTGCAATCTTCACTCCAATGGGATGATGTAATGCTTGCCAAGATGGTGGTGGTCTTCATTTTATTGAGTCAGGTGCTATAATTCCTATGAAGGTTATGTGGTCTTCACTATAGTCGAATGACGTAATGCGAGCCAGGATGGTCGTGGTCTTCATTGTATAGAGTCAGGTGATATAATTACAGCGAAGGTGTGTGGTCTTTACTCCAGTTGAATGATGTAATGCCAACCAAGATGGTTTTGGTCTTCATTCTATAGAGTCACGTCATATCATTCCAACGAAGGTGTTGCAATATTTACTCCTGTTGAATGATGTAATGTCAGCCAAGATGGTCGTTTTTTCATAATATAGAGTTAGGTAATGTAATTGTAGTGAAGGTGTTGCGATCTTCATTTCAATTGAATGATGTAATGCTTGCCAAGATGGTGCTGGTCTTTATTTTATAGAGTCAGGTGCTATTAGTCCTATGAATGTTCTGTGGTCTTTACTCCAGTGGAATGATGTAATGCCATCCGAGATGGTCGTGGTCTTCATTCTATAGAATTAGGAGACATAATTCCAGTGAAGATGTTGCGGTCATCACTACAGTTGAATGATGTAACGCCAACCATGATGGTCGTGGTCTTCATTCTATAGAATTAGGTGAAATAATTCTAGTGAAGGTGTTGCGGTCATCACTACAGTTGAATGATGTAATGCCTACCATGATGGTCGTGGTCTTCATTCTATAGAATTAGGTGATATAATTCTTCTGAAGGTGTTGCGGTCATCACTACAGTTGAATGATGTAATGACAACCATGATGATTATGGTCATCATTCTATCGAGTCACATGATATAATAACCGCAAAGGTGCAGTGATCTTCACTCCAGTGGTCAGAAGTAATGTCTGCCAAGATGGTCGTGGTCTTCATAATATAGAGTTAGGTAATGTATTTCCCTGTGAAGGTGTTGCAATCTTCACTCCAATGGGATGATGTAATGCCATCCGAGATGATCGTGGTCTTCATTCTATAGAATTAGGAGACATAATTCTAGTGAAGATGTTGCGGTCATCACTACAGTTGAATGATGTAACGCCAACCATGATGGTCGTGGTCTTCATTCTATAGAATTAGGTGATATAATTCTAGTGAAGGTGTTGCGGTCATCACTACGGTTGAATGATGTAATGCCAACCAAGATGGTTTTGGTCTCATTCTATAGAGTCACGTCATTTCGTTCCAACGAAGGTGTTGCAATATTTACTCTGTTGAATGATGTAATGTCGGCCAAGATGGTCGTTGTTTTCATAATATAGAGTTAGGTAATTTAATTGTAGTGAAGGTGTTGCGATCTTCATTCCAATTGAATGATGTAATGCTTGCCAAGATGGTGCTTTGGTCTTTATTTTATAGAGTCGGTGCTATTATTCCTATGAATGTTCTGTGGTCTTTACTCCGTGGAATGATGTAATGCCATCCGAGATGGTCGTGGTCTTCATTCTATAGAATTATGAGACATAATTCCGGTGAAGATGTTGCGGTCATCACTACGGTTGAATGATGTAACGCCAACCATGATGGTCGTGGTCTTCATTCTATAGAATTAGGTGATATAATTCTTGTGAAGGTGTTGCGGTCATCACTACGGTTGAATGATGTAATGCCAACCATGATGGTCGTGGTCTTCATTGTATAGAATTAGGTGATATAATTCTACTTGAAGGTGTTGCGGTCATCACTACGGTTGAATGATGTAATGACAACCATGATGATTATGGTCATCATTCTATAGAGTCACATGATATAATAACCGCAAAGGTGCGGTGATCTTCACTCCAAAGTGGTCGATGTAATGTACGCCAAGATGGTCGTGGTCTTCATAATATAGAGTTAGGTAATGTATTTCCTGTGAAGGTGTTGCAATCTTCACTCCAATGGGATGATGTAATGCCATCCGAGATGATCGTGGTCTTCATTCTATAGAATTAGGAGACATAATTCTAGTGAAGATGTTGCGGTCATCACTACAGTTGAATGATGTAACGCCAACCATGATGGTCGTGGTCTTCATTCTATAGAATTAGGTGATATAATTCTAGTGAAGGTGTTGCGGTGATCACTACAGTTGAAAGATGTAATGCAACCAAGATGGTTTTGGTGTTCATTCTATAGAGTCACGTCATATCGTTCCAACGAAGGTGTTGCAATATTTACTCCTGTTGAATGATGTAATGTCAGCCAAGATGGTCGTTGTTTTCATAATATAGAGTTAGGTAATGTAATTGTAGTGAAGGTGTTGCGATCTTCATTCCAATTGAATGATGTAATGCTTGCCAAGATGGTGCTGGTCTTTATTTTATAGAGTCAGGTGCTATTATTCCTATGAATGTTCTGTGGTCTTTACTCCTGTGGAATGATGTAATGCCATCCGAGATGGTCGTGGTCTTCATTCTATAGAATTATGAGACATAATTCCAGTGAAGATGTTGCGGTCATCACTACAGTTGAATGATGTAACGCCAACCATGATGGTCGTGGTCTTCATTCTATAGAATTAGGTGATATAATTCTTGTGAAGGTGTTGCGGTCATCACTACAGTTGAATGATGTAATGCCAACCATGATGGTCGTGGTCTTCATTGTATAGAATTAGGTGATATAATTCTACTTTGAAGGTGTTGCGGTCATCACTACATGAATGATGTAATGACAACCATGATGATTATGGTCATCATTCTATAGAGTCACATGATATAATAACCGCAAAGGTGCAGTGATCTTCACTCCAGTGGTCAGATGTAATGTCTGCCAAGATGGTCGTGGTCTTCATAATATAGAGTTAGGTAATGTATTTCCTGTGAAGGTGTTGCAATCTTCACTCCAATGGGATGATGTAATGCCATCCGAGATGATCGTGGTCTTCATTCTATAGAATTAGGAGACATAATTCTAGTGAAGATGTTGCGGTCATCACTACGATTGAATGATGTAACGCCAACCATGATGGTCGTGGTCTTCATTCTATAGAATTAGGTGATATAATTCTAGTGAAGGTGTTGCGGTCATCACTACAGTTGAATGATGTAATGCCAACCAAGATGGTTTTGGTCTGCATTCTATAAAGTCACGTCATTTCATTCCAACGAAGGTGTTGCAATATTTACTCCTGTTGAATGATGTAATGTCAGCCAAGATGGTCGTTGTTTTCATAATATAGAGTTAGGTAATGTAATTGTAGTGAAGGTGTTGCGATCTTCATTTCAATTGAATGATGTAATGCTTGCCAAGATGGTGCTGGTCTTTATTTTATATAGTCAGGTGCTATTAGTCCTATGAATGTTCTGTGGTCATTACTCCAGTGGAATGATGTAATGCCATCCGAGATGGTCGTGGTCTTCATTCTATAGAATTAGGAGACATAATTCCAGTGAAGATGTTGCGGTCATCACTACAGTTGAATGATGTAACGCCAACCATGATGGTTGTGGTCTTCATTCTATAGAATTAGGTGATATAATTCTAGTGAAGGTGTTGCGGTGATCACTACAGTTGAAAGATGTAATGCAACCAAGATGGTTTTGGTGTTCATTCTATAGAGTCACGTCATATCGTTCCAATGAAGGTGTTGCAATATTTACTCCCGTTGAATGATGTAATGTCGCCAAGATGGTCGTTGTTTTCATAATATAGAGTTAGGTAATGTAATTGTAGTGAAGGTGTTGCGATCTTCATTCCAATTGAATGATGTAATGCTTGCCAAGATGGTGCTGGTCTTTATTTTATAGAGTCAGGTGCTATTATTCCTATGAATGTTCTGTGGTCTTTACTCCTGTGGAATGATGTAATGCCATCCGAGATGGTCGTGGTCTTCATTCTATAGAATTATGAGACATAATTCCAGTGAAGATGTTGCGGTCATCACTACAGTTGAATGATGTAACGCCAACCATGATGGTCGTGGTCTTCATTCTATAGAATTAGGTGATATAATTCTTGTGAAGGTGTTGCGGTCATCACTACAGTTGAATGATGTAATGCCAACCATGATGGTCGTGGTCTTCATTGTATAGAATTAGGTGATATAATTCTATTTGAAGGTGTTGCGGTCATCACTACAGTTGAATGATGTAATGACAACCATGATGATTATGGTCATCATTCTATAGAGTCACATGATATAATAACCGCAAAGGTGTAGTGATCTTCACTCCAGTGGTCAGATGTAATGTCTGCCAAGATGGTCGTGGTCTTCATAATATAGAGTTAGGTAATGTATTTCCCTGTGAAGGTGTTGCAATCTTCACTCCAATGGGATGATGTAATGCCATCCGAGATGATCGTGGTCTTCATTCTATAGAATTAGGAGACATAATTCTAGTGAAGATGTTGCGGTCATCACTACAGTTGAATGATGTAACGCCAACCATGATGGTCGTGGTCTTCATTCTATAGAATTAGGTGATATAATTCTAGTGAAGGTGTTGCGGTGATCACTACAGTTGAAAGATGTAATGCAACCAAGATGGTTTTGGTGTTCATTCTATAGAGTCACGTCATATCGTTCCAACGAAGGTGTTGCAATATTTACTCTGTTGAATGATGTAATGTCAGCCAAGATGGTCGTTGTTTTCATAATATAGAGTTAGGTAATGTAATTGTAGTGAAGGTGTTGCGATCTTCATTCCAATTGAATGATGTAATGCTTGCCAAGATGGTGCTGGTCTTTATTTTATAGAGTCAGGTGCTATTATTCCTATGAATGTTCTGTGGTCTTTACTCCTGTGGAATGATGTAATGCCATCCGAGATGGTCGTGGTCTTCATTCTATAGAATTATGAGACATAATTCCAGTGAAGATGTTGCGGTCATCACTACAGTTGAATGATGTAACGCCAACCATGATGGTCGTGGTCTTCATTCTATAGAATTAGGTGATATAATTCTTGTGAAGGTGTTGCGGTCATCACTACAGTTGAATGATGTAATGCCAACCATGATGGTCGTGGTCTTCATTGTATAGAATTAGGTGATATAATTCTACTGAAGGTGTTGCGGTCATCACTACAGTTGAATGATGTAATGACAACCATGATGATTATGGTCATCATTCTATAGAGTCACATGATATAATAACCGCAAAGGTGCAGTGATCTTCACTCCAGTGGTCGATGTAATGTCTGCGCCAAGATGGTCGTGGTCTTCATAATATAGAGTTAGGTAATGTATTTCCTGTGAAGGTGTTGCAATCTTCACTCCAATGGGATGATGTAATGCCATCCGAGATGATCGTGGTCTTCATTCTATAGAATTAGGAGACATAATTCTAGTGAAGATGTTGCGGTCATCACTACAGTTGAATGATGTAACGCCAACCATGATGGTCGTGGTCTTCATTCTATAGAATTAGGTGATATAATTCTAGTGAAGGTGTTGCGGTCATCACTACAGTTGAATGATGTAATGCCAACCAAGATGGTTTTGGTCTGCATTCTATAAAGTCACGTCATTTCATTCCAACGAAGGTGTTGCAATATTTACTCCTGTTGAATGATGTAATGTCAGCCAAGATGGTCGTTGTTTTCATAATATAGAGTTAGGTAATGTAATTGTAGTGAAGGTGTTGCGATCTTCATTTCAATTGAATGATGTAATGCTTGCCAAGATGGTGCTGGTCTTTATTTTATATAGTCAGGTGCTATTAGTCCTATGAATGTTCTGTAGTCATTACTCCAGTGGAATGATGTAATGCCATCCGAGATGGTCGTGGTCTTCATTCTATAGAATCAGGAGGCATAATTCCAGTGAAGATGTTGCGGTCATCACTACAGTTGAATGATGTAACGCCAACTATGATGGTCGTGGTCTTCATTCTATAGAATTAGGTGATATAATTCTAGTGAAGGTGTTGCGGTGATCACTACAGTTGAAAGATGTAATGCAACCAAGATGGTTTTGGTGTTCATTCTATAGAGTCACGTCATATCGTTCCAACGAAGGTGTTGCAATATTTACTCCTGTTGAATGATGTAATGTCAGCCAAGATGGTCGTTGTTTTCATAATATAGAGTTAGGTAATGTAATTGTAGTGAAGGTGTTGCGATCTTCATTCCAATTGAATGATGTAATGCTTGCCAAGATGGTGCTTGGTCTTTATTTTATAGAGTCGGTGCTATTATTCCTATGAATGTTCTGTGGTCTTTACTCCCGTGGAATGATGTAATGCCATCCGAGATGGTCGTGGTCTTCATTCTATAGAATTATGAGACATAATTCCAAGAAGATGTTGCGGTCATCACTACGGTTGAATGATGTAACGCCAACCATGATGGTCGTGGTCTTCATTCTATAGAATTAGGTGATATAATTCTTGTGAAGGTGTTGCGGTCATCACTACAGTTGAATGATGTAATGCCAACCATGATGGTCGTGGTCTTCATTGTATAGAATTAGGTGATATAATTCTACTGAAGGTGTTGCGGTCATCACTACAGTTGTATGATGTAATGACAACCATGATGATTATGGTCATCATTCTATAGAGTCACATGATATAATAACCGCAAAGGTGCGGTGATCTTCACTCCGGTGGTCGATGTAATGTCGCCAAGATGGTCGTGGTCTTCATAATATAGAGTTAGGTAATGTATTTCCTGTGAAGGTGTTGCAATCTTCACTCCAATGGGATGATGTAATGCCATCCGAGATGATCGTGGTCTTCATTCTATAGAATTAGGAGACATAATTCTAGTGAAGATGTTGCGGTCATCACTACAGTTGAATGATGTAACGCCAACCATGATGGTCGTGGTCTTCATTCTATAGAATTAGGTGATATAATTCTAGTGAAGGTGTTGCGGTCATCACTACAGGTTGAATGATGTAATGCCAACCAAGATGGTTTTGGTCCGCATTCTATAAAGTCACGTCATTTCATTCCAACGAAGGTGTTGCAATATTTACTCTGTTGAATGATGTAATGTCGACCAAGATGGTCGTTGTTTTCATAATATAGAGTTAGGTAATGTAATTGTAGTGAAGGTGTTGCGATCTTCATTCCAATTGAATGATGTAATGCTTGCCAAGATGGTGCTTGGTCTTTATTTTATAGAGTCGGTGCTATTAGTCCTATGAATGTTCTGTGGTCTTTACTCCGGTGGAATGATGTAATGCCATCCTAGATGGTCGTGGTCTTCATTCTATAGAATTAGGAGACATAATTCCAGTGAAGATGTTGCGGTCATCACTACAGTTGAATGATGTAACGCCACCCATGATGGTCGTGGTCTTCATTCTATAGAATTAGGTGATACAATTCTAGTGAAGGTGTTGCGGTCATCACTACAATTGAATGATGTAATGCCAACCATGATGGTCGTGGTCTTCATTCTATAGAATTAGGTGACATAATTCTACTGAAGGTGTTGCGGTTATCACTATAGTTGAATGATGTAATGCCAACCATGATGGTTATGGTCATCATTCTATAGAGTCACATGATATAATAACCACAAAGGTGCAGTGATCTTCACTCCATTGGTCAGATGTAATGTCTGCCAAGATGGTCATGGTCTTCATAATATAGAGTTAGGTAATGTATTTCCTGTGAAGGTGTTGCAATCTTCACTCCAATGGGATGATGTAATGCTTGCCAAGATGGTGGTGGTCTTCATTTTATTGAGTCAGGTGCTATAATTCCTATGAAGGTTATGTGGTCTTCACTATAGTCGAATGACGTAATGCGAGCCAGGATGGTCGTGGTCTTCATTGTATAGAGTCAGGTGATATAATTACAGCGAAGGTGTGTGGTCTTTACTCCAGTTGAATGATGTAATGCCAACCAAGATGGTTTTGGTCTTCATTCTATAGAGTCACGTCATATCATTCCAACGAAGGTGTTGCAATATTTACTCCTGTTGAATGATGTAATGTCAGCCAAGATGGTCGTTTTTTCATAATATAGAGTTAGGTAATGTAATTGTAGTGAAGGTGTTGCGATCTTCATTTCAATTGAATGATGTAATGCTTGCCAAGATGGTGCTTTGGTCTTTATTTTATAGAGTCAGGTGCTATTAGTCCTATGAATGTTTTGTGGTCTTTACTCTAGTGGAATGATGTAATGCCATCCGAGATGGTCGTGGTCTTCATTCTATAGAATTAGGAGATATAATTCCAGTGAAGATGTTGCGGTCATCACTACAGTTGAATGATGTAACGCCAACCATGATGGTCGTGGTCTTCATTCTATAGAATTAGGTGAAATAATTCTAGTGAAGGTGTTGCGGTCATCACTACAGTTGAATGATGTAATGCCTACCATGATGGTCGTGGTCTTCATTCTATAGAATTAGGTGATATAATTCTACTGAAGGTGTTGCGGTCATCACTACAGTTGAATGATGTAATGACAACCATGATGATTATGGTCATCATTCTATAGAGTCACATGATATAATAACCGCAAAGGTGCAGTGATCTTCACTCCAGTGGTCAGAAGTAATGTCTGCCAAGATGGTCGTGGTCTTCATAATATAGAGTTAGGTAATGTATTTCCTGTGAAGGTGTTGCAATCTTCACTCCAATGGGATGATGTAATGCCATCCGAGATGATCGTGGTCTTCATTCTATAGAATTAGGAGACATAATTCTAGTGAAGATGTTGCGGTCATCACTACGATTGAATGATGTAACGCCAACCATGATGGTCGTGGTCTTCATTCTATAGAATTAGGTGATATAATTCTAGTGAAGGTGTTGCGGTCATCACTACGGTTGAATGATGTAATGCCAACCAAGATGGTTTTGGTCTTCGCATTCTATAGAGTCACGTCATTTCGTTCCAACGAAGGTGTTGCAATATTTACTCCCGTTGAATGATGTAATGTCGCCAAGATGGTCGTTGTTTTCATAATATAGAGTTAGGTAATTTAATTGTAGTGAAGGTGTTGCGATCTTCATTCCAATTGAATGATGTAATGCTTGCCAAGATGGTGCTTGGTCTTTATTTTATAGAGTCGGTGCTATTATTCCTATGAATGTTCTGTGGTCTTTACTCCCGTGGAATGATCTAATGCCATCCGAGATGGTCGTGGTCTTCATTCTATAGAATTATGAGACATAATTCCGGTGAAGATGTTGCGGTCATCACTACGGTTGAATGATGTAACGCCAACCATGATGGTCGTGGTCTTCATTCTATAGAATTAGGTGATATAATTCTTGTGAAGGTGTTGCGGTCATCACTACGGTTGAATGATGTAATGCCAACCATGATGGTCGTGGTCTTCATTGTATAGAATTAGGGGATATAATTCTACTGAAGGTGTTGCGGTCATCACTACAGTTGAATGATGTAATGACAACCATGATGATTATGGTCATCATTCTATAGAGTCACATGATATAATAACCGCAAAGGTGCGGTGATCTTCACTCCGGTGGTCGGATGTAATGTCTCGCCAAGATGGTCGTGGTCTTCATAATATAGAGTTAGGTAATGTATTTCCTGTGAAGGTGTTGCAATCTTCACTCCAATGGGATGATGTAATGCCATCCGAGATGATCGTGGTCTTCATTCTATAGAATTAGGAGACATAATTCTAGTGAAGATGTTGCGGTCATCACTACAGTTGAATGATGTAACGCCAACCATGATGGTCGTGGTCTTCATTCTATAGAATTAGGTGATATAATTCTAGTGAAGGTGTGTGGTCTTTACTCCAGTTGAATGATGTAAGCCAACCAAGATGGTTTTGGTCTTCATTCTATAGAGTCACGTCATATCATTCCAACGAAGGTGTTGCAATATTTACTCCTGTTGAATGATGTAATGTCAGCCAAGATGGTCGTTGTTTTCATAATATAGAGTTAGGTAATGTAATTGTAGTGAAGGTGTTGCGATCTTCATTTCAATTGAATGATGTAATGCTTGCCAAGATGGTGCTTGGTCTTTATTTTATAGAGTCGGTGCTATTAGTCTTATGAATGTTCTGTGGTCTTTACTCCAGTGGAATGATGTAATGCCATCCGAGATGGTCGTGGTCTTCATTCTATAGAATTAGGAGACATAATTCCAGTGAAGATGTTGCGGTCATCACTACAGTTGAATGATGTAACGCCAACCATGATGGTCGTGGTTTTCATTCTATAGAATTAGGTGATATAATTCTAGTGAAGGTGTTGCGGTCATCACTACAGTTGAATGATGTAATGCCAACCATGATGGTCGTGGTCTTCATTCTATAGAATTAGGTGATATAATTCTACTGAAGGTGTTGCGGTTATCACTATAGTTGAATGATGTAATGCCAACCATGATGGTTATGGTCATCATTCTATAGAGTCACATGATATAATAACCGCAAAGGTGCAGTGATCTTCACTCCATTGGTCGGATGTAATGTCGCCAAGATGGTCATGGTCTTCATAATATAGAGTTAGGTAATGTATTTCTGTGAAGGTGTTGCAATCTTCACTCCAATGGGATGATGTAATGCTTGCCAAGATGGTGGTGGTCTTCATTTTATTGAGTCAGGTGCTATAATTCCTATGAAGGTTATGTGGTCTTCACTATAGTCGAATGACGTAATGCGAGCCAGGATGGTCGTGGTCTTCATTGTATAGAGTCAGGTGATATAATTACAGCGAAGGTGTGTGGTTTTTACTCCAGTTGAATGATGTAATGCCAACCAAGATGGTTTTGGTCTTCATTCTATAGAGTCACGTCATATCATTCCAACGAAGGTGTTGCAATATTTACTCCTGTTGAATGATGTAATGTCAGCCAATATGGTCGTTGTTTTCATAATATAGAGTTAGGTAATATAATTGTAGTGAAGGTGTTTGCGATCTTCATTTCAATTGAATGATGTAATGCTTGCCAAGATGGTGCTGGTCTTTATTTTATAGAGTCGGTGCTATTAGTCCTATGAATGTTCTCGTGGTCTTTACTCCGGTGGAATGATGTAATGCCATCCGAGATGGTCGTGGTCTTCATTCTATAGAATTAGGAGACATAATTCCAGTGAAGATGTTGCGGTCATCACTACAGTTGAATGATGTAACGCCACCCATGATGGTCGTGGTCTTCATTCTATAGAATTAGGTGATACAATTCTAGTGAAGGTGTTGCGGTCATCACTACAATTGAATGATGTAATGCCAACCATGATGGTCGTGGTCTTCATTCTATAGAATTAGGTGACATAATTCTACTTTTGAAGGTGTTGCGGTTATCACTATAGTTGAATGATGTAATGCCAACCATGATGGTTATGGTCATCATTCTATAGAGTCACATGATATAATAACCGCAAAGGTGCGGTGATCTTCACTCCATTGGTCGGATGTAATGTACGCCAAGATGGTCATGGTCTTCATAATATAGAGTTAGGTAATGTATTTCTGTGAAGGTGTTGCAATCTTCACTCCAAAGGGATGATGTAATGCTTGCCAAGATGGTGGTGGTCTTCATTTTATTGAGTCGGGTGCTATAATTCCTATGAAGGTTATGTGGTCTTCACTATAGTCGAATGACGTAATGCGAGCCAGGATGGTCATGGTCTTCATTGTATAGAGTCAGGTGATATAATTACAGCGAAGGTGTGTGGTCTTTACTCCAGTTGAATGATGTAATGCCAACCAAGATGGTTTTGGTCTTCATTCTATAGAGTCACGTCATATCATTCCAACGAAGGTGTTGCAATATTTACTCCTGTTGAATGATGTAATGTCAGCCAAGATGGTCGTTGTTTTCATAATATAGAGTTAGGTAATGTAATTGTAGTGAAGGTGTTGCGATCTTCATTCCAATTGAATGATGTAATGCTTGCCAAGATGGTGCTTGGTCTTTATTTTATAGAGTCGGTGCTATTATTCCTATGAATGTTCTGTGGTCTTTACTCCTGTGGAATGATGTAATGCCATCCGAGATGGTCGTGGTCTTCATTCTATAGAATTATGAGACATAATTCCAGTGAAGATGTTGCGGTCATCACTACAGTTGAATGATGTAACGCCAACCATGATGGTCGTGGTCTTCATTCTATAGAATTAGGTGATATAATTCTTGTGAAGGTGTTGCGGTCATCACTACAGTTGAATGATGTAATGCCAACCATGATGGTCGTGGTCTTCATTGTATAGAATTAGGTGATATAATTCTACTGAAGGTGTTGCGGTCATCACTACAGTTGTATGATGTAATGACAACCATGATGATTATGGTCATCATTCTATAGAGTCACATGATATAATAACCGCAAAGGTGCAGTGATCTTCACTCCAGTGGTCAGATGTAATGTCTGCCAAGATGGTCGTGGTCTTCATAATATAGAGTTAGGTAATGTATTTCCTGTGAAGGTGTTGCAATCTTCACTCCAATGGGATGATGTAATGCCATCCGAGATGATCGTGGTCTTCATTCTATAGAATTAGGAGACATAATTCTAGTGAAGGTGTTGCGGTCATCACTACAGTTGAATGATGTAACGCCAACCATGATGGTCGTGGTCTTCATTCTATAGAATTAGGTGATATAATTCTAGTGAAGGTGTTGCGGTCATCACTACAGTTGAATGATGTAATGCCAACCAAGATGGTTTTGGTCTGCATTCTATAAAGTCACGTCATTTCATTCCAACGAAGGTGTTGCAATATTTACTCCTGTTGAATGATGTAATGTCAGCCAAGATGGTCGTTGTTTTCATAATATAGAGTTAGGTAATGTAATTGTAGTGAAGGTGTTGCGATCTTCATTCCAATTGAATGATGTAATGCTTGCCAAGATGGTGCTGGTCTTTATTTTATAGAGTCAGGTGCTATTAGTCCTATGAATGTTCTGTGGTCTTTACTCCAGTGGAATGATGTAATGCCATCCTAGATGGTCGTGGTCTTCATTCTATAGAATTAGGAGACATAATTCCAGTGAAGATGTTGCGGTCATCACTACAGTTGAATGATGTAACGCCACCCATGATGGTCGTGGTCTTCATTCTATAGAATTAGGTGATACAATTCTAGTGAAGGTGTTGCGGTCATCACTACAATTGAATGATGTAATGCCAACCATGATGGTCGTGGTCTTCATTCTATAGAATTAGGTGACATAATTCTACTGAAGGTGTTGCGGTTATCACTATAGTTGAATGATGTAATGCCAACCATGATGGTTATGGTCATCATTCTATAGAGTCACATGATATAATAACCACAAAGGTGCAGTGATCTTCACTCCATTGGTCAGATGTAATGTCTGCCAAGATGGTCATGGTCTTCATAATATAGAGTTAGGTAATGTATTTCTGTGAAGGTGTTGCAATCTTCACTCCAATGGGATGATGTAATGCTTGCCAAGATGGTGGTGGTCTTCATTTTATTGAGTCAGGTGCTATAATTCCTATGAAGGTTATGTGGTCTTCACTATAGTCGAATGACGTAATGCGAGCCAGGATGGTCGTGGTCTTCATTGTATAGAGTCAGGTGATATAATTACAGCGAAGGTGTGTGGTCTTTACTCCAGTTGAATGATGTAATGCCAACCAAGATGGTTTTGGTCTTCATTCTATAGAGTCACGTCATATCATTCCAACGAAGGTGTTGCAATATTTACTCCTGTTGAATGATGTAATGTCAGCCAAGATGGTCGTTTTTTCATAATATAGAGTTAGGTAATGTAATTGTAGTGAAGGTGTTGCGATCTTCATTTCAATTGAATGATGTAATGCTTGCCAAGATGGTGCTGGTCTTTATTTTATAGAGTCAGGTGCTATTAGTCCTATGAATGTTTTGTGGTCTTTACTCTAGTGGAATGATGTAATGCCATCCGAGATGGTCGTGGTCTTCATTCTATAGAATTAGGAGATATAATTCCAGTGAAGATGTTGCGGTCATCACTACAGTTGAATGATGTAACGCCAACCATGATGGTCGTGGTCTTCATTCTATAGAATTAGGTGAAATAATTCTAGTGAAGGTGTTGCGGTCATCACTACAGTTGAATGATGTAATGCCTACCATGATGGTCGTGGTCTTCATTCTATAGAATTAGGTGATATAATTCTACTGAAGGTGTTGCGGTCATCACTACAGTTGAATGATGTAATGACAACCATGATGATTATGGTCATCATTCTATAGAGTCACATGATATAATAACCGCAAAGGTGCGGTGATCTTCACTCCAAAGTGGTCGAAGTAATGTCTGCCAAGATGGTCGTGGTCTTCATAATATAGAGTTAGGTAATGTATTTCCTGTGAAGGTGTTGCAATCTTCACTCCAATGGGATGATGTAATGCCATCCGAGATGATCGTGGTCTTCATTCTATAGAATTAGGAGACATAATTCTAGTGAAGATGTTGCGGTCATCACTACAGTTGAATGATGTAACGCCAACCATGATGGTCGTGGTCTTCATTCTATAGAATTAGGTGATATAATTCTAGTGAAGGTGTTGCGGTCATCACTACAGTTGAATGATGTAATGCCAACCAAGATGGTTTTGGTCTGCATTCTATAGAGTCACGTCATTTCGTTCCAACGAAGGTGTTGCAATATTTACTCCTGTTGAATGATGTAATGTCAGCCAAGATGGTCGTTGTTTTCATAATATAGAGTTAGGTAATTTAATTGTAGTGAAGGTGTTGCGATCTTCATTCCAATTGAATGATGTAATGCTTGCCAAGATGGTGCTGGTCTTTATTTTATAGAGTCAGGTGCTATTATTCCTATGAATGTTCTGTGGTCTTTACTCCTGTGGAATGATCTAATGCCATCCGAGATGGTCGTGGTCTTCATTCTATAGAATTATGAGACATAATTCCAGTGAAGATGTTGCGGTCATCACTACAGTTGAATGATGTAACGCCAACCATGATGGTCGTGGTCTTCATTCTATAGAATTAGGTGATATAATTCTTGTGAAGGTGTTGCGGTCATCACTACAGTTGAATGATGTAATGCCAACCATGATGGTCGTGGTCTTCATTGTATAGAATTAGGGGATATAATTCTACTGAAGGTGTTGCGGTCATCACTACAGTTGAATGATGTAATGACAACCATGATGATTATGGTCATCATTCTATAGAGTCACATGATATAATAACCGCAAAGGTGCAGTGATCTTCACTCCAGTGGTCAGATGTAATGTCTGCCAAGATGGTCGTGGTCTTCATAATATAGAGTTAGGTAATGTATTTCCTGTGAAGGTGTTGCAATCTTCACTCCAATGGGATGATGTAATGCCATCCGAGATGATCGTGGTCTTCATTCTATAGAATTAGGAGACATAATTCTAGTGAAGATGTTGCGGTCATCACTACAGTTGAATGATGTAACGCCAACCATGATGGTCGTGGTCTTCATTCTATAGAATTAGGTGATATAATTCTAGTGAAGGTGTGTGGTCTTTACTCCAGTTGAATGATGTAAGCCAACCAAGATGGTTTTGGTCTTCATTCTATAGAGTCACGTCATATCATTCCAACGAAGGTGTTGCAATATTTACTCCTGTTGAATGATGTAATGTCAGCCAAGATGGTCGTTGTTTTCATAATATAGAGTTAGGTAATGTAATTGTAGTGAAGGTGTTGCGATCTTCATTTCAATTGAATGATGTAATGCTTGCCAAGATGGTGCTGGTCTTTATTTTATAGAGTCAGGTGCTATTAGTCTTATGAATGTTCTGTGGTCTTTACTCCAGTGGAATGATGTAATGCCATCCGAGATGGTCGTGGTCTTCATTCTATAGAATTAGGAGACATAATTCCAGTGAAGATGTTGCGGTCATCACTACAGTTGAATGATGTAACGCCAACCATGATGGTCGTGGTTTTCATTCTATAGAATTAGGTGATATAATTCTAGTGAAGGTGTTGCGGTCATCACTACAGTTGAATGATGTAATGCCAACCATGATGGTCGTGGTCTTCATTCTATATAATTAGGTGATATAATTCTACTGAAGGTGTTGCGGTTATCACTATAGTTGAATGATGTAATGCCAACCATGATGGTTATGGTCATCATTCTATAGAGTCACATGATATAATAACCGCAAAGGTGCAGTGATCTTCACTCCATTGGTCAGATGTAATGTCTGCCAAGATGGTCATGGTCTTCATAATATAGAGTTAGGTAATGTATTTCCTGTGAAGGTGTTGCAATCTTCACTCCAATGGGATGATGTAATGCTTGCCAAGATGGTGGTGGTCTTCATTTTATTGAGTCAGGTGCTATAATTCCTATGAAGGTTATGTGGTCTTCACTATAGTCGAATGACGTAATGCGAGCCAGGATGGTCGTGGTCTTCATTGTATAGAGTCAGGTGATATAATTACAGCGAAGGTGTGTGGTTTTTACTCCAGTTGAATGATGTAATGCCAACCAAGATGGTTTTGGTCTTCATTCTATAGAGTCACGTCATATCATTCCAACGAAGGTGTTGCAATATTTACTCTGTTGAATGATGTAATGTCGACCAATATGGTCGTTGTTTTCATAATATAGAGTTAGGTAATATAATTGTAGTGAAGGTGTTTGCGATCTTCATTTCAATTGAATGATGTAATGCTTGCCAAGATGGTGCTGGTCTTTATTTTATAGAGTCAGGTGCTATTAGTCCTATGAATGTTCTGTGGTCTTTACTCCAGTGGAATGATGTAATGCCATCCGAGATGGTCGTGGTCTTCATTCTATAGAATTAGGAGACATAATTCCAGTGAAGATGTTGCGGTCATCACTACAGTTGAATGATGTAACGCCACCCATGATGGTCGTGGTCTTCATTCTATAGAATTAGGTGATACAATTCTAGTGAAGGTGTTGCGGTCATCACTACAATTGAATGATGTAATGCCAACCATGATGGTCGTGGTCTTCATTCTATAGAATTAGGTGACATAATTCTACTGAAGGTGTTGCGGTTATCACTATAGTTGAATGATGTAATGCCAACCATGATGGTTATGGTCATCATTCTATAGAGTCACATGATATAATAACCGCAAAGGTGCAGTGATCTTCACTCCATTGGTCAGATGTAATGTCTGCCAAGATGGTCATGGTCTTCATAATATAGAGTTAGGTAATGTATTTCCTGTGAAGGTGTTGCAATCTTCACTCCAAAGGGATGATGTAATGCTTGCCAAGATGGTGGTGGTCTTCATTTTATTGAGTCAGGTGCTATAATTCCTATGAAGGTTATGTGGTCTTCACTATAGTCGAATGACGTAATGCGAGCCAGGATGGTCATGGTCTTCATTGTATAGAGTCAGGTGATATAATTACAGCGAAGGTGTGTGGTCTTTACTCCAGTTGAATGATGTAATGCCAACCAAGATGGTTTTGGTCTTCATTCTATAGAGTCACGTCATATCATTCCAACGAAGGTGTTGCAATATTTACTCCTGTTGAATGATGTAATGTCAGCCAAGATGGTCGTTGTTTTCATAATATAGAGTTAGGTAATGTAATTGTAGTGAAGGTGTTGCGATCTTCATTTCAATTGAATGATGTAATGCTTGCCAAGATGGTGCTTGGTCTTTATTTTATAGAGTCGGTGCTATTAGTCCTATGAATGTTCTGTGGTCTTTACTCCGGTGGAATGATGTAATGCCATCCGAGATGGTCGTGGTCTTCATTCTATAGAATTAGGAGACATAATTCCGGTGAAGATGTTGCGGTCATCACTACGGTTGAATGATGTAACGCCACCCATGATGGTCGTGGTCTTCATTCTATAGAATTAGGTGATACAATTCTAGTGAAGGTGTTGCGGTCATCACTACAATTGAATGATGTAATGCCAACCATGATGGTCGTGGTCTTCATTCTATAGAATTAGGTGACATAATTCTACCGAAGGTGTTGCGGTTATCACTATAGTTGAATGATGTAATGCCAACCATGATGGTTATGGTCATCATTCTATAGAGTCACATGATATAATAACCGCAAAGGTGCAAGATCTTCACTCCATTGGTCGAGATGTAATGTCCGCCAAGATGGTCATGGTCTTCATAATATAGAGTTAGGTAATGTATTTCCTGTGAAGGTGTTGCAATCTTCACTCCAATGGGATGATGTAATGCTTGCCAAGATGGTGGTGGTCTTCATTTTATTGAGTCAGGTGCTATAATTCCTATGAAGGTTATGTGGTCTTCACTATAGTCGAATGACGTAATGCGAGCCAGGATGGTCGTGGTCTTCATTGTATAGAGTCAGGTGATATAATTACAGCGAAGGTGTGTGGTTTTTACTCCGGTTGAATGATGTAATGCCAACCAAGATGGTTTTGGTCTTCATTCTATAGAGTCACGTCATATCATTCCAACGAAGGTGTTGCAATATTTACTCTGTTGAATGATGTAATGTCGGCCAAGATGGTCGTTGTTTTCATAATATAGAGTTAGGTAATGTAATTGTAGTGAAGGTGTTTGCGATCTTCATTTCAATTGAATGATGTAATGCTTGCCAAGATGGTGCTGGTCTTTATTTTATAGAGTCAGGTGCTATTAGTCCTATGAATGTTCTGTGGTCTTTACTCCAGTGGAATGATGTAATGCCATCCGAGATGGTCGTGGTCTTCATTCTATAGAATTAGGAGACATAATTCCAGTGAAGATGTTGCGGTCATCACTACAGTTGAATGATGTAACGCCAACCATGATGGTCGTGGTCTTCATTCTATAGAATTAGGTGATATAATTCTAGTGAAGGTGTTGCGGTCATCACTACAGTTGAATGATGTAATGCCAACCATGATGGTCGTGGTCTTCATTCTATAGAATTTGGTGATATAATTCTACTGAACGTGTTGCGGTCATCACTACAGTTGAATGATGTAATGACAACCATGATGATTATGGTCATCATTCTATAGAGTCACATGATATAATAACCGCAAAGGTGCAGTGATCTTCACTCCAGTGGTCAGATGTAATGTCTGCCAAGATGGTCGTGGTCTTCATAATATAGAGTTAGGTAATGTATTTCCTGTGAAGGTGTTGCAATCTTCACTCCAATGGGATGATGTAATGCTTGCCAAGATGGTGGTGGTCTTCATTTTATTGAGTCAGGTGCTATAATTCCTATGAAGGTTATGTGGTCTTCACTATAGTCGAATGACGTAATGCGAGCCAGATGGTGGTGGTCTTCATTGTATAGAGTCAGGTGATATAATTACAGCGAAGGTGTGTGGTCTTTACTCCAGTTCATTGATGTAATGCCAACCAAGATGGTTTTGGTCTTCATTCTATAGAGTCACGTCATATCATTCCAACGAAGGTGTTGCAATATTTACTCCTGTTGAATGATGTAATGTCAGCCAAGATGGTCGTTGTTTTCATAATATAGAGTTTGGTAATGTAATTGTAGTGAAGGTGTTGCGATCTTCATTTCAATTGAATGATGTAATGCTTGCCAAGATGGTGCTGGTCTTTATTTTATAGAGTCAGGTGCTATTAGTCCTATGAATGTTCTGTGGTCTTTACTCAAGTGGAATGATGTAATGCCATCCGAGATGGTCGTGGTCTTCATTCTATAGAATTAGGAGACATAATTCCAGTGAAGATGTTGCGTTCATCACTCCAGTTGAATGATGTAATGCCAACCAAGATGGTTTTGGTCTTCATTCTATAGAGTCACGTCATATCATTCCAATGAAGGTGTTGCAATATTTACTCCTGTTGAATGATGTAATGTCAGCCAAGATGGTCGTTGTTTTCATAATATAGAGTTAGGTAATGTAATTGTAGTGAAGGTGTTGCGATCTTCATTTCAATTGAATGATGTAATGCTTGCCAAGATGGTGCTGGTCTTTATTTTATAGAGTCAGGTGCTATTAGTCCTATGAATGTTCTGTGGTCTTTACTCCAGTGGAATGATGTGATGCCATCCGAGATGGTCGTGGTCTTCATTCTATAGAATTAGGAGACATAATTCCAGTGAAGATGTTGCGGTCATCACTACAGTTGAATGATGTAACGCCAACCATGATGGTCGTGGTCTTCATTCTATAGAATTAGGTGATATAATTCTAGTGAAGGTGTTGCGGTCATCACTACAGTTGAATGATGTAATGCCAACCATGATGGTCATGGTCTTCATTCTATAGAATTAGGTGATATAATTCTACTGAAGGTGTTGCGGTTATCACTATAGTTGAATGATGTAATGCCAACCATGATGGTTATGGTCATCATTCTATAGAGTCACATGATATAATAACCGCAAAGGTGCAGTGATCTTCACTCCATTGGTCAGATGTAATGTCTGCCAAGATGGTCATGGTCTTCATAATATAGAGTTAGGTAATGTATTTCCTGTGAAGGTGTTGCAATCTTCACTCCAATGGGATGATGTAATGCTTGCCAAGATGGTGGTGGTCTTCATTTTATTGAGTCAGGTGCTATAATTCCTATGAAGGTTATGTGGTCTTCACTATAGTCGAATGACGTAGTGCGAGCCGTGGATGGTCGTGGTCTTCATTGTATAGAGTCAGGTGATATAATTACAGCGAAGGTGTGTGGTTTTTACTCCAGTTGAATGATGTAATGCCAACCAAGATGGTTTTGGTCTTCATTCTATAGAGTCACGTCATATCATTCCAACGAAGGTGTTGCAATATTTACTCCTGTTGAATGATGTAATGTCGCCCAAGATGGTCGTTGTTTTCATAATATAGAGTTAGGTAATGTAATTGTAGTGAAGGTGTTTGCGATCTTCATTTCAATTGAATGATGTAATGCTTGCCAAGATGGTGCTTGGTCTTTATTTTATAGAGTCGGTGCTATTAGTCCTATGAATGTTCTGTGGTCTTTACTCCAGTGGAATGATGTAATGCCATCCGAGATGGTCGTGGTCTTCATTCTATAGAATTAGGAGACATAATTCCAGTGAAGATGTTGCGGTCATCACTACAGTTGAATGATGTAACGCCAACCATGATGGTCGTGGTCTTCATTCTATAGAATTAGGTGATATAATTCTAGTGAAGGTGTTGCGGTCATCACTACAGTTGAATGATGTAATGCCAACCATGATGGTCGTGGTCTTCATTCTATAGAATTAGGTGATATAATTCTACTGAACGTGTTGCGGTCATCACTACAGTTGAATGATGTAATGACAACCATGATGATTATGGTCATCATTCTATAGAGTCACATGATATAATAACCGCAAAGGTGCAGTGATCTTCACTCCAGTGGTCAGATGTAATGTCTGCCAAGATGGTCGTGGTCTTCATAATATAGAGTTAGGTAATGTATTTCCTGTGAAGGTGTTGCAATCTTCACTCCAATGGGATGATGTAATGCTTGCCAAGATGGTGGTGGTCTTCATTTTATTGAGTCAAGTGCTATAATTCCTATGAAGGTTATGTGGTCTTCACTATAGTCGAATGACGTAATGCGAGCCAGGATGGTGGTGGTCTTCATTGTATAGAGTCAGGTGATATAATTACAGCGAAGGTGTGTGGTCTTTACTCCAGTTCATTGATGTAATGCCAACCAAGATGGTTTTGGTCTTCATTCTATAGAGTCACGTCATATCATTCCAACGAAGGTGTTGCAATATTTACTCCTGTTGAATGATGTAATGTCAGCCAAGATGGTCGTTGTTTTCATAATATAGAGTTTGGTAATGTAATTTTAGTGAAGGTGTTGCGATCTTCATTTCAATTGAATGATGTAATGCTTGCCAAGATGGTGCTGGTCTTTATTTTATAGAGTCAGGTGCTATTAGTCCTATGAATGTTCTGTGGTCTTTACTCAAGTGGAATGATGTAATGCCATCCGAGATGGTCGTGGTCTTCATTCTATAGAATTAGGAGACATAATTCCAGTGAAGATGTTGCGGTCATCACTACAGTTGAATGATGTAACGCCAACCATGATGGTCGTGGTCTTCATTCTATAGAATTAGGTGATATAATTCTAGTGAAGGTGTTGCGGTCATCACTACAGTTGAATGATGTAATGCCAACCATGATGGTCGTGGTCTTCATTCTATAGAATTAGGTGATATAATTCTACTGAAGGTGTTGCGGTCATCACTACAGTTGAATGATGTAATGCCAACCATGATGGTTATGGACATCATTCTATAGAGTCACATGATATAATAACCGCAAAGGTGCAGTGAACTTAACACTAGTGGTCAGATGTAATGTCTGCCAAGATGGTCGTGGTCTTCATAATATAGTGTTAGGTAATGTATTTCCTGTGAAGGTGTTGCAATTTTCACTCCAATGGGATGATGTAATGCTTGCTAAGATGGTGGTGGTCTTCATTTTATTGAGTCAGGTGCTATAATTCCTATGAAGGTTATGTGCCTTCACTATAGTCGAATGACGTAATGCGAGCCAGGATGGTCGTGGTCTTCATTGTATAGAGTCAGGTGATATAATTACAGCGAAGGTGTGTAGTCTTTACTCCAGTTGAAAGATGTAATGCCAACCAAGATGGTTTTGGTCTTGATTCTATAGAGTCACGTCATATCATTCCAACGAAGATGTTGCAATATTTACTCATGTTGAATGATGTAATGTCAGCTAAGATGGTCGTTATTTACATAATATAGAGTTAGGTAATGTAATTGTAGTGAAGGTGTTGCGTTCTTCATTCCAGTTGAAGGATGTAATGCTTGCCAAGATGGTGCTGGTCTTTATTTTATAGAGTCAGGTGCTATTATTCCTATGAATGTTCTGTGGTCTTTACTCCAGTGGAATGATGTAATGCCATCCGAGATGGTCGTGGTCTTCATTCTATAGAATTAGGAGACATAATTCCAGTGAAGATGTTGCGGTCATCACTACAGTTGAATGATGTAACGCCAACCATGATGGTCGTGGCCTTCATTCTATAGAATTAGGTGATATAATTCTAGTGAAGGTGTTGCGGTCATCACTACATTTGAATGATGTAATTCCAACCATGATGGTCGTGGTCTTCATTCTATAGAATTAGGTGTAATGCCAACCATGATGGTTATGGTCATCATTCTATAGAGTCACATGATATAATAACCGCAAAGGTGCAGTGATCTTCACTCCAGTGGTCAGATGTAATGTCTACCAAGAGGGCCGTGGTCTTCATAATATAGAGTTAGGTAATGTATTTCCTGTGAAGGTGTTGCAATCTTCACTCCAATGGGATGATGTAATGCTTGCCAAGATGGTGGTGGTCTTCATTTTATTGAGTCAGGTGCTATAATTCCTATGAAGGTTATGTGGTCTTCACTATAGTCGAATGACGTAATGCGAGCCAGGATGGTCGTGGTCTTCATTGTATAGAGTCAGGTGATATAATTACAGCGAAGGTGTGTGGTTTTTACTCCAGTTGAATGATGTAATGCCAACCAAGATGGTTTTGGTCTTCATTCTATAGAGTCACGTCATATCATTCCAACGAAGGTGTTGCAATATTTACTCCTGTTGAATGATGTAATGTCAGCCAAGATGGTCGTTGTTTTCATAATATAGAGTTAGGTAATGTAATTGTAGTGAAGGTGTTTGCGATCTTCATTTCAATTGAATGATGTAATGCTTGCCAAGATGGTGCTGGTCTTTATTTTATAGAGTCAGGTGCTATTAGTCCTATGAATGTTCTGTGGTCTTTACTCAAGTGGAATGATGTAATGCCATCCGAGATGGTCGTGGTCTTCATTCTATAGAATTAGGAGACATAATTCCAGTGAAGATGTTGCGGTCATCACTACAGTTGAATGATGTAACGCCAACCATGATGGTCGTGGTCTTCATTCTATAGAATTAGGTGATATAATTCTAGTGAAGGTGTTGCGGTCATCACTACAGTTGAATGATGTAATGCCAACCATGATGGTCGTGGTCTTCATTCTATAGAATTAGGTGATATAATTCTACTGAAGGTGTTGCGGTCATCACTACAGTTGAATGATGTAATGCCAACCATGATGGTTATGGTCATCATTCTATAGAGTCACATGATATAATAACCGCAAAGGTGCAGTGAACTTAACTCTAGTGGTCAGATGTAATGTCGGCCAAGATGGTCGTGGTCTTCGTAATATAGTGTTAGGTAATGTATTTCCTGTGAAGGTGTTGCAATTTTCACTCCAATGGGATGATGTAATGCTTGCTAAGATGGTGGTTGTCTTCATTTTATTGAGTCAGGTGCTATAATTCCTATGAAGGTTATGTGCCTTCACTATAGTCGAATGACGTAATGCGAGCCAGGATGGTCGTGGTCTTCATTGTATAGAGTCAGGTGATATAATTACAGCGAAGGTGTGTAGTCTTTACTCCAGTTGAAAGATGTAATGCCAACCAAGATGGTTTTGGTCTTGATTCTATAGAGTCACGTCATATCATTCCAACGAAGATGTTGCAATATTTACTCATGTTGAATGATGTAATGTCAGCTAAGATGGTCGTTATATACATAATATAGAGTTAGGTAATGTAATTGTAGTGAAGGTGTTGCGTTCTTCATTCCAGTTGAAGGATGTAATGCTTGCCAAGATGGTGCTGGTCTTTATTTTATAGAGTCAGGTGCTATTATTCCTATGAATGTTCTGTGGTCTTTACTCCAGTGGAATGATGTAATGCCATCCGAGATGGTCGTGGTCTTCATTCTATAGAATTAGGAGACATAATTCCAGTGAAGATGTTGCGGTCATCACTACAGTTGAATGATGTAACGCCAACCATGATGGTCGTGGCCTTCATTCTATAGAATTAGGTGATATAATTCTAGTGAAGGTGTTGCGGTCATCACTACATTTGAATGATGTAATTCCAACCATGATGGTCGTGGTCTTCATTCTATAGAATTAGGTGTAATGCCAACCATGATGGTTATGGTCATCATTCTATAGAGTCACATGATATAATAACCGCAGGGTGCAAAGATCTTCACTCCAGTGGTCAGATGTAATGTCTACCAAGAGGGCCGTGGTCTTCATAATATAGAGTTAGGTAATGTATTTCCTGTGAAGGTGTTGCAATCTTCACTCCAATGGGATGATGTAATGCTTGCCAAGATGGTGGTGGTCTTCATTTTATTGAGTCAGGTGCTATAATTCCTATGAAGGTTATGTGGTCTTCACTATAGTCGAATGACGTAATGCGAGCCAGGATGGTCGTGGTCTTCATTATATAGAGTCAGGTGATATAATTACAGCGAAGGTGTGTGGTTTTTACTCCAGTTGAATGATGTAATGCCAACCAAGATGGTTTTGGTCTTCATTCTATAGAGTCACGTCATATCATTCCAACGAAGGTGTTGCAATATTTACTCCTGTTGAATGATGTAATGTCAGCCAAGATGGTCGTTGTTTTCATAATATAGAGTTAGGTAATGTAATTGTAGTGAAGGTGTTGCGATCTTCATTTCAATTGAATGATGTAATGCTTGCCAAGATGGTGCTGGTCTTTATTTTATAGAGTCAGGTGCTATTAGTCCTATGAATGTTCTGTGGTCTTTACTCCAGTGGAATGATGTAATGCCATCCGAGATGGTCGTGTTCTTCATTCTATAGAATTAGGAGACATAATTCCAGTAAAGATGTTGCGGTCATCACTACAGTTGAATGATGTAACGCCAACCATGATGGTCGTGGTCTTCATTCTATAGAATTAGGTGATATAATTCTAGTGAAGGTGTTGCGGTCATCACTACAATTGAATGATGTAATGCCAACCATGATGGTCGTGGTCTTCATTCTATAGAATTAGGTGATATAATTCTACTGAAGGTGTTGCGGTCATCACTACAGTTGAATGATGTAATGACAACCATGATGATTATGGTCATCATTCTATAGAGTCACATGATATAATAACCGCAAAGGTGCAGTGATCTTCACTCCAGTGGTCAGATGTAATGTCTGCCAAGATGGTCGTGGTCTTCATAATATAGAGTTAGGTAATGTATTTCCAGTGAAGGTGTTGCAATCTTCACTCCAATGGGATGATGTAATGCTTGCCAAGATGGTGGTGGTCTTCATTTTATTGAGTCAGGTGCTATAATTCCTATGAAGGTTATGTGGTCTTCACTATAGTCGAATGACGTAATGCGAGCCAGGATGGTCGTGGTCTTCATTGTATAGAGTCAGGTGATATAATTACAGCGAAGGTGTGTGGTCTTTACTCCAGTTCATTGATGTAATGCCAACCAAGATGGTTTTGGTCTTCATTCTATAGAGTCACGTCATATCATTCCAACGAAGGTGTTGCAATATTTACTCCTGTTGAATGATGTAATGTCAGCCAAGATGGTCGTTTTTTCATAATATAGAGTTTGGTAATGTAATTGTAGTGAAGGTGTTGCGATCTTCATTTCAATTGAATGATGTAATGCTTGCCAAGATGGTGCTGGTCTTTATTTTATAAAGTCAGGTGCTATTAGTCCTATGAATGTTCTGTGGTCTTTACTCAAGTGGAATGATGTAATGCCATCCGAGATGGTCGTGGTCTTCATTCTATAGAATTAGGAGACATAATTCCAGTGAAGATGTTGCGGTCATCACTACAGTTGAATGATGTAACGCCAACCATGATGGTCGTGGTCTTCATTCTATAGAATTAGGTGATATAATTCTAGTGAAGGTGTTGCGGTCATCACTACAGTTGAATGATGTAATGCCAACCATGATGGTCGTGGTCTTCATTCTATAGAATTAGGTGATATAATTCTACTGAAGGTGTTGCGGTCATCACTACAGTTGAATGATGTATTGACAACCATGATGATTATGGTCATCATTCTATAGAGTCACATGATATAATAACCGCAAAGGTGCAGTGATCTTCACTCCAGTGGTCAGATGTAATGTCTGCCAAGATAGTCGTGGTCTTCATAATATAGAGTTAGGTAATGTATTTCCTGTGAAGGTGTTGCAATCTTCACTCCAATGGGATGATGTAATGCTTGCCAAGATGGTGGTGGTCTTCATTTTATTGAGCCAGGTGCTATAATTCCTATGAAGGTTATGTGGTCTTCACTATAGTCGAATGACGTAATGCGAGCCAGGATGGTCGTGGTCTTCATTGTATAGAGTCAGGTGATATAATTACAGCGAAGGTGTGTGGTTTTTACTCCAGTTGAATGATGTAATGCCAACCAAGATGGTTTTGGTCTTCATTCTATAGAGTCACGTCATATCATTCCAACGAAGGTGTTGCAATATTTACTCCTGTTGAATGATGTAATGTCAGCCAAGATGGTCGTTGTTTTCATAATATAGAGTTAGGTAATGTAATTGTAGTGAAGGTGTTGCGATCTTCATTTCAATTGAATGATGTAATGCTTGCCAAGATGGTGCTGGTCTTTATTTTATAGAGTCAGGTGCTATTAGTCCTATGAATGTTCTGTGGTCTTTACTCCAGTGGAATGATGTAATGCCATCCGAGATGGTCGTGGTCTTCATTCTATAGAATTAGGAGACATAATTCCAGTGAAGATGTTGCGGTCATCACTACAGTTGAATGATGTAACGCCAACCATGATGGTCGTGGTCTTCATTCTATAGAATTAGGTGATATAATTCTAGTGAAGGTGTTGCGGTCATCACTACAGTTGAATGATGTAATGCCAACCATGATGGTCGTGGTCTTCATTCTATAGAATTAGGTGTAATGCCAACCATGATGGTTATGGTCATCAATCTATAGAGTCACATGATATAATAACCGCAAAGGTGCAGTGATCTTCACTCCAGTGGTCAGATGTAATGTCTGCCAAGAGGGTCGTGGTCTTCATAATATAGAGTTAGGTAATGTATTTCCTGTGAAGGTGTTGCAATATTTACTCCAATGGGATGATGTAATGCCATCTGAGATGGTCGTGGTCTTCATTCTATAGAATTAGGAGACATAATTCTAGTGAAGATGTTGCGGTCATCACTACAGTTGAATGATGTAACGCCAACCATGATGGTCGTGGTCTTCATTCTATAGAATTAGGTGATATAATTCTAGTAAAGGTGTTGCGGTCATCACTACAGTTGAATGATGTAATGCCAACCAAGATGGTTTTGGTCTGCATTCTATAGAGTCACGTCATTTCGTTCCAACGAAGGTGTTGCAATATTTACTCCTGTTGAATGATGTAATGTCGGCCAAGATGGTCGTTGTTTTCATAATATAGAGTTAGGTAATTTAATTGTAGTGAAGGTGTTGCGATCTTCATTCCAATTGAATGATGTAATGCTTGCCAAGATGGTGCTGGTCTTTATTTTATTAGAGTCGGTGCTATTAGTCCTATGAATGTTCTGTGGTCTTTACTCCAGTGGAATGATGTAATGCCATCCGAGATGGTCGTGGTCTTCATTCTATAGAATTAGGAGACATAATTCCAGTGAAGATGTTGCGGTCATCACTACAGTTGAATGATGTAACGCCACCCATGATGGTCGTGGTCTTCATTCTATAGAATTAGGTGATACAATTCTAGTGAAGGTGTTGCGGTCATCACTACAATTGAATGATGTAATGCCAACCATGATGGTCGTGGTCTTCATTCTATAGAATTAGGTGACATAATTCTACTGAAGGTGTTGCGGTTATCACTATAGTTGAATGATGTAATGCCAACCATGATGGTTATGGTCATCATTCTATAGAGTCACATGATATAATAACCGCAAAGGTGCAGTGATCTTCACTCCATTGGTCAGATGTAATGTCTGCCAAGATGGTCGTGGTCTTCATAATATAGAGTTAGGTAATGTATTTCCTGTGAAGGTGTTGCAATCTTCACTCCAATGGGATGATGTAATGCTTGCCAAGATGGTGGTGGTCTTCATTTTATTGAGTCAGGTGCTATAATTCCTATGAAGGTTATGTGGTCTTCACTATAGTCGAATGACGTAATGCGAGCCAGGATGGTCGTGGTCTTCATTGTATAGAGTCAGGTGATATAATTACAGCGAAGGTGTGTGGTTTTTACTCCAGTTGAGTGATGTAATGCCAACCAAGATGGTTTTGGTCTTCATTCTATAGAGTCACGTCATATCATTCCAACGAAGGTGTTGCAATATTTACTCCTGTTGAATGATGTAATGTCAGCCAAGATGGTCGTTGTTTACATAATATAGAGTTAGGTAATGTATTTGTAGTGAAGGTGTTGCGATCTTCATTTCAATTGAATGATGTAATGCTTGCCAAGATGGTGCTGGTCTTTATTTTATAGAGTCAGGTGCTATTAGTCCTATGAATGTTCTGTGGTCTTTACTCCAGTGGAATGATGTAATGCCATCCGAGATGGTCGTGGTCTTCATTCTATAGAATTAGGAGACATAATTCCAAAGAAGATGTTGCGGTCATCACTACAGTTGAATGATGTAACGCCAACCATGATGGTCGTGGTCTTCATTCTATAGAATTAGGTGATATAATTCTAGTGAAGGTGTTGCGGTCATCACTACAGTTGAATGATGTAATGCCAACCATGATGGTCGTGGTCTTCATTCTATAGAATTAGGTGATATAATTCTACTGAAGGTGTTGCGGTCATCACTACAGTTGAATGATGTATTGACAACCATTATGATTATGGTCATCATTCTATAGAGTCACATGATATAATAACCGCAAAGGTGCAGTGATCTTCACTCCAGTGGTCAGATGTAATGTCTGCCAAGATAGTCGTGGTCTTCATAATATAGAGTTAGGTAATGTAGTTACTGTGAAGGTGTTGCAATCTTCACTCCAATGGGATGATGTAATGCTTGCCAAGATAGTGGTGGTCTTCATTTTATTGAGCCAGGTGCTATAATTCCTATGAAGGTTATGTGGTCTTCACTATAGTCGAATGACGTAATGCGAGCCAGGATGGTCGTGGTCTTCATTGTATAGAGTCAGGTGATATAATTACAGCGAAGGTGTGTGGTTTTTACTCCAGTTGAATGATGTAATGCCAACCAAGATGGTTTTGGTCTTCATTCTATAGAGTCACGTCATATCATTCCAACGAAGGTGTTGCAATATTTACTCTGTTGAATGATGTAATGTCGCCCAAGATGGTCGTTGTTTTCATAATATAGAGTTAGGTAATGTAATTGTAGTGAAGGTGTTGCGATCTTCATTTCAATTGAATGATGTAATGCTTGCCAAGATGGTGCTGGTCTTTATTTTATTGAGTCAGGTGCTATTAGTCCTATGAATGTTCTGTGGTCTTTACTCCAGTGGAATGATGTAATGCCATTCGAGATGGTCGTGGTCTTTATTCTATAGAATTAGGAGACATAATTCCAGTGAAGATGTTGCGGTCATCACTACAGTTGAATGATGTAACGCCAACCATGATGGTCGTGGTCTTCATTCTATAGAATTAGGTGATATAATTCTAGTGAAGGTGTTGCGGTCATCACTACAGTTGAATGATGTAATGCCAACCATGATGGTCGTGGTCTTCATTCTATAGAATTAGGTGATATAATTCTACTGAAGGTGTTGCGGTCATCACTACAGTTGAATGATGTATTGACAACCATGATGATTATGGTCATCATTCTATAGAGTCACATGATATAATAACCGCAAAGGTGCAGTGATCTTCACTCCAGTGGTCAGATGTAATGTCTGCCAAGATAGTCGTGGTCTTCATAATATTGAGTTAGGTAATGTATTTACTGTGAAGGTGTTGCAATCTTCACTCCAATGGGATGATGTAATGCTTGCCAAGATGGTGGTGGTCTTCATTTTATTGAGCCAGGTGCTATAATTCCTATGAAGGTTATGTGGTCTTCACTATAGTCGAATGACGTAATGCGAGCCAGGATGGTCGTGGTCTTCATTGTATAGAGTCAGGTGATATAATTACAGCGAAGGTGTGTGGTCTTTACTCCAGTTCATTGATGTAATGCCAACCAAGATGGTTTTGGTCTTCATTCTATAGAGTCACGTCATATCATTCCAACGAAGGTGTTGCAATATTTACTCCTGTTGAATGATGTAATGTCAGCCAAGATGGTCGTTGTTTTCATAATATAGAGTTAGGTAATGTAATTGTAGTGAAGGTGTTGCGATCTTCATTTCAATTGAATGATGTAACGCTTGCCAAGATGGCGCTGGTCTTTATTTTATAGAGTCAGGTGCTATTAGTCCTATGAATGTTCTGTGGTCTTTACTCCAGTGGAATGATGTAATGCCATCCGAGATGGTCGTGGTCTTCATTCTATAGAATTAGGAGACATAATTCCAGTGAAGATGTTGCGGTCATCACTACAGTTGAATGATGTAACGCCAACCATGATGGTCGTGGTCTTCATTCTATAGAATTAGGTGATATAATTCTAGTGAAGGTGTTGCGGTCATCACTACAGTTGAATGATGTAATGCCAACCATGATGGTCGTGGTCTTCATTCTATAGAATAAGGTGATATAATTCTACTGAAGGTGTTGCGGTCATCACTACAGTTGAATGATGTAATGCCAACCATGATGGTTATGGTCATCATTCTATAGAGTCACATGATATAATAACCGCAAAGGTGCAATGAACTTCACTCCAGTGGTCAGATGTAATGTCTGCCAAGATGGTCGTGGTCTACATAATATAGAGTTAGGTAATGTATTTCCTGTGAAGGTGTTGCAATTTTCACTCCAATGGGATGATGTAATGCTTGCTAAGATGGTGGTGGTCTTCATTTTATTGAGTCAGGTGCTATAATTCTTATGAAGGTTATGTGCCTTCACTATAGTCGAATGACGTAATGCGAGCCAGGATGGTCGTGGTCTTCATTGTATAGAGTCAGGTGATATAATTACAGCGAAGGTGTGTGGTCTTTACTCCAGTTGAAAGATGTAATGCCAACCAAGATGGTTTTGGTCTTGATTCTATAGAGTCACGTCATATCATTCCAACGAAGATGTTGCAATATTTACTCATGTTGAATGATGTAATGTCAGCTAAGATGGTCGTTATTTACATAATATAGAGTTAGGTAATGTAATTGTAGTGAAGGTGTTGCGTTCTTCATTCCAGTTGAATGATGTAATGCTTGCCAAGATGGTGCTGGTCTTTATTTTATAGAGTCAGGTGCTATTATTCCTATGAATGTTCTGTGGTCTTTACTCCAGTGGAATGATGTAATGCCATCCGAGATGGTCGTGGTCTTCATTCTATAGAATTAGGAGAGATAATTCCAGTGAAGATGTTGCGGTCATCACTACAGTTGAATGATGTAACGCCAACTATGATGGTCGTGGTCTTCATTCTATAGAATTAGGTGATATAATTCTAGTGAAGGTGTTGCGGTCATCACTACATTTGAATGATGTAATTCCAACCATGATGGTCGTGGTCTTCATTCTATAGAATTAGGTGTAATGCCAACCATGATGGTTATGGTCATCAATCTATAGAGTCACATGATATAATAACCGCAAAGGTGCAGTGATCTTCACTCCAGTGGTCAGATGTAATGTCTGCCAAGAGGGTCGTGGTCTTCATAATATAGAGTTAGGTAATGTATTTCCTGTGAAGGTGTTGCAATCTTCACTCCAATGGGATGATGTAATGCTTGCCAAGATGGTGGTGGTCTTCATTTTATTGTGTCAGGTGCTATAATTCCTATGAAGGTTATGTGGTCTTCACTATAGTCGAATGACGTAATGCGAGCCAGGATGGTCGTGGTCTTCATTGTATAGAGTCGTGATATAATTACATCGAAGGTGTGTAGTCTTTACTCCAGCTTGAATGATATAATGCCAACCAAGATGGTTTTGGTCTTCATTCTATAGAGTCATGTCATATCATTCCAACGAAGGTGTTACAATATTTACTCTGTTGAATGATGTAATGTCACCAAGATGGGCGTTGTTTTCATAATATAGAGTTAGGTAATGTAAATTGTAGTGAAGGTGTTGCGATCTTCATTTCAATTGAATGATGTAATGCTTGCCAAGATGGTGCTTTGGTCTTTATTTTATAGAGTCGTGTGCTATTAGTCCTATGAATGTTCTGTGGTCTTTACTCCAGTGGAATGATGTAATGCCATCCGAGATGGTCGTGGTCTTCATTCTATAGAATTTGGAGACATAATTCCAGTGATGATGTTGCGGTCATCACTACAGTTGAATGATGTAACGCCAACCATGATGGTCGTGGTCTTCATTCTATAGAATTAGGTGATATAATTCTAGTGAAGGTGTTGCGGTCATCACTACATTTGAATGATGTAATTCCAACCATGATGGTCGTGGTCTTCATTCTATAGAATTAGGTGTAATGCCAACCATGATGGTTATGGTCATCATTCTATAGAGTCACATGATATAATAACCGCAAAGGTGCAGTGATCTTCACTCTAGTGGTCAGATGTAATGTCTACCAAGAGGGCCGTGGTCTTCATAATATAGAGTTAGGTAATATATTTCCTGTGAAGGTGTTGCAATCTTCACTCCAATGGGATGATGTAATGCCATCCGAGATGGTCGTGGTCTTCATTCTATAGAATTAGGAGACATAATTCTAGTGAAGATGTTGCGGTCATCACTACAGTTGAATGATGTAATGCCAACCATGATGGTCGTGGTCTTCATTCTATAGAATTAGGTGATATAATTCTAGTGAAGGTGTTGCGGTCATCACTATAGTTGAATGATGTAATGCCAACCAAGATGGTTTTGGTCTGCATTCTATAGAGTCACGTCATTTCGTTCCAACGAAGGTGTTGCAATATTTACTCCTGTTGAATGATGTAATGTCAGCCAAGATGGTCGTTGTTTTCATAATATAGAGTTAGGTAATTTAATTGTAGTGAAGGTGTTGCGATCTTCATTCCAATTGAATGATGTAATGCTTGCCAAGATGGTGCTGGTCTTTATTTTATAGAGTCAGGTGCTATTAGGCCTATTAATGTTCTGTGGTCTTTACTCCAGTGGAATGATGTAATGCCATCCGAGATGGTCGTGGTCTTCATTCTATAGAATTAGGAGACATAATTCCAGGTGAAGATGTTGCGGTCATCACTACGGTTGAATGATGTAACGCCACCCATGATGGTCGTGGTCTTCATTCTATAGAATTAGGTGATACAATTCTAGTGAAGGTGTTGCGGTCATCACTACAATTGAATGATGTAATGCCAACCATGATGGTCGTGGTCTTCATTCTATAGAATTAGGTGACATAATTCTACTGAAGGTGTTGCGGTTATCACTATAGTTGAATGATGTAATGCCAACCATGATGGTTATGGTCATCATTCTATATAGTCACATGATATAATAACCGCAAAGGTGCAGTGATCTTCACTCCATTGGTCAGATGTAATGTCTGCCAAGATGGTCGTGGTCTTCATAATATAGAGTTAGGTAATGTATTTCCTGTGAAGGTGTTGCAATCTTCACTCCAATGGGATGATGTAATGCTTGCCAAGATGGTGGTGGTCTTCATTTTATTGAGTCAGGTGATATAATTCCTATGAAGGTTATGCGGTCTTCACTATAGTCGAATGACGTAATGCGAGCCAGGATGGTCGTGGTCTTCATTGTATAGAGTCAGGTGATATAATTACAGCGAAGGTGTGTGGTCTTTACTCCAGTTGAATGATATAATGCCAACCAAGATGGTTTTGGTCTTCATTCTATAGAGTCACGTCATATCATTCCAACGAAGGTGTTGCAATATTTACTCCTGTTGAATGATGTAATGTCAGCCAAGATGGGCGTTGTTTTCATAATATAGAGTTAGGTAATGTAAATTGTAGTGAAGGTGTTGCGATCTTCATTTCAATTGAATGATGTAATGCTTGCCAAGATGGTGCTTGGTCTTTATTTTATAGAGTCAGGTGCTATTAGTCCTATGATTGTTCTGTGGTCTTTACTCCAGTGGAATGATGTAATGCCATCCGAGATGGTCGTGGTCTTCATTCTATAGAATTAGGAGACATAATTCCAGTGATGATGTTGCGGTCATCACTACAGTTGAATGATGTAACGCCAACCATGATGGTCGTGGTCTTCATTCTATAGAATTAGGTGATATAATTCTAGTGAAGGTGTTGCGGTCATCACTACATTTGAATGATGTAATTCCAACCATGATGGTCGTGGTCTTCATTCTATAGAATTAGGTGTAATGCCAACCATGATGGTTATGGTCATCATTCTATAGAGTCACATGATATAATAACCGCAAAGGTGCAGTGATCTTCACTCTAGTGGTCAGATGTAATGTCTACCAAGAGGGCCGTGGTCTTCATAATATAGAGTTAGGTAATGTATTTCCTGTGAAGGTGTTGCAATCTTCACTCCAATGGGATGATGTAATGCCATCCGAGATGGTCGTGGTCTTCATTCTATAGAATTAGGAGACATAATTCTAGTGAAGATGTTGCGGTCATCACTACAGTTGAATGATGTAACGCCAACCATGATGGTCGTGGTCTTCATTCTATTGAATTAGGTGATATAATTCTAGTGAAGGTGTTGCGGTCATCACTACGGTTGAATGATGTAATGCCAACCAAGATGGTTTTGGTCTCGCATTCTATAGAGTCACGTCATTTCGTTCCAACGAAGGTGTTGCAATATTTACTCCTGTTAAATGATGTAATGTCGCCAAGATGGTCGTTGTTTTCATAATATAGAGTTAGGTAATTTAATTGTAGTGAAGGTGTTGCGATCTTCATTCCAATTGAATGATGTAATGCTTGCCAAGATGGTGCTTGGTCTTTATTTTATAGAGTCGGGTGCTATTAGTCCTATGAATGTTCTGTGGTCTTTACTCCGGTGGAATGATGTAATGCCATCCGAGATGGTCGTGGTCTTCATTCTATAGAATTAGGAGACATAATTCCAAAGAAGATGTTGCGGTCATCACTACAGTTGAATGATGTAACGCCACCCATGATGGTCGTGGTCTTCATTCTATAGAATTAGGTGATACAATTCTAGTGAAGGTGTTGCGGTCATCACTACAATTGAATGATGTAATGCCAACCATGATGGTCGTGGTCTTCATTCTATAGAATTAGGTGACATAATTCTACTGAAGGTGTTGCGGTTATCACTATAGTTGAATGATGTAATGCCAACCATGATGGTTATGGTCATCATTCTATAGAGTCACATGATATAATAACCGCAAAGGTGCAGTGATCTTCACTCCATTGGTCAGATGTAATGTCTGCCAAGATGGTCGTGGTCTTCATAATATAGAGTTAGGTAATGTATTTCCTGTGAAGGTGTTGCATTCTTCACTCCAATGGGATGATGTAATGCTTGCCAAGATGGTGGTGGTCTTCATTTTATTGTGTCAGGTGCTATAATTCCTATGAAGGTTATGTGGTCTTCACTATAGTCGAATGACGTAATGCGAGCCAGGATGGTCGTGGTCTTCATTGTATAGAGTCAGGTGATATAATTACATCGAAGGTGTGTGGTCTTTACTCCAGTTGAATGATATAATGCCAACCAAGATGGTTTTCGTCTTCATTTTATAGAGTCACGTCATATCATTCCAACGAAGGTGTTGCAATATTTACTCCTGTTGAATGATGTAATGTCAGCCAAGATGGTCGTTGTTTTCATAATATAGAGTTAGGTAATGTAAATTGTAGTGAAGGTGTTGCGATCTTCATTTCAATTGAATGATGTAATGCTTGCCAAGATGGTGCTGGTCTTTATTTTATAGAGTCAGGTGCTATTAGTCCTATGAATGTTCTGTGGTCTTTACTCCAGTGGAATGATGTAATGCCATCCGAGATGGTCGTGGTCTTCATTCTATAGAATTAGGAGACATAATTCCAGTGAAGATGTTGCGGTCATCACTACAGTTGAATGATGTAACGCCACCCATGATGGTCGTGGTCTTCATTCTATAGAATTAGGTGATACAATTCTAGTGAAGGTGTTGCGGTCATCACTACAATTGAATGATGTAATGCCAACCATGATGGTCGTGGTCTTCATTCTATAGAATTAGGTGACATAATTCTACTGAAGGTGTTGCGGTTATCACTATAGTTGAATGATGTAATGCCAACCATGATGGTTATGGTCATCATTCTATAGAGTCACATGATATAATAACCGCAAAGGTGCAATGATCTTCACTCCAGTGGTCAGATGTAATGTTTGCCAAGAGGGTCGTGGTCTTCATAATATAGAGTTAGGGAATGTATTTCCTGTGAAGGTGTTGCAATCTTCACTCCAATGGGATGATGTAATGCCATCCGAGATGGTCGTGGTCTTCATTCTATAGAATTAGGAGACATAATTCTAGTGAAGATGTTGCGGTCATCACCACGGAGTTGAATGATGTAACGCCAACCATGATGGTCGTGGTCTTCATTCTATAGAATTAGGTGATATAATTCTAGTGAAGGTGTTGCGGTCATCACTACAGGTTGAATGATGTAATGCCAACCAAGATGGTTTTGGTGTGCATTCTATAGAGTCACGTCATTTCGTTCCAACGAAGGTGTTGCAATATTTACTCTGTTGAATGATGTAATGTCAGCCAAGATGGTAGTTGTTTTCATAATATAGAGTTAGGTAATTTAATTGTAGTGAAGGTGTTGCGATCTTCATTCCAATTGAATGATGTAATGCTTGCCAAGATGGTGCTGGTCTTTATTTTATAGAGTCGGGTGCTATTAGTCCTATGAATGTTCTCGTGGTCTTTACTCCAAATTGGAATGATGTAATGCCATCCGAGATGGTCGTGGTCTTCATTCTATAGAATTAGGAGACATAATTCCAGTGAAGATGTTGCGGTCATCACTACAGTGGAATGATGTAACGCCAACCATGATGGTCGTGGTCTTCATTCTATAGAATTAGGTGATATAATTCTACTGAAGGTGTTGCGGTCAACACTACAGTTGAATGATGTAATGCCAACCATGATGGTTATGGTCATCATTCTATAGAGTCACATGATATAATAACCGCAAAGGTGCAATGAACTTCACTCCAGTGGTCAGATGTAATGTCTGCCAAGATGGTCGTGGTCTTCATAATATAGAGTTAGGGAATGTATTTCCTGTGAAGGTGTTGCAATCTTCACTCCAATGGGATGATGTAATGCTTGATAAGATAGTGGTGGTCTTCATTTTATTGACTCAGGTGCTATAATTCCTATGAAGGTTATGTGTCTTCACTATAGTCGAATGACGTAATGCGAGCCAGATGGTCGTGGTCTTCATTGTATAGAGTCGGGTGATATAAATACAGTGAAGGTGTGTGGTCTTTACTCCGGTTGAAAGATGTAATGCCAACCAAGATGGTTTTGGTCTTGATTCTATAGAGTCACGTCATATCATTCCAACGAAGATGTTGCAATATTTACTCTGTTGAATGATGTAATGTCAGCTAAGATGGTCGTTGTTTTCATTATATAGAGTTAGGTAATGTAATTGTAGTGAAGGTGTTGCGTTCTTCATTCCAGTTGAATGATGTAATGCTTGCCAAGATGGTGCTGGTCTTTATTTTATAGAGTCAGGTGCTATTATTCCTATGAATGTTCTGTGGTCTTTACTCCAGTGGAATGATGTAATGCCATCCGAGATGGTCGTGGTCTTCATTCTATAGAATTAGGAGACATAATTCCAGTGAAGATGTTGCGGTCATCACTATAGTTGAATGATGTAACGCCAACCATGATAGTCGTGGTCTTCATTCTATAGAATTAGGTGATATAATTCTAGTGAAGGTGCTGCGGTCATCACTACATTTGAATGATGTAATTCCAACCATGATGGTCGTGGTCTTCATTCTATAGAATTAGGTGATATAATTCTACTGAAGGTGTTGCGGTCATCACTACAGTTGAATGATGTAATGCCAACCATGATGGTTATGGTCATCATTCTATAGAGTCACATGATATAATAACCGCAAAGGTGCAGTGATCTTCACTCCAGTGGTCAGATGTAATGTCTGCCAAGAGGGTCGTGGTCTTCATAATATTGAGTTAGGGAATGTATTTCCTGTGAAGGTGTTGCAATCTTCACTCCAATGGGATGATGTAATGCCATCCGAGATGGTCGTGGTCTTCATTCTATAGAATTAGGAGACATAATTCTAGTGAAGATGTTGCGGTCATCACCACAGTTGAATGATGTAACGCCAACCATGATGGTCGTGGTCTTCATTCTATAGAATTAGGTGATATAATTCTAGTGAAGGTGTTGCGGTCATCACTACACTTGAATGATGTAATGCCAACCAAGATGGTTTTGGTGTGCATTCTATAGAGTCACGTCATTTCGTTCCAACGAAGGTGTTGCAATATTTACTCTGTTGAATGATGTAATGTCGACCAAGATGGTCGTTGTTTTCATAATATAGAGTTAGGTAATTTAATTGTAGTGAAGGTGTTGCGATCTTCATTCCAATTGAATGATGTAATGCTTGCCAAGATGGTGCTGGTCTTTATTTTATAGAGTCGGTGCTATTAGTCCTATGAATGTTCTCGTGGTCTTTACTCCAAAGTGGAATGATGTAATGCCATCCGAGATGGTCGTGGTCTTCATTCTATAGAATTAGGAGACATAATTCCGGTGAAGATGTTGCGGTCATCACTACGGTGGAATGATGTAACGCCAACCATGATGGTCGTGGTCTTCATTCTATAGAATTAGGTGATATAATTCTAGTGAAGGTGTTGCGGTGATCACTACGGTTGAATGATGTAAGCAACCAAGATGGTTTTGGTGTTCATTCTATAGAGTCACGTCATATCGTTCCAACGAAGGTGTTGCAATATTTACTCCCGTTGAATGATGTAATGTCACCAAGATGATTATTTTCATAATATAGAGTTAGGTAATGTAATTGTAGTGAAGGTGTTGCGATCTTCATTCCAATTGAATGATGTAATGCTTGCCAAGATGGTGTTTGGTCTTTATTTTATAGAGTCGGTGCTATTATTCCTATGAATGTTCTGTGGTCCTTACTCCTGTGGAATGATGTAATGCCATCCGAGATGGTCGTGGTCTTCATTCTATAGAATTATGAGACATAATTCCAAAGTGAAGATGTTGCGGTCATCACTACAGGTTGAATGATGTAACGCCAACCATGATGGTCGTGGTCTTCATTCTATAGAATTAGGTGATATAATTCTAGTGAAGGTGTTGCGGTCATCACTACGCTTGAATAATGTAATGACAACCATGATGATTATGGTCATCATTCTATAGAGTCACATGATATAATACCCGCAAAGGTGCGGTGATCTTCACTCCGGTGGTCGATGTAATGTCGCCAAGATGGTCGTGGTCTTCATAATATAGAGTTAGGTAATGTATTTCTGTGAAGGTGTTGCAATCTTCACTCCAATGGGATGATGTAATGCTTGCCAAGATGGTGGTGGTCTTCATTTTATTGAGTCAGGTGCTATAATTCCTATGAAGGTTCTGTGGTCTTCACTATAGTCGAATGACGTAATGCGAGCCATGATGGTCGTGGTCTTCATTGTATAGAGTCAGGTGATATAATTACAGTGAAGGTGTGTGGTCTTTACTCCAGTTGAATGATGTAATGCCAACCAAGATGGTTTTGGTCTTCATTCTATAGAGTCACGTCATATCATTCCAACGAAGGTGTTGCAATATTTACTCCCGTTGAATGATGTAATGTCACCCAAGATGGTCGTTGTTTTCATAATATAGAGTTAGGTAATGTAATTGTAGTGAAGGTGTTGCGATCTTCATTTCAATTGAATGATGTAATGCTTGCCAAGATGGTGTGGTCTTTATTTTATAGAGTCGGTGCTATTAGTCCTATGAATGTTCCGTGGTCTTTACTCTAGTGGAATGATGTAATGCCATCCGAGATGGTCGTGGTCTTCATTCTATAGAATTAGGAGACATAATTCCAATGAAGATGTTGCGGTCATCACTACAGTTGAATGATGTAACGCCAACCATGATGGTCGTGGTCTTCATTCTATAGAATTAGGTGATATAATTCTAGTGAAGGTGTTGCGGTCATCACCACAGTTGAATGATGTAATGCCAACCATGATGGTCGTGGTCTTCATTCTATAGAATTAGGTGATATAATTCTACTGAAGGTGTTGCGGTCATCACTACAGTTGAATGATGTAATGCCAACCATGATGGTTATGGTCATCATTCTATAGAGTCACATGATATAATAACCGCAAAGGTGCAATGAACTTCACTCCAGTGGTCAGATGTAATGTCTGCCAAGATGGTCGTGGTCTTCATAATATAGAGTTAGGGAATGTATTTCCTGTGAAGGTGTTGCAATCTTCACTCCAATGGGATGATGTAATGCTTGATAAGATAGTGGTGGTCTTCATTTTATTGACTCAGGTGCTATAATTCCTATGAAGGTTATGTGTCTTCACTATAGTCGAATGACGTAATGCGAGCCAGGATGGTCGTGGTCTTCATTGTATAGAGTCAGGTGATATAAATACAGCGAAGGTGTGTGGTCTTTACTCCAGTTGAAAGATGTAATGCCAACCAAGATGGTTTTGGTCTTGATTCTATAGAGTCACGTCATATCATTCCAACGAAGATGTTGCAATATTTACTCTGTTGAATGATGTAATGTCAGCTAAGATGGTCGTTGTTTTCATTATATAGAGTTAGGTAATGTAATTGTAGTGAAGGTGTTGCGATCTTCATTCCAGTTGAATGATGTAATGCTTGCCAAGATGGTGCTGGTCTTTATTTTATAGAGTCAGGTGCTATTATTCCTATGAATGTTCTGTGGTCTTTACTCCAGTGGAATGATGTAATGCCATCCGAGATGGTCGTGGTCTTCATTCTATAGAATTAGGAGACATAATTCCAGTGAAGATGTTGCGGTCATCACTATAGTTGAATGATGTAACGCCAACCATGATGGTCGTGGTCTTCATTCTATAGAATTAGGTGATATAATTCTAGTGAAGGTGTTGCGGTCATCACTACATTTGAATGATGTAATTCCAACCATGATGGTCGTGGTCTTCATTCTATAGAATTAGGTGATATAATTCTACTGAAGGTGTTGCGGTCATCACTACAGTTGAATGATGTAATGCCAACCATGATGGTTATGGTCATCATTCTATAGAGTCACATGATATAATAACCGCAAAGGTGCAGTGATCTTCACTCCAGTGGTCAGATGTAATGTCTGCCAAGAGGGTCGTGGTCTTCATAATATTGAGTTAGGTAATGTATTTCCTGTGAAGGTGTTGCAATCTTCACTCCAATGGGATGATGTAATGCCATCCGAGATGGTCGTGGTCTTCATTCTATAGAATTAGGAGACATAATTCTAGTGAAGATGTTGCGGTCATCACTACAGTTGAATGATGTAACGCCAACCATGATGGTCGTGGTCTTCATTCTATAGAATTAGGTGATATAATTCTAGTGAAGGTGTTGCGGTCATCACTACAGTTGAATGATGTAATGCCAACCAAGATGGTTTTAGTCGCATTCTATAGAGTCACGTCATTTCGTTCCAACGAAGGTGTTGCAATATTTACTCCCGTTGAATGATGTAATGTCACCAAGATGGTCGTTGTTTTCATAATATAGAGTTAGGTAATTTAATTGTAGTGAAGGTGTTGCGATCTTCATTCCAATTGAATGATGTAATGCTTGCCAAGATGGTGCTGGTCTTTATTTTATAGAGTCAGGTGCTATTAGTCCTATGAATGTTCTGTGGTCTTTACTCCAGTGGAATGATGTAATGCCATCCGAGATGGTCGTGGTCTTCATTCTATAGAATTAGGAGACATAATTCCGGTGAAGATGTTGCGGTCATCACTACAAGGTTGAATGATGTAACGCCAACCATGATGGTCGTGGTCTTCATTCTATAGAATTAGGTGATATAATTCTAGTGAAGGTGTTGCGGTCATCACTACAGTTGAATGATGTAATGCCAACCATGATGGTCGTGGTCTTCATTCTATAGAATTAGGTGATATAATTCTACTGAAGGTGTTGCGGTCATCACTACAGTTGAATGATGTAATGCCAACCATGATGGTTATGGTCATCATTCTATAGAGTCACATGATATAATAACCGCAAAGGTGCAATGAACTTCACTCCGGTGGTCGATGTAATGTCCGCCAAGATGGTCGTGGTCTTCATAATATAGAGTTAGGTAATGTATTTCCTGTGAAGGTGTTGCAATCTTCACTCCAATGGGATGATGTAATGCTTGATAAGATAGTGGTGGTCTTCATTTTATTGACTCGGTGCTATAATTCCTATGAAGGTTATGTGTCTTCACTATAGTCGAATGACGTAATGCGAGCCAGATGGTCGTGGTCTTCATTGTATAGAGTCGGGTGATATAATTACAGCGAAGGTGTGTGGTCTTTACTCCAGTTGAAAGATGTAATGCCAACCAAGATGGTTTTGGTCTTGATTCTATAGAGTCACGTCATATCATTCCAACGAAGATGTTGCAATATTTACTCCTCGTTGAATGATGTAATGTCACAATAAGATGGTCGTTGTTTTCATAATATAGAGTTAGGTAATGTAATTGTAGTGAAGGTGTTGCGTTCTTCATTCCAATTGAATGATGTAATGCTTGCCAAGATGGTGTTGGTCTTTATTTTATAGAGTCGGTGCTATTATTCCTATGAATGTTCTGTGGTCTTTACTCCGAAAATGGAATGATGTAATGCCATCCGAGATGGTCGTGGTCTTCATTCTATAGAATTAGGAGACATAATTCCAGTGAAGATGTTGCGGTCATCACTATAGTTGAATGATGTAACGCCAACCATGATGGTCGTGGTCTTCATTCTATAGAATTAGGTGATATAATTCTAGTGAAGGTGTTGCGGTCATCACTACATTTGAATGATGTAATTCCAACCATGATGGTCGTGGTCTTCATTCTATAGAATTAGGTGATATAATTCTACTGAAGGTGTTGCGGTCATCACTACAGTTGAATGATGTAATGCCAACCATGATGGTTATGGTCATCATTCTATAGAGTCACATGATATAATAACCGCAAAGGTGCGTTGATCTTCACTCCAAGGTCGGATGTAATAATACGCCCAAGATGGTCGTGGTCTTCATAATATTGAGTTAGGTAATGTATTTCCTGTGAAGGTGTTGCAATCTTCACTCCAATGGGATGATGTAATGCCATCCGAGATGGTCGTGGTCTTCATTCTATAGAATTAGGAGACATAATTCTAGTGAAGATGTTGCGGTCATCACTACGTTGAATGATGTAACGCCAACCATGATGGTCGTGGTCTTCATTCTATAGAATTAGGTGATATAATTCTAGTGAAGGTGTTGCGGTCATCACTACAGTTGAATGATGTAATGCCAACCAAGATGGTTTTGGTCTTCATTCTATAGAGTCACGTCATATCATTCCAACGAAGGTGTTGCAATATTTACTCTGTTGAATGATGTAATGTCAGCAAGATGGTCGTTGTTTTCATAATATAGAGTTAGGTAATGTAATTGTAGTGAAGGTGTTGCGATCTTCATTCCAGTTGAATGATGTAATGCTTGCCAAGATGGTGCTTGGTCTTTATTTTATAGAGTCAGGTGCTATTATTCCTATGAATGTTCTGTGGTCTTTACTCCAGTGGAATGATGTAATGCCATCCGAGATGGTCGTGGTCTTCATTCTATAGAATTAGGAGACATAATTCCAGTGAAGATGTTGCGGTCATCACTACAGTTGAATGATGTAATGCCAACCATGATGGTCGTGGTCTTCATTCTATAGAATTATGTGATATAATTCTAGTGAAGGTGTTGCGGTCATCACTACAGTTGAATGATGTAATGCCAACCATGATGGTTATGGTCTTCATTCTATAGAGTCACATGATATAATAACCGCAAAGGTGCAGTGATCTTCACTCCAGTGGTCAGATGTAATGTCTGCCAAGATGGTCGTGGTCTTCATAATATAGAGTTAGGTAATGTATTTCCAGTGAAGGTGTTGCAATCTTCACTCCAATTGAATGATGTAATGCTTGCCAAGATGGTGGTGGTCTTCATTTTATTGAGTCAGGTGCTATAATTCTTATGAAGGTTCTGTGGTCTTCACTATAGTCGAATGACGTAATGCGAGCCATGATGGTCGTGGTCTTCATTGAATAGAGTCAGGTGATATAATTACAGCGAAGGTGTGTGGTCTTTACTCCAGTTGAATGATGTAATGCCAACCAAGATGGTCTTGGTCTTCATTCTATAGAGTCACGTCATATCATTCCAGCGAAGGTGTTGCAATATTTACTCTAGTGGAATGATGTAATGTCAACCAAGATGGTCGTTGTTTTCATAATATAGAGTTAGGTAATGTAATTGTAGTGAAGGTGTTGCGATCTTCATTCCAATTGAATGATGTAATGCTTGCCAAGATGGTGCTGGTCTTTATTTTATAGAGTCGGGTGCTATTATTCCTATGAATGTTCTGTGGTCTTTACTCCAGTGGAATGATGTAATGCCATCCGAGATGGTCGTGGTCTTCATTCTATAGAATTAGGAGACATAATTCCAAAGAAGATGTTGCGGTCATCACTACACAGTTGAATGATGTAACGCCAACCATGATGGTCGTGGTCTTCATTCTATAGAATTAGGTGATATAATTCTAGTGAAGGTGTTGCGGTGATCACTACGGTTGAATGATGTAATGCAACCAAGATGGTTATGGTCTTCATTCTATAGAGTCACGTGATATAATAACGCTAAGGTGTTGCATGATTTACTCCAGTTGAATGATGTAATGTCAGCCAAGATGGTCGTGGTCTTCATAATATAGAGTTAGGTAATGTATTTCCAGTGAAGGTGTTGCGATCTTCATTCCAATTGAATGATGTAATGCTTGCCAAGATGGTGCTGGTCTTTATTTTATAGAGTCAGGTGCTATTATTCCTATGAATGTTCTGTGGTCTTTACTCCAAGTGGAATGATGTAATGCCATCCGAGATGGTCGTGGTCTTCATTCTATAGAATTAAGGAGACATAATTCCAGTGAAGATGTTGCGGTCATCACTACAGTTGAATGATGTAACGCCAACCATGATGGTCGTGGTCTTCATTCTATAGAATTAGGTGATATAATTCTAGTGAAGGTGTTGCGGTCATCACTACAGTTGAATGATGTAATGCCAACCATGATGGTCGTGGTCTTCATTCTATAGAATTAGGTGATATAATTCTAGTGAAGGTGTTGCGGTCATCACTACAGTTGAATGATGTAATGCCAACCATGATGGTTATGGTCTTCATTCTATAGAGTCACATGATATAATAACCGCGAAGGTGCAGTGATCTTCACTCCAAAGTGGTCGATGTAATGTACGCCAAGATGGTCGTGGTCTTCATAATATAGAGTTAGGTAATGTATTTCCAGTGAAGGTGTTGCAATCTTCACTCCAATTGAATGGTGTAATGCTTGCCAAGATGGTGGTGGTCTTCATTTTATTGAGTCAGGTGCTATACTTCTTATGAAGGTTCTGTGGTCTTCACTATAGTCGAATGACGTAATGCGAGCCGGGATGGTCGTGGTCTTCATTGAATAGAGTCAGGTGATATAATTACAGCGAAGGTGTGTGGTCTTTACTCCAGTTGAATGATGTAATGCCAACCAAGATGGTCTTGGTCTTCATTCTATAGAGTCACGTCATATCATTCCAGCGAAGGTGTTGCAATATTTACTCCTGCTGAATGATGTAATGTCAGCCAAGATGGTCGTTGTTTTCATAATATAGAGTTAGGTAATGTAATTGTAGTGAAGGTGTTGCGATCTTCATTCCAATTGAATGATGTATTGCTTGCCAAGATGGTGCTGGTCTTTATTTTATAGAGTCGGGTGCTATTATTCCTATGAATGTTCTGTGGTCTTTACTCCAGTGGAATGATGTAATGTCATCCGAGATGGTCGTGGTCTTCATTCTATAGAATTAGGAGACATAATTCCGGTGAAGATGTTGCGGTCATCACTACGGTTGAATGATGTAATGCCAACCATGATGGTCGTGGTCTTCATTCTATAGAATTATGTGATATAATTCTAGTGAAGGTGTTGCGGTCATCACTACAGTTGAATGAATGATGTAATGCCAACCATGATGGTTATGGTCTTCATTCTATAGAGTCACATGATATAATAACCGCGAAGGTGCGGTGATCTTCACTCCAGTGGTCAGATGTAATGTCTGCCAAGATGGTCGTGGTCTTCATAATATAGAGTTAGGTAATGTATTTCCAGTGAAGGTGTTGCAATCTTCACTCCAATTGAATGATGTAATGCTTGCCAAGATGGTGGTGGTCTTCATTTTATTGAGTCAGGTGCTATAATTCCTATGAAGGTTATGTGGTCTTCACTATAGTCGAATGACGTAATGCGAGCCAGGATGGTCGTGGTCTTCATTGAATAGAGTCGGTGATATAATTACAGCGAAGGTGTGTGGTCTTTACTCCAGTTGAATGATGTAATGCCAACCAAGATGGTCTTGGTCTTCATTCTATAGAGTCACGTCATACCATTCCAGCGAAGGTGTTGCAATATTTACTCTAGTGGAATGATGTAATGTCAGCCAAGATGGTCGTTGTTTTCATAATATAGAGTTAGGTAATGTAATTGTAGTGAAGGTGTTGCGATCTTCATTCCAATTGAATGATGTAATGCTTGCCAAGATGGTGCTGGTCTTTATTTTATAGAGTCAGGTGCTATTATTCCGATGAATGTTCTGTGGTCTTTACTCCAGTGGAATGATGTAATGCCATCCGAGATTGTCGTGGTCTTCATTCTATAGAATTAGGAGACATAATTCCTGTGAAGATGTTGCGGTCATCACTATAGTTGAATGATGTAATGCCAACCATGATGGTCGTGGTCTTCATTCTATAGAATTAGGTGATATAATTCTAGTGAAGGTGTTGCGGTCATCACTACAGTTGAATGATGTAATGCCAACCATGATGGTCGTGGTCTTCATTCTATAGAATTAGGTGATATAATTCTAGTGAAGGTGTTGCGGTCATCACTACAGTTGAATGATGTAATGCCAACCATGATGGTTATGGTCTTCATTCTATAGAGTCACATGATATAATAACCGCGAAGGTGCAGTGATCTTCACTCCAGTGGTCAGATGTAATGTCTGCCAAGATGGTCGTGGTCTTCATAATATAGAGTTAGGTAATGTATTTCCAGTGAAGGTGTTGCAATCTTCACTCCAATTGAATGATGTAATGCTTGCCAAGATGGTGGTGGTCTTCATTTTATTGAGTCAGGTGCTATACTTCCTATGAAGGTTCTGTGGTCTTCACTATAGTCGAATGACGTAATGCGAGCCAGGATGGTCGTGGTCTTCATTGAATAGAGTCAGGTGATATAATTACAGCGAAGGTGTGTGGTCTTTACTCCAGTTGAATGATGTAATGCCAACCAAGATGGTCTTGGTCTTCATTCTATAGAGTCACGTCATATCATTCCAAATGAAGGTGTTGCAATATTTACTCTAGTGGAATGATGTAATGTCAGCCAAGATGGTCGTTGTTTTCATAATATAGAGTTAGGTAATGTAATTGTAGTGAAGGTGTTGCGATCTTCATTCCAATTGAATGATGTAATGCTTGCCAAGATGGTGCTGGTCTTTATTTTATAGAGTCGGGTGCTATTATTCCTATGAATGTTCTGTGGTCTTTACTCCAGTGGAATGATGTAATGCCATCCGAGATGGTCGTGGTCTTCATTCTATAGAATTAGGAGACATAATTCCAGTGAAGATGTTGCGGTCATCACTACTGTTGAATGATGTAATGCCAACCATGATGGTCGTGGTCTTCATTCTATAGAATTATGTGATATAATTCTAGTGAAGGTGTTGCGGTCATCACTACAGTTGAATGATGTAATGCCAACCATGATGGTTATGGTCTTCATTCTATAGAGTCACATGATATAATAACCGCGAAGGTGCGGTGTGATCTTCACTCCAAAGGTCGATGTAATGTCCGCCAAGATGGTCGTGGTCTTCATAATATAGAGTTAGGTAATGTATTTCCAGTGAAGGTGTTGCAATCTTCACTCCAATTAAATGATGTAATGCTTGCCAAGATGGTGGTGGTCTTCATTTTATTGAGTCAGGTGCTATAATTCCTATGAAGGTTCTGTGGTCTTCACTATAGTCGAATGACGTAATGCGAGCCAGGATGGTCGTGGTCTTCATTGAATAGAGTCGGGTGATATAATTACGGCGAAGGTGTGTGGTCTTTACTCCGTTGAATGATGTAATGCCAACCAAGATGGTCTTGGTCTTCATTCTATAGAGTCACGTCATATCATTCCAAATGAAGGTGTTGCAATATTTACTCTAGTGGAATGATGTAATGTCACCAAGATGGTCTTGTTTTCATAATATAGAGTTAGGTAATGTAATTGTAGTGAAGGTGTTGCGATCTTCATTCCAATTGAATGATGTAATGCTTGCCAAGATGGTGTTGGTCTTTATTTTATAGAGTCAGGTGCTATTATTCCTATGAATGTTCTGTGGTCTTTACTCCAGTGGAATGATGTAATGCCATCCGAGATGGTCGTGGTCTTCATTCTATAGAATTAGGAGACATAATTCCGTGAAGATGTTGCGGTCATCACTACGGTTGAATGATGTAATGCCAACCATGATGGTCGTGGTCTTCATTCTTTAGAATTATGTGATATAATTCTAGTGAAGGTGTTGCGGTCATCACTACTGTTGAATGATGTAATGCCAACCATGATGGTTATGGTCTTCATTCTATAGAGTCACATGATATAAAAACAGCGAAGGTGCGGTGATCTTCACTCCAGTGGTCAGATCTAATGTCAGCCAAGATGGTCGTGGTCTTCATAATATAGAGTTAGGTAATGTATTTCCAGTGAAGGTGTTGCAATCTTCACTCCAATTGAATGATGTAATGCTTGCCAAGATGGTGGTGGTCTTCATTTTATTGAGTCAGGTGCTATACTTCTTATGAAGGTTCTGTGGTCTTCACTATAGTCGAATGACGTAATGCGAGCCAAGGATGGTCGTAGTCTTCATTGAATAGAGTCGGGTGATATAATTACAGGCGAAGGTGTGTGGTCTTTACTCCGGTTGAATGATGTAATGCCAACCAAGATGGTCTTGGTCTTCATTCTATAGAGTCACGTCATATCATTCCAGTAAAGGTGTTGCAATATTTACTCTAGTGGAATGATGTAATGTCAACCAAGATGGTGGTTGTTTTCATAATATAGAGTTAGGTAATGTAATTGTAGTGATGGTGTTGCGATCTTCATTCCAATTGAATGATGTAATGCTTGCCAAGATGGTGCTGGTCTTTATTTTATAGAGTCAGGTGCTATTATTCCTATGAATGTTCTGTGGTCTTTACTCCAGTGGAATGATGTAATGCCATCCGAGATGGTCGTGGTCTTCATTCTATAGAATTAGGAGACATAATTCCAAGGTGTTGCGGTCATCAGATGTTGCGGTCATGGTTACTTCATTCTATAGAGTTGAATGATGTAATGCCAACCATGATGGTCGTGGTCTTCATTCTATAGAATTAGGTGATATAATTCTATGTAATGCTTGAAGATGTGTTGCGGTCATCACTATTCGAATGATGTAATGCCAACCATGATGGTCGTGGTCTTCATTCTATAGAATTATGTGATATAATTCTAGTGAAGGTGTTGCGGTCATCACTACAGTTGAATGATGTAATGCCAACCATGATGGTTATGGTCTTCATTCTATAGAGTCACATGATATAATAACCGCGAAGGTGCAATGATCTTCACTCCAGTGGTCAGATGTAATGTCTGCAAGATGGTCGTGGTCTTCATAATATAGAGTTAGGTAATGTATTTCCAATGAAGGTGTTGCAATCTTCACTCCAATTGAATGATGTAATGCTTGCCAAGATGGTGGTGGTCTTCATTTTATTGAGTCAGGTGCTATAATTCATATGAAGGTTCTGTGGTCTTCACTATAGTCGAATGACGTAATGCGAGCCAGGATGGTCGTGGTCTTCATTGAATAGAGTCAGGTGATATAATTACAGCGAAGGTGTGTGGTCTTTACTCCAGTTGAATGATGTAATGCCAACCAAGATGGTCTTGGTCTTCATTCTATAGAGTCACGTCATATCATTCCAGCGAAGGTGTTGCAATATTTACTCTAGTGGAATGATGTAATGTCAGCCAAGATGGTGGTTGTTTTCATAATATAGAGTTAGGTAATGTAATTGTAGTGAAGGTGTTGCGATCTTCATTCCAATTGAATGATGTAATGCTTGCCAAGATGGTGCTGGTCTTTATTTTATAGAGTCGGGTGCTATTATTCCTATGAATGTTCTGTGGTCTTTACTCCAGTGGAATGATGTAATGCCATCCGAGATGGTCGTGGTCTTCATTCTATAGAATTAGGAGACATAATTCCAGTGAAGATGTTGCGGTCATCACTACAGTTGAATGATGTAATGCCAACCATGATGGTCGTGGTCTTCATTCTTTAGAATTATGTGATATAATTCTAGTGAAGGTGTTGCGGTCATCACTACAGTTGAATGATGTAATGCCAACCATGATGGTTATGGTCTTCATTCTATAGAGTCACATGATATAATAACCGCGAAGGTGCAGTGATCTTCACTCCAGTGGTCAGATGTAATGTCTGCCAAGATGGTCGTGGTCTTCATAATATAGAGTTAGGTAATGTATTTCCAGTGAAGGTGTTGCAATCTTCACTCCAATTAAATGATGTAATGCTTGCCAAGATGGTGGTGGTCTTCATTTTATTGAGTCAGGTGCTATAATTCCTATGAAGGTTCTGTGGTCTTCACTATAGTCGAATGACGTAATGCGAGCCAGGATGGTCGTGGTCTTCATTGAATAGAGTCAGGTGATATAATTACAGCGAAGGTGTGTGGTCTTTACTCTAGTTGAATGATGTAATGCCAACCAAGATGGTCTTGGTCTTCATTCTATAGAGTCACGTCATATCATTCCAGCGAAGGTGTTGCAATATTTACTCTAGTGGAATGATGTAATGTCAGCCAAGATGGTGGTTGTTTTCATAATATAGAGTTAGGTAATGTAATTGTAGTGAAGGTGTTGCGATCTTCATTCCAATTGAATGATGTAATGCTTGCCAAGATGGTGCTGGTCTTTATTTTATAGAGTCGGTGCTATTATTCCTATGAATGTTCTGTGGTCTTTACTCCGGTGGAATGATGTAATGCCATCCGAGATGGTCGTGGTCTTCATTCTATAGAATTAGGAGACATAATTCCGTGAAGATGTTGCGGTCATCACTACAGGTTGAATGATGTAATGCCAACCATGATGGTCGTGGTCTTCATTCTATAGAATTATGTGATATAATTCTAGTGAAGGTGTTGCGGTCATCACTACGTTGAATGATGTAATGCCAACCATGATGGTTATGGTCTTCATTCTATAGAGTCACATGATATAATAACCGCGAAGGTGCAGTGATCTTCACTCCAGTGGTCAGATGTAATGTCTGCCAAGATGGTCGTGGTCTTCATAATATAGAGTTAGGTAATGTATTTCCAGTGAAGGTGTTGCAATCTTCACTCCAATTAAATGATGTAATGCTTGCCAAGATGGTGGTGGTCTTCATTTTATTGAGTCAGGTGCTATACTTCTTATGAAGGTTCTGTGGTCTTCACTATAGTCGAATGACGTAATGCGAGCCAGGATGGTCGTAGTCTTCATTGAATAGAGTCAGGTGATATAATTACAGCGAAGGTGTGTGGTCTTTACTCCAGTTGAATGATGTAATGCCAACCAAGATGGTCTTGGTCTTCATTCTATAGAGTCACGTCATATCATTCCAGCGAAGGTGTTGCAATATTTACTCTAGTGGAATGATGTAATGTCAGCCAAGATGGTGGTTGTTTTCATAATATAGAGTTAGGTAATGTAATTGTAGTGAAGGTGTTGCGATCTTCATTCCAATTGAATGATGTAATGCTTGCCAAGATGGTGCTGGTCTTTATTTTATAGAGTCGGGTGCTATTATTCCTATGAATGTTCTGTGGTCTTTACTCCAGTGGAATGATGTAATGTCATCCGAGATGGTCGTGGTCTTCATTCTATAGAATTAGGAGACATAATTCCAAGTGAAGATGTTGCGGTCATCACTACAAATTGAATGATGTAATGCCAACCATGATGGTCGTGGTCTTCATTCTTTAGAATTATGTGATATAATTCTAGTGAAGGTGTTGCGGTCATCACTACAGTTGAATGATGTAATGCCAACCATGATGGTTATGGTCTTCATTCTATAGAGTCACATGATATAATAACCGCGAAGGTGCAGTGATCTTCACTCCAGTGGTCAGATGTAATGTCTGCCAAGATGGTCGTGGTCTTCATAATATAGAGTTAGGTAATGTATTTCCAAGAAGGTGTTGCAATCTTCACTCCAATTAAATGATGTAATGCTTGCCAAGATGGGTGGTCTTCATTTTATTGAGTCAGGTGCTATAATTCCTATGAAGGTTCTGTGGTCTTCACTATAGTCGAATGACGTAATGCGAGCCAGGATGGTCGTGGTCTTCATTGAATAGAGTCAGGTGATATAATTACAGCGAAGGTGTGTGGTCTTTACTCTAGTTGAATGATGTAATGCCAACCAAGATGGTCTTGGTCTTCATTCTATAGAGTCACGTCATATCATTCCAGCGAAGGTGTTGCAATATTTACTCTAGTGGAATGATGTAATGTCAACCAAGATGGTGGTTGTTTTCATAATATAGAGTTAGGTAATGTAATTGTAGTGATGGTGTTGCGATCTTCATTCCAATTGAATGATGTAATGCTTGCCAAGATGGTGTTGGTCTTTATTTTATAGAGTCGGGTGCTATTATTCCTATGAATGTTCTGTGGTCTTTACTCCAGTGGAATGATGTAATGCCATCCAACATGGTCGTGGTCTTCATTCTATAGAATTAGGAGGCATAATTCCAGTGAAGATGTTGCGGTCATCACTACGGTTGAATGATGTAATGCCAACCATGATGGTCGTGGTCTTCATTCTATAGAATTAGGTGATATAATTCTAGTGAAGGTGTTGCGGTCATCACTACAGTTGAATGATGTAATGCCAACCATGATGGTTATGGTCTTCATTCTATAGAGTCACATGATATAATAACCGCGAAGGTGCAGTGATCTGCACTCCGGTGGTCAGATGTAATGTCTGCCAAGATGGTCGTGGTCTTCATAATATAGAGTTAGGTAATGTATTTCCAGTGAAGGTGTTGCAATCTTCACTCCAATTGAATGATGTAATGCTTGCCAAGATGGTGGTGGTCTTCATTTTATTGAGTCAGGTGCTATACTTCTTATGAAGGTTCTGTGGTCTTCACTATAGTCGAATGACGTAATGCGAGCCAGGATGGTCGTAGTCTTCATTGAATAGAGTCAGGTGATATAATTACAGCGAAGGTGTGTGGTCTTTACTCCGTTGAATGATGTAATGCCAACCAAGATGGTCTTGGTCTTCATTCTATAGAGTCACGTCATATCATTCCAGATGAAGGTGTTGCAATATTTACTCTAGTGGAATGATGTAATGTCAACCAAGATGGTGGTTGTTTTCATAATATAGAGTTAGGTAATGTAATTGTAGTGATGGTGTTGCGATCTTCATTCCAATTGAATGATGTAATGCTTGCCAAGATGGTGCTCTTTTTATTTTATAGAGTCGGGTGCTATTATTCCTATGAATGTTCTCTGGTCTTTACTCCAAAGGTGGAATGATGTAATGCCATCCGAGATGGTCGTGGTCTTCATTCTATAGAATTAGGAGACATAATTCCGGTGAAGATGTTGCGGTCATCACTACAGGTTGAATGATCAAGATATGCCAACCATGATGGTCGTGGTCTTCATTCTATAGAATTATGTGATATAATTCTAGTGAAGGTGTTGCGGTCATCACTACAGTTGAATGATGTAATGCCAACCATGATGGTTATGGTCTTCATTCTATAGAGTCACATGATATAATAACCGCGAAGGTGCAGTGATCTTCACTCCAGTGGTCAGATGTAATGTCTGCCAAGATGGTCGTGGTCTTCATAATATAGAGTTAGGTAATGTATTTCCAATGAAGGTGTTGCAATCTTCACTCCAATTGAATGATGTAATGCTTGCCAAGATGGTGGTGGTCTTCATTTTATTGAGTCAGGTGCTATACTTCTTATGAAGGTTCTGTGGTCTTCACTATAGTCGAATGACGTAATGCGAGCCAGGATGGTCGTAGTCTTCATTGAATAGAGTCAGGTGATATAATTACAGCGAAGGTGTGTGGTCTTTACTCCAGTTGAATGATGTAATGCCAACCAAGATGGTCTTGGTCTTCATTCTATAGAGTCACGTCATATCATTCCAGCGAAGGTGTTGCAATATTTACTCTAGTGGAATGATGTAATGTCAGCCAAGATGGTGGTTGTTTTCATAATATAGAGTTAGGTAATGTAATTGTAGTGAAGGTGTTGCGATCTTCATTCCAATTGAATGATGTAATGCTTGCCAAGATGGTGCTGGTCTTTATTTTATAGAGTCAGGTGCTATTATTCCTATGAATGTTCTGTGGTCTTTACTCCAGTGGAATGATGTAATGCCATCCGAGATGGTCGTGGTCTTCATTCTATAGAATTAGGAGACATAATTCCAAAGAAGATGTTGCGGTCATCACTACAGTTGAATGATGTAATGCCAACCATGATGGTCGTGGTCTTCATTCTATAGAATTATGTGATATAATTCTAGTGAAGGTGTTGCGGTCATCACTACAGTTGAATGATGTAATGCCAACCATGATGGTTATGGTCTTCATTCTATAGAGTCACATGATATAATAACCGCGAAGGTGCAGTGATCTTCACTCCAGTGGTCAGATGTAATGTCTGCCAAGATGGTCGTGGTCTTCATAATATAGAGTTAGGTAATGTATTTCCAGTGAAGGTGTTGCAATCTTCACTCCAATTAAATGATGTAATGCTTGCCAAGATGGTGGTGGTCTTCATTTTATTGAGTCAGGTGCTATACTTCTTATGAAGGTTCTGTGGTCTTCACTATAGTCGAATGACGTAATGCGAGCCAGGATGGTCGTAGTCTTCATTGAATAGAGTCAGGTGATATAATTACAGCGAAGGTGTGTGGTCTTTACTCCAGTTGAATGATGTAATGCCAACCAAGATGGTCTTGGTCTTCATTCTATAGAGTCACGTCATATCATTCCAGTGAAGGTGTTGCAATATTTACTCTAGTGGAATGATGTAATGTCAACCAAGATGGTGGTTGTTTTCATAATATAGAGTTAGGTAATGTAATTGTAGTGATGGTGTTGCGATCTTCATTCCAATTGAATGATGTAATGCTTGCCAAGATGGTGCTGGTCTTTATTTTATAGAGTCATGTGCTATTATTCCTATGAATGTTCTCGTGGTCTTTACTCCGAGTGGAATGATGTAATGCCATCCGAGATGGTCGTGGTCTTCATTCTATAGAATTAGGAGACATAATTCCAGAGAAGATGTTGCGGTCATCACTACAGTTGAATGATGTAATGCCAACCATGATGGTCGTGGTCTTCATTCTTTAGAATTATGTGATATAATTCTAGTGAAGGTGTTGCGGTCATCACTACAGTTGAATGATGTAATGCCAACCATGATGGTTATGGTCTTCATTCTATAGAGTCACATGATATAATAACCGCGAAGGTGCAATGATCTTCACTCCAGTGGTCAGATGTAATGTCTGCCAAGATGGTCGTGGTCTTCATAATATAGAGTTAGGTAATGTATTTCCAGTGAAGGTGTTGCAATCTTCACTCCAATTAAATGATGTAATGCTTGCCAAGATGGTGGTGGTCTTCATTTTATTGAGTCAGGTGCTATAATTCCTATGAAGGTTCTGTGGTCTTCACTATAGTCGAATGACGTAATGCGAGCCAGGATGGTCGTGGTCTTCATTGTATAGAGTCGGGTGATATAATTACAGCGAAGGTGTGTGGTCTTTACTCTAGTTGAATGATGTAATGCCAACCAAGATGGTCTTGGTCTTCATTCTATAGAGTCACGTCATATCATTCCAGCGAAGGTGTTGCAATATTTACTCCAGTTGAATGATGTAATGCTAGCCAAGATGGTCTTGGTTTTCATAATATAGAATTAGGTAATGTAATTCCAGTGAAGGTGTTGCGATGTTCATTCCAATTGAATGATGTAATGCTTGCCAAGATGGTGTTGGTCTTTATTTTATAGAGTCAGGTGCTATTATTCCTATGAATGTTCTGTGGTCTTTACTCCAGTGGAATGATGTAATGCCATCCGAGATGGTCGTGGTCTTCATTCTATAATTAGGAGACATAATTCCAGTGAAGATGTTGCGGTCATCACTACAGTTGAATGATGTAATGCCAACCATGATGGTCGTGGTCTTCATTCTATAGAATTATGTGATATAATTCTAGTGAAGGTGTTGCGGTCATCACTACAGTTGAATGATGTAATGCCAACCATGATGGTTATGGTCTTCATTCTATAGAGTCACATGATATAATAACCGCGAAGGTGCAGTGATCTTCACTCCATTGGTCAGATGTAATGTCTGCCAAGATGGTCGTGGTCTTCATAATATAGAGTTAGGTAATGTATTTCCAGTGAAGGTGTTGCAATCTTCACTCCAATTGAATGATGTAATGCTTGCCAAGATGGTGGTGGTCTTCATTTTATTGAGTCATGTGCTATACTTCTTATGAAGGTTCTCGGTCTTCACTATAGTCGAATGACGTAATGCGAGCCAGGATGGTCGTAGTCTTCATTGAATAGAGTCAGGTGATATAATTACAGCGAAGGTGTGTGGTCTTTACTCCAGTTGAATGATGTAATGCCAACCAAGATGGTCTTGGTCTTCATTCTATAGAGTCACGTCATATCATTCCAACGAAGGTGTTGCAATATTTACTCTAGTGGAATGATGTAATGTCAACCAAGATGGTGGTTGTTTTCATAATATAGAGTTAGGTAATGTAATTGTAGTGATGGTGTTGCGATCTTCATTCCAATTGAATGATGTAATGCTTGCCAAGATGGTGCTGGTCTTTATTTTATAGAGTCAGGTGCTATTATTCCTATGAATGTTCTATGGTCTTTACTCCAGTGGAATGATGTAATGCCATCCGAGATGGTCGTGGTCTTCATTCTATAGAATTAGGTGGCATAATTCCAGTGAAGGTGTTGCGGTCATCACTACAGTTGAATGATGTAATGACAACCATGATGGTTATGGTCTTCATTCTATAGAGTCAGATGATATAATAATCGCTAAGGTGCAATGATCTTCACTCCAGTGGTCAGATGTAATGTCTGCCAAGATGGTCGTGGTCTTCATAATATAGAGTTAGGTAATGTATTTCCAGTGAAGGTGTTGCAATCTTCACTCCAATTAAATGATGTAATGCTTGCCAAGATGGTGGTGGTCTTCATTTTATTGAGTCAGGTGCTATAATTCCTATGAAGGTTCTGTGGTCTTCACTATAGTCGAATGACGTAATGCGAGCCAGGATGGTCGTGGTCTTCATTGTATAGAGTCGGGTGATTTAATTACAGCGAAGGTGTGTGGTCTTTACTCTAGTTGAATGATGTAATGCCAACCAAGATGGTTTTGGTCTTAATTCTATAGAGTCACGTCATATCATTCCAGCGAAGGTGTTGCAATATTTACTCCAGTTGAATGATGTAATGCCAGCCAAGATGGTCTTGGTTTTCATAATATAGAATTAGGTAATGTAATTCCAGAGTGAAGGTGTTGCGATGTTCATTCCAATTGAATGATGTAATGCTTGCCAAGATGGTGTTGGTCTTTATTTTATAGAGTCAGGTGCTATTATTCCTATGAATGTTCTGTGGTCTTTACTCCAGTGGAATGATGTAATGCCATCCGAGATGGTCGTGGTCTTCATTCTATAGAATTAGGAGACATAATTCCAGTGAAGATGTTGCGGTCATCACTACAGTTGAATGATGTAATGCCAACCATGATGGTCGTGGTCTTCATTCTATAGAATTATGTGATATAATTCTAGTGAAGGTGTTGCGGTCATCACTACAGTTGAATGATGTAATGCCAACCATGATGGTTATGGTCTTCATTCTATAGAGTCACATGATATAATAACCGCGAAGGTGCAATGATCTTCACTCCGGTGGTCAGATGTAATGTCTGCCAAGATGGTCGTGGTCTTCATAATATAGAGTTAGGTAATGTATTTCCAGTGAAGGTGTTGCAATCTTCACTCCAATTGAATGATGTAATGCTTGCCAAGATGGTGGTGGTCTTCATTTTATTGAGTCAGGTGCTATACTTCTTATGAAGGTTCTGTGGTCTTCACTATAGTCGAATGAGGTAATGCGAGCCAGGATGGTCGTAGTCTTCATTGAAAAGAGTCAGGTGATATAATTACAGTGAAGGTGTGTGGTCTTTACTCCAGTTGAATGATGTAATGCCAACCAAGATGGTCTTGGTCTTCATTCTATAGACGTCATATCATTCCAAGGTGTGAAGCAATATTTACTCTATTCCAATTGAATGATGTAATGCTTGCCAAGATGGTATTTATTCTAGTTAGGTATGTATTCCTATGAATGTGTCTGTGGTCTTTACTTACAATTGAATGATGTAATGCCATCCGAGATGGTCGTGGTCTTCATTCTATAGAATTAGGTGATATAATTCTAGTGAAGATGTTGCGGTCATCACTACTTGAATGATGTAATGCCAACCATGATGGTCGTGGTCTTCATTCTATAGAATTAGTGATATAATTCTAGTGAAGGTGTTGCGGTCATCACTACAGTTGAATGATGTAATGCCAACCATGATGGTTATGGTCTTCATTCTATAGAGTCACATGATATAATAACCGCGAAGGTGCAGTGATCTTCACTCCAGTGGTCAGATGTAATGTCTGCCAAGATGGTCGTGGTCTTCATAATATAGAGTTAGGTAATGTATTTCCAGTGAAGGTGTTGCAATCTTCACTCCAATTGAATGATGTAATGCTTGCCAAGATGGTGGTGGTCTTCATTTTATTGAGTCAGGTGCTATACTTCTTATGAAGGTTCTGTGGTCTTCACTATAGTCGAATGACGTAATGCGAGCCAGGATGGTCGTAGTCTTCATTGAATAGAGTCAGGTGATATAATTACAGCGAAGGTGTGTGGTCTTTACTCCAGTTGAATGATGTAATGCCAACCAAGATGGTCTTGGTCTTCATTCTATAGAGTCACGTCATATCATTCCAGCGAAGGTGTTGCAATATTTACTCTAGTGGAATGATGTAATGTCAGCCAAGATGGTGGTTGTTTTCATAATATAGAGTTAGGTAATGTAATTGTAGTGAAGGTGTTGGGATCTTCATTCCAATTGAATGATGTAATGCTTGCCAAGATGGTGCTGGTCTTTATTTTATAGAGTCAGGTGCTATTATTCCTATGAATGTTCTGTGGTCTTTACTCCAGTGGAATGATGTAATGCCATCCGAGATGGTCGTGGTCTTCATTCTATAGAATTAGGAGACATAATTCCAGTGAAGATGTTGCGGTCATCACTACAGTTGAATGATGTAATGCCAACCATGATGGTCGTGGTCTTCATTCTATAGAATTATGTGATATAATTCTAGTGAAGGTGTTGCGGTCATCACTACAGTTGAATGATGTAATGCCAACCATGATGGTTATGGTCTTCATTCTATAGAGTCACATGATATAATAACCGCGAAGGTGCAGTGATCTTCACTCCAGTGGTCAGATGTAATGTCTGCCAAGATGGTCGTGGTCTTCATAATATAGAGTTAGGTAATGTATTTCCAGTGAAGGTGTTGCAATCTTCACTCCAATTGAATGATGTAATGCTTGCCAAGATGGTGGTGGTCTTCATTTTATTGAGTCAGGTGCTATACTTCTTATGAAGGTTCTGTGGTCTTCACTATAGTCGAATGACGTAATGCGAGCCAGGATGGTCGTAGTCTTCATTGAATAGAGTCAGGTGATATAATTACAGCGAAGGTGTGTGGTCTTTACTCCAGTTGAATGATGTAATGCCAACCAAGATGGTCTTGGTCTTCATTCTACTTCATTCTATTAGAATGAACATCGGACACCTTCACTTCACGGAATTACATTACCTAATTCTATATTATGAAAACCAAGACCATCTTGGCTGGCATTACATCATTCAACTGGAGTAAATATTGCAACACCTTTCGGCGCTACATCATTCAACTGAATGATATGACGTGACTCTATAGAATGAAGACCAAGACCATCTTGGTTGGCATTACATCATTCAACTGAAGTAAAGACCACACACCTTCGCAGTAATTATATTACCTGACTCTTTTCAATGAAGACTACGACCATCCTGGCTCGCATTACCTCATTCGACTGTAGTGAAGACCACAGAACCTTCATAAGAAGTATAGCACCTAACTCAATAAAATGAAGACCACCACCATCTTGGCAAGCATTACATCATTCAATTGGAGTGAAGATTGCAACACCTTCACAGGAAATACATTACCTAACTCTATATTATGAAGACCACGACCATCTTGGCAGACATTACATCTGACCACTGGAGTGAAGATC